>JAVKLA010000081.1:19359061-19372957 GCA_034782735.1 Sagittarius serpentarius
AAGGTGTCCCTGCTCACCGCAGGGGGGTTGGACTAGATGACCTTTGGTCCCTTCCAACCCAAGCCATTCTATGATTCTCTGAAGGAGCACTGGCAGCATTACCAGTGCACTCAGCTGTGGGGGAACTGAGCTCTCCCAGACTTGCTTGTGGCCATAAAGAGTGTGATATCTCACTATGTTGGCCCTGGTAATCTCTGACTATCAATCATTCTCTTCTAGTTTGGAAGAACTTTGACTTAATAATGATAATGAGAGATACATCAGCTTGAGTAATTTCTGTTTGAAGATATTAAGCTCTGAGAATACTGAAGAATATCGTATCCTAAGCTTTTGAGCAGTCCTGACTGTAATGCAGTGCTGTTCTTGGAATGATTTGTTTCAACTATAGGGCCAGTTTAAATAGAGCTATTTAAGTATGTGTTGCTGTTCCTCATACATCAAAAGTGAAGTTCAGTGAATAATGAGTTATCGTGGGGCACCACAATGAGATAAGAACTCATCATAGCTTTGCAATAAATGGCAACGTCATTAAAGGAAAAAAGACTTTTTGTCTATAAGCTTAATTGGAAAAGCCAGAAATCTTGAGTGGAGATTTTTAGCATGCTGACCAACTGGAATATATTGTAATAAGAACAAATTTCTGTGTGCAGAGAGTGTCCAAGATTTTGATTGCTGCATGAGCAACATGGCTGTGGGATATTTTCCTATGTGTGCCTTTTATGTAGATAAGTGACAGTATCTGATTTCTGATCCTGGAGGGGAAATGTACCTTATTATTGAACAGCTTTCCAAGATGCAGCAGTTGTCATTAAAACTCAGCAGTGGACAATGGAGCTGGTCTGGCAGATGTGGACTTTTTTTTTTAACTTTTAATGGCAATGACTTGCAGTTATGTCATGCTGTAGTTTTAAACTGTGCAAGGTGGTTTGACATGTTTATGTTCTCATTCAGGTCTTTAATACGCACACAGAAGCAGCTCGTTTCTGGGGTTGCTGATTATAGGGATTGGAGGTGGGGATGACCAGCCCTGGTGTACAGGGTATTAGGCACTGACTCTTTCACTGAGTTTTGTAACAAAGCCACTATGCTCAGATTTCCCTGTCGGCAGAATGTGGGTCCATCCTGCAGTTTATAAAAAATTTTAAGAGGAAAGATGTGCAAGATCCATGCCACTTTTCTTCCCTTTCTGGTGTTTACTTTAACTTACTGCTCTTAGAAAGTAGAATATTGTACCGCTGTGGTCTCAGTGATAGTTAGCAGGACACCGCGATCTGCCCATCTGTAACAGCTCTGCTGGAAAGGTCTAATCTGCAGGAGCCCTTGTTTGCTCTTAAGGATGAAATGCAATTGAGCATCTGGTGAAGTCTGCTCTATGGTAGAAATTAACTATAAATATATACCTGGGGATTTTTTAATCATTAGGCTTAAATTGATTATTTCCTACCAGTTGTGGGACTCCTAAAAACTACTTTTTCTCCTTCCACAAGAAAAATATCAGTTTGGTGGGCAAATGCTATGCTATGGGTAAGATGTGGCAACAATAATGCATGAGGAGCGGTGTGAGGAAAAAGACAGCTTCCTGCTCTGTGTTGTTTCTGTGGTTGGTTTTTTTTTTCCTTCCTAATTACGTGGAGTTGGAAGAATGAGCTGGTAGGATATGAATGTTGCCATCCCATAATAAGAGTTGTAGTCATGGGTGCCGTGCAAGCATGAAGCTTCAAGAGACTGTGATGTGTTTTGAGGACAGACCAGGAAAAATTCAGGCCTGCACATGGCTTTCTCAGGTAGAAGTTAAGCTAAGGGAAGTCTACAAAGCTAGTGCCCAAGGCTGGAATTGTGCTCCCTGTTCCAGTTAAACCAATACATAAACAAACCAGTTCACTTGATGTTCCCATTAATTTGGACTGCTTACCTTTCCAGTTTTTCCAGCTTGTGATTTGAGCAAAATGAGCCAGTAGGAAAAATGACAGTCTGGAACTGGCTTGACTTGCCTCTGTCTCTCCCCAGAAAGCCAGTTTCTTTTCTACCACCAAAACAGGGACTGGCTCCACAGCTATTGTTCAGGACACCTGAGACTCCACAGCAAAATCATCTGCCACTGCCTAGAAAAGGGACAGCAAAGGAAAACTTCCAATCCTTTGCCAGCTCCTTCTGCCCCTGTCTACTTACTAAGGCTTTTCTCCACTGTACAAATGGTGTAGCAGCTGCGGCTTGAAAATCACTGGGGCTTTCCCCTCACCCTGGGGTATTTAACTGTATCCAGCCTTGGCACCTTTACAAGGACAGACAGCAGGAGCTGTGTGTGGGGTCAGTGTCATGTCAGTGCTGAGCACGTTGCTTCTGACAGCCGTGCTCTGCCTGTCTCTCTCCAACATGGCCACAGTGCATGAAACGGGCTGGCCCATCAAAAGACAAATACCGATGTTGTTCTGACTTGAGGCCTTCAGGCCTGCCATGACCTTGAGCCTCTTGTCCCTGAAGATACTAGGGAGTAGCACAAATAAAAGCCTTTCCTTTTTAATGGAGAACCAAACACTTGGGTTACTGAGGGATCTCTGGGACTGGTTTGAGTGGGTTTTCCCACTGTGTGTGTGAGAGGGGGCATGGTAGGGAGAAGGAGACTGGGTACTTAGTACAATGTTTAATTTGATTGTGTAACTCCACCGCAGCGTGCTCATGACATGTGTTTCTGACTTAACCAAGAATGATTGAAGGTGCAAAGCCCCTCTGTGTCCTCCCTGTTCCAGGAAGTCCTGACAAGCTTTTGGCTAAACAGTCAACAAGTCCACAGAGTCCCTTTAATGTTTTGATGCCTGTGGAAAGAGAAGTTGGCAGTGGGAGTCATTTTCTGGCTTGTGTTGCTGACTGTGGGGGAAAAAAAAAAAAAATCAACTTTCTCGACCCAGAACGACACTGAGGGTGTGTGCAGGCTGGAGAATGCAGCCAGTGGTCTTTCCCTTATGCCTTGGATCTTTTGAAAGACTTCTTCGGTATCAGAGGAGACCCTAACTTTCCACGGGATGTCCTGGTTGAATTCAGAGGTCTGTAGCTGAGATCCAAGGCCTGCCTTCTTCTCAGGCTGACTTCGCTATCTATTTTTGCACAGCTCTGCATGAGGCACTAGTATAGACTTTCAGGTACTGTGTTCTCATCCATCACTAAGGGCTCCATGCTTTTGTATGCTGCCTGTGTATCAGTGGATACAGCTGGTATGCTCACCTACCAGAAGTGTTTCTTTTGTTTCCTTGATATTGCTAGAAGCCATTCTCAAGTACATTCTGCCAGACAAAATAAAACAAAACCTGTGAATCTCAAAAACTCAGAATCTTGAAGAAGACCAAGTAGGGAAATTGTATCTTTGGAAGCACCAAGGCCCTCTGACACAAAAGATCACAGCAGTGTTCCATGTCTCTTGAGGCTTTGGAAGTCAGGGTCTGGATTTCTCTTCTTGTGCTCAAGGTTGCCAACATCTGACCAAAAGAAAGAGGAGGTGGGGGGGCGGGGGAAGGAAAAAAAGAAAAACGAGTTGGTTTCATTAGAAAAAGAAGAGATATGCTGAAAGCCTGCAACTGAATTGGCTTGAGTTTATGATCGAAACTCTTGCAGTAATTGGTTGTGATCTACTATAATCACACATTGTACTGAGATGGGCTTTTTGTTTGCTCCTGGCTTGCCTTTTAGTCTCGTGTGTGCGTGAAGAGGGGGGAATAGCATGTCAGGTGGCAAGAGGCAGGAAACAATCTCCTACATATGCATCTAAGGGACTGACATTCAATGACTGGAGTTGGCAGTAAACTGTGCCTTAGACCAGGAAAAAAACTGAGTAAATGAAGCTGCTAGAGTTGTTTAGTGTGCGGAACAGAGCCTGGCAGAGGAGATGCTGGCTGCAGCATTACGCATCTTCCTGGCCTGAGTGACGTTGTGTCGGGGAATTGGAGAGGCTGAAATCCTCTGTGTTCTTCCTGAATCTAGCATATGTGATAATTGAGATTTACTGTAGGCTCCAGTGGGAGAAACGGAGAGGATTGCAAACTCCCAGAAGGTCATTTGAAAACTGTGTGTAGTTGTGTGAGGAATACCACCTGGGAAAGGAGTATTCCTCCTCCTTTAGAAGGAACTAGAGATCAGCTGAGGCCATTTGCTCTAGCATTACATCGTAGTGTAAAACTCAGTCATGGGATTTTTATTTTTGAAGAGTTAATAAACTGGGGAGTAGCGGTAGAAGTATTTAGAGCTGTGATTAACTGTGTTGCTTTTGATTTTGTGGCTGAACCAACAATGTGGGTTGGTTTGAACTGAAAGATTAAAAACTTCTTTTGCTAACATGAAAAAATCAAGATTTTGGGTAACACTAAACCCAAGTGTTTTGGATTGTCTAAACTCCTTTAGGTTAAAGAGTAAGTCATTGAAAACAGTTTTCTAGTTTTAGAGAAACAGGAATCTTAAGGGCTGTTCAGTGAATTCAAATTTATTTCAGTCCTCCTGAATCCACATTTTGCTGAACGTAACATGGGACAGATTCACCTACAGAGGGAAAGGGAGCTGTAGTCCCCATAGCTGCTCACTACACTAGCAACTAGAATCTCTCCTGTGTCATGGGGTGTAATTGCAACTGTTCAGCTCCCTTATTCAGAGCAGCGCTGTGCACACCCCTGAAATAGTTTTCCAGACGAAAAAAACTTCCCAGCATCTATAACAGATAAAACTGAAAGTCAGCCACAGTGAGAAATAGAGATTTTTTTTTTTTGCCAGAGCAGTGTGCATGTGGAAGGCAAGTGAAAATGATTCCCTAATGAAAAAGCAGTAAAAGAGCTGAAGAGCACAGCTCAACAAAGGTCAGACCATGTAGACTGAATGCAGACAGAGGCTAAACTTATTTACAATACATACAGAGAGTGCAGTATAAAATGAAGGTGGCCTGCCCATGGAATATTACCATGCATAGATAATACATATATATGTAGATAATATATGCAATCATACATTCTGAAAGCCTTGCATCAAAACAAATTGCAAAGCACAGAATGCACACAGGAGTTCAAAAAGACATAGCTGGAGAACATAATATCAAGATCACCACAGAAACAGCGTTCCTTGGGGGTCAGTGTTTAAAACAACCCTTCACGGCTGTACAATGCATTGGAAAACAAATTTACAGAAAGTGAATTTCCAGATAGGTGCTGGAGCTAGATACAGTGAAATTTCAAGCAGAAGGTTTTGGTGCCAGCCTTATAAAAGCAAAAAAATAAGCCCCCTCAGATTCACCTGCTGGGCACAAGATCAGCCCATGTGGCAAAGCCCATGTTGGCATGTCTATATGAAGTTTGATACTATTCAGTAGTGCTTTGCTATGGAACAGAAAGTCTCATGAGCCTGATTGGAAACACTCTGCAAACACAGTTTTACAAATGTATGTGTTGAGCAGCATTTTTAAAGAATATAAGAGGCATTTCAATGAAGAGTGGATTAAGGAAGTTTTGCGAGATACTGGTACAGGTCCTTGCATCCCAACAGTGTATGTATGATCTATGCTGCATCCCCCTTGTCCCTGCGACATGAGGCAAAAGGTGAAAGTGTTAAAAAGTGTTGCTGATTCAATGTAGTTACCAACCAAGTTACTAGCGTACGGTTCTGGTTTAAAGAAATTAATGCTATTTTGAACTGTTGTCTGTATACAGAAGGTCTAAATGAGGCCACTTTGAGAACTCTTTACCCCAGTGTGGTTACATGAGGAAGGTACAGAGATGAGAAGACTTCCAAAAGAGGAAATCATGTCTAGACTTCAAAATGCCAGTTCTCAGTTTTGTTTTAGGTGGTGATATCCTGTCTGTTATCTTTGAGCCTGTATGGAGGAGAAATAATTGACTGAGAGAAGGCAACAGTCACTAACATAGGAGATGCCATGTATCATTTCAGAGTAAAAGTTTCCAAACTTTCATATTGAAAATTGTCACCAGCCCTCAAAATTTTTCACAGACTAGAAAGGCAGCGTGTATTTTATTGTCTGATAGTGTATCAATTTAATACCACTGGCCAGCAGTGATGGCAAGTGTTCTTGTGAAGGTGGTCTGCAAGGTCTTGACTAACTTGCATGCTGTAGCCAATGTGCTGCCTTCATACATTTTATGTTAAAGGTTAAATATTTTGGCTTCTTTCATGTTTTAGCTGTCTTGGGGGTTGGGATGGATGTGCTGATTCCCAGCTTTTTTTTTTTTATAGGTGACTTGATAAATGTAAATATAGAACATTGGACCTAAGGAGTTAAGTTCACTATTTCCGGTAGCTCAAATTAAGTTCCCCCAGTTTTGCATATTTTCTGTGTGTACTGCGCCACTGATGTTGGGGCGGGGGGGGGGGCGGATCTCAAACTCAGTAGTTCCCTAAACGAGGAAGAAAACAATTATTTATGTTGTTTGTGGTTAACCTACAGAGCAGTATTAATGGTCTGTAAAACCTCTTCAGATAGTTAACTCAAGAGAAACTTTTGAGAAACTATTTAAACTTGAAAGAGAAATTCCATGAGAAGATGGGATAAGACAGAGTTAAAATCATCAGGAGAGTGAGTTGGTGTGCATATGAAGATCCTCTTGTGATGCATTCGTGGGAAGTAAGAAGGCAGAGGAGTGTGTTTTTAGGTGCTGAGAGGAAGAAGCCATTAAGTAGAACCAAAAATCTTCAGTACAGTTACTTCTTTCACTCAGATGACAGTGGTGGTGCCTGCTTGGATGCAAATACTGGAAACTTCACCTGAGGTGCAAATAATTGCATTTTGTATTCCTCAATTCAAATATGCTGGAGTGTTTTTCCAGGCAGAAATGATAGTGTAACACTTAAAACTTCAAATGGATCCTTACAGCCATCGAGGTAATCATATTTGTAATGTACAAAAGTTGAGCTTGAAAACAGGATTTGATGCTGTCATGTATCTTCTGTCCCTTCCCATCTGCACACATTCACTCACAAATAAAGTTTGCCTCTTTACAGGGAATCATATAAGTGGATGAATGTTACAAAAAAGTCAGACTTGGCTGGATTTATTTTTATTTTTTCCTCTGGACTGTTAATATGTTTTAACATATTTTCATATAGCAAATTTTAATTAAGTAATTTTACTTAACACTGACCTGGGGCTTTCCTAGTCTTAGAAGAGGAAGGCAGTGCAGTTATGCTGAAAACTTAAATAGTCCTAGTAAAACTTACCTATTTCTTCTATGCTGTCAAGTATTGAAATTTTCACCTCAGTCCTTTTATTGACGGACAGGCATTGTTTTTTGAATTATGTAATTGTGTAAGCTTCTTTATAGAGATTTTAGGGATATCCCAAGCTTTCTTTTATTCCATTATGTTTTCATGATTATTTTCATCCATACTGCGATAGTTCTTGCAAGAAAACTGTCAGTCTTTCCCTTTCTTTCCCTTGCAGTTTCTCAGAGAAGATGGAGTGTTGCATTTTTTTGTTGTTTTTACTTCTGGTATCACAGTGGAAAATAAAAGCAAGTCACTTTTTCCCCACATTTGTGTGTGCCCACAAATAGACACACATGCACACTCTTTCTCTCCCACATGTGTGCACGCATGCAAACACACACAAGGAGTTTGTTCTTGCTTGTGCACAGCCAAAAGAGGCCGGACACGGCTGTCTTCAGCTCAGTGGAAATTGGCACCATCCCATCTCCAGTAAACAACAGCCTGACGTCAGCTCACGCAGCAGTGATAGCAGTATAACTTGAGAGATTTTTCAACTGGCCAAGCTGTTGAAAGGCTATCGCTGGGTTTGATAATCTCTGGCTGCACTTGAGAGGAATTGGTGCAAAGGTGGGGGAAGAATGGTTGGTTAATGACAGAAATAATAGAGCAATTCCTGATAACTTCATATGGAGTGGAGAGGTGATTTTTTAAGTTTTAGACCAAAGGTTATTTTGATTCCCACCTCCTCGGCTGCAGTCATTCTCTCCACTGTCATTCCAGGTTCTGAAATCCTGGCTGCTCTGTAGAATTCACATTCATTCCGTGTTGGAAGTTGGAGAACAATTAAAGTGCCATATAACAGTTAATCAAGCAGATGATGAAATTTGACTTTTCTATTGTGTTGAATTAAGCACTTTCATTCTTATTTTAATTCCTGATGTTTGCTTTATTCAGTTGTAGATATAATTCAAAGAACTAAGCCTGCCAATGCTAAGATTTTTGCTAGTTTCTGTATATTCGATTTTTATTACTGGGATATATGCATATAAGTTGTTGAGACCCTGAATTGCCACCACAACACCCAGAAAAGGTTTACTTGAAAGATACTTGGTTATTCATCATTATCAATTTAGGCTAGAACAAAGGTACCATTTTGTGGTGCTGGTTTCAGGTAAGGCCTTTAGAAAAGTAGCTGTTTTCCTGCAGTGCTACAAATGCCTTGACTGCAAAGTTAGCGAAGCCTCCATTGCATTTCTGAAACAGCCACCGTGACTTAGATTTAATAACAGATGGTTCTCCTCATAACCCGACAGTTGAAAGGGACTTTTCTATTGTTCAGTACTACCGCTGAAAACACATTTCCATTATGAACTTACAGTACTCTTATGCCAAAACCAACAGTTAAAAATGAATGGTTTGCTCTGGTAACAGGACAAAATAAACATGAAAATCATTGTGTTGTGTGACAGAAAATCAGAATGTTAAGTAAAAGAAGCTGATAAACCTACCAGAATAACTGTTTGATGCGCTATTCTTGAATCAATGAAGCTTCCAAGCAAATATTTCAAGGATATAAGAAATAGTGCATAGAATTCTGCTTTGTTTCTTGTACTGCTACAAAGATAGCAAAAAGTTCATATTCCATTTAGGTCCTGTCATGAGGGATTTACAGAGTTTTGTGAAATCCTGGAAGGGAATGTGAATAACTGCCAATATTAACACTTTCTAATGTGCAAATTTTTACATCTGCTTTTGGAGTACATTCAGACTAGGTTAATCAAAATCTGTCTCAGTAGGGAGGGACAAGAATGCAAGAGGGAAAGAAAAATTGGACATTTTCTAGTATGGTGTCTGTCCTGCTAGTAGCTTTTGAGTCTTTTTATCAAATGTGATGGAGATGTGCAAGTCTCAAAGATTCACAACTTCTGTGAAAGTGGGCAAGAAAGTGAAGATCTGTCTGAGCCCATAATTCTCAATGAATTCATAAAGATCAAAAGCAAGTGTGGGATAGATCTGTGCATCTCATTAAGACAATGATACAACTGGAATTGCTGATCTTGCAGAGGGGAAGGAAAGGGTGAACAGCAGCTCTTTCAAAACCAGGGAAGTCCTGACTTTCTGCGAGTCTGACTGTCCTTGGAGACTCATGTGGCTGCTTGACATGCTGCTCCCCAGAGGGGCTGGCAAGTGGCAGGGCCTGACTGTTCTTGATTTATGAGAAAAGCCCAGGACTGTTTTAGAAGAGACTAGAAGCCAAACCGTCAGAAAGCTTGTGCTTGAGAGCTTGCGGTAGCACAAGAGTTGACAGCTCAGGTAAGGAATTTGTTCAAGAGGAGTTGGCTGGAGCAAAACTTTCCAAAATCTCAGGCTAAATAGCCAGGCTGGCCATAGGTGAGCTGATGACTGGCTGTGGGCAGAATCGGAGCTCTGCTGCAGCGCAGAAAAAGTGTGAGGTGGGTGGTGAGGCCCTTGGAGCCACAGCAGTGTGGAGAGGTAACTTTTCCCCAGCTGCAGACTTCTTACACTCCAGGGCCCACAGGCAACTCCAGCATCACAACTTTTGCCCCATGCAGGTGTGAACTTGCCAGCATATAGGAGAAAGGCAGGCCCCTTCTGTTGTCCTTCCCAGGCAGGTGTGACACAGGCTGGGCAGTGTTACCTGTGTACAAAGTTTGGAGCAGGTTGCCTTAGGTCTGTTTATTATCTCTTTCCTTCTCTGTGGTCTGGTGGCAGGCTGCTAGACTGTCAGTGCTTTCCCTACAGCCTGCCTCATTTTCTGGGCTCTGGCTTGTGCCTGGGGAGGGTGAAATTGTGACTTGTACAACTGCAAAACTCTTACAGCAGACTTAGCTCAGCAGGGATCTCGTCCTAGGTCACTTCAGCAGTACTGTGCATTGCACAGGGCTTCTCACAACCCCCAGCAGAACTTCCCCTTCCAGAAACTGTACCAGCAACTAGCAAAGGCAGTTAATCTCTCAGCTGCAGCCTCACTGAAGATCTGTTATGCCATGAATGGGAGGAGATGTGCAGTTGGAAAGTTCCTATTTGTTTTGTTGGGGTTTTTTTCTTCCTTCCTTTACTGTCTCTCATCGTGTCCAACCAGCCTGCTACTGCTCTAAGTAGGGAGATGAGCTGGCGGGAACTTTGCCTCTACCTCCAAATGGGTAACATTTGCATTTGCTGCCAGTGGTAAGAGTTAGCCGGAACTGCTCACGCTAGCCTTGACCTAAACCACAAGTCAGAGACACGTTGCAGCATGTTTCTTCTTGCTGGGAACCTCCAGAATGGCCTTTTAGATAGCCAGCCCTGCTTGGTTCTTTTCTTCATGTAACAAAGTTTACTGGATGGCTGTTGAAGTTATCGCTCACTTTGTATTGAGTGAAGCATTAAGTTTAGCTTTAATGTGGCCAGGGATCCAATAATATGGAATTTTAACCAGTTGCAAAAAAATCTTGAATTCGCTTCTGGTTTTATGGAGATAGTCCTAAAAAGGCTCCCAAATAAGCTGGTCAAGGTGTAATTTTGGTACAACTTGTCATGCATCTTAAAAGGAATTATCCTTCCTCAAAGATTCAGAAAAATCTTGGGGTCAGCCCCTTCAAAGTAATGTTGCAAGGCTTTTAAAGAAATGACAGAGTACTTTTTTGTTCCCAAATTATTTTTTGATCCTTGCAGGCTGATATTTTCAAGATTTCTGTGTAACGTAAGGGGCTAAAAACCAAAAGAAAAAGGGTGAAGCTGAAGTTACTTAATCACTTCTCAGTACTTGGCAACACTGCATGCTCCTGCCTTTGCCCTTTCTGTGCTTCTATAATGGTTACAACTTTTCTGAATAGTAAAGAATCACCATAAGGATGGCCTCTCCCCGTACTTGATCAGGATGTGGGGCGGGAACAAACTGCACAAACAGCTCTGGGCGAGACTGAGGGAGGATTCTTACCGGCATTTACCACTGGAGCTTTGCTTCTTTATAAGGGAAGAGCTGCTCCCTGACCAGTTCTGTGTCTGCTACAGCATGCACATCAGCAAGTTTAATGGAGGACAGTCCACTGTAAACTGGGGGATTTGGGGTGTTCTTTTTTGTTTTAAGACACTCCTACAAAGTGAAGGAGCAGAGTAACTCTGTGACTTGCATTGGCTCCATCTAAACTCAAAAACCCAAGAACAATTCCCAGGCTTGGTTTTATACCTTGGCCAGGTCCTCACAGCTTATTGGCAGAAAGTCTGGGTTTCCAACAGAAGGAGACCAGCAAGAGCAAAAAGGAAGGGAGCCACAGTGATCCTGTTTCACAGCTCAGAGAGCGCCACCATGGCCTGCTTATTCCTTTTTTTTTTTTTTCCTCTTTATTTATTATTATTCCCCAACAACCCCCAGTGGGCACAGGGTCCTATGGAGTATGTGGTGCCTTCACATCCCCTCCCTTGCTCATGTCTCACGGAACAGGAGACCAGTCCCACCCAGAGGGATCCCAAAGTTTCCCACAGCTGCCTTCTCAGACTGCAAAGGTTCTCCTTCTTGTTTGGCCTTTTTAAGAGTAGTATCTAGCACACAAAACTTACTGATTTCTTCTTGTTAGCAAGGCCACGAAAGCCCAATAGGGAGGAAGAAATCAAGAAAACCAGAGCAGAGGGTGGGGTAAACTGATGAGCAGGAGGAACCAGACTTCTATGGATCTACAGAGAGCAAAACAGGGATTTGTGTGCTATTTGGACAGTCAGGTAAAGTTCACAGACCTATGTTCAACTCCATGGTACTGCTGGTCCCTGTCAAGCCCCCCCCAGTTGTACCTGTGCAAATGTCTCAGGGATTTTTTTCACCCTGAATAAAACAGTATTGGTTAAAAAAAAAAAAAAAAAAAAAAAAAAAACCCAACCAAAAAAAAAAAAAACCAAAAAAACAAAAAAACAACAACAACACAAACCCCAAACACCAAAAAACCCCTCAAAACCAAAACAAAACCAGAAAAAAAACCCCAAAACAATCTTGCAACTGAAATGCCTGTTTCTACCACTAAAAACTAAATTTTCTCATTACTGCAATAATCTGTTGAATTAAAATGGCTGAAGAGCTTTAATTGTAATACTGATTTTATTTTTCTTTTTGGTAGCAATAATAGTCAAGCGGTGGCATGCTGACAAAGATATGAGTAGCAGTCCTGAGGGGTGTCATCCTGCTCCACCCCGCCAGCCACATCTCGCAATTTTTGACAAAGAAAACAAGTTGCTGCCTCTTCAAGATTTTTCTTGTCCTTTCTGTTGGTGACAGGCATAAGCGTTAGTAACATCTGCTGGCCCGAGCTTGCTTCTTCCTGCAGCGCTGGTCTCTGGCAGGGCTGTGTGGAGGAGCCAGGAGCTGTGGGCACCCTGTGCCAAGCACCCAGTGTGGCTTCGCCAACCAAAGCCTTCAGCAGAACTGCATCTGCGATAGCAGCAGCACGGGCTTGGCATGACTGGCAGGGCTCTGCTTATCTGGTGGTAGTGTCTTAGGCCCTAACTCTCACAAGCGGCAGGGTTTTTCTTTTTCTTTTTGAATAATGAATGTTATTTTAAGCAAAATAGCCAAGGCGGATAAACAGATCAACATGTGAATCTGAAAACATTTTCTATTAGCTTTGACTTAGAAAGTTACTGTAAATGACAGGTATTACAGAGGACACTTTTCTTTCACAGTCCATTCTTTAACTTGTTTCTGCCTTTCAAGAACGTTTTGTGAACCACTAGGTTTTTTGGTTTGTTTGTGAGTTGTTTTTTTTTCTTTCCTCTATCAAGTTTCCTTGATGGTGGTATATTTTCCAGAGCAACTGGGAGGGAAAGTGTATCTGTATATATTTTAACAGGGACATGGCATCTGTAAAGTCACAAGGAAATGAGCGGACTGTAAAGACAGATGCAGACCCTGCTTTATTTATTTTGTAGTTGTTTGTTCCAGAGTTGGCTAGGTTTCGCTTTGGATGTAAGGGACAAAAAGTATTTTGCTTTGCTTTTTTAAAGTAAGGCATAGGTTTATCTGCTGCGTCCTGAGATTGGTTGGTTGTTTACTTTTAATTTTTTCAAAAAATTAAAAAAAAAAATATTCAAGGAATATGCGGAGATTTGGTCTATTTCATGTCACACCTGAAGTCAATGGAAAAAAATTATGTGCATCTAAGAGTAAAATTTATTTCATACTTGTCAACTCCTAACAAGTAGTGGTCTTACTGCTTGCTCTTAGGTTGTGCAGTGCCTGTGATATACAGAGGAAAAACAGGCAGTAATGCGATGCTGTGCTTCAGATCCATTTTTTGGGGGGAGGGTGGGGAGTTCCTGAGGTTATTTTATGTGCAATTTCCTGATGTGAGAAGTGTTAAAGACTCTTGTAATGATTTATCTGGAGATTTTCTTCTAACAACATCAAGAGGCAGCCTGAAGTTGTGCTATCCTATACTTCACTCAAATCAACCTTATACAATAATCCAGTTGTTTCTTCCTTCTAAGTACATACCGAGTGTGTGTAGTGATGATCCTGGAGACTGCAGGCAGCTGCAACAGAAAAGGACTTTCATGGTTTGCTTTTGCTTTCTCTTCCTGTCCCCTTCATTTTCATATATGTTTTTTAGAAGGCTGAGTTTCTGATGGACTACTTATTGCAAGATCAGTGGAAAGTGAAACTGTGTTTTGGGGCTTGTTTTGTTAATTCTTTTGGTTTTTGTATAGCGCTCTATCAAAGGC
>JAVKLA010000081.1:19373057-19384365 GCA_034782735.1 Sagittarius serpentarius
AGCTCTATCAAAGGCACTGTTCTTTAATATTAAAAACAACCCAGTGGACTGAGAAATTAAAAATGTCAGTCGATAAAAATGAAAATCTGAACTTTATCTGTAGGAAATATTAATGAGAGAGAAGCTGAGTATGTCTCCCCCCTAACCCTGCCCACCACGGAATGCCAAGCATAGTCACTTTGCATCATTTAGGAGTAACCGTGAAGTACCGCTAAGGAGCTGAAAGTGAAAAGATTAGTGATCAAGTTGACGATACAGTTTCTTTTCAAATGCTTCCTCAAAGTTTAATACTGTGTCCCTGAGGAAGTCCCATTATTAAAGCTGCGTGACTATGAAATCACCTTGACTCTGAGGGGTAGATATTTGAGAGTTCTGGGGATTTTCCTCATCTGACTCTTACAGCTTCTTTTCATTGCAATGATTACAAAGGTCTTTGCAAAACATGTCCCTCAGAGTTTATATCATCTCCAAGTCAAATTGACAGGGGGTGGCAGGATGTACTCCAGGCCTATAAACCCAGTCGTGTTACTAACTGATACTAAAGGTTCCCGTAAACAATTTCCAAAGAGTTTTAGAGCTTGTTCAGAAATAAATGCTGAAGAAGAGTTGCTGTCCTTTTCAGACACCTTTTCTCCCATGTTGCATTAATAATGCTAACAAGAATAACTCAACAGTGCGTACTTCTAACAGACTTAATCACAGAAGATCCTAACGCATTTTGCAAATGATATATACTTGAATATGGGAACTGCTCCTCTCTCCTCTGACACAGCCTGGTGTGGGGTGGAATGCAGCAGCTGTTTGACAGCATGACAGCACATATGGCATTGGGATGAGAAGCAGGGGAACTTCACTGTTGTCCTGTAGAAACTGTGAAGAATTTAAGGTAACCCAAAATGGAAGATAATCAGGGCATGAGGGTTTAACAGTTGGCTGATTGAGAAGTTTTATTTCTTTGCAAAGTGTGGACTGTTGGTTTGTTGGGTGTGTTGTTTTTGGTTTTGTTTTTTTTTTTTTACCTGAGGTATGAAAACTTGCTTGTTCTTTGGTTCAGCTTTACTTAGTCCAGGTGTGGTTATAGGGCAGTTAGTGAGCCAAGGCATGGGGTATACAAGGTGATGTACAAGGTGCTCTGCCTTATCCCCTCTTATACGGATGATGTGGTATCTGCTTTAAAAGTGGACTTACCTGTGTTGCATCAGGGCATCTTATGTCTCCTTCGATATCTACACAGAGAGTTGTTAGCCTGTAAGATACCGTGCTGCATATACACAGCTGGGTGACTGTATAGCAGCTTCCCTGGGGGTAGGCAGTCCATGAGAGAGAAGAGCAGTACTGCTACACCACTACCAGTTATAGTATCTGCAGCACTTGGATCTTTCCCTGGGGGCCTCTCCTTTGCATATGGACCCAACCTGACCCTGCTTGCCTTGCAGGAACTGCCTAGTTCACAGCTAACGGTGGTATGGCTGTAGGCATGAAAGTGTAAGTTCTGACACTGATTGTATCAAGGAGCAGGAAGCCTTATACTGCTCTGTGTGTTCTTAATGAATGCTGAAGCCAAAGCATTCATGCCTTTCTCTTTTTATCTATCATCAGTACAGCACGTTTAACAGTTTTTTGAAAACTACATGATTAAAAAAAAAAAAAAGGCCAAACCCCCTTAATTAACCCATTTCCAAAGCATTCTTCTCCTTCTGGATGGGCATGAACATGGGCAGAAGAACACCCTCACGTTTTCCTGACAGGATCATTCAGCCTTAAACTGAAGTGACGTCACTCTGGAGGGATGCAAGGAGCTTGAGCTCTGGATTTTTGCTTGCCATGGTCACTGTTGATTTTTATACTGTTAGCAAGACTTTTGGTGGGTGATGTACCAAAAGGCTTGCAGGGACAAAAATTACCTATGAATTCACCAAAGAGAAGCTATGCGTGTGTAGGTTCCAAGGAGAAGAGGATGCCTTTGGATTTTGGTTACTTCAGCTTGGGCTTTGCTGTGTAGTTTCAGTCTGGTCCCTTGAGCTACCACTCTCTGACAGCGAGTTCACATTTCAGCTTTTTTTCACTTGACTTGCTTTTGCATAACGGGTCAAATTTTTTCCTTAGTTCTGATCAGACAGTGCTGATGGGTTTAGTAGGGCTGGTTTTGGGGTATAACTCAAGGTATAATGTGGTCCTTTGTGTTTAGGTATATGTAAGCACAGAAACATTTTTAGTTACATGTGTTCCCACTTGAAGTGCATGCTCTTCTTAAAGCACTGGTTTTGTTTGGTTGTATATACCAAAAACACTTTCTCTTCTGTTTTCCTCTTTCTGTTCTAGAAACTGACTGGTCAAAGATCTGTTTGACTTCAGGTTTTCTTTTTCATAAATTTTCCATTACCTTAACATTTCCTGGGGTGAATTGGGCGAATTTCAGCAGTGATTTAAATGAGCCTGGGATAGAAGTTAGGCATAAATGTCACAAAATTCAGTATCTGTGCATGATTTCAAAACTAAACCAAGCAAAACTGAACAGCTTTGTTTTCAGATCTGAAGACAACTCAAACTGCAAAGCAAAGTAAAAAGAAAGTCTGGTACTTCTAATGCTGCTGAAGTTAGTGCAGCTTTTGAAGCCACCAGTCATTAAAACATGCTAATTACTCCAAGGCGATGGTAATGTTTTTGGAAGTCAGCTGAACAGTTGGTATGAAACTTGGGCCCTGGAAAGTCAGCTGCTGCTGACTGTAATGGATTCAGTGTCACCCGCTGACCCTTTTTTTTAAAAGAGTTTAGATTTGGTGTGTAAAGGGAGTAGAAGATATTTTCCTCTATGTAACTGGAGATATGAGTGTGTGACTATAAGAGTTGCCACTGCCCAGAGGCAGAGACTTGGAGTAATTAAGCAGGAGCGCAGACACCTAAAGAGAGAGAGAATTACCAATAACTAGGCATACGAAATTAAACCAAACTGGTGATTCTAGTTTCAGGTAGTGACTGTACTGATTTCGCATGGCAGAGACAGCATACACAGGGAGTGTTAGGTTATAGTGCCAGCAATAGCTTTCCAAGTACCACTCAGACAGCCACAATTGATTGATTTTGTGCCTCTAATTTTTACTTCTTTTGATCAGTGGGAAAAATAGATTCCTCTAGGTCAAGGAACCAAACACCACTATCTTGCAGTTGTGAGTAAAGCCTGCTTCTCTCCAAAATGCATTGCGAGTTGTATCATGTGTGACTCATGGCCTAATTAAACAGTCTCAAAAAGAATACAATCTCAGCATTAGTTGTGTTTTTACTAAGCATATCCAAGTATTTTCTGTCTGTTGGAAAGTCAGATATGTGGTGTTAAATCATCTGCCTGCCTGACATCAGATTGCCAAACCATAAGTGGTATGTCATGAACGAGCAGGGCTAGGTTGTCCTGTGAGCACGCTGGATGGCTGCCTAGGATGGCTGGTTTGGAAGGGGAAATTTCTAAGGCTTATCAACAAGTACCCCTACCTAAGTGATAATTGGGCCTTCACTTAGATGTGCATGTCTGTGTGAGTGTATGAGAAAAAAGAGCTATGGAAAGTAAAGCTTCCGATTCTCTGTGTGAGTATAATGGAGGAAGGAAGCAGCAAAGTGTATTTTGCTTAGCAGAGTAATGTAAGGAGGCGCAGTTCTGTGTTTTCAGCCAGTAACTACTTGGTAGTTGTTGTGGTTTAACCCCAGCTGGCAACTAAGCACCATGCAGCCGCTCGTTCACTCCTCCCTGCTGCCAGTGGAATGGGGAGGAAAATCAGGAAAAAAAATAGAACTTGTGGGTTGAGACAGGAACAGTTTAATAATTGAAATAAAATGTTGTTATTATAATAATAATAATAGTAATGAAAAGGGAGATAACAAGAGAAAGAAATAAAACCCAAGAAAAGACATGAGATGCACAGTACAATTGCTTACCACCTGTGGATGATGCCCAGCCAGTCCTTGAGCAGTGATTGCCCCTCCTGGCCAACTCTTCCCCGTTTATGTATTGAGCATGACATCCTATGGTATAGAATATCCCTATGGCTAGTTTGGGTCAGCTGTCCTGGCTGTGCTCCCTCCCAGGTTCTTGTGCACCTACTCACTTGCAGAGCCTCGGAAACTGAAAAACCCTTGACTTAGGATAAGTACTACTTAGCAATAACTAAAACATTAGCATGTTATCAACATTATTCTCATACTAAATTCAAAATGCAGCACTGTATTAGCTACTAGGAAGAAAATTAACTCTGTCCCAGCTGAAACCAGGACAGTAGTGAAATGAAGTAATGAAAAATGTTCAATTTTGGGGGTACTGTGCATGTAAAATATAACATTTTGTCATACTGAGTAGGACGCTTTAGGAGATGCAGTCTTAGTGCCTTTTTTTTTTTTTTTTAATATGGTCCTTGGTGAAAAGCCAGACCTACTATTGGTAAAATTTCTGTCTGATTCTCCTGCTTCTAACCTGGCTGAGCTCTTAGATCTGCTAACTCGTAGCTTTGAGTCTGTGCCTGTGGCGCAGGGCTGTTCGTGCCTCTTGCACTCCTGTTCTTTCACCAAAAACCGGTTGGTGCCCACAGAAGTATCTTTCCAGGCTGAGGCGCTTTTAAATGAAACACCTTATTTTTATTGTTTGGTACCTAATGTTTTATGACTACAAACTGTTGTGAGAATATCAATGACTTCAGAGACTTTCATCCCTTTGAATTATCCTCTTTTTGGATGCGTTTCCTTTAACTCTTGCCTATGTTATATGTACTGCCATCTTTTCTCTGCTGCTCCAAATTTGTCATGATTATGCTACACTAATACATTTTTTGGCTTTCAAAGCTGGCTTGTGTTGCTTTTTCATTTGAGTTTACTGGTTTCTTTAGAGGGGAAAATTTGTTGGTTAATACTTAACCTACCCAATGGTGTAGGTGCTTAGCAGAATAATTTTTTAAAAATCCCCCCAAAACAGGTGTCTTCCAGTGGACTGAAATATAGGAGGGGAGAGCCAGGGGGTGTGCAGGATGGGAGGACAACTCAGGAGACCCAAATTGAATGCCCAGCCCTTAAACATTCCCTTTGCTGTATTGCGTTTGCTATTCCTTTTGCTCATTGTCCTCATGATATGTCCTTTCCCCATTCCTCTGACATACCTGTTTAGCTTCTAAGATGTGTGGCACAGACTTGTGTTTCCAGGCATGGATGTATGTGCAGAGCAGGACCTCAGTGAGTCTCCCAGCTTGGGGAGAGAAAAGCAGTGACAGTGCTGCCATCCTGCAGCTGCTGAGGTTATATTCCCATCTTGAGGGCTCCTGTATTTGAGGTTGCTCGTCTCTAAAATCCTCAGTGTAGGAGCAAGAAAACCATACTCCTCTGCAAGTTGCTGCAGCACATGTAAGCTCCTAGGAGCATCCTTCCACATCCAGTCCTCTCCTTCCCTGAGGCTCCGTGATCCCTTTGGCCCATATTACACACACTGTCTGAGGAGGTGCAGTGCTAGTTATCGGGGAGCCCCAAACTCCATTAACCAGACCCACTGGGGTGACTTTGCTGTCACTCCTTTTCTGGTGAGGTGTAGGGGATTTGCTGGCCTGTCTGCAGGTGTTAAAAGGCTTTGCTACTTCACTTCTGTCTTGACACATTCCCCCCTGAAAGCAATGCAGCCTTGCATCTGCACCCGGCTCAGGGTGGTGTTGCCTAATCTGCGTGCTGCTGTGAAGTCTCCTGTCTTTTGCCGTCTCTGGGAAAACTACCTCTGTAATAGTAATCTGCTGTATCTGACTTACAGCTGCAAGATGCTTTTTTTTCCCTTCCTGCTGCATCCTTCTTACCTTTATTCAATAACCAGAGAGTAGGTGCTTTCTGTAGTTGGTGCTTTCCTCCCCTGTTCCCTTGCTATCAAGCGCACATCACATGATAGCAGGCCTCACCCAGACCCAAGCGGCTGCCTATCACAGCGTGTAGTCAGCTGGCACTGTTCCCAATTCTCCAGAGCTGGCAACTGTCCTCTTTTCTTTGAGCTCCGATAACGGGAACAGATTAGTGGTGGGAGCAGCCAGAGCACTGCTTTATGGGGCTTTACTCCTGTATACCTCTGGTTTTCCACAAACCTTGCCAAGTGAGTTTCCTGATCGTGGGCTATGTCATTTGCTATGCTCCCCTTCTCTGCCCCCACCCATTTCCTGACATCACTTTAAATCCTTCTGTAGCAGTGGTCCAGTTCTGCTGGAGCACTCCACCCAGGACTTCCGAATGCAGTAAATCTTGCTGATCAGGGGACTCATACGGTGTATGGAGCTAGGAAAACTACAAAGCTTTGTTGAGCTTAGGAAAGAAATCCTAATAAAATGATGAAGAGTATTGAACTCTTTTTTTTTTTTTTTTTTTTCTTCCCACAGTGTGTAAACTTCATTTGGTGAGGCTGTTCTACCCTAAGTAGAAACAATCAAAAATCTTAGTTTGTCTCTACTGCAATCTTCTGCAGCAATTTTTAAATGATCTGGCATAAAGGAATAAATAAAATACTTTCTCATTGCTTTAACTGATCCACTCACAGTGCCTTTCTAGACTGTTATCATCATCTTATGAAATGCCGTGGGCACTGTTTAGTTTGTCAGTGGTTACACCACCTGGCCTCAGAGGTAGGAGCTGGTCATTCTGGGGCTGAAACAGTCCAAACCAGAAGTTTGCAGTGCTGGTGATTATCATAATCTCTTGGCAATGTTACTGCCATATACCATGCTAAAGGAGGCTTTTTATTCATAAGGAAAATATTAGAGCCCCCAATGGCATTATGACGAGCTACTTCTCTGCTGGAGGTCCCTAAGATCCAGGATTTCCTCACTTTCCTGGCATTTGGACTTGTCCCATATGCCTGCTGGTTCAAATCATAAAATTAGATGCAGGCTGGGTTTTGTTCTTTGCTTTTCTGTTAAGCATGGACACTAGGAGTAGAAGGACATGTCAAATTTTGAGCATAATTTTTCCCAGTGTAAAGTCAAAGTCTTTCCAGCTGCATAACTGGGGGAGGGATCAGATGGATTTGAGTTAGTTGTGTTTATAACTGGTCCAAGCATGCTCCTGTTATTAAGAAAACTAATTTATTTAAACAGTGGGCAATTGATGGTATTTATAGCCCAGTACTGTGTGCTACAGGATTAATAAGCAATGTCCTGTAGGACACCTGCAATTTGCTGCCCTCAAACACGGCTTGGGATCAGAGCGCCCTTCTGCCATATTGCCTGTGGATGGTGACCAGACACTCTTGCAGCCCAGGGCGTGTTTGCTGCTCTTTCACAGGGAGGAGAGGAAAGCTGAGGGGGGTAACCTGTGTGTGAAATGGCCTCAGGCCCTTTCTTCCCGATCAGTTGTCTGATGCAAACATAGCCACCCCTTCTGCCTACCTCTGCCTCCTTGCCTTTAGCCACAGTTGAATTTTTGCTCACTTTGTATCAGTCTAAAGATACCTGCCCTCACAGTGTAATGTCAAAGTCCTGGAGAGAAACAATGCCTGGTGGAAAAGATGTCTTGTGTAGATTTAACTGGCTTTGATGAATATTGCAGAGGAAGTGATGCTTGCTGGTGAAAGTTTTTAGGGGACCCTGCCTATTTCTTAGCAGGGGACATCACAGTCAGTTCTTCTCGATGCTCCACCATCATGATCAGGCAAATGTTCTTTTTCATTTTTGTCTTGCTGAGGCTTTTGCACCATTTTTATGTTTTTAATCAGCTGTGGTTATCTCCCTCACACTAGGTTGAATTGCAGCATGGCACTTGATCTGAATTATTTTTATTATGTCCTGTGACAGAGCATGTTTGCATGATACTCTTGACACCCTCATCTTCTACACTTTATCGTGGCTCTCAGGTTACTTCCAGGTGAAATTCCAGGGACTGGCTGTTACGGGGTGTGATGTCACGAACACATTAGGACCAGTCTGTGTCCACAGTGATCAATTCCTGTGTGTCTTCCCCAGAAGTGACACACAGTAGGGGTTTTTCTGCTGTGGATGCTAATTACGCTGGCAAATGATACTGACATGGGAGGAGCTCTGAGTGTTCTGGAGAGTAGCGTTAGGATTCAAAATGTTGACCAAGTGGAGAAATCATATGGAAAAAAATGAGGTGATTCAGAAAAGGACAAGCACAAAGTTGTAAGCTTAGGTGAGAATAACAGACTGCCCAGATACAAAATGGGAGATGACTGACTGAGCAGCAGCTCTGCAGAAAGGGGCTGAAGTTGATGGTGGCTTCCAGGCTGACTGTGATTCACCAGGCTTGCACAGTTATGAAAAAGGCAAGCTGGGACTTATAAGCAAGAGGGTGCAGCGATCATTCCACTCAGCTCAGCTTGGGGATGTCTCAGCTGGAGTCTTGAACCAGTTTTCTGCTCACAGCCTTCAAAAACAGCAAAATAACTCAAAAGTGGACAAAAAAAATCTGGAGGAAAACAGCATGAATTGGTGATTTAGCAGACATGCCCTATGAGGAGAAAATGAAGATATTGGGGTTGTTCAGTTCATGGAAGAAAAAACTGAGGGAATGGATGGACATGATAGCACCTGTAAAATGTAGGAAGGAATAAACTGTTCAGCACATACCTCGGGAACAGGACTGTATACTTGCATCTCGTGGGAGCTTTGTGCAGAGCAGTCCCAGTGACAGGCTGTCACCAGAAATCCACAGGAGCCTCTCTCTCTTTTTAGCAAAGGTATTTATCTGGTCTGTGTTTCTGTGGCAGTGTCCCTTCTC
This sequence comes from Sagittarius serpentarius, assembly GCA_034782735.1. Taxonomy (NCBI): domain Eukaryota; kingdom Metazoa; phylum Chordata; class Aves; order Accipitriformes; family Sagittariidae; genus Sagittarius; species Sagittarius serpentarius. The sequence goes on from JAVKLA010000081.1 coordinate 19,381,791, forward strand.
CCCTGTTTCGTGGTGGCCAGCCTGAGAAACACATGGTGCGAAGGGAGCCTGTGCTTCCTGTTGCAGGAGAGCTGTGTCTCGTCCTGTAAGCTGAGGAGAGCAGGTCAGCTGCAGGGCTGACCTGCACCTCTGATCAATACATGTACTGGCAAAGCTTGCCCTGTGCTTTCATGCTGAGAAGGCAGTGGATTATTATCCAGGTGCAGCTCCACGAATGCTCGGTCAGAGGTATGCTCTGACATCAGGCAATGAGATTTTTGGCTCCTGATGCAGGGAAGTTGAACATTTGCATTTGGCTTGTACAAGAAGGCCAGTCATTTTTCTCTGGGAGTCTGAAGGCAGGGGAGGTGACCAGGGTGAAACCAAGAATGCCGCTTTAGACTTGCTGCAGGACTTGGTGGTAAGAACACAGAGATATAAGCTCTCAGGATATGACAGATGCGTCCTGACAGATGACCCTTTAGCACCAGCAGTCAAAAGATGGTGGTTGCATTGTTGTGAGGGGTTTTTTCCCATCTTTTAGGGAGATTTTTGTATTGGGGTCAGGCTTGCTCTCCTCCGTCATGTGGCAGCTACTACAGCAAAGCAATATTGGGAAGTAACATTTTATCTGTCTTCCACGTGATTAGTCCTGCTTGAGGGAGGGGGAAGGGCCTCACACTCTCTATTAATCATTTCTTCTTCCCTCCTCCCATCTGCTCAGTGATTCTGTCTTGCATACACCACTAATATTTGATCACTTTATTTCTCTCTTTCTTTGTCTCTCTCCTTGTTGGTTCTTTCTTGAGTCTCTGCCCTCCTTGCTCCTAGCTTCTTGCAGAGATGCTACCCAATGACCTGATTCTCTCCCCTAGCTCCCTTGAAAAAGGGAAAAAGAAAAAAAAGAAGGAAAAAAGGAAAAAATACTCCAAAGTGTCCGGTGCCTCATTCTCCTCTCCCTGGACATTATGCCTCTTCCTAGTGGTTAGCACCTTCAGCCAAAGTTGTGGAGCATGTGTGGGCAGTGCCTGCTTCCCTCTCCTCCTCTTTGTGCCCTCCCAAGAGGCACCAAGCCTGACTCCTCCTCCACCTCCTTCTCTTCCAGCTGCTTTCACTAGCCTCCTAGCTCTTGGCAATGAGGAGCCCGGACATCTGTAGAAGCAGCTGGAAGCAAGATGGAAAGCCAATATCCTGCAGCTCACCAGATCTCTACAAACCTCAGCTCAGGAACCAACTGCTTAATTCGCTCAGTTTTTGTACTGTTTAGTTTCCACTGCACAGTGCTTGTTTCTCACCATCCCAACAAAGCCATAGCTTTATTGATACTTGTCATCTGGTAGCTATAGTGTGTTGTTTTAGAAATCTTGTAGCCTGTGAAAAGAAGTACTCTTATGCTATAGTGGAAGAAGACAAAGTTAAGCTTTGTTTCCACCTAGATTTTCAACATTACCTGCCAATATCATCATATGACTCTAAGGACAGGATTTAATCCTGCATTAACTAAAACTTGACCTCTGTCAAACAACCAGTGGTACCACAAATTCATATTCCCGAGAACACAGCAAAAGTATTTTCACTGGTTCCCTGTTGCTTTCCCACTTGATTTACATCAAAACCTTCTTGCGAAGATGACTCTGATGATGTTCTGAAAGGTGACAGTTATCTTTCCCTCTAAACACTGGGAGTCAGTGTTAAATTGAGCTCGACAGGGCTGACCCTCTTACAAAAAGGAGCAAAAGGGGTGCAGAACTCCTGCTACTGTTCACACAGGTGGGGGAAGCTTGTGGGTGTTGGGAGTTACAGCACTTTGCAGCAGGGCTTTTGGGGATGGGCCCCCGAAGGGAAGCTTGCAAGTCGTGTTGCCATGAAAAGCCTCACAGCATGTTACATGATGCAAGCTACTTGGCAAATGCTGTAATTGTGTCACTGAAATGGCTGAGCCACAATGCTCTGGGAGAAGGTTTTGCCTTGTGAGCCTGTGAATGCATTATACCCTTCCCTGGTGCACGAGGGCAGTCTGGGAATGCTGGTTATGCTGCAAACTGCCATGAGTGCTGTGTTTGTGTGGGGTTTCTTGTACTCTGTTTTGGGATTTGAAATTTGCTGGTTGTATGGCTGGGAGCAAGTAACAAGACATAAAACTAGAGAGATGCTTTAAAAATATTTTTCAAAGGACTTGGAAGTTTAGCATGATGATTACGGACAACATTTTTATAAAGACTTCAGCCCAGCATCCTGTTTTACTCTTGTGACAAACTGCAGTTATGCAGAAAGCAGCTATTGGCATTTTTAATGTCTCATTCCCTCAGCAGCTAGCAGTAGCTGTTTGCTTTTAAATGTCATTATTTGCACCCACAGCAGTTGGAGCCGAGAAGTACAAAATAAAGGGAACGGCTTTAGAAATCAGTCTTCAAACCTCCAGCTCTGACAGGGCTGAGCAGTGCTTTGTAGCATGGGCATAGGTACCTATGTGTGGGTACACAGAGCCTACGTGTGTTGTTCCTGTCGGGTCTTAAAAGTCCAGTGTAAAGCAAATACCATTTGCAAGTAGCCCCAAGATGTCTTGCCCCCCCCCCCCCCCCCCCCCCCCCCCCCC
>JAVKLA010000081.1:19384465-19399250 GCA_034782735.1 Sagittarius serpentarius
CAAGATGTCGTCCCCGCCACCCCCCGCCCCACTCCCCCCAAACTTTTAGCTGTGAAACAGAGCTGTCATATTTTCCATTCCTAATTCACGAGCTGGAGGGATCGCTAAAGCCAGGTATCAAATTACAAAAGAAAGAGTGAAGACATTTGGTTGCAGCTTCATCGGCTTGCACAGCACACCCAAGCGACCATTTTCATCAGCCCCCAAGTCAGTGTTAAAACTATGTAAGGGAAATCATCTTTTCTCTAAGTCTGTCCTTGGGAAGGACAGTGTCTGCAAGGAAAGTTCCCACCAATAGAGCTGCATGAGGGGCGGGAAGAGGAGGAAGGAAAAACGCTGTAATGTTCAAAAAGCAGCTCATCCATAGCACAGGAAATGTTGTTCCTACTCGTCTGAGCTACTAAAAAAAAAAAAAAAAAAACAACAAAACCAAAACAAAACCATAAAACCCAACAAGTTTCAACAATAACTATTTTCAAATTAAATCCTTTGAATGGGTAAAGTGTGTAGCTTAAAATGAAAATGTGACTCGGCCAGGAATTGTTACTATTACTGGTACCATTTTAGCTTTTAAACTAAGTCTACTTCAGATATTTGACATGTCCTTGGTTGTGATAGGAGGCAGATTAGAGATGGTGGCAAAATATCCTTTATGGGCTAATTCAAACTGAGATCTTTTCTGCTGAAATTGAGATTTGAGACTCTTCTTGAAGTTAGACATGAACTTGAGCAAAGATTTCAATGTGTAAAAGAAAGCCAAACCCCTGCATTCTGTTTTTTCCCTTCTCATTACCTTTTTTCCACCCCCTTGCTAGCATTTATTTTCTTGTTGGCATTTTCCAGACCATGGTTTTTCCTCAGAGAGAAACTAGTCTCTTCTGTTTGGATGCTTTCTCAAAACTTCAGCTGCTTCTCTTTGATTCTTAAACTGGAGTATGTGTTTGGCTGTTTCCTCAGTAGTTTGTCCCACCGAAAGAAGAGCCTCTTCACCCTCTTTTCCTTTCCTATGTATTCTCTTGGTCTTTCCCCTGTGTGCTGGTTTTCCTTTCCCTGATCTCCATGTGCTACTACTTTTTGTTCCTCAATTGCACTTGTCTGGCTGGAAGGGAACTGCAGCCAGCTCCTCTGCCATTTCCCCTCCATGTCTTTCCTCTGGTAGAGCTCATGGGAAATGCCGTATTTCCCCCTTCCCTCCTCCCACCACCCCCTTCCTCTCCTGCTTCTCTTTCTTGTATAGTTCAGTGAAAAATGCTTAATGAAAAGGACTTTGGCTAAGAGAGGAGCAGAGCAAACTCAAGTTGTTTCCCTGTGTGTATTTTCTACTGTCTGCCTGTTCCTGTGAGTAGGCACTCAGCCTTTGAAGCTGGGTATTCTTGGGAGTCAGTAGAGAGACTCATTTTGGAAAGGGTAGTAGTGGACTGACAGTTGATTTCCTTATTAAGTGTGACTGTTACCCATATGCTGGAGACCACATGTGACTTACAACACCCGCTCTCTGTGCTTCCTCAGTTTTTCTGCCCAACCTTCAGTTCACATTTTGGTGGCTATCTTCACCATGAAAAGAGGCAGAAATTGTGTTCCCTTTCACACTGAAAGCTTGGGTTAAAATTAAAACATGTACAGAGCTGCAGAAGCTCTCGGGCTCATCTACAGCCCCAAAGGCTGTCTTGTACCCAGCCCAGGGGCTTTTCAGAGAGCTGAAAAGGGGGATTTCAGTGTTTTACACAAGTATTTTTCTTCCCGCTGTTCATGTGGCAGTTGTGAAGGTATCCCTAAACTGTAGTAGTTGTCACTGTGTAATTGCTATATTGAGATACTGTGAACCATGTGAACCCTAAATGTGAATCAAATATGTAAAAGCATGCTGAGATGAGAGGGGAAACATAAATGAATCTGTGTATTTTCAGCTTATCTGTATTTTTCCCAGTGTAGCAGACAGTGATTTGTTGTGTGTGCCACTTGTGCACTGTGTAACATGAACAAAGAGTGTCCATGGAATAAGAAAGACACAAACTGAATTAAAACTATCAAGCTCTCCCCCTCTCCTGCCACTTTTCCAGGCCAATTTTTTCCTGTGTGGGTTGTGTGTTGCTTGTGTGCTTCCAATGAAGGGCTCAATGAAACATGCAGCACTTCTGGATAACAGACAAAACAGAATTAGGTGCTTTGTTGTTACCCATATGCCCAAGACTAAGGATAAGAAAAGACTTCTTGTCTCTTCCCTTCCTCCTTTCCACAGACCTTCAGTGCAAGGAGCCAGAGTTTGAAGCAGTTGAGTGAAAACCTCAAGGGAGTCCAAGTTCTTATGTCTGTGTACTTCATAGTAGGAGTGATGTGATGTAACACTGAGCAAAGGCATTGTGCTCATGTAACTTTGGACCTGGGCAAGAGGAAGAAATGCTGTGAGACAGCCTCTTGTCAGGAGCTTTTCCCTGCAGTCCTCCAAACAGGCTGGCTGTATTCCTGAAAGACAGGTCATGTCTTGCCAGACATGAGAGACACTGAATGAGGCTGTACAGCCTGTGCTGTGCAGGTCTGCAGACTAGTTAGGTCCTTTGAGCCTTTGCCCATGAATACAGGAAGGACACACTATGAAAGGTCCTTTATGCAGGTGCCTTCATATAGGTGAGGAAAAAGGAAGCCTAGGTAACCTGCCTCTTCTTCCATCTTGCCCTACAAATGCCTCCCATGGTTGCTAGTTTACTGGAAAGCACAAGACCCTTTCCTCCGAGGGGCTGTGGATCAGAGGTGGTGAGTGCTTGCACTAGGGCAGCCTGAAAAGCCAAGTCACCTTTGAGAACAAGAGGAGGATATAGGGATGATACTGGCATGTCCTGTGTCCTGATTTTGGCTGGGATAGAGTTAATTGTCTTCCTAGTAGCTTGTATAGTGTTATGTTTTGGATTTAGTATGAGAAGAATGTTGATAACACCCTGATGTTTCCAGTTGTTGCTAAGTCGTGTTTAGACTAAGTCAAGGACTTTTCAGCTTCTCCTGCCCAGCCAGCAAGAAGGCTGGAGGGGCCCAGGAAAGTTGGGAAGGGACACAGACGGGACAGCTGACCCAAACTGGCCAAAGGGGTATTCCATACCATGGGACGTCATGCCTAGTTTATAAACTGGGGAGAGTTGGCTGGGGGGGATAACTCCTCGGGAACTAACTGGGCATTGGTCGGTGGGTGATGAGCAATTGCATTGTGCATCACTTGTTTTGTACATTCCAATTTTTTTATTATTATTGCAGTTTTATTATTATTACTGTCATTATTATTTTCTTCCTTTCTGTTCTATTAAACTGTTCTTATCTCAGGCCATGAGTTTTACTTTCCCCCCGCCCCGATTCTCTCCCCCATCCCACTGGGTCAGGGGGAAGTGAGTGAGCAGCTGGGGTTAAACCACAACACCCTGTCATGCACCCTGGTGCTCAGGAAGGGTTATTACTAGAGAACTCTAACAGACAAAGCTCAAATGAGCAAATACAGATGCCAAACATATTTTCTGCCTATCCAATCTGCCCCTTGCCATAATAAAGGCATCAGAAGAAAATGTGTATCTGTACCTTCTGCAACTGAAAATGTAGCCACAAACTCTGAATTGCTGTTTTAGCTGCTGTGTCAGATGGGTAGTGTGAGATACAAGCATGTATCATCTTCTGTCAGTGTGGGAGGCTCCCGTTGCAAGGTGGAAAGGACGCGCGGGGTGGGACAGCTTAAAAAAAAGCTCCACAGAGCTCATCTACCTGTGCTGTTAGTCACTGCCTGTCCTTTACTCATGCAAAGCTGTGCATGAGTTTTAGGCTGGCTGCTGTAGCTCATAGTCTGACCCCAGATGTGCAAGGCTTGCCTTGTCACAGCCAAATGGAAATAGCACCATCAGATTTCCTCTGTGCTACCTCTTGATGATTTCTACACCAACAGTACTTGGCTTACAAGCTTCAAACCATGATCATAACTACTTATGAAGTGTCAGCTGCTATAAGCAACTATCAGCTGCCTAAGCACAGCAGCATCTTTCCCTAACCCTGAGCCTGGCTCGCAGGCTCTGCAGGCTGAGTTTTGCTCTCTGTTGGCCCCGGTGTCTCAAGCAGTGTGAAAGCAAAGTATGGCACGTAGGAGACTGATTAGCTGTGCTAGAGATGGCACGAGGGCAGGCAGGGCACAGCTGTGGGAGGCCAACCAGCTCTGTCCCTTCAAAGATTGCTGACGGTGTTGTGGCCACTGGATAGGACACACAAAACAGCCACCTCCTACTTTAAATGTGAGGGAGAGGTGGATGGGAGCAGGCAAGAGCAGAATTGCATTTTAAGCTTCACAAACATTGTGTGCATTGTTCAGATGTTTGCAGAGTAGTTTTTACTTTCAGACCTCTACTGAACTGCTGTGTTGGGGTCCTAATCATTTATTTTCCTACACGTGCTGGCAGATGGTCAGAAGAAGAGCCTGCCAAGCACGGTGCATGCTTGAGGGCAGGGATTTTGAGGCAAGTTGTTGAGATTATCTGATGTTTCACATTTTCTGTAATTTACAGTCTCTGTGTGTGTGTGAGGGGAGTATTTAAAACTTGTAGACAATAGTTTGCTGGGTTGCAGGGAATGAAACCCCTAATGAATAGTCCATTGTTTACATCCATTTGAGGCTGTTTCTTTGCTGAATTAGTGCCATGAAACATAGCTTGCAACTCTGTTGTTTTTAACTCCTCTCTCCTTACCCATCCCCCTTCCCATTCCTTATGGTTGCTAAATCCTGCTGTTATCTTCCCTACACAAGTTTCCAAACTTCATTCTGTCCTCTTGATTTGTCTCTGCTTAAACCTCGTGTCCAAACTGGATCATCTTTTTCTTCTAGTTTAGCAAATTTTCCCATTCTTGGACTCACATCTTAGTCCTTATTATTTTTATCCAGATGAATGTGTAGGGGAAAAGCCCCAAAACTGTTTCCTGCTGCCTTAGTCAGGTCTAGATCCCCCTCTTCTCTTTGCCTTTCCCTCCCCACCTCCTTGCTTTGGAGCTCTTCCTGTGCCAGTTTGCAGCTGTGTGTATATATACATTTTTATCTCATATTTGCCTGCAAGACCCCTGCCCAATTTCTAGCCCTTATTTCCTTCTCTATTCAGGTGCTTTCCTTTCCTCCATTGTTCTGTCCATACTGCTCCCTGCTCTGATCTCTGTGCCTTCTTCTGGTGGCTCCTACAATTTGAGGTATGGCTCAAGCGTACCATTAAGCGTACTGGCCCTGTGACTGCCTGCCCCTTTGCTTGTCAGCCGGAGTGTTCACGCGGCTTGTTCACAGAGCTGATGGGGCAGTGTGGTCAGGACGTGATGACTGCCTTGCTAAATGGTTTTTGTCCCCGTGTCTTGTGCTCTTTCTGCTATTTAAACTCCTTAAAGTGGAACCTGGTCTCTCTGCTTGTCTTGGGCAGTGTCTGCTGAGGGGGATGGTAGCTGCCTTTTCCCCTTCTTTAAACAGATAAGCGTGGCTGGTTGGCAGAGTTGTAAGCTTGTTTCTGTACTCGTTTTGTAGATAGCCCTTTTTTTGCTAATTGGGGCTGTGTAGCTGTTTACCTGCATGACTTGCTGGAGGGATTGCTCAGATTGATGCATACCACATTCTGGGACTGTTTATTCTCTCTCCAGCCCTGATTTATAGGTAACTGGAGAAGGGAATTCTTGGCTGTCCTGTTTTGAAAACTATTACATTACAGAAAAACTCATTAAATGATCACAGCACCTGATACAAAACCAGCTCTATTCATTTTTCTGGTTTTCCCCATGAAAAAAGGCTTCCCTTTATTATTTAAACAATAATTTCCCTCAAATTATATTGTAAGGGATATAGGCACGAAAGGTTGCATGCTTTTTCAGAAGTTCCTGGAAATTGTAACTGGGGAGATTTCTATAATCAATAGAGGGAATGGGGTATTTTGAGAGGGGTTTTTTGATTGTTGTATTATTTTTTTTCTGGATAGGCAGTGTGCACATGCCACATAGTACAAACCAACCTTAGCTTAGGGGTTGTGTGTGCAGACTGAAGTGCCAGGACAGCTTTTCTACAGGGATCTGCAAAGGCTTCCCTATAGCTGAAGAGATCAGTAGTTTGGGAGGATTGGAAGGCCCAAAGATTTTAAGTAAGTATGTACAGACCAACTGCGAGTCTCATTTAAAAGGAGTGCTATGCATTGTGGAAATCAACAGCTTTTGTTGCCCTTCTCTTCACAACCTCTGTGGGATGCCCTCTGGATTGTGACTTGAGGGCACTGGTGTAAATTTTGAAAATTTTGAAATACTGTTTGTACATATAGGACAGTGCTGGTGTCCCTTTCGGTTGGAGGAGTTGCTCTAAAATATGGCAGAATCATCAGCTGACAAGAAAACCAATGATGCTTCAGCCCATGCCAAAGAAAATCCTGCAAGAGGGAGACTTAGCTGTGAAAATTTACCCTGTTGCTACGGAGCTCATTTGGTTGCATATATCATGTAAGAGCGGAATGACTGAAGAAATATTCCACCCGGTAAATGAACAGAGAATAAATTTTGTCCCAGTTACAGGACAGCTTATACATGCATAAAACCTGGGACACCTGGTAGTGGTGCTGGGCAGGTACTGTCTATTAATGGTCAGGTAGGGACACAGATTTTTTTTTTTTGAATGAATGGGCTTGTTGGAACACAGGGGAAGAGGGAATTCCCTATCTCTCTTTAAAGTATTTCTCCTTCTTGAGGCCATGTGCTCTTAAGAAAACCAGATTTTGGGGACATTAGTTCTGTAAGCAGCAAAAATTTCTACTTCCCACAGTGGGGATGCTTTCTCCTCCTTACTTCCACTCCAGATTGGTGGTGAGGTCCTGAAGCCATGACACTGTGCTTTCATTTTGGCCTTTTACTTCCTTCTGAAAACACAGAGCCAATACATAGGCTTTAAGATTCATTCCTGACTTTCCTGCAATGATTTGCTCCTCCTCCCCCTTCTGTCACTAGACATTGCACATTCCTCCCAAACCAAACTTCTGTAGCCCAGAAATAGGTCACACACCACCACCTGGACAACAGGCATTGCTTGCGTCATCTGTTGGTGTGACGTCCGGAGAGACGCGGAGTGTGCTGTGCGAGCGCTCAGTTAGCAGGACCAGCTTTCTCTGAGAGCAAGATGTGAGAACGCCCCTCATGATACCTGCCATATGGACGTTCAGAGATGATGGGGGAAGAGAACTCTGTTTACAAAGGGGAAAAAAAAAAAAAGAAAAAGGTATAAGCTAATTCCGTCAGCGCATGGATTTTCTGCTGGCTGGTTTGGATGATTTATAATGGTATACAGAGCTTTGTCACCTTTATGCTGACTTGTTCCAATGCTGCCCAGAGGTCAGCCTGTTGGCCTGTAAAAAATGAGTTGTTGATCTGTGTTGCTTTTCCTAGTGGCCATGGTACTGGGGCTGTCATCAGTCCTACTGCAGAGCTCAACTAGGGGCTGGAGTGGGCTACCCAGGATACTCGCTCAGCCTCTCAGCACTGATGATTTCCTTTTAGGCATCCTTATAACGTGACCTATGCAAGGCATAAACAAATTTCCTTTTTACTTAGTGGGTAGAAGAGCAGCAATGCCAGCAGCCGGACTTGTAGCCTTTGCGCAAGAACACGATTTCTTCTCTACATGGTTACTTTGGAAAGCTCGCAGGAGAGGAGCATGCTTTCAGTTTTTTTCCAATGGGGTTAGCATGGAGTAACAGGGCCTGTTGCTGCAACAGATTAGCTGCAAAGGGGATGGACACAATGCAATTAGCAGCAGAGACAGAGGTTATCTGTGAGCGTGCAAACATTTTCTTAGGACACGTACATTGTGCTTTTCCTTCCTGAGAAGTGCTGAGAACAAATTGTCATAGAAATGCAAAATACATTGTCTGATTTGGGTTGAGGCAAGAAATGAGGGCCCTGTAGCCTGGAGAGACGTGTATGAGTGTGCATGGGGAAAATGCACCTTAATTAGATGGGTTGACAGATCCTGTTTCTCCTGCTCCTTCCACAGTTTGCAGCGTTCAGTCTAAGAAACGCCTCCTGAATTCACCCACTGGTGCCCTTATGGTAGGCCTGGCACGCTCACCTAGAGTCCTCCATGCCGTACAGCCGGATGTCACTGAGACCTGGCTTGTGACCTGTTTGGCTGGATGGACAACTTCACCCTGGGAGGGGAGCGCAGCACATCCCATGCCCTCTGCACACCATGTTCTTTAATGCTTCTTCCCAGCAGCTGGCTGGGTTTTGCCTTGGAGAGGACGGTGTCTCTCCCAGCGGGGCCCGGCCAGGTGCTGGGGCTGTGCCTGCGCCAGGGGCTGCGTCCCCTCCTCTCGTGCTGTGGAGCTTGCAGGGCTGCTGTTTTGAGCAGTGCTTCGCTGAAAGTTGCTTAATAGACACGCTAGTCTCTACTTTATCTCGACAATACACCCTTTTCTTGAGAGAAATGAGAAGTTTCAATTTCAGTCACTAGCCTGTTTTTCATTAACCTGTTTTAGTCAGCAAGTCGTGGCTTTACTGTGCCACTTTCTCAAACTGCCGCTTATAAGCCTAACGAGATGGTGGAGAAAAACTCCTGTCCTCTTCAAAAAATGCAGAGAGTAGAGGCAGTTTTATCCCAAACATTAGAGGAGACTCAGTCAACTTAACGCTACAGTAAATGTCAAATATTTTGAATTTACAGGGTACTTTAAGCCCCAAGTGGGGGGCAAGGGGGAGGAAGGTGGGAAGGGATTGAAGTGAAGTTAATAAACCTTTTAAAACTTTTGACTTAATCTTTTATTCAGTGTTTGTATAACTCGGTTATCTGCTAGTTAATACCAGTATTTTTGATACCTCTCCAGAGCCAATATGCTGCAAACCTTCAGCCCTGTTGGGTATTTGTGCTACAGCATATTTAATAGCCATGACAACAATTCAACAATTGTACAGCAGCCTCCCCTCCCTGTCTGAGTGTTGCAGGCACCAGAGTGTCTCCATTGGAAAACCCCTAAACATACAGTTTCAGCCAAAACTGGTTTAATGATAGTCTACTGAGAGCTTGACAGGGTTGTTTTTTTTTTTTTAAAAAAGAGCACTTTTTTCCCTTCTCCCCCCCCCCAATTTTTTCTTAACTTCTTCACTTCTTTTGAAAAAGCTGCCACTGTAAAATACAAGGCGAATTTAAAAAATAAATTGCTTTAAATTGCTTAACAGGCTTGATGAGACAAAGACTGGTGTGTTGGAGTGGCTGCAGGGAGCTCTGCGGCTGCTTTTGTATGATTTCAGAGGTGAATTTAGATGGCTGGAAGATAGATGGGTGCCAGATGCAGTTTGACACAGATTCCGGCAGCTGCTCCTGCACGAGGTTTCATTAGCGGCGAGTTAGCCAGCAGCAGAGCTCCGGTGAGGCCCCAAACACTGAAATGACAGCAAGAACAGTGAAACAATACAATATTCACTAAGTGATTTTAATCTAGGAGATTAAATGACATGCAGTCAGTTTCCCAACTTAGAAACCAACACGGTAGAAAGCTGTTCGTGGCACTCATTCTGCTCAGGCCCTTGTCACACATATTTATGTTGAGTGCTTCTGCAACCCCCCCACCCTGAAATGGGAAAAGAAGAGTTGATTTTGTGTCGCAGTCATATTTTTCCATCCTAACTGTATAATGTGTTTTTAACTGCAACAGGAAATATTGGCTTCGCTTTGAGAAATGCTTACATTGGACAGAAGTGCTCATGTGCTCCTGCTTAGCACAGGCATAACTGTTTGAAAGATTAGGGCCACGGTCTGTAAAGCGAACGGCTTCCTTTTTAATAGATGGGCAAGTCCCAAAATCAGGAAGTCATCAGTATTTACGGGCTTGGGGAATTGGGTTTGGTTTTAAGTAAATGAGTGTAGTACGATGGATGACTTGATAGAAATGGTGATGGAGCTGCTGTTCTCCAGGCAGCTGAAGTTTTATTTGTGGAGGGACACTAAAGGCTGGGATTTCTTGAAGGGAGAGAAAATGTAATCAAACCTATTTGCATACCAGCCAGGCTGTCTGTGGTTAAAGATTCTTCTAGGGGGGATTTATGGGCTGTGTTTTGGGAACCCTCGCTGTGGCACAATTACTACGTGGTTATTTGGGCTTTGTATAAACTTTGTGTATTTCTGATTGCTTTAACAAGTGAATCCCTGACTAGAAGAAGCTGGTTTTGCTCTGTTAGCTGGCGGAAAGTATGTAGAGAAACAAATAAACAAAATCTCTTTTCTTCCATACGTGCCACCTGAATATTGACATTACATATTTAACTGCTGATGTCAGACTACTCTGTTCACTTTGAGTCATTTACTATCCTCACAGTAAGCAAACAAACCAGCTTCCCCCCCCCCCCCCCCAATTAATATGCAAGTTGGATGTGTATGGGTTGTCTTTGGATCTCAACCGTTGTTTGTTTGTGAATGTTACAATTCTGTGTCTAGATGCCTTTGGTAAGTACCCCATGCATGGCTTGAATTAAGTTTCCTATATCAAGAAAGTATGCCTTAATTTATCAGGTTAAAGATATCTCTGTTACATCAGTTTCTTCACAGTGTGTTGTGACCTAATCAACTAGGGATGTAAGCCATTTCATGAGGAGTAATTACTCAACAACAAAAAATGTCTCTCTTTCCTAATAGCCGTGAGTGAACTAGCTAATTGGAATCCATTTTGGTAGTGGCAGGTCAGCAATCAGGAGGTGACTTTCCTGGCTGGCTTCTAGGTGGGAGGGAGAAGCCAGCAGAAGCTGAAACACAAAGCTACGGCTTCCCAAGGCCACTGCGAGAGCATCACTGCCATTCGAGAGCTTTGCTGCTGTTTGTATTGGTGCCCCATGCACTGAGAGTGTGGTGCCCTAGTGCTCTCCTTTACCGATGATGCTGTGACACAGTTTGGTCAAAACTCTTTCCTGGATGTTTTTGAGGGAAAGAATTTGTGAGTGGGTTGGAAATGTCAGATCTGCTCTCAAGACTTGCAAAAGAGCTCTAGTTTTCCTATTATTACTGGGGGCAGGGGTTTGCAGTGATGATATCATGTGACAAATCTTCTCCATGGCCTGGTTAGGCCTTGGTCAGGAGGTGATGTGAAGTTTAGGGATGTTGGCTCATTATGTCTCTACTTGGAGTAACGTATGACAGTGACAGAGCAATTTTTGCTTTCAGCACTTCATCGCCTAGGAGCATGGGTTGCCAGTCCTGCCAGAGGTGCCGTGCTGAGGCATCTTTTACATGACCCCACTGGTTGCTGTCCTGTTTTTCTCCTGCACCAAGAGATAGATCATTGAGGTGCATTCTGATTTCCCCCCGTCCGCCCCTTGGCTTCCAGCCTTGCTGAGAGGGAGGTGGAGAGGAAAATCCTCATGAATTAACATTATTTCCCTGGTGGGCTTTGCTGCCATTTTATCTAATTATGCCTGCTGTTTTCCAGATCGCATTGTAAGCATTTGCATGAGGGGGCTTTCACTTACCTCCTCAAGTAAATTAAATAACAGCCCTTAGGCTGGGCTGACAGCATAATGCATTTTCATGTGGGAGATCAACAGCTCCCATACCTTGAGATGGGAAATGCTGAAATGACAGGGAAGCTCTGCGCTTTTGTCTTGAATTAGAGCAACTAGACTGAGTTAGGCCTACTTTGAAAATGCCTGCTGCTGACTCTTGTGGTGTGTAGGTATCAATAGGAAGAGAAGGACACACAGGAATCTGCAGCCCTTGCTGCAGAGAACAAACCGTGGTTTTCGACTCACAAGGATCCACAGGCTACGTGTGAGATGTGCAGGAAAGCCAGGGAAAGCAAGCCTGTTGTCAGCAAGTTTAAATGCACAGCCCTATTGGAAAGCGTGAAGGATCTGCAAACCAGGAAAGATGGGAAGCCACAGACAGTAAAGCAAATGAGAGGTGCAGGCCCTGCCCTGAGGATGTTTACAACGTGACTTCGTGGATGAGGAAGGCTGGACTTGTGCTGAGTGCTCTGGAAATCAAAATACATGGCCTTGATTTTCATTTCCACAATAAGCCATCCTGTAGTTTTCCAGTGCTTCATTTCTTCAATTTGCAAAATGAGGCAGTAGCCCGTCTGCTGAAATGACAGTCCGCTGCTTTCTTTGCCTGACCCGTTACTCCCAGTGAGTATCCACCCCAGGAACTATCCTTCTCTGAATGTTTCAGAGCTCCTAGAGCCCTTCGTGGTACTAGCTTCATGGAATGATCCAGTTCCTTCCCAGTCATGTGTGGCATACATCAGAAATGCACATCAACCCTTCCCTGGCTGTGGTCACTCCTCCATTTCTTTGATAGAGTTGACAGCTTCTGAGGAGGAGAAGGGATGAGGAACAAATGACCATGAGGAAAGGTATTTCTTCAGGTTCTGATCAGCCCAGGCTTGTCCTGGCAGAAAAGAGTATGTTGGTGGGAAGGCGGAGAGAGGAACTCCACCTCCCCCAACCATTAGGCTTGGACAAGCCTGGGTTGTCCCAAAACTCTGGTGTTCTCATGGGCTCTGCCTTTGCAGGATGGTTAAGTGTGCCCAAACTGGGGGCATGCTAGTAAGTTGGCTGGTAAGCTGCATGGCCAAACTGAGTGAGCATGTGGTGAGTGAGGAGGAGGAGATGGGCCCCTACAGCAAGCAGGGAGTTTAATCTTGGCTCTGGCTTGCTTGTGTTTGTCGTGAATGGGTGTCAGCAACAGGAGAGGCTGCTTAGCTGGGTGTGTGTGTCTTATGTGGTGGGGAGCCTTGCATAAGTGTTTCACGTAAAGGAAGAAAGACCGTATGTGTCCTCTTAGTTCTCTGTAGCTCTGTAGTGACAGCGACCCTCTCAGTATTTTATCTGTAATGTTCAGGTATCTTCTAGCTTTTGGTGCTAATTCTTCTTTCCCTGTGTCATCGGTTAGGGATTAAGGAAATCATGCAGATTGCTAAAATCTGCTTGAAGGAGTCTGCAGTGACTCACTTTTGTCTGGGGATGTTGGCTGAAGAAATGCAGTTGACTTGTTTTTCTTTTGAAAAATCAAGGTTTCTGTTCCATCAAAATATTGTTCCAGGTTGAAGGTGGGGGAGAGCTAGAAACGTTAGTGTGATGGGGGTGTAAACACCTTTTAACTTACATGTTAAAGCATCTTGGCTCTTCCAAGTTACCAGAGAACTACTTTGTGATGCGTTTCTGTGTCTGAGATAAATTTTGAATGCTAGTGACATAATGAGATTTATCAAATAAAAAGCCCGTCTTTCACTTTGTTCAAGCTTGGCCTCATGCCTCAAATACATGGAGTTTAGCTCAGAAGCAGCTTGTAATTTGTATCACAAAACCACCGCGTGTAATTCATGATGGATGGTAGCCGCTGGATACGAGAAGCTTGCAGTTGGGATGTGCTGATGGCTTTCGCTGACGTTTGCGCTTGGTCAAAGTCACTGCGACAGGACAGAGGACAAGTGAGTGGTCACTACGAGGGTACTGTGGGAGGGCCTGAGAAGGTGTTTGCATTTATAAATCAGGGATTCAGATTCAATGTCAATCATTTTTTAGCGTGAACATCCATGATATTCACGATGCAAGACACATTGCTGCTTTTAATATGTTAGGGGAGATGATTCAGGATTGATATAGCTTCTTCAGTGATCGGGTAGTATACATCCCATTGTTATTATTATTCACTCTCTGTAGATGTTAGCTTTCTAACAATTCACGATATCTCTCAGGCTCTCATCCCCTTCTCTCTCTTTTTTTTAAAAATTAATTTATTTTTTTTATTATTATTATTCAGAATCCTGCTGTACATATCCCCCAGGTAGGTGGGAGGGTGAGTTGGTGGGAGATGACTTGGCTTTGTTGAAACTTCACTTAATGCAGGGTGGGGGCAGAGAAAATGAAGCTAAATTACGCAGATCCTGAAGGCACAGCAAGTGTGCTACATCACTTGTGAGCATGACTAGAACTGAAAATGAATCACAGCCTTGTTAGACACTGTATGTGTCAGTGCATGTGGGCAGAAATACCATTCAGTGAGAGAGCGAAAATGAGAGACTACATCTTTTAAAGTGTGCTGGTCCCACTGAAATCATCGTAGTATTTAACCTAATAGGTGAGAGCTGGGAAATGATGGGACAGCTGCTCTAGGATACTTTGCTATGTTGATTTTTCTTCCTTTCTGGAAGTTCAAGAGGAGTGTGGACCTCTCAGCAGTGACATCTATTTTCTAAATCAGAAAAGGCTATAAATGCAAGTTCAGGTTTGAACCCAGTTTCGAGGGCTTTATAATACAACCACCAAGACTTATTCTGGGCTAGATTTGAGTGTGGAGTTGCTTCAGCCTGTGTATTCATTTTGCATTAGGAAGCAAATTTGATTTGCTCTTCCTGTAAACTTGTGATGGTGCACATGCACACAAACACAGGTACACACGAGTGCATGCTGAGCTAGTTCACATATTCCAGCTACAAAAATCCAGTCTGGATTTGTAACCTTGATTCTTGCAGCTGTATAATTCAAACAGGTCTTATTTCTAAAATGGAAATTTGTTTTACAGTTAGGTTGTAATGTGACAGAGCCACATCAGGTGATTTGATGGAGAGATGCTGGATTCAGCTGACCACTAAAATCTGCTATATACATGTCTGTACTCCAGAAGATAATTGCCACAAATGATAGCAATGTTTCACCAAGCTGAGTGGTGCGGCTGACACACCTGAGGGACGGGATGCCACCCAGAGGGACCTAGACAAGCTTGAGAAGTGGGCCTGTATGAACCTCATGAGGTTCAGTAAGGCCAAGTGCAAGGTCC
>JAVKLA010000081.1:19399350-19409881 GCA_034782735.1 Sagittarius serpentarius
CAGGGGGGTTGGACTTGATGACCTTTGATGGTCCCTTCCAACCCAAGCCATTCTATGATTCTGTGATTCTATGATTCCTAAAGAAGCTCTCCCACCTCCTGCAGAGACCTATCCATGGCAGCTAACAAGCAGCAGCCATCTTAAAATTCCCCCTGGCACACCAAAACCACACTTTTTCAAAGTCGGATGGAGTCAACCAGTGTGTTCTTTCAGGGATTTTGGTTGTGCATTTTTGTGTTTTGTGCCCAGTCCTGAAATATGCATTTATTTTTTTTTTTCGCTAGCCCTAACCGTGTTACTTTAGCAAAGCAAAAGGACCTGTTTGTGTATCAGATTGCCAGGTGCTTCTGTCTTCTGGCCTGATACTACCGGTCTTGTAAGGAGATAGTCTTCTCCTGTTTCATATAAACTCTGCTGTGCCTCCTGCATCCTAATAGAGATGAGAGAATCTGGCCCAAGGCTGCAATACGCAATATGCATGTTTTGGAGTTGTACTTCTCTGCTGAGGGGGCAATCTTACCTCTCCAAGAGGGACTGCAGATTAAGTTTCTCTGAGGCTGAAAAGGGGAATTTATCCCCTTTCTTGAAACCTGGGATCATCTTTGCTCAGCATAAACTGGAAGCTATGGTAGGACTGAGGTATGTTCCCAAATGACACCTAATAGAAGAGCTTGTTTGTTGACAGCACCATACTACACGTGAAAATTTTAAGGAATTAAAAAAAAAAGAAAAAAAAACAACAAACCCAACAGATTGTTAATGCTGGTTTTCCTGAAAGCCCTGTTACACGAATACAGAACTGTTTGTGTAGCTATTGTGAGCACTGCAGGCTAGACAGGCTCTTGTGAAAGCAGCTTTAGATGCTGTTTCACAGCCTAAAGTTTAACCAGAACAAACTTTTGTGTTTTTGTGTTGTTTTTTTTTCCTCCTCTCCTCCTCTTTATATTCCCTTGGCTTTTCATCCATCGAGTGCTGGTATGGCTAAGTTTCTTGTTAGTTGGAGTTTTATGTTCTGTTCCTGGTTGGTCTGTGCTGCTTTTCTCCCCAGCCTGCTTTCCAGTATCTCCTAAAGGCTTTATCCTACTCGCCTTTCTGCCTGAGTCCATACTAGATAGGATTTCCTCCTAGAGCATGTCAAAGCACCTTGTCTTCAGCAAGCCTGAAGAGGCTGAGCACATTCAGCTCCAATCAGCTTTGCTAACAACTCAGCTCTCTGCTGTAGCCATTGCTGTTTTCCTATTGATAGGATGGAACACAGGCTGGGAGGAGGAAGAGAACTGAGGAGTGGGATCAGCAAGGATGCTGTAGTCCTATCTGCCTAACTTGTGCAGCAAAGGCAGGAGTAGCCCATCAACCCAGGTGGGGTAATCTGAACTGTCAAAACTCCAGAAATCCTGGGGTTGTGGTTGAAAATGCTTCCTCTGCAAAGTGCAGCCAGTGCTTCCCGTTTGTGGCACTGGTCTTACGACCGGGTCAGATCCCGGTGCCAGGCTCTTCTGCTGAATTTGGGAAGACTGTGCAGGAGAAGACAGGTGGGTTTTGCTGGTAATGTTTACAGGCATTGACCCATGACATCTTGTATAATTTAAAAGCTGATGTTTCTAGACACTAGCCTGGGTTTTTAAAAAGTGGCTAGAACTGTGTGGTTTCTTCTTTATCCCCCTCCCCACAGACCAGGTGCTCTGTACTTTCTGAACACGAAGTGGTTTCTGAACGTTAAGAAGGATGTAAACTGTTCGCAGCTGAGGACACAATGGTGCACCTCCCCCTGCCAAAAAAAAAGAAAAGGAAAAAAAAAAGAGAAAAAACCACCATCAGTAACTTCTGACAATCCTGGTCATCATGTGGCATTCCTAGAATGTCATTACTTATTAAATGAAATGGGAATAGCTTGTGATTATCTGACTCTTAAATGTAACTGTTTTGGGAAAAAGGCAAGGAAGGGATCTGTACTTGTGACAAGGAATAAAGTTTTAATTACTTAGAGCAAGAACATGTTCTGAAAAGTAAAGATTTTAGACTTAATGTGCATGGAACAAAAGGCCGTTGTGAGCTATGTACGAGAGTTGCTGAGAGTTTGTATTCTGCCCTTTTTTTTCTGTGGGAGTTATTTCCTGTTGTTGACTAAAGTTCTTTATTTAGAACCACCTAGCTACTGAATGACGGCTCGCTTGCAAGAAGAAAAAGTGTGATTAAAACTTGCTAGGGCTTATTTCAAGATCTCCCCACTTCCATTTATTTAAGGGGAATCTTTGCTAAATGAAAGAAAAAAGTTCAAAACAACGAATGCATTTCCTTCTCATGATTTTGCCCATATCAGCCGTGACAGCTAGCAAAAGTATATTGTGAGTCTGAGGTCTTTCACTGGAACATCTCGTGGAAGACAATGTTTCTCTAACAGAGGTAGTTTGGTTTAAGTTGTTCTGGTTTTAAAACCAAAACAAACCCATTGAATGCCAGGCCTCCCTCCTTGCTGGTAAGAGTAACACACCAGCATTCTTGGGGGGCGGCTCTTTCTACAAAATCTGCAACTGGAGTAGGAGTGGGCACTTGCAGTTTCCTCTGAAGAGCGCTGCCAGCAAAAAGAGGTTTCTGTCTGCTGACCTGCATGGGAATGGTATTTGGGTATGTGTGTGGAGTCAATTTATCAGCACTTTGACATCTGCTTAACTTCTTTTGCTCTTACGGCAGGGGCTGAACATCCAGTTAAGAGTAAAGGAAATTTAGCAGAAAAGCAGGTTGGGGAAAAAAAAAAATTAACCTGAAGGTTAACACTACTGGACCATAGGTGTAGCTAAGCAAGCAAAGTAACTGGGGTTTATTATGACTTTTTTTGCTTAGCAGGAGTCACACTAGGAATGTTGCCTGGCTGTGGATCATTAGAAAATGCTCTGGGGCATGAGGTATAGCAGATGGACAGTCATCCCTCCTTGACTTGGCTAGTCCCTGGCTGTAAGCCTGTCGCAGAGGGTGCCTATTTCTGCCCAGCTATTGCAAATAGGCTGGTGCCTTTCTTTGAAGTACCTGGCTGCTGGCTGCGCTTGCTGGCAGGTTGTGGAACAAGAGTTATGGCTCAAGACAGCCACTCACGTATTTCCTTCTACAAATAAAACTGATAGAAGCTGGTTTATAAAGCTGAACCTCTGTAGGGAAGTGGATCTCTCTGTGAGAGAGGGAGGGGTTTGGAAGCCTTCTGCCCATCCCTTTGTGCTGGGAAAGTTTGTGGCTGGGAGAAGCAGGGAGATCCTCAGTAATATTCCTGGTGGTAGTTTCTTCTGCTGCTGCTGTCCAGAGGTCAAACCAGAGAACACAGTGGACTCAGTAGCAGCACCATCGATGGGAATACAGCTCTTCCTCCTTGTTTCTTGGGTCTACTCCTTTCCCTTGGCTTGTTTCCCTCTGTACCCCCGTCATGTCTCCACTTTGCTCCCCCACAAAGGCTAAAATTAAAAAAAAAAAAAAAAAAAAAAGGGAGAATTATTACTCTTTGAGAGAGCTGCTTATGGCTGTCTCAGCCACTACTGGCTTTAGGGAGCAGTATGCCACATGCAGCATCTGCTTCCCTAGCTCTGCCATCCTGCCCACAACATCTCTCTTACCCCCCCACCCCGCGCAAATTCTGACTCATGCTGTGTGAGATGAGGGTGACCAGACAGGATTGCTGCCTCTCCCCTCTTCCAGACCCTCTGCTACATTTCAAGGATATTAGCACCCCAAAGCCACCGTGGGAGGAACAAAGAGATCCTAAGAGGTGTGAAAGGAAGGGAAAGATGGACCATGATGATAAATGGTGGATTCTCAGCTTTTTTCTTTGTCCTGGTGGTAGATCCTAAATACTGGGTGGGTTTGAAGTGATTTAGTGTTTCATCTTTTCTTGGGAATACTAATTAAGTGTAAACCTCTTTTAGCCTTTGGCTAATGGTCACTATAAATGAACAGCTTCCTTTAAAGTGAGAGAGCATAAAAAAAGGTTAGAGGAGAACCTAAATTAATTTGTGCGGTTCCCTTTTTCTTCAGAAAGCTAACATGCATTTCTGACCGTTACAGGGTGGTTTTAGGTAGAGTTAAGAAATACATACTTCACCCACAGTCTGTTTACCTGCATATACAGTATGAGCTTTTGCTGACTCTTAATCGTGCTAGCAGGAGGGAACGTAGAGAGGCAAAATGAATCATTACCATGGGCATAGTCAGTAAAAGCATCTGATGTACTCATTCACTCTTTTTTAAAATTTATTTTTAATCTCTTATTTGCACATAATCTAAGAAATCACACATTTTATGAAGGGTTAAAACAGAAAGATTTGTGCATTGACTGCCTTGACTTCAATGAGTTCAGTTCTATATGATCTTCATTTATTTGTAGTGGAACAGAATGACAGTGGGAGTTTATGCTACATTTGATGTTCTTGTGCTAGGATTTTTTGCCAGATCTTTTTTTTTTTCTCTTCTAAATTTGGCCCTGCAGATTCAACTTCTGTTTTATTGGGGTTTGTGGGGGATTTTGGGGGGTTTTTTGTTTTTTTCTTTTTTTTTAAAAGAAGTTGTGTGGGTCACTCACTGTTTACTTTAAATTAGACCCTCAAAAGCCTCTGTCTGAAAGGAGTACAGATAAACATCTGTAAAAAAAATTTCAGCTGGGACAGTCAGAGGAAGGATTTATTATTGTAATTTTCAATTACCTTCAAAATGTCTCTATCTTAATTAGTAAGCATTCCTTGAATCTAGTGGCTCTAAGAAGCTGTAGAAACTAGTTTTAAACAAAATGCACAAGCCCCCAAAATGGTGCAGGAGTATTAATATGCAGGTTGTATTCCAGCCAGCAGAATCAGCTAGAGGTGGGTGCATTAATTTGGATGTCAATGTATTAACTCATGTTTTCATGTAAATAAGGATTGAAATAGTTTGGGGTTTTTCTTGGTTGGTTGTTTTTGTTTTTCCTGGTAATGCATCTGAGCACAAACAGATTAAAATCCAGTGACATGGTTTTAAGTCCTATATAATGTATTGCAATGCTGTATAAAACCCTACATCAGCACCGTAGCCACGACACCATTTTGGTTTTGCCCTCCCAGCCTCAAACACATTGCTACTGGTGTACAATGTTTTCATGTGACAAATCTGAGCAGGAACATCCACTTCTAGAAGCCTCTAGTCACCCCGCTGGTGGCCTCATTTGGTCTATCAGGCCTTTGGCATCTCAGCAGGGTTGAACAGTACTAAACATATTCCAACTTGCCTATGCAGCCAGGCCTCTTCCAGGTTTAAAGAGTGCTTAAGAAGAGTGAGGGGGTCATCTGTGCTCCAGAAATGTATGGCTCCATGTAGAGCTCTGTTTGAGCAGCTTTGCTTCAGAAAAGGGCTGTAATATGTGCAGCACACATGTGGTAAGCTGAATCAGTAGAGCTGCTCTCGGCTGGTGAACTAGGAGCAGGTAGTCCATCAGCATAAGGGAGATGGTGATGACCTCTGTATTGAACTGTGTGTGTGGCTCATATGTTTGACAGCCCCATGTTGTTAAGATTTTCAGGCTCATGTTGGGTTTGTGCTCAAGACTAGTGGGTGGCCCAAGTCTCCTGGCTTGATTGCAGAGACAGCTGTTCACATCAGTGGTTAATTAGGCCTGAAGACTGGCCATCTCTCTGTATCTTTTCCCCACTGTTTTTGTGTTTTTTCTTTATTAAAAGTATTCCCTCCTTGGTTGTAAAATAGAGCCTTTGGTTTTATCTGCAGATTTTTTTTTTTCTCTTAATCCACTGGCCTCAGTATGAGTTGAGTATCAGGACACCAGCCTAGCCTCTCTTCAAAAAAGTAACCAAGTGTTCCAGAAAAGAATGACCTGTGCTTTTGATAGAGACTGCAGAGCGAGCACTGAAAGGGAAAGAAAAGCAGCCTAAAATTGTTTGAAACTCAGCTCAGTGCAAAGTACAATCCACTGCGTCTTGAGAAGCCACAGTGGAAAAGGGAGACTTTTAGGAGCCTGTGTGCTGTACAGACAGTGTCAGTGTGAACAGTCTGGTCTGAGTCAAAAATGAAGCACATCTTACAGGTGATACAACCTGAATGGGATTTGGGAAAGAACACAGATGTTTATGAAAAGGCAAAAAGATGTGAGAAGATATACAGCGATGGTAGGCAGCCTGAACAGAGGACAGAGTGTTATTCAGCTGGAGTGAGGATGATGCACACCAGCAGTCTCCAGAGGACTGGGAGTGCATAGGGAATTACAGAGGGAAGGAGTCATCTCCGTGCGCGTGAGGAATGCAGCAAAACCTCCTCTGACTAAGCCAGCTAATGCACACTGTGGTTTTTTTTTTTTTCTTTCCTGATAATCCTGTTCCATAATATTTCCTTAATAATTTAATATGTGAAGAGTGGCCCTTTTGAAAAGCATCTAAATCACTGAGCCTTACTTTCAGGTGAAACCTTGCCACCCTTGTCCTTGACACACTCTGGGGATTTTTACTGGGTATAACTATTTGAGAGCTATCTTGGAGTTCAGGGTTTTTTTCTTGATTACTTAATGAATTTATCATGTGGCACAACCCTCGGTACTGCCAAGCAACAGCTTTCTATTACTAGACTGTACGGGCCCGATCCTGTGTTACTGAAGCCAAAAGCAGTATTTGGGAACAGACGTTGGCATCAAAATCTGTAGGAAAGCTTAGAATAACTATACAAAAGGGGTTAGTTGCGCTCAGAATATTGATTTATGAGCTCCATGGTTTTTTGCGTCTCTGTTCATTTTACCCAAGTAAGATCAACTGCCCAACTGGACATATAATATATGATACTGCATTAGAAGTAAGGCTGCATTTGGTCATACTCATTAATTAAACTGATTTCTCCTCTAGGTTTTTTTTTTCCCCAGAGAACTAACAGAGAATGATAATTAAGTATATTATGCATTCTAGGGAACGGTGTTTCTCCTACTGCCACAAAAACATTAAAGGAGAAAAACATGAATTAAAGCAGAAAATGAAGGGAAAAAAAAAAGAGCTAAAATTGGAGAGAGAAGGGAGGGAGCATTCCTTCCTTCAGTTTTAACTGATTCCTCTGTGCCTTGGGATGTGTGGGGCAGCCTTGTTACAGTGGAAGAGTTGCACCAGCAAAAAAAAAAAAGAAAAAAAGCAAGTGAAATCTCAGGGAAAGCAGCTCAGCTCACAGGTGCAGCTCCCTCCCTACTAATGTACAAGTGCAAACTGCAGTAATGCAGCACCCCAATTTTTGTTTGAGGGGCTTGCTTTTATTTGTGGCTGAGCCTTGCATGAGAAAGGCCCTGCTTCGGAAGGTCTGTATTGACCCCTGAGCTGGCTTGAACGGAGAAGGCACGAGGTCTTAGCAGTGTTTAATCACGCCTTTGCTTGTAGCGTGCTTACTTCTTACCCATGAGACCCGCGTTGCTCGGTGGGGAGTGCTGCTCTAGTGGAACGAGCATCCTTGGCTGCAGGCAAGCCCTTTGTTTAGCTTTTCCCAAGTTATTGGTGCTGACGGGGTCTTTATTTGCAAAAAGTTGGCTGCTCTGGGGGCAGTATTAGGTATTTGCCTGCCAGTTCCTGCATGCACTGAAGCAAAAACATTCAGGGAGAAACTGAAGATGTGTTGTACAATTACCTGATGAAATCTCACAGTATTAACATGTACCGAAATTAGAAAGAAAAAGGCCAAGGATGCAATTAGAAACATAGGAAGCAGTTCACTGCTTCTTTTTTTGAAAAACATGAGGGATGCCGATGTTCCAGCACACCAAATGTTGCCGCTGTTTCCTAATTAGCACACGTGTTGATAGGCAGAGATTACCTGGCAGTCTGTAGTATTTCTAATTAATTGCCTTACGAAGGTCCAGTGTCTGTTTCCTCCCTCCCAATCTTTCCAATCTTTGATTTCTGTTTGTTCATTTATTTATCTTTAACACTAGGAGGGTTTTTGAATGATCTACGGGAGACCTGGCCTCAATCAGGGGATCTTTGACCATCCTTGCTCAAAGACAAAGCTGCGCTTAGACTATGCCTATGGCCCCTGTCAGGTCAGTACCACTGTGGAAAAATGCAGTTCGGTTCCTTGTCTTTTAGCATGTCATCTTCATGTGTGCACAGTTTGAGGGTATGCGTCAAGGCTACGACTGCACAATTACATCTGTGCTACTGCTCTTCGGGAAGCCCTTGCGTGCACTGTTCCAAAATGGCATGCATTTTGGGTGGCTCCTCCTTGCAGACACGCAGACTTCCCCCCCCCGCCCTGCTCCTGCAGGCTCTGGAAGCCTCTGCCGACACACTTCCTTGTACAGTGTTTCATGGCTCAGTTGCAGGCTGTTTCTCTGCACTTGCTGACATGTTTGGGCAAACTGTGTTTGGGCCTTGCGGACACCTTCTGGTCAGATTGCTCTGGAGCTGCAGAGCAGAGTTTCTTGGCCAGAAAGGTCTCGTTAAATCAGGTGCAAGGTAATGTGAGGAGCAGTCAGCGGTAGGATTATTCACCTTGTGTAGCCTAACCTCGTCCCACCACGACGGAGCCTCTGCTGTGCGTGAAGCGTAGGAAGGAGTTCTACTCGTATTGATGTGTATCATGACCTACGCTTGGTTGAGAGTGCTTCTGAGTGTGGATGCAGGTTGTTCTAGTTGTGTTCGAAGGAACAATCTGAGTTATAGCATGACTATAAACTCCTGCCAAGAAAGGCCCAGGGGAGTTACAGTAGGAAACAGAAAGGGTGGTGAGTTTTCTCTTTTGCTAGTGTAAAATTGGAGCAACTAACAAAGTCAGAAACATTTAAAACTTGGACAATACAGGCTCAGGCCTTTTACTGCCGAGTATAACATGGCAACATCTGGGCCATGGATATCGGACTGGAGCCCAGCTGCTTATTTAGCAAATGTTTGTGGTTATGCCTATGATGCCGGTGATAGCGTGCACACACCCAGGCATAGGGACTGTAAACCTGCTGCGGACTTTGAGCTCCGGAAGGCAGGCACTGCTCGGCTGGGTGCATCCACAGCACAATTATGCAAGGCCAGATCCTGCTGTGTTACAAATCTGGTGTAAAGGAGGGCAGAATATGGCCCTGAAATTCAGTGGATCTGGCATGCAGAAAAAAAACAGTCGAAAATGTACAAGTATTACAAATATTCTGGCTGGCTTTTGAGTAGGCTGAAGCCCACTGACCAGGTACCACTCCACTTAGGCCCTGCAGAAAATGAATCTTTTCCTTTTATTCAGTGATTTTTATTATGACTCCTGTAATTTCAAGAAGAGACTTGTTTTCCCAAGTAGAAAAACCAAATTTCAGTGCTTTGCTGTTGGAAAGTATCCAGCCAGGGGAAATTCTGTTTTTAATTTTTGCCAGCTCCTGAGCAATTCGCAAGTCACTCGTCAAAATTTCAGTAAACTGCTTGTGAATTGCTTTGCAGTCTGGTTCAGAGCTGCCTCTGTACCACAGGCAGAGGATGAGAGAGCTTGGATCTCCTCAGAGGAATGGCTGATAGCACGAGTGTTGTGCCGAGGCCTCCAGAACTGGCGAAGACAAATGGTGGTTTTTAGATCTGATGCCCTTTCCTCCAATTTTGGTGACTTCAGCAGTGTTATCTGGAATACCAGTCTTGGTGTTTAAACCTCAATTAGATGGGGTCTCTTCAATAATAATTTTAAGAATCTATAAAATGATCACTTAATCTCCTTCTGTTTTGGCAGATTCACTATTTTAATTGTTGGCGGTTTTTTTTCTTTGTGTTTTTTTTTGATAGATACAATTTCCGAGTTAAAGAAATCTTCCTTCTGAAAGTATCCTCTTTTCGGTTTTCTAGCTGGAAATGGAGCTTAATTTCTAACAAGACCATCAGCTTGATTGATCACAAATCATTACAGACCATTTTGAGCATAATACCTAAACGAGTCGTGATATTAATGACTAATAATCGCCTTTATGTTAGGTCTTAAAGCTTTATTGTCCCGAAGTACAACCGGTTTAGTGGAACATGAAAGGCCGGAATGATCCGAGTTGCCGCAGGGGCTGCAGCCAAAACTGTAAGGTGTTTGAATCGCCTTCTACGGCGCCGGCTGGGATTACAGTCCCTTTCGAAACGCTGTCATCGAGGTAACTTAAAATAATCGTCTTCTTTCCAGATAGCGCCTGGTGCCGAGCTCCCCCTCTCCTTCCCCAAATCTTCGTGCGTTCGAACATCTCCGTTTGGCCTCATTTTTGTGCTCCGGTGGCATCTGCACAGCCCAAATTAGCAGCGAGGATCCCACGGAGGGGGGCTGCCGCCTCCCTCGGCTCCCAGGTGAGCTCCCGGGGCGGGGGGCGGCCGGCAGCGCTCCGGGTTTTCTCCAGCCAGGCCCCCCCTCCCCCTCCCCCTCCCCCCTCCCCCAGCTCTGCTTGGCCCGGTCGGGGGCTGACCGGGAGTGGGGGGTGGGACGACCTGAGGGCCAGCCCCGCGGGGGAGCAGGGCTGGCCGGGGGCAGCCGAGCCCCGTCCCCCGGCCGGGTCCTCGCCGCCGGATAGCAGGGATACTTGTCATATTTGCGGTCGGGGCGCGTG
>JAVKLA010000081.1:19410156-19468099 GCA_034782735.1 Sagittarius serpentarius
GGCAACGGCGGGGAGCCGGGGCTGGTGCCTCCTCCCGCCCTCTCCTCCTCCTCCCTCTCCTCCTCCTCCTCCTCCTCCTCCTCCTCCTCCCCCTCCTCCTCCTCCTCCTCCTCCTCCATTGTATAATGCTGCGTGATCGCAGCCGCCGGGGCAGAGCGGACGCTTAAATCTTCACGCCGCCTGCGCCTGCCTCCTCCTCCTCTTCCTCCTCCTCCTCCT
This sequence comes from Sagittarius serpentarius, assembly GCA_034782735.1. Classification (NCBI taxonomy): domain Eukaryota; kingdom Metazoa; phylum Chordata; class Aves; order Accipitriformes; family Sagittariidae; genus Sagittarius; species Sagittarius serpentarius. Next base: position 19,410,376 of record JAVKLA010000081.1, read on the forward strand.
CCGCATCACACCCGGCCCCTCCCCGGAGCGGCGCGGCGAGGGAGCGACATATGGAGCTGCTCTAGGGCGAGAGTTTGCGACCTCCCCCCCTCCATGCTTTAGTTCTCAGGTGGAGCTGCATGTGGTGAGTGGGGCTGGGGGGCTGCGGGGCAGCGGCGTGCGGGTCGGGGGGAGGGGGGGGGTCGCCTCCCCCCCCTTGCCCCCTACTCTTGCGAGTCATCGAGGCTTGTTTTATCTCTACCTTTAAATTTCTGCCCCGGCAGAGGACCTCGGGGCGGGTGTCCTCCCCCTCTCCTCCGGGGGGCGGGGGGGGGATCTGCTGAGATGAGCAGAGGAGGGAGAGCGGCGGAGTTGCTCTTCAAATACCTCCCCCCCCCGCTCCCGCCGATGCGCGGGGATCCCGGGCCGAAGCAGGTGCGTGTGTGTAGGTGGAATATACTTTTTACCGGAGCTGCTGTGCCGGCCCCGATGGTGCGGGCGGTTGTGCCCTCGAGAGCCGTGCTACATCCGACTCGAGGAAACCGGCTTTACCCTGGTAAGTTAGTGTGTGCGCCGTGGAGCCCCTTGAACCGGGAGGCTACAGCCTTGATCCATTTTCCCAGCAAGTGCGTGGGCTTCAGGATACCCCTAAAAGTGCCTGTTGTAGTGCCAGGAGAGCTAGGTGGGGCCTGGGGGAGACTTTCACTGCGCTGGAGCAAAGCTGACATACGGCTGGGCAGGACCCGCCTGGCCCCCCTGGCTGGACCTTTCCAGGGGTTGGTGTTAGGGCGGCAGCAGGGCAGGGGATTAGCCTCTTTTCCCTGAGCAATAGCGCACTTGGGTCTTCCTTGGGAGCGCTGCCAGCACGGAGGAACAGGCGTTTGGAGGCCTTTTGTGAGCAGGGTGGTTCATCTTTTGGAAGCGATGGTGAAAAAACTGTTTATTGGGATTTCCTTCAGGGTGGGGGGGAATGCTTGAAAAAAGATCCTTTTGCCATGCCACTTTCATTTAGAGCGTTTTCTGCTTTACTCATGTCAGTGTGTCAGGATCTGGAAAGATAAGTTTTCCTTAAGTGTGAAAATAGGAGTGCAGTTACCTGCTGTCATTTCTTGCATTTTGTGAAGCACAGCTGGAAAAACCACGGCCACTTTTGTTGAAAATCTATGGAGGGGTTTGTGTGCTGTCCGCTGGGACCCTTGGTGGCTGATTTACAGCTACTGGTCAGCTGCTGGTGTAAAATAAAGCGAATCTGCCGATTTCATCTCCATCTGGGGGGGCTGTCAGGCCCTTTACCCAAACTTTAGCGCAGCACACCAGAGCTGTTGCATGTGGCAGTTTGTGTTCAGACAAGTCCAAAGCTCTCAGGATCAGGAAAGTCCAGGCTTTTTCAGCTAGTGCCCGGTGAAGTCAGCAGGGTGGCTCTCGCTGCTGTCAGTGGGTGCTGGATTTGAACACCATAGAATATGCTGTTGCTGAAACAATGGTGGTAGAGGGCTTGGCCGCCCCCTAACATCAGTTCTGTGCTTGTGTCTCTCCAATGGAGTGAACACTTTCTATTTGTGTGAGTTGAAATGACATTTTCTGCCTTTTTTTTCTGAATTTTTTAGGGATTCACCTGCACAAATGAAGGTGCCTGTGTCTTACAGGTTTCTCACAAGGTACAAAATTGACAGAGGCACCTCAGTTTCCATCTAAGTGCATGGGAAGCTTTCACGTGGTAAAATGAACTGTAGAAATGAATTGTGCTTTCTTAAAAGTTGCTGCTGCTTGTACTTGTAGTGCTGTAGAAATTAAGCAGTTGATTAAGCAAGGTAAATTGAAAGTAGCCCTTTCTGCTTGAAGTTAAAATGCATACATTTTTACATAATAAAATGGTATCTTTGGAACCTGATTTAACATAATGAGCTAGTGGTGGTGGTAGAGATAGGAGGAGGATTAGCAGTTTGTGCTGCCAGACAGGTATTTGAGAGCATGTCCTAGGGAATACTTCCATTGTCCAGGCAAGTATTGCAGCATCTAACTTAACAGCTGTAGATCTTCCTCCTTTCCTGACCCATCCTACTTCCATTTAAGTTGGTAGTAAAAACCACCCACTCCTTTTCTGCAGGAACTGGATTGGACTGCTAACGAATGAAGCTAGACTTTGTGCATATTTAAACACCACTTTGATTTTCGTGTCAAGCTGATTTCTTTTTCTCTGAAGCTGATTAAAAACAAACAAAAAGAAACTTGCTAGCCGTAGGTACTTCAGGTTTTGTCTGTAGATGAAGCAGTCTTAAAGAGCATTAAATACATCTGTAGGTGCTGATTTGTTAAGAATTCTATTCGTTTATACACCTGCTCTTTTTAATGGAAAAGATGAAATAATGACAGTTTCTCAGTGTTTTGGTGGAAATAATAATATAAATAATCCAAGCACTCGAATTGTCTGCCTGAGAGGCATCAGGGAGTTTGAGATAATGTCCTAATATCAAGGAAAACCTCAGATTTCGTAGTCTAAATTTTTTTTTAGCTTCCATGAAGTACAACAGATCTTACGCAATATCTAGTTTGAAGGATTTTGCCATCATTTTCACAAGCTGCTTTTATTTTTCCAATAAATAATTCATAGGGATAAAAAATTTTTAGGAACTCTGACTTTTTTCACACTGATGTAAAACACTCCTGGCACAGTTCATCTCCGGCAGTGCTAATACTAGACAGGTGATCCAAAATACTTGTGACTATTTTTGCTTTTATGTAACATCTTAAAGTGTAATCTGTCAAGCAAGGAAAATGCAGTACTTTGAAAGTGTAAGTAGTCTTCTGGTGATCTACTTTTTATAAGGGCTGGGTGGCAAGAGAGACACCTTCTTTTTAACTCAACTTTATATGTGTAACCGGCTCACAAGCAGACGGGTCCAGTTGCGACGGTTCCTTAACATGCACACGCACACAAACCAGTGCCAGAAACAGCAGCTTTCAGTTACCAAGTCCAAAGATCAGGAGTGTTCCAAAGGAGAGAACAAGGTCCAGCTTAAATGTAACCAGGTTGGCAGTAAGCACAGGTCTTTAGTGTAGATGAATCTTTTGCTAATTAATAGTTTGTAGAAAATGGAATTTGCCAGTCTAAGGACAGTGCTCATTTTCTTCAGGGGGATATAATTGCATGTTTTCTGCGACTTGTTTTATTTCTAAACATCCATCAGTCAGAGCAACTGTGCTGTCATGAAGAAATGCCTGTTTTCTGTAAATGGAGAGAGACCCTCAACATGTGTTAGTTCTTGAATTCTTTTATAAACAAAGTCAACTTTTGTGTTTGCTGTAATGGAGGCTTCAGGTTTGTTCAGCATTAGCAATGCAAACACTGTAACAAAAAATAAGATAACAATGCTGACTGTTCAACACAAGTGGGGAAAGAAAGCCCTGTAAATGCAGTGCTAACTTTGAGGTTGGGTGTGCTGAAGCTGAGCAAAACAGTCCAAAGCAAATGTGCGGCTGGGAGACAGCAGAGGTTTTGTGGAAGAAATAGGCCTGTGTGTCCTGCGGCTGTACAGCACCAGTCACAGCAGAGTCCCTACTCTCCGTCTCATGGCTGCCCAGGTATTAAACGGTGTGTTATTGTGCAGAATAGAAACTGCACAGTGACGTTTGCTTCACTGATGGCTCCCGATGAATGTGTCAGATGCTCGGTGTCATTGCAAAGTGGCCAGGAGGACCTGTGAAGACGTGCTAGACCTGCAGCTGGGAGATTCCTCCTGTGCAAAGGGGAACTTCTGGGCGGGGAAGAGTTGATCGGAGGGGCATTTCCAAGGGACAGCTGGGGCAGTCTCCAGGGGCATTGGGCAGCTGGTGGTACAGCCTCATTGGTCTTCAGAAATGGCTTTAAGTCATTATGAGGAGCAAGATGGCTTGAAAGGACCAAAGAAGCTGTCAAGTCACCAGAGAGCGAGTTTTTGGTTTTCACGTGTTCTTTCTTCGAGGGTGGAGGCTCAGCTAGCTCAAGTGAGACAGCAGCCACCACCACATCAGAGTGACTGTGGATTGAGGCTGCTGCAGTGATATTAAAACTATGCTGAGAGTCCTGCATTGGGCGAGTTCAAACCATTATTCTTCCAAATAAGGGGCTGGGTTCGGTACTCTGCTCTGCTTGGTACGTAAAGCCGTAGGTGTTGCCATATAACGTCTGAAGTTCCCAACCTATATAACGTGATCACTGTTTTGAGGAGCAGTGGGCTTAAAGAGGAATTTCTCATTAATATTGCTCTGGAATTGAGTTTTAAGTGGCGTTGAATGACATGGGTCTCAGTCTGTGTAATTATTAGGAGCCAAAGCCTGTTTACTTTGCTTTCACACCAGTAAGATGTATTGGATTTCATCTGACAGCTTCTGTTTCCAGTGGAGTTAGAATAAAAATTGTATTCTTAATATAATAGCATACAAAGAGAAAAGTGCATATGTGGGTTGTTTTCTTTTAATGTTATTTTTAAAACTGGGCAGTATATGGAAGTAGCAGAAGAAAGAAGTTCCCTTTTCAAAGGAACCCTGAGTTGCTGGAAAGATCTAAACTCGTCCTAAAACTTGCTCAGATGATCTGTAACAAATAAAACTACTTTATTCATCCCATATTTTCCATCCCCCTGCGAAACCCTTCTGCTGTTTCAGCCACGCTCACCTTTAATGGAAACATGACAATTATTGGCTGTTTTCTTAACAGTTTCTTACAGTAGCTGGTAACATTAGTCTTTAAAAAACTGTCGTGCCAGGCAGGCAGTAAGGTTGAGTGAACTGCACTACAGAAAGAACCACCCATGACTGGAGGTAAACTATGCGGATATATGTTGGGGTGGAGGTTGAAAGGAGTGTGGAGGGCATATTTGAAGCAGACTGTGCAACTGCTACAGCAGGTCTGACTAGTTTGAGATGCCTAAAGGCAGCTTTGTCTTAACTTCAGGTAGCTGCAAAATGAAGTTTCAAAACCTAATTCAGAAATACATCATCATCATCTTCCGGTGCCTCCACAAACTCTTTACTTTTTACGTGTTTAACAGGCACTCTTTCACCCTTGGAAGAAGCGTTTAATAGATACATGTACACGTGCATGCATATCATTTGCATATTTCTAAAATATACATTTCATCAAGATAGGAGACTGGCGTTCATGCGCAAACCACAGTGTTTTTTTTAAACAGTTGTAACATTCTGCTTTCTTATCGCTCTACATGTGCGTATTTGCGTGCATGTGAGAGAGAAGCCACTCTATTTAAGCATTTTTTGGCGCAGCATGATTTGTTGCCAGTTGGTTCTTGTGCCTTCGCCTGTCCCTGTGCAGGAGGAGTGACTTACACTTTATTAGTCTGTGCTGCGGTTGGAGGGATTTTGACCAGGGTACTTTCATGCTGGCTGTCCCAGGGGTACAATAACCTGCTTAGGTTACCCTCCTGTGATCTAGCTTGCGGTCTCCCTTACACTCTTATCCCATCTGTTTGGCAAAACTGGCTTTTCTCAACAACACTTCCCCTTTTCTCCCCTAAATAAAGTATTCCACAAATAACTTGCGAATGAATAGGGGAGAGAGAGAATATTTTCTGTGCATATAACATAGAGTGTAAAGTTTCCTGTTGCTTCTGTGTTTCCCGTTGCTGGCAGGGGAACATACGTGATACACATGTGCTGTGGTGCAGGGTTTTTTTTCAATCATGGGGAAAATCAGTGTAATACTATCTTGGGTGAGGTGAATGGGTTGTGCCTGACTGAATATGAAATGAAGTTTAGGACATTTAGTTTCAGTTTCCTGATCTCTTCTCCTTCTGTATTTTCCACTCCCGATTTCCAAAGACTTAGTTTGTGATTAAGTTTGTTCCATGTTAATTGACCTGTACTAAGCCTGCTTCGAAAGACAGGTTTAATAGGCATGTTGTTAAAATGTGCTATTAAAAGATGTCCCCATATAAATTTAAATGATTTATTCGAGAATGTTTAAATTACTACACGTAAAAGTTACGTGGATCCCATGGTGGCTGTTTTAAAGGATATCGCTTTGGTATAGTAGTTTTTATTGTGAAATCAAGCAGGTGCCACGAAAAATGGGATCTCTTTCACCTCTAACTCGTAGCTATTACAGGCTGAGAATAGTTCAAGGCTGGCCAAAGTTCACTTTATCAGTTTTTGGTAGGCTCCTTCGTAGGACCTGAAGACACATGCTGTATTTCAGCAAACGCAAGAGCTTTAGTACGCTGGACTGAAAGGCCAACAGTTATCATCTTGTCTAACATCACTTAACACTGTCTCAGCAAACTTTCATGTCAAACTTTAACTACCTTTTTTTTTGTTTTGTTTTCACTGGTGGTGGAGAAATATCCAACAGCTTTTCCACCTCTTTAAGGGAAACTTGGGGGTGAGTGGGTGCTTTTTCACAGAATATACTTGTTTGCAGGGCTGTGTTCATTTCATTTAATCAAAAATGTTGAAAGCAACTCATATGCTGTATGCTTTAAAAATGCCAGGGAAACACCTTTCTTTTCTCCTCTTTTAACTCTCAGTAGCGGGAAACTGGTTAGCAAGTAAAATCTGCAGGCCTGAAACTAAAATGACTTGTCATTGCTGGGATGTGTGTTGCATTTTGCAGTATACATTTCTTTAGAGGTCTGTTTTTTTTCCTCTCCTCTTCTTCCCCCCTGCCATTCGCTGCTTTTCAGTTTGACTGTGATAATTTATTCAACACTGTTTTCAGAGCAATAACCTACTTTTTGGCAAACCATTCAGTTCTTTCCACAGTAGTGTGGATATTTTTTTCCCCCATGCGCTTATTAAGGGTCTGTGACAAGGGGGAAAAACAAGGTATCTTTGGGGAAAAGATGCTACGATACGCTTGAAAGCAAGGATTCAATCCAAGTAATTATACATATGCGAGAGAAACTCTCTCTTACTATACACAAAGGGGTCTCGTCTCTCTTGGATGCACACACAATTCTCATTAACCTTTGTAGGAATTACACACATCCAGTGAAGATGGGTCTACAATACTCAGTCCCTATGTACGCTAAAAATATCAGCTAGACTGCGACATGTGTGTGCCAATAGAGATGTCTTGTACAATATAACACAACGTTGCCATAATGTATTGTTCAGAGCAACGTTGCAGGGGAGGAGGGATGTATAGCCAGTCTTGCTATTTCATCATTCTCCCTTAGAGTCTGACCAGTAGCATCTTGTCATTACAGGCGCGTAATTTTAGCAGTGAAAAGGGAGTGTGTGTTTGCTAGCCTGTGTCACTTTCTGGTGGCCACGCTAGCTCTTTCAGATTGTTTTGAATTTAATTTACAAGTAAGGTGTCTCTTTTTAGCCAGCGCTTTCACTGTGCTGATGCCTGCTGGCTCTGCAGTGGGAAGAAATGGAAGGCAGTCAGCCCTTGGCTGAATTGGGCCCTGAAGCAGTACACAGCCATCTTAATTGCCGTTGCTTTACCGCTTGAAGAGATTATGGCTCTGGTTCTCCCAGCACGGAGCTGCGCACACGGGCTCCGGCGTGGCTCCTTGCCTACTGGTCGGGAGATTTCATCGTGCTGTGGTCCTGCTTGCGGGACCGGCATCTCCTGCTCCTGTGCAAGGAGGCCCAGAGTGCCAGACTTGTGAAGAGAAACAGCCATGTAGAGCAGGGGGAGCTTCTTGGCTGATCCCAGGGAGGCTTGTACGTAGAAGCCCTCGCATATTTTTCGGGTGACAACAAGCAGAGTCTGCTGAATAATCAGCTAATCATGTAGTAAAGTCAGAGGAACTGGCCTAGTGCTGTGCCTGGTTTTATTTACTGCAGCTCTGATTTCCTACTACTGATACCCAGGTGTGTAATGCAGCTCCTAGTCCTTGAGCTTTTGATATTGGCAGCAGCGTTGCTCAGCCTGTGTGTACACAGCACAGTATAATTTGATTCATGCTTGGCAGGCCTGGCTGCTTCCTTAGTGCTCTGCCACGTGGAGACCCAAATTTCAGAATAACCTCGGCCCAGCTCTTTTGGGTGGCTTTTGGAAGCACAGAGTCTCAACCACGCTGATCCCCAGTGAGGAGGCTCCTGTGTGGTGGCACGGGTGCTGTTGTGAGTAGACGGTGCGTGCAGCCATCCTGGGGAAGGATGCAAAGAGGATTTGTCATCTAAGGGAGAGGGCAGCTTTGCCATCTTGCTGAAAATCTCTCTCCCCACAGTGACTAACCCTAACAAAACAGCTCCTGGTAGTGGGAAGGGGGGAATCCTCCACCCTGGTCTGGCTCAAAGTATGTACTGCTAGGGTTGGTGGTCAGTGGGGCTGCATCTGCACCAAGCCTGTTGAAGGGCTGAGGCAGCATTAGCAGTCATAGAAAGCTTGTTTCATAAAACTTCCAGTTAAGGACAAGACCAAAAAAAGGCTGGCTGGGGTCTTGTTTGCAGCTGCTGGGCGCTGTTGTAAGGATGCTGATGGGAAGTCCTGTCTGAAGCAGAACATCGGAGAATTGACATTTTGGCTGGGTGAGCCTTTTGAAATAGAAATTACTTCTGCTGGGCAATCCAAACGTTCTTTTTTCCAGTAAAGACCACTACCTTCCTGTATGTGAATAAAACCTATTTTGAATAAATGTTTTCTAGCCCCACTATGTTACAAAGCTATATCCCCCATCTTGCGTCGTACTGAAAAGAAGTTGTCAGAGTTGCTCAGAGCTTTTGCTCTTGACTTCCACCTCGCAGCTGGTGTGAAATATGCCTAGCTAGCTTTCCACACACAGAACCTGTGCGGTCTTGTTCACCTTCTAATTCTGCCAGGGTAGTCTTTAATGGTTTAACGAGCTAACAAGTGCTTGTCTGATTTAAACTTGCATTATGTTCTGCTACCCTGATAGAATTCCTAATATTATAAACACCCTTAATAATGTGGCTATAATCTAGAAAACCTGCTCTCCTTTTTCCAAACAATTACTTAACGAGGCAGTAATTTATTCTAAGCTATATTTATTGGAGCCCATTCCAGCTTTATCAGACATACTGTTTGGTGTGTGCGGTTAGTCAAAAACATTAAAACTGCTCCACTTCTTCCAAGGGAACATGTTACATTTAGCAAACTGACAGCATTAGAAACTGTTTCCAATTTAATAGAAGCATATGTTTCCTGCAAGACTTAACACACTACAGAGTCGGAGATTGCCTTTGACTGTGGCTTTGCCTTTTTTTAGCATGGTAGAAAGGAGCTGGAAACTGAAGGCAGAAGTGGAGTTTGTAGTCGTGTTTTTGGTTGTTTTGCTCACTTTTGTTTTTGAGGGAGACTTCTAGGAGAGCTTCCACGGGCTGCAAGTTTAAGAAACTATCAAGAAAGTAGTGTGGGTGGCGCATGTAGAGCTCTCGCTCGAAACGCAGTTTCTGATCATTAACAAACAGCAAGAGCTTGCTTTGCCCTCTGGGCCTCAAATAGTACAGTATGCAACAAGGGAGAGCAGGCAAGGCACGAGGATGGAAACAGTAGGATCAGATTACAGTTTCAAAATATCGCTGGAACACGTTGGCTGGCCTTACACTATTGACTGGCTTTATAATTGCATTGCTTATTTGCTAAGGAAGGCTTCACCTTACTTTCTGATTAATGTGGACACTCCTTTGGGGAGCTGGGGACTCCAGGCTCCGAGTACCGAAGTCAACCCCCACGAGAGCTGCATGACTTCAGAGGCTCCTCAAATGAGAGTCTGAGCTTCCTCTGATGTCTTGTCTCTTGTTTGCCAGGAGGTAGCCTTACACAGCCCCTAACTAATTCCTGCTTAGATTAGCCTCTGAAAGTCACCCACTATGGTTTCCCTTCTTATTTCAATTTTAACCTGAGACTAGAAGAGACCCCTGTCACTCAGCTTGCTAACTGCTCTCCCCCAGCCTTCACTCGTGGGTTCTTAAAGCAGGGGACTAAGGCTGCATTTCTGTAGGGAGAGGGAAGCTGCCTTTCTTGCTAAATGCAGGAGTGGGGTGCGCAGCAGCTTTGCTTGCCTCTCTGCTTCTTCCAGAAGAGCTGAGGTTCACCCATCCACCACAGGAGATGGGAAGAGTTAAGTCCCTATAAAACATACGCGAGAAATACCTGCCACTTAGTTACTGCTGGCACCAACAGCCTTGCAGTGAAGGCTTGCAAACATGAAAACAATTCCCTGTACTCTCTGGAAGTACAGAGCTACCCAGGAGGCCAATTTTTTGATATAGCTCTAAAGGAGAGTTTTGTAAGTGCTTATTAAACCTCATTCCGTTAAAAAAAAAAAAAAAAGCTGCCAGAATTAACGTGAAATGTAAGTGTTGGGGAAAACAAACCTTGTAAATGGGGAATGTCTGAGCACTGGGTCTGGAGAGGACAGAAACCTCAGCACAGCTCTGTTCCCTGTGCCTGTGCCTGTTGTCTAGGGTTGGGGGTTTTGTTTTCCAACTTGTGTGTGATGTGAGACCCAGTTCTTACCAGGCAGCAGTTGTTAGCAGGCCTCTCTAGGAAGGCAACATGGACGCATTACACTCGAACAAGTAAAATCTGCATCAGATCCTGAGAAGCAGCCTTGCGAGAGGAAAAAAAAAAAACAACCAACCAACAAAAAACCCCACACCACCAGTCAGTGTACAAATTGCGAGCCAGCTGCAGCATATTGAACGTAGCCGTGCGTTACTGCGTGGTACATGCTGTACTAGCTCCCGGGGATGCTGCTGTGCCAGGATTTAGAGACCCTGGTGTCAACAGATGAAATCTTCAAGGAGGGGTGATTTTCATCACACTGTAGCTGTTGCCTCTGAAAGTCCACGTTGCTTATTCACTCCAGTTCTGGAGTTAAACCTCGACACCTGGGCTGTTCAGTTTTCTTCCTTGTTTTTAGCAAGGCTGGGAGAGGGTGCCAGATTTATACTGGCATTCCCCTCCACTGTTTCTCTTCCTTTCCAACTTTGAATGGGAAGAGGATGCCTGCGCTCTCAGAGGGCAGGCTGGCTCCCAGCTGCCAGGGCAGGTTTGCTCTGCTTTGCTAGGATGCTGCAGGCCAAGGAGCATTGTTCTGTGGGTGGGTGAGCGAGCCCATGGTCCTGCCCTGAGGGGTTCTTCCTGAGATGCAGCCCCTCTTCCGTCTCTCTGCCATGGCCTTAGGGATGTGGAAACAGGGGTGGGGAGAGAGAGGTTTATCTGTTTGCCTCCCTAGCTCTAGGGGACAGATGCTTTGAAGTCGTGGGGGCTGGTTACAAGTTCAGGTGGTCCCCCAGGCTGGATCCAGCAGCACTGAAAAGCCTTGTGGCAGCACAGCCTGCCTCTGCTAGTCCAGAGGATCTAGCCCTCGTCTTGCCAGTTGAACCCAGTTGGCAGAAAAGGCCTTTTTATTTTGGTCCTGCAGCTATCTATGCCAAATCCTGGTCCTGCTGAAGTCAGTAACAAAACACTCATTGACTACCGTTGGGCCAGGATACAGCCAATGCAACCCTCAAGGATGAGGAGTGAGGGATGGAGGAGAGGAAAATAATATTTCATGTGCCAGAAGTGACACAGAAAGCACTTGCGTAATTTACTGGATAGAGTCTCTGAGAAACCCTGATGAGGTTCATTTACACCTGAGGTTTGGGAAACTTTGTTTTGGGAATGAAATGTGCAAATTCAGTACTCTCTCTGTGGTTTGGGGGGCTTTTATGGAGGGCTGTTGTGGTTTGGTTTTTTTTTTTGCACGTGTGTGTGTGAAGTAGCGTTTCATTTTATTTCCTCCAAGTTGCCTTTTTCTTTCTCTCTTTCTTTTTTTTTTTCCTCCTGTGGTTTTAATTACCCAAGATTTCAGAAAGTAACCAGTCCTGCTTTAAACTCCACTTTCTGCACAAGCCCCTGCTGTTCATGTCTGTTTTTCAGCATTTGGCTGCGTGGGGAGGAATGGTTGCCTGTGGACTCTGGGGTTTGATGGTTTTACCTTTTTGAGCAACGTGGCATTTGTTCTAAAAGTGAACCTTGCTGTTTTAAGCTGTTCATCCTCTAGACACTGACATGTGTAAATATGTGAGTGGAAATGTGACTTCTTAAAAATCCTTTTCTGCTGTCCCTCTTGGTGTTCAGTTCCTCTTTCTGTTTTTTCCTTCCTGTCTGCCTTGATGAGTGGGGAGGGACTCGCGGGTTGCAGAATTGATTTCCAAGAGAGGCCTTCAGTCTTGAGAGACATTTTAAACTAAACTGTTAAAAGCCTTTGAGAATTACCATTAAAGGGTATTTTTATTATTGGTGAGTAACCAAATCACTTTTCCCCTCTGTTTTTAGATATCTAGTGCTTTCCTATGCCAAACTCCCAGTTATTAAAGACTTCAGAAATAGTCCAGCAGTGACAAAGTATAACATCCTAAGTGCCATCGATAAATACAGTACTTCTCTCACGATGTGAGTCTACCTCTGTCCTCTGGAGAGCGAAGGATTTGTCGCTAAGTGGGCTCAGAGACATAGTCAGGCATTGCACAAGCTTTTCTGTGTTTAATCGATGATGGCTGACTCCAGAGAACCACCCGCTCCAGGCTGATTATCTCTTCTACTGAGCCCCAACTGCATTTTTTTTCCAGCTCTGCCTGAAGAGCATGCAGAGCCAATAAAAGGAAGCTAAATGACATGCAAATGAAAAAAATATATATTACTTTTGTTTTGCAATTAAGAAAAGCCAACTCCCAAACAATGCTAGGGTTTCTCTGGCTCTGAGGCGCGTGCAATCGCCCTAAATGGGCAAAAAAGCACGTTGAATCTTTCTTAGGAACAATGGTTCAGCTTTTGGGTCTGGGTCTTATAGAGCTGCAGCCAAATGGTGGATACTATTGGGGAAGATCTCCAAGTTACTCCCCCCACCCCAGTCCCCAGATAAATGCAGTTTTTCCATTGCCTTTCTGGTTCCACATACCTAAGTAGCACTGAAAACTAACTTGCATACCAAAACCCTGCAACACCCTTTATTAAAACAACAAAGCAACATCCCATCTCAACTGTTAATGGTTGGCCCCAAAATGGTGTTTGCTGGCAGACGGATGGAAATGCAGCAGAAATACATCTGGCTGGGATTTCTGCTCAGCCAAAATAGATGCAGGAAAGATCCTCCATGGACGTGACCCTTTGTCGCTGCCTGTCCAGTCTTGCGTTTTGGTGGGTTGCTGTTGTTTGGCTGTCCCCATTATGGCCATATGACTTGGTAGGCCAACTCTGTCTTCTGACACTTGGGAGGGTGCGGGTATATCTCATTTTGTACTGATCTTTGGCCAACCCAATTGGTAAGTTTGGCATTTTTGTTGTCCCAGCAGGAGCTTTGGCTGGAAAGGCTAGGAGCAAAGCTTTTGAGATGAACAGAACTGAACCAGATCAAATGTTGGCACTGTACAGCTTGGGTGTTGTTTTTTTTTTTTTGTTTTTGTTTTTTTTTTAATGTTGTTCAGTATCTTAAGACATACAATATTGATCTCTTTAATGCAGACATGAAACTGTTGGTTGAAGGAGGGAAGAGATGGTTTGAACTGTAAAGAACAAAGAGGCAACGTTGTCTTAAGCTCTGATGGTCAGAAACTATAAAATTCCTTTATGGAGATCCAGAGAAAGGCCCGCAAGCCTGAAAGCATGTCTGTTTTTACCAACTCTGTCAGTTGGTCTAAAAACGTACTGCTTCCTTGCTTTGCTTAGAATGAATAAAGTGATTTATGGAAACTGGAGGAAAATGTTTTTACAATTCCCATTTGCCTGCCAGAGGAGAAGGGAATAAAATAAAACTTTATAAAGCTGAGAGTCTAGCGGTGCTCATTTGAGCCCCCTGTTTGGGGGAATAAAACCCCCTTGCTTAGGCTGGCATCCTTCTTTGCTGTTGTAATGGTTAAACCTGCTTCACAGAGCATTACTGGGGAAAAGGAAACTGAAAGCTGTGCTGAAAACCTAGTAGGTGAAATTGGGAGTTGCCTGATCTATTTCATCTTTTAAAAGGACAAGCTCTGAACCAAGCTATGTGAAGATCGAGTGAGATGTGAAAGCTTGACAGTCATACATACAGGAAACCTTGAATCATTTCTAAGCTTCCTGGAAGATGACGTAGTGAGGTTATCATTGTGTTTACTAATGATTCCATAGCTCTTACTGATCAGCCTAAAATACGTCTTAACTACCAGCACCTCAGTCTTGGATGCAAATGGGCCCAATTGGGCTCATTTGAAATGCCTGCCAGTGTCCCCTGACAATAATAATTAATAATTGAGCTCAGGGAACGGAACGTGGCCACCCGAACAGTCTGTTTTCTTTATCATGGGGAAAAAGGTTTGCTTTGCACAGCGAATATTTTTATACATTCCTGGCAGAGCCTGACAAACTTCAAAACTCTCATAGTCCCCAAGCCATTTAAAAATTCCTCCTTTAAATAGAGCATTGCAGAAGGAGCACTGGTATGTCTTTAGGACAGAGTCTGTCTTTTTTTGGGAGGAAGAGAGAGTAGGAAGGGACAGAAAGCTACTAGCTCTCCTCCTAACCTGCTGCTGCTTTGAAAGTGTGCTGGACTTGGGCAGGGGTTTCGATTCTTGCTAGCCTGGTCCTCCCTTTCTTGCTCTGTCACAAGTGGAAGGAAGCGTGTCCGTTGTGAACATTTGAACAGCAAAGCCCTCCCTCACACCCCAAACTCGTGTGCACAGCTCTGGAGTAGTCCATGGAAATGACACTAGGGAGCAGAGAAAAACGAGACTTCAGCAGTAGTGCTAAATTTCAGGGGTTTTGTTCACCCAAGATTCCAGGCGCGGGGATCACTGGTAGCTGGCCAAGGAGCTTGGATGGCAGCCTACCCGTTCCTCAGCTCTGCTCAGCTTGCTCCCTCCCCCTGCCTTTCTTTTTTTAATTGCATAATATGCTAGAAAATGATCTGGATTTGGGACTTATTTTTAACCAGAAGAGGCTCACTTCACCCAATCTGATTTTGGATTTCATGTCCAGCAAATACTTTCTGAAGCTCTTTTCTTTTTGCATTGAAACCCTGACTTCTTTTGCCCCCTCTCCCCCTTTGCAAGGACTCTCTGCTTTTAAATGTTTGTCAGCCAGTCTTGGGGATGTTTGCAAGCAGGCACGGATCCCACTGGGGGAACTAGGAATTGTACTCAAATCAGGAAGGTGAGTTTTGTCTCCTAAACGATAGCTGCATAATAAAGCTCGTATGAGGGGAGTCAGGCTTGGGGTTAAAAATCTGTATACCTGTTGCAACTTCTCGCTGGGTAGCAGGGGCTGGAAAGCATCTTCCGCTTTTTTTTTTTTTAAAAAAACAAGGCAGAAATCTTGGTGCCTTTTTATTAGCGTTTTGTTAAATGGAGGGAGAGATGCAGGGATGAACAGGGAGCTGTCTGTGATCCTATTAAAAGGACGACTGGGTTAGCGCTCCAGCACCTCACCACTCTACCTGGAAAAATGAGAGAGGAAAGTCAAACGTTTGCCCTAAGGTGTGGAAGCAGGCTGAGCGCGGGGTGCTCCTTGGCGACATCTGCGATCCTACCCCTGTCTCTGCAGGACTTCTCAGCTGATTTGATGCAGCCCATGGGACAGGCAAGTGAAGTGTAGCAACGGCCTCTGCTCCGTCTAGTTTTGATCTAGATGTGATAAAACAGCCTCTCTGGTAAACTGGGTCCATGCAGGTAGTGGGGAAGAGAGTGATAGGGAACCTGCCATCTCACAAGCACTGAAAGAAGTGTCTGTCACAGGGACTGTGCTGTTTCACCCCAGTGATTGTGGATATTTCAACAAACCAAACCCTGGCTACTCACCAAAGATGGGTGGTGGCATGGGGCAGAGCGTTTCTGACCCTAACAACCCTCCCCGTTCAGATACGTAACGTTAGGTTGTGCCTCTGTCACAGCACAGTGATTCCTTCATTCCTCTCCGTTTGGGGGCATCTTCATGTCACAGAAATAATGGTGACAAAATGAGGCTGGGACTGTGCTGTGTAGAGGAGCATTTCCAGGCACTCTGAAACATCCTGGAACAGACAGCACTGGGGATTGAACTGCCCTACTTACTCTGAGCTCAGAAATGATTTATGATGTGGGGCAAGTTTGCTAAAATTCCCTTTGTTTCCTTCTTCAAGATCTGCCATCTGACCAGGAGAAAAGCACATGTATTTATGCTGATTTTTGTTCTTTAGAAAGCCCTACGGCATTCTTTTGTTCTCAAATGAAACCTGACATGTAGTCCTGAGTGAGGAACACGCTTTGATGGGGGAGAAGCGAAGATAAATGGTGCATCTGGAGTGATGCATCCTTGCTCTGCTGCAAAAGCTATTCTGTCTATGGCTAGCAAGCTCCTGAAAGTCTTACTGGAGGAAGCAAAGGCTGTTGGCATCGCCTTAGCCAGGCAGAAGCTGAGGAAAGGATTTTGAACACTGCTGTGTGAAAAAGTTTCCCGTCCCCAGAAGAGCAGGGGGCGAAAGCGCAGCCCACCCCAGCCCTCTGTTAGAGCTGCCATTGCTTCATGCGCAGGTGGGGATGCAGCACATCCCCCCTCCAGTGCAAAGGGCAGGCAGGGCCTGTGCTCCCACCTGGATTTGGAGTGTGGAACTAGGGGTGCTCCTGGGGGCCCGGTTCCTGGAGGGGGATGCTCAGTGCTTTGGGAGACACCCAACTCATTTGAAGCTTTCTGAGGCAGATGCCCCCATCCTCAAACTGGGACCCAGGAACTGTCAGGATTGAAGGCCCTGGCTGCAGCAGCAGAGCATAGTGCAGAGAATGGTCTCGGGGATTAGACTGAAAGACCTGATGGATCTTCTTCTTCATCTGTAATTTATCTAATGCCAAGTGTAATAACTGCATTTCCTGCTCTAGTAGTTTAGTTCTTAGGCACTCAGTTAAATAAACCCACGAGGTCAGCTATGCATATATCCTGGTGTGCTAAAGGGTTGAATCTGCTGACTTCATTGGGAAGGTTTCGCTCAGGATACAATTGCTTGAGCCTCGCTTCCCTTTCCCCTGTGAACACACTTCTGAATAAAAAGGGAAATTAATTTTAAGAACCTTGGTGTATTACGTCTGTATGCCCAGGCATAGTACTGCATCAGTCAGGAAATTTAAACAAACATTCAGTATAGTATCTGTAGCTTGCGCACCTATGTACAGATATTTGGGGACCATACACTTAACACATGCAAGAGTGAAATTTGCTGCCAAGTGTGCAAGGGCTTGAGTTTTATAGACGCTGTTTGAATTCCCGCTTGGAATTTACCTGTGTAGCCGTGCTTAAACACGACGGACCAAAGCACAGTGTTAAAGCGGCTTCTGCTTCCTCATCACGCTGCTGTGGGCCATGAGTGAGTTACTTATGTGGACAAACTTCCACTTGTGATTGTTAGGGGTAAGCGAGGAGGGGACAGAGCGGCCAATCTGTCCACACTGTGTGTGCAAGGGAGTAGATGGACTGGGATGGTGATTCAGGTGGGAAGAACAGGCTTCGTGCTTTGCTGGCTTCATCGGTCTTTTCTCTTTCCTTTCAGATATATGTTGGGGAAAGGAGGAAAGCGGAAGTTTGACGAGCATGAAGATGGGTTGGAAGGCAAAGTGGTGTCTCCTACTGATGGTCCCTCTAAGGTGTCTTACACCTTACAGCGTCAGACTATCTTCAACATTTCCCTTATGAAACTTTATAACCACAGGCCATTAACCGAGCCAAGCTTGCAAAAGACAGTTTTAATTAACAACATGTTGAGGCGAATCCAGGAAGAACTCAAACAAGAAGGCAGCTTGAGGCCTGTGTTTGTGACCGCTTCGCAGCCTGCCGACCCTCTCAGCGACAACTTCCGCGAGGCCCAGCCGGCGTTCAGCCATCTCGCCTCCCAGCCCCTTCTCCCCACTGACTTTGTAAGCACTACGCCCCTGGAGTCTTGCCTCACCCCAGCCTCTTTGCTTGAGGACGACACTTTTTGCACTTCCCCGACTGTCCAGCACGATGGTCCGACAAAACCACCACCTCCTGCTCTCCAACCAGTAAAGGACAGCTTCTCCTCAGCCTTGGACGAAATCGAGGAGCTTTGTCCAGCACCTACCTCCGCAGAGGCAGTAGCAGCCGAAACAGCAGCCGATGACTCTAAAGACCACCCCAGCGAGTCCAACGTTCAAAAGCCCGAGGGCCTCCCAGAGAGAACGGCCGAATCGAAACTCATGGACTCGCTACCTGGCAACTTTGAGATAACAACTTCCACAGGTTTCCTCACAGACTTGACCCTGGATGATATTCTGTTTGCTGACATTGATACGTCCATGTATGATTTTGACCCCTGCACGTCTGCCACGGGGGCTGCCTCAAAAATGGCTCCTGTCTCAGCAGATGAGCTCCTAAAAACTCTTGCTCCATACAGCAGTCAACCAGTAACTCCAAATCAGCCTTTCAAAATGGACCTCACAGAACTGGATCACATCATGGAGGTGCTTGTTGGGTCTTAAAATATAGAAATATAGCAACTTTCTTTTTTTAAATTTTAAGTACCAGTATATACACTTGGTAGTATTTCCATAGTCCCTCCCACCCTTGATTCACAGCACTGTGCATGCGTCCTTGCTTGCCTTTTTTGAAAAGAAAAGGATCACACTAGTTTTTGCTTCAAGCAGAGTTGGAGTGCCTTCATCCATGTATGACCACTTTTAATGTATTTTTTTTAAAGTGGTTCCTCAAGGAAGACCGAATATCCTGGTATGGGAAAGAATATGTATTGTAGACAATGTTATGTTATTACAAAAACAGGAAAAAAAAAAAAGAAAAAAAATTGTAAAAGCTAAGCACAAGGATTATGTTGGGGAAAGCTGTAAATTGCATGTGCATATTTGTCTATTTTTTCTATAAGTTTTATTGCAAGAGGTAAAAAATTTTATTATTTAGATAATCTCAATACCATTTTAGCCCTGTATAGGTTGACTTAGCAATTCAGCCTTTTGGAGGCATTAACCTGCTCCTCTTTAAGTGTTGCATTTACATGGCTGTTTAGAAACTGCTGCCCAAATTTATTTTATATTTTTGTACAGATTCTGCAGTTTATGATATTGTTTTTTCTAAAAACAAATGCTGTTTATACACACAAAAAAATAGCTATTTTGATAGGATTTGCTCACATAGTTCCTGCGTAATTCAGATGTACAAGAACCACTTGTACTTTTATACAGAGTTGTAATGTTTTATATGTGTATGGTGCAAAAGAGAAAATTGGATCAAATAAGCGTGCAGTCGGTTTCCCTGAATGCAAACAAAAAAGTGCTTTAAGAAAGGGCTGGGAGCTGCTTCTGTAGGAGTTTCACAAGTGTTTGCTCCCTGCTGTACCCACTGCGCACTACTGTGATTCCTGAAACTTTAGAGCCATGTCCTTTTCCAACACGTATGTGAAGCAGTTGGCAGGAAACAGTTGTGGAACTTCACCCGAAGAGGTCCTGAGCGCCACCGCAGCTGCAGCCTCCCCCCCTCCAGCGCCAGGCCAGTGCCCCTGAGCCCACCCGCGCTCACTTGCCAGGGCGTCCATCCTGCGTGACGTGGAATGCCGTAACACGGCGGCAGATCAGCACTTCCTCACCCGAAGCTCCGGGGAATGGTTTTGAGGGGGAACGTGCCCGTTGCCCACCGAGAGCCAACCTCTTGCGGCAATCTTCCTGACCGATGGGCGTATGTGCGGAGCGGGCAGAAGACTGGCGTTGACAGCGTCCACTCACCCTTTCTTGGAGCATTTCGCCTTCCCTCTCCCCACCTCACTGTGCTAAGTGCTGAAAAAGGCAACTTCAGTATTACTGCAGTGAAGCTCATCTCTTACCTGCACTGGATGGACTTGCTTTAATATCCATTGCTGTTGAAACTGGAGCCAGTCGTGTTACATCACTTGGCATCTCGTATAGGGTTGGTTTCTTGTATCAACTGTGTTACCCGCTTTACACTTTATAGACCCGTTTTACAACGACTATACAGACACAGCTTTCTATGCATGGTCCCGTTCCCCGTAACACCTGAAAAGTCTTCTCATTACTGCACCGACAGCATTTTTTTAAGTTCATTGTGGTGTACATTTAATTTAAAAAAAAAAAAAAAGTTTGCAATGTATCATGCCTATTGCTGAAGTTGCTATGGCATTTTAGTTTTTCAATGGTACTTTAGCTGTTGAGCGCCGGTTACAACCTATATTGTTGACATGCCTATGGCTTCTTTAGGAATAACTTTTATATTTATTTAAGAAATTTTAAATTATGTTTTAAGTCATTTGGCAATATTCAGTCAATTCTGCTCCCTTCTTGTCATGGATGAAATTGGGTCTTGTCTGCCTTTTAAGGAGGTGGCTTTTTATAAATTGGCACTTTAAAACAGGCCATGTATATTTATTAGTATATAGATAGATAGATGTAACATAGATATGCACACAGACACAGTATAAAAGCAAATACATTTTGCAATGAAGGAACTCCTAATCGAAATGAAATGTATCATGTGTAATTACGAAACATGCTTCTGGCTCCTAATTCATCTGCCAGGGTGAGATGTGGGGCTGGGGGGAGGAGGGATGGAACTGGCTGAGGGGGTGGGTTTGCTCTCTTCTTTTTCCCAAGCCAAACTCAGTGAAGCAGTGGGATGCTGATGGATTTGCAATTGTTTCCTTACACGGACTAAAAAAAAAAAAAAAAAAAAAAAAATAAATTTAAAAAAAAAGTGATTTTTTGCTTCAAACAGAAAACCATTGACCAAGCTTAGCTTTAGGGACCATCGGAAGTGAGGGGGTGGGGAAGGAGGGGGCACAGCTCCATCTCACACCCTGCAGCGACTGGACCTTGCTCAGCTGCCGGCCTCAGCCCTTGCAGGAAAACAAACAGCCCTGCCGGATTCTGCACCTCCTGTAACTGGAGTAACTGGGAAAACATTAGCCATGCCAGGGTTGTGTGTCTGTCTGCACAAACCTGTAGGCACGCGGTAACTAACTTGGTAAGCACTTGCCTTACCATGGTTAAAAATTGATTTACAGTGTGCTGGAGCTGCCCCTTTTTTTGGATTACTCGTGCATTTAAACAAATACCATATGCGAAGGCAAAAGTTGACATCAATGCCATTTTTGGAGAGCTGTGCTGTTAAGTGGGGTTAGTTGAGTTTTTGGTCTCTGCAGAACAGGAGACGAGCTCTAAACCCACTTTACCACTCAGAAGACGATGTCTGTGTATCCTTGGTGCTGAAACGCGTGTCCTAGGGCAGAGTCCTTATGGGAATCCCATAGGGCATAAACATACCTGACTTACAGGAGTAGGCAAAAGGTTAGCGAGGCTGGTGCTGCGCTGTAAGGGCGGCCGGCCAGGGAGGGAAGGGCGCAGCTGCGGCTTTCTCCCCGCACGGTCACTTACTTACTTACTCTCTGCAGCGTGGCCTTCGCCCTGGTCCTCACAGCAGCCACGAGTGGAACGTCTCTGAGACCTACACCAGGGATGGAGATTGACATTAATGTGCAATGAAGTGACAAGATGGGAGCAGAATAAAAGAGCTTTGGATTTGAAGTGATTTTTTTTTTTGTTTTTCATAAATTATTTATTCTTTTTTTTTTCCTTCTGTAAATATATTTATTTTATTGTGAAGCTAACAACATCTGGATTGTAACATGTACAGAATGTAAGGTAGGAATGTATTCTCTTGTAGGAATGTAAATCTGTATGAAAAAGGGTATGGGAGCCAGATTCAGAGAAAATTAATTGAGTTCCAGTCACGATATGCATGGTTCACATGACTTCCCCTCCCCCCCCCCCCTTTCTAATATGGGTCTGGTTGTTTGATATATGCAAAAAAGGTATGGGTGAGGAACAGTTTTGTGTTCAAAATTAGTCCTAAGTCAGGCTCCTACCCTGTCATCTTCTTGAGGCTGGCCTCCCCCAGCACCCTGCTGGAATCTCTAACAGGAGGCAGGAGCATATGCAATCATCTCCATCCTGCTGGCCTGGTAAATGTTTGAAAAAGGTGATTTTGTTGTTGTTGTTTTTGTTTTTTAAAAACACACACGGGAAGCCCAGCTGAAGTCCCTGGGGCTGGAGAGTTGAAAAAGGTTGCAGGATGTTACCTCCAGCCCCAGAAGTTGTGACAGAGCTGACACCACCTCATTGCCAGAAGGTAAGGCCAGACAAGAAGTCACAACCACACTTTGCACCCGCGCCAGAGGGCTTGCTTGCTCGAGTTCAAGCTACCCGCGTTGCTGGGTGCATCCGACCAGCCCCTCCCTGGACACCACAGGTCCCCTTCCAGAGCGCAAGGGGCCTGCGCAGCCCTATGTGCAAAGGAAGGGGAATGTCCCTCTTCAGGAGAATGTCATCGGGCAGTGTCCTATATAAATGCATCAACCGGGCACCTTCCTTGCAGCCAGCTAGAGCAGCAAGAGGGTAAAGCAGTCACTGTAAGAATAAACTTGGACCTTGTGAAAGGTAACTTGGTTTTTTCTCAGTGCTGTGTGGTAATAGCCTGGGTTGTTTAAAACCAGTACTTTGAATCCAAAGTTTATACTTCTGTTGCCATTAAATTGAGTAAATCGTAATGGGTCCTGTCTGACAAACGGTTTAATTCACTCCGGGACATCATGAACTTTTTGTTCTTGTTTCAGGGTTTCTTTTGGGTTTTGTTTTGGTTTTGTTTTGGTTTTGGTTCCCGCCGCCACCTCCCATCAGGTTTCAGTATCCTGCTTCTGTGCGAGTTGCTTTCAGTGCTTCTATTAATTAATGAGACTGAAGATTTTAAAATAAATTAGTTCTTTTTTAAGCACTTTTTCTTTTACTGAAAATAAGCCTAATGCAAGTTCTGGAACCTCTTTAAAAACACAAATTGCAGATAAAATCCCAACCTCAACTCCTGTCTAGTTCTGAGCGTAATCCATACTAGTGCCTGTAAAGGCCAAGATTCTGGAAAAGGTGTAAATAGTGTGACATGTTCAGTGCATGGTTGTTTGAACAGGGCTTGTTATTGTCAAAAAAAAAAAAAAAAGGAAAAAAAAAGAAAAAAAGGCTGTATTTCCCCTTCCCCTCCCACAGACCTTAGAGCTGTGCCTTTTCTATGCAATATTACAGACATATACATCTGAAACCAGATTACTGTATTCACATGTAGGTATGGGCTGTAATCAAAACAATTGGACAAATGTACATGGAAATGAGCAGTCTTACTTTTGTAGTTTTATATTATACAATAAACAATTAAAATAAATTTGGGCTTCGTTCTTTTCTCTCCACAAAAGGGGACAGTAAGGGGGAGACAGACGGCACGGGTCAGCGGGAGAGGGTCTCACCTGCCGCGTGGTGCCCGCGGGAGGTGGCAGGGGACAAGGGAGGGACAGCCCAGACTCATCCCACTCCACCTTACAGAACAAGAGAAATGTCACCTTGTGGGATGCCTGTTCCGGGCCTCAGGCTTTTGTCCCCGCCACGGAGAGGTGCCCTCGGTGGCCACCGTTCTTGGACTACGAGTGCCAAGGGGCACTCAGCTCTGCCGTGGTGTGAGCCGCGGCTCCGAGCTGAGCCGTGCGGTGGGCGCAGCTTAGCAGGGTGCCGCTAGGCCAGCCGAGAGCAGAATCTGCCCAGTTTTAATACATATAATGCACTGTCCTTTACGGTATTAAATCCCAGCAGGAAACATCCGATACCTTCACCCACTGCTTCATTTATCAGTGCCCTCTTCCCCACCCTCAGGTGACCGGTGTTCGCTTTCAGGGCCAGCCGGGAGGGCGATCTCGCCCCTGTCTTTGGCTCAAGCCTTTTGTGGCAATAAAGCAGCGAGGGCAGCCCCGGAGTGCCGTTTGGGCTGGCCCCGGCCGCGGTGCACACCGAATGAGTCACCCCCCGCCCAGCACCCCCCTCCCCCCCCCCCGCACACGCTTCGCCCGGCCTCCTACACCCACAGAAACATGACTGCTCCATTTTGGCTTTACAGCAAACCAAAAACCAGACAGAAAAGCAGCAAGTTTTCCCCGTCCCGACATGCCGCACATAGCATCTCGGCTGCAGCGAACTGGCTCATGTTACCGGCGCAGCAGCGGCAATGCGGGGCACAGGGCTCTGCGCACCAGCTGCCGCCCGGGGACAAATGGCTGCGGGGACGTGGGGCACGGGAAACGCAAAAAAAGGAGAAGTCGAAGAACTAAAGCCAGCCCAGGGATTGAATTTCTGTCTGGTCAGCAAGCGCTACGCCCAAAGGGCTGAAACACACCCGAGACTGTGGTGTGAACGCTTTGCCCAGTGGCTCCGGTCCCTTCCAGGCTACAAAGGCGCTCGCCCTGCGCCGACGGACTGCTGGCTCCCGTACAGACATTTCCAGTTGTCAGTGCATCGACCTGATGCAGGACGCATGGAGGTGCCGCCGTTGCGCTCCCAAAGCTGCTCCGGTTTTGTGGTCACCTACCTTTTAAGAGCTAATTTTCTCACTTGTGACTTGTTACTAAGAGATGCCTCCAGCCCCAAATGTCAAAGCTACACACAGAGCCCTACTTACCCCTTCCTTAGGTGAGTGGCTTCCCACCCCACCTGCTCCAACCCTCCAGCTTTCCAGCCTAGCAAGGGCAAACCATTGCTCTGGGCTTTTAAAATGGGGTACCTGTGTGGGGAGCCGATGAGCTGCATCTCCCTCTAGTGTCTGCCCCTGACAGGAGGGCTCCCCAGCAGCTGCCAGTCATTTCTCCGCAATCAGCCCCTGCTCTGAGCCCGCCTGCGCGAGGGGCAGCAGAAAGCAGGGCTGGGGTTTAGTGCAGGCACTGACCTGTGGCGGACAAGGTACCTCACACCGACACCACACTGGAGGACCGAGGCACTTACGTGTTTCTTGGGGTGACGGGAATCTGGGGTGCCCTCAGGACTGAAGGACAGTCCCTCCCTCTCCGAGGTGCATCTGCCAATGTGCCCCAGGAGCGGGGTTTCCAGGCGGAGGAGCCACTGCAGCGCTGAGCTCCTTGCCGGGAGCGATGGCCTGGAGCTGGCCCAGGTCTGCATTCAGCTCTGCTGCCGCTTGGTATCACCACAAGCCAGTGCAGCAACTCCGCAGCTGACAACGGCCACTAAGCTCCTCTCTGGGCCAAAATAATTGGAAGATTGGGGTATTGTGGCCAGGCAGTCACCCAGATTCCACAAACCTCGCTCAAGTATATGCCATGTGGGCAGAAACGCACTCGAATGCAGCACCGAGGTAAGGAGGGGACAGTAAAAGGCACCCTTGTCCCACCACGCTCCAGGTGCCCTCGCCCAGAAGGGATAATGCTCCCTGCAGCTAACCTGCACATCCAGCCCAGGCCCGGAGGGACGCATGTTCCTCCCAGTGCTGGCAACAGGAGCGAGCCCCACTCCCAGACCTGCCCGCACAGCAGAGCCAGCTTCCCCAGACCACATGCATCTTGTACTCGCCAGAGAAACCACAGAAGGGAAAAGCCATTGCGGAAAAAAACCCCCTCCAGCCACAGGCAACGCTTTGTAGAGCTGCTCTGAACCACAGCTAACCGATCAGCTCAGACAGGTCCGTAGGGATGCTGGCTCCAGAGCAGAGCTGTTTCTCCCTGGTCCTCCCTGGCCCTTTCCACTTCACCCCTTTCCTCTGGGCTCCTTCACCTCTGCTCCCACTGAGCCCGTGGTCCCACTTGCCTCCATCGCGGGTCCTTGCAGGCTCCTCTCTCCGCCGGGTCCCTGCATGTATCATCTGCCTCCTCTCCAGGCAGCTCCCTCCTTCCACAGCTCCTCTCCCTTTTGAAGAAACTGACTTAGCAACTGGCAGCAGGCCAGCAAGATCATGGGTTTTTCCTCCCACCCCCCCCTTCTCCTCCAAATAATGAGATGGCCAGGGCCGGGGGGAAGGGGCCATAAGACCCCGTGTGCTGTGGCCACGGGAGCCCTGTGTGTGGCAGTGGGCCGGGCACACCTACCGACTTCCAAAACGCATCCTCTGGGACTGATGCTCCAGGTACGCCAGGGTGCTCTGGGGTCACGGGCAGGGAGGCTTCTAGTCCTCCTTCCCTCTCCCTTTTCCAACTGACATGACCCAAAAGCCAGCCGATTCCTCCCCAAACATCTCCAGATCTAGAGCATCTGCCCGGGGAAGGCACATCACGGGGCACAGAAGGAGCAGGTTTCAAATTGCCCATTTCTGCAAGGACTTCCTTCCATTCTTCTGGCCCTGCCTTAACCACCTCATGCTACTCTCCCCAGACTATTTCCTCTCCCACTTCCTCTCCTTTTCCCCCTATTCACTGGGCTTCCTCTCCCTCCCCTGTTCCTCCCCTTGCTTTCTCTCCCTTGCGCAGTTTGGCCTACAGCCTTCATTACTTGCTGCCTTTACATCTCCCTTCCTGGTGTTAGTGGGGATGACATGGATTTTGTGCTTGTGCCAAGCTCTGCATTTATTTGAGAGGGGGAAAAAATAAAAAAAAAGCCACAACCCCCTGGAAGTTTGCTACAAGACAATACTCGGCCAGGGTTTATTCAGGCTGCTCCGAACAGAGTTTACTGTTTTGCTCTGCCGAGGGATTTGTGAGCAAACGCAGCCAGCCAGCTCCTGCTGCCCGCTCCTGCCTGCTGGGGGGGGTCTGCGCTGGGGCAGTAGGCACAGAGGGATGAAACCCCCTTCCCTTTGCTCGAACGTCACCTACCACCACCTTTTTCCTGCCTCAGGCCTGCCAGGGGTTAATACTGTTACAGCCAAGGTGGCACCTTACTTCAATCAGAGGTTTCCTCCTAAATCCTTCAGCACTGTCACACCAAGTGGTCTGCACCTCTTCCCCTGCCTGCCCAACCAGGGGGGGAAAGCTTGGTGAAGCAGATCTGCCTAATATAACGTTAAATTAAGGGAGGGAAAAAAAGCAGGAGACCCCACCGGGAAAAAAATCCAGAGAGGAACTTCAGCATTAGGGGCCACAAACCCGGGGGCCAAGGATGACGGGGGCTTTGAGTCCTGGCTGTTTTAGTAGACAGCAGCATTTTCAAGTGAGGCCAGGCAGCTGACTCACAACATGAATGCAAGGGGCTATCGATTTCATGACAGCCATTTTTAAGCACAGCCCTCTGCTTTTGCACCTCTCGCCTCCAGCTAATGTAAAGAAGCTGCTTCTGCCACCCTGAATGGGCCTGAGGGTCACTTCAGCCACTGACGGCTGCCCCCGGCTAGAGAGAGACAAGGTAATGCTCTCCTTTCAGGGCTGAGGAGCACCTATTCTCAATTTGGAGAACATCTGTCCTGTGTGTAACTCCGTTTTCAAAGCAACAGCCCACCTGGTGCAGGTGCACCAGAACATCTTACTTCCCTCCAGGCTACAGGCATGGACCTCTGTGAACACGGCTGCAAGGACACAGCTTTAGGCTACACCAGGGTTTGAGGAATGTCTGGTGAGTTGAGCTGCCAGACCTCACCTTTCACTGGCTGAAAGCAAGAGTGGGGGGTCTGGACCCAGACCATATCCCCCAGGAGCAAACACGTACAAACGGAAGCAGCAGCGATACCCAAAACCCACACAGGGGCTGGGTAGTGCAGCCCAGAGATAATCCAGGTCCAGCAGCAAGACTCGACCCCAGCTGTGGAACTTTCGTCCAAGGAAGGGCTGGGGGTCAGGACAGAAGCAGCTCAGCTCCAGGATCTCAAAAGCCTTTGGGGGTTACCTGTGGATCCTAGCGGCCTCCACAAGCAGCAGCTGCTCTGTCTCCTGCCCTCTGACGCTGTCAAACAGGGAGAAAGCAAAGCCCAGGGTACACCACCAGCACAGACCCGAGCTGGCTGTGCTCCAACGCCACCACGGTTCCTCAGACCAGTTCCTCCTGCTGACGAACCTCGCAAGCACACTGACTCACAGCTGCCTTAGCCACGGAAGGAAAACTGGATTTTGCTGCTCCGGGAGCCAGGTTGCTCCCACCTTGGAAAGGAAAAGGATTCAGGGAAGCAATAGGGCAGGGAAGCCGGGGAAGACCTGACCTTGCAGTTTGCTCTTTTTGACTTCTCAGATGCAGGCGACAGTTCTGGCAGAAGCTATGCTGGCAGCAAAGCCACCCCTGTTTAGACGATCCCCCACCACCACTTGGCAACAGCCTCAAATACAGAGAGAATACAGAGAGCAGCAGCAGCTCTAAGCAGAGTTCAAAACACCACCCTCCATCCCTTCAGCACTACACATTACTCCCCAAACACTGCATGGCCTCACCAGTCTCACTGCTTATTACTATAAACCGAGTTCTGGGTGGTTACATTTGTCCAATCTAAGTGAATAACCCTTGTGCAACCAAAAAAAAAAAAAAAAAAGGAAATTTAAAAATCACCTAATCACCTCTGCCGCTCAAATTCGGTTACTGAAAAGCCTCGACTTAATGGGTCCGGGATCACGAGGACACCCAGAATTACCTGCCGAAAGGAGTACAATTTGTACATCCCCGCTGCCTGACGGGGCAGCGCCTGGTGCATGGCGGAGGCTCCCAGGACAGCAGCGATACAGAACGACAGCTAGCACGTCTGTAAAAATTGCAAGCTGCTGACAGACGCTGCGGGAACAAAGCGAGGGCTGAAACGCGTCCAGTGAATCACCCGCTACGAATTGGTTCAACCAGTTTTAAGTCCCACACCCGAAAGCAAAGACACCCCGGGACTGTGTAATCCCAGGCAAAGGAGTGGGGGAGAAAGGGTGAGAAACGTGCAGGGCGGGAGGGACGGCTCGCCAGTGCGGCCCTGGGGATGGGCCTGGAAAGGCGGCGAGTCCCAGCTTGCTCCCTCCTGCCAGAAACTCTTACTCCTGCCTCCCCTCCCACGCCCCGTGCTCCTGCCGTGACCTTCCTCCCGGCACGGCTGCTCCCTCCAGGCAGGAGCTGGCACCCAGAGATCAAACGGGAGCCTAGAAACCAGGTCCCCGTGGGGAGCGGAGGCGCAGGGGATACAGTGAATGAGACTGGGGAAAGAAGGGCTCCAAGGGCACGGGACTCGCTGAACTGACGCGTCCTCAGAGGGGATGGGAGAAAAACTGACCTTCCCACAGTCCACGGGCTGCTCCTGGGGGAGTAGTGAATCTGCTTGGCTCCAACTAACTTCATTTCTTGCCTCGACCTGAGTCAGGGTCAGTGCTCTCCGAAGGTGAGGATAAAAAAAAAATAAAAAAAGTTTAAAAATAAAGAATATCCCTCTCCGGTGAATCCCAGCCTAGCCAGTGCCTTCCTGGCACTGGTTCAGAGCAGGCACAGTGGCTCCAGCCTGCCCTAGCACCCGTGCCCAGGCAAACCCGGCTTTATGCATTACCGCTGGGCACTGAAACGCACCGCAGCTGGCTGGCAAGCTCTTGGTGGGACAGTGACACGAAGGGAAAAGTACAACCTCAGGAGCACTTCACACACTGAACCTGTTTTCTTGTGCTGTTCTAAATGCTAAAGGCCTTCACCTGAGAGGCATCAAGATTTAAGCTTAAATTAAGATTTAAGATGAACAGCAGGAACAAATCTATTTAGTGTGACTCCTTTCTCTCCAGCAGACTTGCAATCCGTACCAGGTGAGCAGGACCAGCAATTTCTGGTTATCGTCTCTGTTCTGCAGGAATTAATCTAAACTTTTTTCCATCAGCTTCAGTAAAACAGGCAATTTGGCCCTGTTGTTCCAGAAAGCCCTGCGCCATCTGCAGAGAGCTATTTATACGGGGAAAATGCGCCCTGCTGAAAAGGGTTAAAACAACCTGTTTTAAATAAATAGCTTCATGTTCTATATAATCTATCACCCAGAGTAACCACAGGAAAAGCACATTTTAAATGCTGCTTTTGACTGCGGTTCACCCTGAAATTAGGGACTTTATCTTTCCTTGATTATTGCACTCATCTTTTTGAAGTACAGCTATCCCTGAAGCCAAGCTCAGCTCTGCTGCTTTAAAACAGCTCCTAACACGAGGCCTTCTCCTAACGCAGCCAAGTCTCCTAAGAAGTTAACATGTGCCTTCTGCATAAAACAGGTCCTGCAACTGTACATCGGCCAAAGTTAATACCTGCCACGCAACGAGAATAAAGTTGGAAACATATTTTGTAAAACATTGCCTCCTTGTTAAGCCAAGGGAGAAAAAACAGGCACTTACCGATGGTTTATTATCTCGCACAACCCTGAGAAGCATAATAATTTACCAACATATAAATGGAGGGCTTAGCGGCAGCTGCACTACATAAACAGTCACTGGGGTGCTCTGAATTTTCTATCAGTATATGGTATATAAAGCTGGGTGAATAACTGATTTTTCGGTTCGCTGGCAATCCTGAAAAAAGTTTCAAAAAAAAAAAAATTCATTTGGGGTCAACTGAAACAAATGTTTCACTTTGACTCTTCAGCCCTTTACACAAGTTAGCTCTGAAGATCATTCAAAACGAAAAGTTGCTTCAAAAAAAAAAAAAAAATCTCAAAGCCTTTCAGTTGGAAAAATGCTGAAACAAGATAAATTTTTTTCTTTTCTCTCCAGAAAACATGTTTGGCAAATCTAAACGACTCAAAATGTTTTCATTTTGCCAAGATTTGCCTTTTTTTGCTCAAGATTTTACCCAGCTCCAGCACAACCAATTTACACCTATAATAAATTAAACAGAGACATTAGTAATCCTGATGAAATACAGGCTTTAAAAAATAAAAAGGTCTCAGGCACTGCACTAATGTCCCAAAACTGAAACCCAGTAGAAGAAAGTAAACTAAAAACCACTAAGATTTTCTTGGCTCCGCAGAAGAATCTTATTAAGTCTCTGAATCGTATAGCCCAGATTTGGGACGCTGTAAAAATTAAATTAGTCTTACTTCTTATTAGCAAGGCAAGAAAGGAACCAGGAGATTATGATACAGCAACTGCTATTGTGAGCCAATTTTTCAGCGCGTTTCTGCTTTTCTCCTGTAAACCAACAATTAGCGGTCATTCTCGCTGCTCTCATGAAGGCGGTGTTACTTTTAATCTTGGGATGCAGGTTTCTGACTTTCCACTCAGACTAATGCAATTCAAGGATTTAATGCCACGCCACAGTGAGATTCTCATTTCAGTTCCCGATTTGTTTCATTTGAAGCCTCTGCTTATTTGTGCTCTGTAGCCGCACCTACCCATGCAGCAGGCAAACCTAAGACCCAGGGCAGCCAGGAGTTAAACCCTGGGGATACAGAGGAAGAAGAGGCAGCCATCCATATGCACTTCCAGAAAGCAAAAGTGGGATGGCGTCACCGTCCTGTTTTGCCTTTTGCCGGGAGTTTAATACTTGAGTTAACACTACTTGAGTTAACGGGCTGTTCGATGGCTCCGATGCCTTGGGGGACACAGGCTGGCCGGCTGGGACAGGAACAGTGTCCTACCGTGGGCCCAGAGAAATAGGTGGGATTTATCCATTCAGAATACGATTGCTTCGTGAGCCAGGGAAGAAGCGGGAGCGAGGCAATGTGTTTTTCTAACTGCTGTATTTTCAAATTAAGCCGGGCTTTAGCACAGCTTGCCTTTGTAATTCACAGCTTCCAGACATCCCACCATGCTCCTCAGAACAAACAGTAGAAAGTGAAGAGCAGATACTACACGTCACACCCAAGCCTGGTTTTAAAACAGTAGAAAACAAGATAAAAGTGTTTTTTCTATTTCATAAACACACAAGAATGGGCAGCGACAGTTTGCTGGAAATTGCTTTAACAGCTCACAACTGAAAGCGGCTTTGAACCCAGAGAAATCCGTGGAAGAAAAAACCAAAAACCAAAGCAGAACTTGGACCATCTCAAATCACAACTACACTGTGAAACCGTAGCCTTCCCAAGAGCGAACTCCAAAGCAATATTTAATGAGCCAATACTTCCATTTATCACGAGTTTATTCGAATACTGGAGTCCCTACATAACACTGCAGGCAGGTTTGATTTATTTATTTTTTTTAACTAGCACCTTTAATCCCTGAGCAGCTGGCTGTCAGTACGGCAGGGGCACAGCGGGGCTGGAGGTGAGCAGCCGGGCAGCACAGCACCTCTGGTCCCTCAGGCAATGGTGTTTCCAGCGGCAAGGTGCAAAGGGCTGTCCTGCTTGTCCATCCTCAGCTCTCCCGGGAAACAGCACTCACACCAGGGAGAAACCAGACATCTCCAGCCCTGCTCCCAATGAAAGGAGCTGGAAATCCCTCCAAGGGGGTCGTTGCTTTTAACCCTGTGCACTCGAAGCGGAAGCCCAGGGAGCTCTAGCACCAGATACCTCCAGCTACCGTTTCTGTCCTTCAGCCAAAGATGACAGGATTTCATCCCTTCCCCCCTCCAGTTTACAGCACCCCACAAAACACCCAGTTTTTACACAGTGGTTTGCTAGCCCGAGTTAAATGAAAGATTAAGAAAGCTTGGTTCTGTGCAGAAGAGTATGGAGAGCTGGGGTTGCTGCACACCAGGACCTCTGCAGTCCTTGGCCACGTCCCAGGAGGAGACACGAGCTGCGGGGAGTTCCTGGCACACACGCTCCTGCCCCTTCAGACAGACAGGCTTGCACTTTCTCTTGGTTTCACACCTCCTATCCTAAACTTGCTGCTGCGTGCTGTGCCGGAGGAACAAAGACATCCTCTTGCTCCAAATCTCCCCTCAGAGCCATTTGGAAGTTGAGCTTTCCCCTCGGCAGAGGTCTCCAGCCCAGGGCGAGCACACGCAGGCTCCCAGGATCGATCAGAGCCTGGGGACCTATTTCTGGGAGAACTGCAGACCTTGAGAGTACCAGCTGCTGAACACCGCCAGGTGAAACCTAAGGAGACGTGATGTGGTGCCACTGGTTTTCCTTTCAGCACCCTAAACACAATTGCAACACGGAAGATGAGCATCTCCCATGTGCTGCAAAACCCTGAGCGGTGCACTCGTGAGACGCCCCTGTACTGGACCCCGGCACCAACTTAAAACAGCATCCAGTACCTCACAGAATAATCCCAACCGCACCGAATGTCACATATATCTCTCTCTACGTATCCGTCACTGTGTGCGTGTATAACCATATATAACTATATATGATCATTATGTAAAATCAGCTCCTAACAGCAAACCCTAGACAGGGAAAATGGTCTAGGCAACATAAATTATACAAACAAAAGCAAATGCAAAACCCCTAGACGCTTAAGTTGAAGTGTTTTGCTAGAGAAGCCAGTCTTGAATTTAGCAGCCTCTTTTTTGACCAACTCTGAAGAAGAAGGAAACAATCACACTGCGACTGTAGCATCTCTCTTGACCCTGGCATTTGAGCCAGCTCTCCTTGCAGGGAAAGGGCACCTGTAATTTGTGAGCTGCACTTCTGCAGCTACAACAGCAACTGCAGGAGAGCCTTTACCCCCTCCCTCTAGTAAATTAAGTTTCCCATGTGCGGGTTTGTTTTGCAGGAGAAGGGCAAGGCCTACCCCTGCCTTGTTTTCTTCTTTTCCAGTGGCAGCTCTATTTTTGGGGAACCTACAGCAGCAGCGGGGTCTGCAGTGCTCCATCAGCCAGGAGAGAAAAGCACGCCGCATTGAAAGTAGAGCATGAACTCCCTTGTGATCCTGCCAGCGTTCCCTTGTCCGCCTCTACGCATTTGGGTTGTTGAGAAGAAACTAGAGCCTATTATCAGGCCTGCTTCTTTGTCAGGTGTTTCTTTGATGTAAAGTCAACCATGATCAAATGTGCTGATCGCAGCAAACAGCCAAAGAGTAACAAACATGCAAACTGCACGGTGACCTGCAGAGATTAGAGCAACCAAGGCTGTAGACAAATCGGGAAGATTAAACACAAATGAGCTAAGAAGCCTTGGGAGAAGTACCCAGGGAGACAAAAATAAGCAACACAGACAGAAAATAAGAGAACAAGGCAGACCAAAGATTGAACAGACCCTACTAGTACATAAAGTCCTCCCCCACCTCCCAGCACTTTAGCTTTGCCCTAATGCTTCTGCTCCAAGGAAGTCAGCACTAGGCTCGCTGCAGGGAAGCAGGCCGAGAGAAACCCTTCGTGCATCTTTGCTGTATTCTGTCTGTCACACTGTTGTCACTGCAGAACTAACTCAGACCTTACAGAGGGAAAAACAGGCTTCCCTCCCGCCCCTATTTTTTTGGTCCTTTTTTCTTTCTTTTTTTTAAAAGCTTCTGGAGAGCTGCTGACAGGAGTTCCTTGCAATCAGAACCGCCCTGCTCATCTCAGTGTCTGCAGAGTCCACCTTCACTTACATCCCTGCAAATTCAAGGAAAGCCTAGCTGGAGCTAATGGCACTATTGATATCTGTCTTCCAGCAGTGTAACTTCCCCAAGTGTAGAGGACCAGGAGGCTTGCAAGGCCAGAAAAATCACATGCCTGTATACAATGGGATGCAATCCCATGGCTGTCCAGCTTCCCTTCTCACTTTACACTGGGAACGCATGTGCTAGGGTATGGTCTGGAGTTCCTCGCATGCCTCATGCTGTTCGAGCACACTGCAAATATGTCCCTGCCTGCAGCACAAGAGCATCTTGAAAGGTTTCTTCAAAATTTGGAGAGTAGGGCTATTCTTTTGAAGGTGGAAATAACTGATTTGGGGCAGCATAGTATACCATTGCATTACTTCATTTTTCATCTGTTGCCAGTAGTGATGTCATCACCCCGCAAGCTCTCAGATTTGAGGATCACTACTGATTTAGAGACCACTTAGCAGTGTGCCAGGTGGCAGAAGGTTATTAAACACCCAAATTCATGGAGAAAACAACAGAGCACCTGAGAAAGGAGTACTACTTCCACTAACCAACCTTTCTGCAGCTAAATGAGATCTGCTGCCTTATTACAGGCATATTTATCTTTCAGATCCCACAGCTGTAGACAGCACTTTCTATATCCCTCAAAAAAATGAACTTCTTTAGCAGCAACACTAGGAAATCTGTAAAATTCCTCCTGCAAACATGCTAAAATCCCCCTTGCCACTGCCTACCACAGCTCCTTCCACCATCACTTGTAAACCAGGGCAGTGACACTGTGTTCACACTTGCAAACCAAGAATGAATTTTCAACCCTGCTGATCAGAAGTGGCAGAATAAGATCAAGATGCCAGCGAGGCACATTTCTGCACATAAGGCCTATTATTTGCTAATGAGATTTCAGCTGCCATCCTCCCCACTCACATCCCTGAGATCAAAACACACTTCAGAGATCAGAATGCTCAGAAATAGGTTGACAGCAAGTCCTGAACCATCTCCCCTAATGCTGCGGTGCCATTAGGCTGGCCTGGGCAGCGCTGCACCTCACCAGTGCTAGTTAGGGTCTAGTCTAAGTGTGTATCAGTCCAACTCTGGTCTATTTTTTTCATGGGGGCTCAGTATATTTCCCAGCACATACAAATGACCCAATACAATCCAACATGCAACACAGCAGCTTAGCAGAGCCACGACCCACACGCAGTTTACAGAAAAACTGCAAGGGGATCAGCACGCATTTCAGAAGGCAAGGGCAAATGCCATGTTTCTCACCAGGACTGCGGCGAGGTCTGCAAGTCCTGCAGAAATCACAAAAGTATTCACCATCCCTGTCCCTACATGCAGGACCCCCAGCTGCTATGCTGCACTGCCCATGCAGGCCAAGGGGAACTATGATACTAACAGCACATGAGGGGCTGACCCCATCCATCTCATTTTCTTAAAACCTGCTCAACTCAGAGGTTTAACCTGAGCAGGGCTCAACTGGAAAACCCACATCTCCTTCCTACATCCACCCCTAATCTCGCAGGAAGGTGGCTTTCACAAAGAGGAGGGAATTCAAGCACACACAGCACAATATTTCACTAGTTTTCTGAGACAGGTTAACCTCCAAAGTGCCAAAATAGTCCTCCAGTGCACCGCACGAATGAAACACTGGGAAGAGGAGCCTGTGCCAGCTGCAATGGTCCTACCAGCTGGAAAGGACCGAACTCCCTACCCCTTTGGTCCTGGGCCGGGGGAGAATTGGCTCAGGCCACCTCCTGAATGAAAGAGCAGCTTTCCTAATGACTGAGCTCACGCTGCCAGCCTGCTAAGGAGCTGCATTGATTTGAAACCTAAAG
This sequence comes from Sagittarius serpentarius, assembly GCA_034782735.1. Lineage (NCBI taxonomy): Eukaryota > Metazoa > Chordata > Aves > Accipitriformes > Sagittariidae > Sagittarius > Sagittarius serpentarius. The sequence continues at coordinate 19,446,263 of JAVKLA010000081.1, forward strand.
GACAGCTGTTTGTTCCTCCCTTTCCACCCTGCTTCCTCCTCCCTGGCCAAAGGAGGAGGAAAGCTGCCAGAAGAGACTTCATCTAGGTGGACAAGGATAGAGAGAATCGGAGAGGACACCCCTTCAAAATGAAAAAGGAGGGAAAATTGTACCCTTAAGAGCACAAAGCAGCCATACAACTGCTCATTTTGCCATTGTCACAGGGAGGCAGTCTGAGAGAAAGTGGAGTAACCTGCAATAGTCCTAACAGCTGCAAAACACCCCTCACCAGCTGCATGTTGATTCTTAACTCACTTCAGCATTAAGTAAGTGACAAAAGGCTTTAGTGCTCCTAATGAAAACACAGTCCCTGCACTCAGTAAAATAACACAGCCATGGAAAAAAAAAAAAAACCACCAAACATTCTTGGTAGTAGAATTCATGTGCAAACAGGTTTCAGGTCCAAGCTGTTGAGATTTGGACAAAACATTTGATGAGATTTGGGCCTGGGGAGGGAGACAAAAGGGAGGGTTTGAAGGTGTGTCTATGTAGGACACTTCATGTCTGCTTTTGATTTGTTTCCAAAACAGCCACGCTTCTGTATTTGTGCTAAGGCTCCCTATAGTTTAAAAGCCAAAATGTGATCAGAAAAGGTCTTATGGACCCTGAGCCAGCCTTTGCATTTTTGAAAGAGCCTGTTAGATACTTTCTGTTCTGCTCTGAACTCCTGTGGAAGCTGCTCCCAGACTCTTCTCCACGGCTGCTCTGAGGAGCTGAAGGGCCTTAGGAAGAGATCCAACAAAACTTGTTGCCTAATCTTCTGTAAACTCCTTGGACTGGTGAGCGTAAAGGAGTAGGAAAATAAGCAGTCCAACTACTTGTGGAGTGTCTGCACACAAGTGCCAGCGTTCACTTGTTTCCAGGCAGTCTCCTCACACCTTTCTTTTCCCCAACTGAGAAAGACCTGAAAAACCAGCTCCAACCACAGCAAAAATTACAATTCAGTCAATATCACAGCTTTGCAGATCTGAGTGACAGCCCGAGGGGACACTAGTATAGACACTAGACAGAGCCAGTTCTGCCATAACCACACAAGTCTTCTGCACATCCCACCGTACATCAGCCTGCTCCTCTGACTACATAGCTGTCCACTGACTCTGGAAAAGCACGCTGGGATGAAGTCGTATGGCAGGAGCAGCACGACTGCCCTCCCTCTCCCGTGTCACTGTGGCCAAGACTTGTTGCTATTCCAAGCAGTAGGGCAGATCCTGACTAGCATGTTCTTTTGGATATTTATACAAACAAGCTGCAGTTAATCAGGAATATCACCGGGACTAGCACTGGAGAAGCCGATTTGCCTGGTTTCTTTTACTACTAGAGCTCAACTCTGTTACAGATAAATTCCCCAAAGAGGTGCAAGGTGCTGTAACAATGCCACCAAAAGCGGTTGGGGTGGGATGGGAGGGCTTGTTCTCCCCACAATACAACCTATGAGTCCAAAATGCTTACTCCTCTGCGGAGCCAGGCCAGCTCTGACACAGCGCGGCTCATTAGGACAGAGCTGAACACCGCAGTGGTCTTTAGGGTTTGTACAGCAGCAAGGTTTGCAGTGCTCTCTGTCTTGTGGCACAAGGCCACAACTACCTGAGGTATGCTGGACAACTCCTTTTCCTGTGAGCCATCCTCCCGAGCAGCTGGAGACCAGTCAACAGATTAAGGTCTGATCCAAAGGACTTGCTTTTTCTCCCCTTGTGTAATGCCTTCTGAAGACCAGCTCAGGCGAGACAACACTTCCTGCCATTTATAAGATTAAGGCCATCTTGAAAACCACACCTGGCTTCAGTAAGCCGCCCTCACTGCAGCTCTTTGCTGTCTGAGGGAAACAAACACCAAGTGTTTTATCGCTTAAAGACTTAAAAACAATTGAGACACATTTCATTGGAAAATCTGAGACAAAGGCACTGACAAGGCTGCTGAGCTGAGCTGAAACTGCCCCTCTGCTTCTCCTCCCTCCCCATTTAATAACTTCATTGCTTTAAATATGGGAGGTGAGGCTCACACAAGGACAACAATCCCAGCAGGAAACCTACTTGTATTCTGAGGGGATTTGCTTACTAGACCTGGTGTCAACCATGCAAACGCTTGCAGCATGGGACTGCACGTGCCTGTGTACTAATAAACCCCCGATGATCCAGCCCTAGCTAGTACAGATCAGTCACAACAGCTCAACTGCCAGCATTAGCACAGGTGTAGCAGGTCAGCAGCAAATGCCACCTTGGTCACACAAACAGTGAGGACACAGGTGGAAGCCCAGCAGAGCACCTGAGGGCATACAGCCCGAGAGGGTCAGCTTCATTTTGATGCTTCAGTTCAGTTTATTGCACACATGCATACGTGGGTACATATTCTAAACATACAAAACCGTGCCAAAAAAGATCATTAAGCACATGGAAAACCATGCCAGAAGGATCATTAAGTCTGGTTAGGCAAACATTCAAATATATCTATGATACCTTAATTTGATTCTCCTTTGAATTAGTCTTTAATTAGAGTGTCTTGTTATTTTGTTTTCGGGACCACAGTGTCTTTTAGTTCAATGAGAAGTATTTTTTTGCCCCTTCACAAGTCCCAAGCCTTATTTAAGGCACACAATCCAATTCCTATATGGAGCATAGTATTAGGAACCTCTGCAATATATGCCCTACTGTTAGGCAATTACAGCCCTGACAAAAATCTGTGCATCTGCAGAGGAAGATTCAGAGCCCCTAAACTAGGAACATACTTTTCTTAGGTGATCATATAGTGAATTCAGATGTAAGACAGTGAGCATTCCCCCATGCCTCTGAGATGCATGTGATACCTGTATCAGCTGAGTCCTTCTCAGATATTGCTCACAAACTACAAAGAGGAGCACGGCATTGCAAAGAGTTGATCTTTGCAACCCTGCTGCAACACAGGGATAACAACGTATATTACACGTTTAAGAACAGGCTGACAAGATGAAAACAAGAGCTCCAGCAGTTTTGGGTGCTTTGCACATGCACCTGATCCCTGGTGTCACAGAGCCCTGATTGTATGTCAAGCAAGCAAAGCTCCTAACTGCTTAAGCTACATCCTGGAGAAATTAGCATTTCTGCGCATCCCAATCAGGCAACTCACACTGGGCACCAAATGACAGAAATGCACAAGTGACCTTCTGCAAAAAAGCTGGCATGGCCAGCTGCTTCAAGCCAGGAGAGTATCGCACTCCACTGTGCTTTCTGCGTAGTTTCCACATAAGGCCATCCTTTCTCTTTAGCTATATGAAGCAGGGGCCCTGCAGAGTTTCACTGCACTACGCTGATTCAGAGAATAAATCTGCACAGGGCATGAGGCAAGGATCGAGTGAAGACAGGATGATATGTAAGTAACAACTGTCACATTGCAGATGCATGACAGGACTGAAGCTGCAGTTCCAAATCACAGCAGCAGAGCTTAGCTTTTGAGGATTTAGTTTTATACCTACAATCTGGATTTATAACGTACCTCCTTATTTAAAAATAATTTTTAAAAAAGGTCTTCTAACATCTGGACTTATATCAATGCTAAAACAGGCACCAGCAGCAGCATTTAAACCCCTTACATCCACGGTCCAGCTCTCTACCAAAAATAATTGATAGTGATAGCAATAGCAGGCTGTTGCGATGCATGCAACTTACACTCACCCAATGGGTTTGACACATTTTCTCTGCAGTATAGTAACACAGAGATTTGGGTCTCTGAGGCTCAGTTCCAGATTTTGGAGAAAAGCAGCCAGTGGGCACAGTGTGTACGCCTGTAATCCATCCTAGGCTTTCTCTCCTCTCCAAATGCCCCTACTCCTCGTGCTTGTATCCCACTTTCTCCACCACCTGCTCTTCCTACAGCTATCCCAGCTGCCTACACTCCGAGTCCTGCTTCGCCTTCTTTTTTCCCCTACTCAGAGCTTCTCCTGAGCTCTTGCTTTATATTTTCTCCCAGACCCTCCTCACCTTGTTTTTAGCCCTCTGAATTCGAATGTATTTTTTCTCCCCATCTCCTTTCATGTTCCAGGTTCACATAAGAGAGCAGACCAGGCTGTCTTTAGTGGCTGTGCTCTTCAGCACAGGGGCCAGATTATGAAAAACTTCTGTGCTTTTGTAGCAGACAATCCTAGCAGGTGCTATGCAATTGTTAGATGCCATATGCTTTTATAAATGATACTCAAGTGTATTTTGCAACTATCCTGTATTTTCAGACTGCTCCGAAATTCAAAAGATAACTATGCAGAGGTGCAGAACTGGCACAAAAGAGTTGCACCTAGATATAAGCGGTTGGGCCAAGGCTGATCCATCTTACATGCACTGAGCCAAATCTCCCTCACATCCTATAAAGACTACTAGATTTTCAGCCCAAGAGCAGCAGGCCTGCAGTCCAACAACAAGACTTCCCAGATGCCGATTTCATTACCAGGTAAAATTCTGTACAACAATCCAATGTGATGAAGGGTTAACTTCATTACACACTAATTGCATTTGTGGGCATCTATGTACATTATTTGGAAGCTTTATTTTGGCATCTCAAAATGAATCAATCAAGCTAATATTCTGAGGTCTTAACATTTTGAGTGCAGTGGGAAGTACAGCACTGCTAACACCTGCAGCAGGTGGTAACGCTCCTGATAAGTCAGTGCTGAACCACTGAGCGTCGGATGCAGTCTTTTGGATAATACAAGCAGAGTCCAGTTCTTCTTCGCAGTTATTCAGGGGGCCTGCAGCTCGCTTCACAGTGGGAGTTTTGGACTTTGCTTCATGGCCGTGTTCCAGCTCAGGCAATCGCATCTGAAACGAGAGTCCTCTGCTGCTTCTGTTGGATGGGCATGCAAGCGCCTCACTATTAAATGACACTAGTTCTCAAGTGAATGTGATACACATTGACATGTCTGACAATGCACAGCAACACGTATGTGCAGAAAGTATCAATTACCACCCTGCCCATAAACCTACTGGCAAGATTAAACCAAATAAGGCATGCCGTGTCAATGGGAACAGCATGGAAGGATAACCCCGATGCAGCTGGATCTGCTAAACAAAACTTTCTGCATAAGAACAAAGCTGCCTTTACAAGACAGGAGGAGAGAGGTAGAGGAGCCTGTCTGTCCATCCCACAATTGACAAGAAAGAATGGGGCTCAAGCTAGGAGACAAAAAGCAATACTACGTTTTAAGGCAAGCAGCACCCACCTCAAAAGGCTGAATTCAGACGGAAGTTTTATGTCTTTCAGCAGCGTGAAGGTCTGTGGGATGTAATTTTATTTTTTTTTGGGGGTGGGGGGGAGGTAGGGCGGGGGCAGAAAGAACACAAAACTCCCGTAAACACACTCTAGGTAGTACCAGGTTTCACGAAGTTTCAGATTGGTACATCAGTCACAATAGAAATCTCCTTTCCCCCCTGCTATTTCTTCCCCATCCCCCATCTACGGCGGGCCACCCGTACCACACTTGGAGACTGGAAGACAAATGGGCAGCTGCCGCTACAGGCAATTGTGAGGAGACTAAAGATCAACTTGCAGCTGGCACTTCCACCCCCACCTCTCCTCAATACTTCAGTCCACTTGCTGCCAGACAAGGATCATGAGTCAGCTCCTAAACATATTCTCCTTGAAACAATAGCTATAGCTCTCTGCTGCAGCTATACCGCTACCCTGGCTCCAAGGGACATGCCACAGTCATGAAAACAAAAGGACCGATTTTAACCTACAGCAGCCCAACACCACAACTGAATGATATAACAAGCATGCACTAAAGATTACTATGCTAAACCTGTGAGATTAGCAAAGCTAATTTTGACATGTAACAGGCATGAAGTCAGTACTGTAATGAAAAACTGTAGAAGCAAACAGAAGTGTTTTGGGGGCTACATGGTGAAGCAGATGGCTTTTGCATAAACCTTTTCAGCTACGACAGGGTGCAGTTTGATACCACAGCACTGTACACTGCAGCTCTAATTAGAGGGCAAAGGAGCCAATTTAGCCTTTACAGATTAACTTTATCACAACCATAGGAGCTGCTCTCTCAATTCTGAGTAGCCACCACTCACCAAAACTCCTGTGTTCACAAAGATGGAACTCCAGCGCTCATCTCTCGAGGACACGTCAAGAAGGAAAAAGCTTCCTTTTGCAAGGACATTTCAGCTTACCAGCTAATGACATCAAACTCAAATTTTTCTGATGTAAGTGCTGTCAGATGATAAAGAATGCAAAGAAGAGCTAAGAAAATGCATTGCAGATCTCTCAGAACTAGATGTTAAGTGATGAACTGAGCACTTAAAGAGCTGTGCACATAGTAAAGGTTACACATGGGAGAGTTTATGCCCATGCAAAGGACCCTCAAGAAATATCAGCACCCAGAGCATGCCTTACCTGCAGACAGTCCACTGATACCTTCTGAAGAGATGTTGCTGAAAGTGCTACAGTGCAAGCTAACATGTTAGGAAACTTCAGTGAATGCTACATTTACATTTTTATTTCTAGCTAAGAAATAGGCAAAACCAGTTGTCCTTTCTCACCTCACCATAATTTGTGTTTCTTACAGCTGAGTATTGCCAATTACTTTGAAGAAGTCTCCAACCCAAAATACCGACACGTCTTGAGCCACACTGCCCTACAAGCCAGAAGGCAAGTTGGAGACAGAAGTAAGAGACTGCATCATAACATGTTCAAAGAGACAGGACAATTAAAGAAAGTCTGCTTTTCCTTCTGCAGAACCCTGACAGGTATGTTTTGTGGGACTGCGCAACACAAATTAGAAGGTTCTACTGTTAATGCAGTGCATCGATTTTACCATCAACAGAAATGTGAATAATGTATACATTCTGTATAAAAAGATATCAGACTATATACATATGTATCTTTTAAATTATTTTATTTTGTGTAAGCTAAAAGGAAATTTACACACTTAAATCTCAAAAGACCTTGGGCATGCACATTGACCTTTTTAGAGGTTCTTCTACATAGCTCTCTTTTTTCCATAGGAATTTCCCCAAACATTTACAACCCATAGTTTTTTACTGTATATACAGCCTAAAACCATAGCAATCTATGATTATGTCATTTTACACTGTGCAAAATCAAACAGGAATAGTGGTACAACAGAACATAAAATTGTGTAACAGATAAATTTCATTGTAAGACATTCATATAGTTTTGGTCCTTCTTTTCCAAATCAAACTGATTAAAAGCAGACAACCTTCTAATGACCCCCAAAAATCAAGTGTTTAGACAGTGATCTGTAACTGGAACAGGAAGTTACTGACAGCATACCTTTCAAAAGGCTATATAGTGACAGAGCTGTACTACTGAAGTTGAACATAAAAATTGATCAGCCAACCAAACAGGGGGAGAGGATGGAAGAGAAGAAAAGGAAAAACACATCTTAAGCTTGTTAAAACACAAAAGAAATTACTGGGTTTTAAAGAAACAACAATAACTGAAAACCCACAAAGGAACAATGTAACCTTTTGTTTTTTTTCCAGCAATAAGTATTTTAATATATGCAGGAAAGAAAAAGATGCTCAACGCAATCTGAAAACCTTTAAGGGGAACTTCACAGATTGTGAAGATTACAGTTTTCATTATGTGTTTCTAAGTTTTGGGTTTTTTTTAACTTTTTAAAGTTTTGTAAGAAGGACACCACCAGTGTATTTCACAAAGACATAAATGTATACACCCCAGCACAACAAAAAGAACAGATCTTCAAAAAGATTTACCCCCAATTATTTACATTTTTCTCTAATATAAATTTAGGACTCCAGTATGTAAATAAATATACATTACTATGTATACCTTTCTAGTGCTGCTTACCAACAAATCATCTGAACTTGATTTTTTTTTTAATTGAAGCAAGATTGCTTTTTATGACCCACAGAGGGAAGAAAAAAAAAAAATCAATAGAAAACGTCCAATTCACATCACTTTAGTCTACCTTTTCTTGGCAGCTTGTTGAAGGTGTTAATGTGGCTGGGAACATCAACACCTTGGCATGCATGAAAGTTAAGTCAGGAAGGCTAGAAATCACCTTGGCAGCCTCTTCACTAAGGTGTTCTTCCTTTTTAGGCTTCCTGTTGAGAAGAAAAGAACAAAGTGCATTAATCCAGTACCTGATATCCCTTGGATCACTGAAAGAATCACTGATTGAAGCAATGTTCTGTCAGTTTGTCTCCCACTGACAGGCACTTCTGTAAGCTACTTGAAGGTAGTCTAATGTTATAATACCTACCTGCCTACCAACAAAATGTTAACATAAGAAGTCAGCAAAATGTTCCTGTATATTGTTACAATAAGGGGAAAAAAAAGGTTTCCTATTCAGACGGTAATTTTATTTTATTTTTTTTTCACGTTCCAGCGTGAAGAGACTCACTTGAAGAAACAACCATGCCCATATTCAAGGGACAAGACAATAGGAGCATTAGTTCTAAACTACCTAAATCAGTACAATCTCTCAAAATAAAGTGGAAAAATCTTGAAAGAACATTAAGAAGTTCCTAACTTATTTCTTAATACTTTTAAAATAAAAAAATACTTATACTGTGTTTCCAACATGACCGTTCCCAGATTATACATCATAACGCTCTACATCGTGATCCACAACCCTTTTTTTTCCCCCTTGGGGCTCATCAGCAGCAAAAGGTGGCTCACAACTTGTAGCTACTTGCTTTGAAGTGCAGTAGTATGTGTAGCCATAATGATACATACAGCAGTTTGGGAATCATTGGCCTTTACTTTGCCTTTTGCGTTATTCACAAGAATGAATAAAGAGGTCTGAAACCCAGGTTGCTTGGTTCTCACTATTATGCAAAAAACTTGCATCTCCTAAGTAAAATGAAGCCTGGCTCAGACTGCTCCAGAATACCCCCTGCCCTGCCCAAACATCCGCACTTTACAGACATCTGGCTTATCTTTGAAAAATGCTGCCTATTACTAGAAATATTCAGTTTTCCATCAAACATTATTCCAGTTCCAAAAAGGCACCTCCTGCACCCTGTAATGACATTAGAAATTCTTGCTAAATAAGCTCCCTCATCTTTGGGGCAAAAAGCTGAGACAAAAGGCTTGAACCAAATAAACTGCCTTTCCCTAGAACACCTCAGAAATTCCCTTCCTATAACTTGTCTTAACAATAAACTTTAAACCAAGCCCATGAGAGGGCAATGACCACTATGATCACAAAGCTGCACGCACTTATATTTTCTTCTGTCAGCACCCATCAGGATTGTTTCCTGAGCTGATCAGAGATCAGGGGAAAGCAAGGGGCTATAAGTTTGCTTCAGCAGCAGTCTCAGAATTTCTTAGCTAGGAGGAGAAGAAAAAAAGAACTGGAGTCAAACTCATCCTTGACATCACTGATCATTGTGTTGACACTGAACTATCACTTTTGTTTGCTACTTGAAATCTCCACTTGACGAAAGATCTCTAGATGAGGCAGCCTAGATAATATATCTGACTTTCCTTCACTAGAATAGCAATATTTTCTTTTCTCTGCTGCAGTGGAATTTCATGAGCCACTGACTAGGCAGATTACCAAATTCTGGAGGACAAACAAAGCTGTGTGCTGGATTTACTGAAGGAAGAAGCAGAGAGCCAATATGTGCCTCCTCTAACAACTTCACAGTCAGCTCTGTTTGCACTCGAAGGACTATCTCTGAGCTGTTGAAATGTGGTTCTCACCCACCACTGTGTTATCAGTATCTGGTGCCACTATTAGTAATCACTTACCACAAGCCTCTTAAAGGTACAAACTCCTGGTGATCAAGGACTTACAGCTAACAAAGGAGTATTTGACAGAGGAAGCCAAAGGAAGAGGGCTGACTCAGAGATCTGCATTAAAAGGAGTTCCTGTAATTGTTAATCAGGCACCAAGATGGAGCTCACACACTCCTTGCTATTTATATGCCTCTTCCTCCTCTGCTCAACTGTGGCATGCTAAGAAATGGCACTGCTGCGTCCCAGAGGCAGCGTTGCATTTTATTTGGTGGTCATATGCAGGACCTTTATCACACGACAATGCTATTGCTTTTTGCTGTACTAGCTGGTCTCTGCAACATCACTGCAGAAAATGGACACCAGTAAGCACAGTCAGATGTGAATCTCTCCTGATTACTGAATGCTCCCCTCCTGGCTGGAGGCCCTTTACAATAATTCATCGACCTAATGTGCCCTGTAAACTATCTATAAAGGACAAGCTAACACTAACACAGCAAACATTACTTAACTTTCTACAGATGGAAGGAAAAAGTTCTTCACTGTGAGGGTGGTGAGGCACTGGAACAGGTTGCCCAGAGAAGCTGTGGATGCCCCATCCCTGGAGGTGTTCAAGGCCAGGTTGGATGGGGCTTTGAGCAACCTGGTCTAGTGAAACGTCCCTTGGCAGGGGGCTGGACTAGATGATCTTTGAAGGTCCATTCCAACTCAAACCATTCTGTGATTCTATGATTCTAACTACGACCAAGTGACAGCTATAGATACAATCACTTGGTAATGAGGCTCAAAACCTTTTCTTAAATCATCTCAGTGCAGACAGGATAAGACAGCCTCAAGTCTCCATTCCTCAATGGAGAGGGCCACGTTCCTCTGGAAGACAGTAAAACTGGACACTGCAAGTACCCTTTCTGGCTAACAGTCAACACCTTCGGTAGCAAATATCACCAGGGCAACCCTAAAGAAATACTCACTAACTCTCTAAATTTAAAAGTCAAAGTAGCATCATCACTGCAGACTATTTTTACCCTTAAAACTTACCAAACTGTCCTAATAACTGCAGTGTCTTTTGATATAGGAAAGAGAAATAACCATGTCAAGTGCATTAATTTTAGTCACCACTTTTGCTGAAGAATGTTCCCATTGTCAAGAGCTTCTTTTGCTATGCCCAGGTCTGGGGGTGGGGCATTGCAGAGCTTCTCCTGCTCATGCACTCTTACATCGCTTACAGAATGGACACCCAAGTGAGCGGATTGTCAGTGGCAGCTGTACTACTTCTGTCTGCTTTGGAACCAGAACTTTAGATTACTAAACCATGAGAGGACCTAGCCCTGGCTCAAAACAGGGTCTCTGCCTCATTCATGTTTTAAAACTACCCTCTACAGAACACTTCGCCCCCATTCATCTTTTCTCTTACACTAAGGTTACATTTCCTCCCAAGACAAGAGGACAGAAGGGATGCCCCTACCTAAGCAATTGTGCCAGTCCCTCTACCTGTTGGCATGAAGTTTCCTTTTCAAAGGCATGTTAACACTAAGCTGCAAGAAATTAGCCAGACTGATGGGCAGGAAAGTTGTTCGAAGAAAGTTTAGCAAGAAATAGGGAATGCTTTGTCGATGCGTCACTCGCACCTCACTGTTCTGTTTTGCACTCCAACCTCACTGTTCTGTTTTGCATTCCAACCCCTTCCTGCAGTGTTCAAGTCTTTCAGGACTTCGGTCATCTCATGTTTGCGAAGGGTTTTGTGGATAGCACCAGCAAAGCCAGGCTCTACTAGCAACGAGCTGATTAGAAAAATGCACTTTAAAAATCACTCTGTAATTAAGAGTTAACCTGCTCCATCCAACATGGCCCCCAAGGAGTATTTCCAGTTTAAATTAAGGTTTCGGGCATTTCTTGGAAAGGTATCAGTGCTCTGTTTTCCTTCAAAAAGACAGGAGATAAACTTTTGATCTCTGTCAATTCTACGGAACCGGGCAAGGCTGCAGAGTCACTGTGGAATGCTGTACTGGATCCCTGACCTTCAATACTTACTGCTGCCATCAAAGTTTCAGGCTCAAGCTGAGGCGGAAGTTTCCCCTCCTCTCCTAACACCTTCCTTCTGAGAAACTGACTTTCCAGCTTCAAGAGATGGGTTTGCAAGCAAAAGATGGGGCTATTTCAGACAAAGATGAGGCTTCCTACAGCTGAACAATGATATATTCACTCTAAACTTTAAAGATCCTGAGTTCAGACAAGTTACATACATAGGATAGCCTTAGCACAAATGAAGTTGCCAAAGAGGTGTTAAGCCACTGGCCACATCTTCCCCTGATCAGTTATCATGAATGGCTAATAGTCCATATTTCCAGGTTGGTGCATGAACGTCATCCTTCTTGAGCTGGCTGTACCCAGCCACTCCTATTTTAAAGTCTCCAGTTCATTAAGAAAGAACAAAAAATTTTCAAAAGAAACCAATTTTGTTACAAAAAGCTAACATACTGCAACATACTGACATACTACTGAGATAAGACCTTCGTATTTCTTTGAAGGTTTCTAGCTTGAAAAAACAAAAAACAGACTGCTTTTCTTTTGGAAAGCATGAAAAAAGAAAAAACACCTTAAATCTTTAAATTTCAGAGCTGACAAAAACATATAAAATGTATTGAACACTGAAAACAGCTGCTTTAAAACAGCTAATCCTTGTGTGTGTCTGAACTTAACTGCCACATCTGACATCCCCAGCCTCTCTCTACAGCCTGATATATTGCTACAGCACAGATCTAGAACCTCTTCCTATCAGTAAGCAATGCCCTCCAGAACAGGGGAAGAACTTTGACATGTGGATAAAGAGCTTTAACAGCGCAATTAAGAGCTTTCAGGTGCACCGTGGAAGCATTGGAAAAAACCCAAACCCCTCATATCAAAACAAAACAATACAGAAAAATGAAGGTCAACATTAACTTAAGCAAAGCAGACTTCCCTGTTCCTTTGTAAAGAAAAAGTAAAATAAGACATCTTAAAGCAAACAAGCAGGTACAAATCTATGAGTGGAGATAATTAATAAAGATACATTTGGACTTTGTATGTCCTGCTGTGAATTTGTGGTTACTTTTAAATTACAAAAATATTTCAACTGTAGTTATGTTTTCTAATTAGTGAAAGTCAAATTTTCACACTAGTGTATCTTCAGAAAGAGTACATGCACTCCATGGACAGGAAAATAGGCAATCCAAAAGCCGAGACACAAAAATCAGCATTGAAGTGCGGAGTTCCCTCTGCTGGTTCTCCCTTGAAATTTCATGGCTTGTTCATCTTTTTTATTCAGTGTTTGCTTTGAACATTTTCACTGCAGGAAAACTAGCAAGAGTTCTCAGTGAAATAACATGTTTTAAAAGAGCTCCTGAAAATTATAGTTTTAGTCATTTTAAGAAAGTCAACTATCTCCCACCATTACAAATCACAACGTTTGCCACAACTCTTCAGCCATGCCCCCTCTTTAAGTGCTATGCTGCATAGAAATGCATCTAGTTTTAGAGTGCTGAATAAACCCTGAAGCTCACTTATGAGTGAGGATATGTTGCTATCTATTAGTTGCTAATATTTGTTGCATGTTGAGGCGTGCAATTCCTAAACAATGGAAACATTTTACTTGGGGAGAATCACTCAGCAATTTTTTTAATGGGCACAGACATTAATTACATATTAAGACAGTCCAGGATCCTATTGCTTAGATACAGATTCAAAAAATAAACCCAGAGAATACAAGCTTATAAATGGAGAGACTATTCTGTATGCATTCAACAGGCCAGACTTCAAGGAAGATATCTGACACCTAAAGCCTTTATACAGGTTCTACCTTTAAAAAAAAAAAGTTCAGAAGATCTTCATGTGAGATCCATGAAGCAGAAAGGACAGCCTAAACCAACTACACGCTCATTCATTAACTTGCAATAGCAAAATGAATCTGATGTTTGGTCACCAAAGTTTTGACAGGTGCTAGAAATATATGGGAAGGGATAAATATTGTCATAATTAGTCAGTTTAATAATTTTGCTTGTGGAACATTCTGTATCTATAAATTACGTGGAGGACCGAGGAGAGTCTTCTGTCAAAGTCCTAGGTCACTGAACTGTGTGGTTCAGTTTACCCTTCCAATCTTAGGAATCGGCTCTGTTATTCAGAAAGTTGCTTCCTCCAGTTCATTGTCTGGCTCTAGCTTTTCAACTTATGTCCTGGTGACCTTTTTGTTTCAGCTCATGAACTGTTTCCCATCTTATTTTAGAGTTCTACATTAATTTGAAATGTGAACTACAGTACTATGAATTTCATATTTGAATTTAATTATTAAATTTAAGCCTTTTGATCATTCAAGAACTTCTGACATAAACCAGCACATTCACTCCTCACATTTCATGCCACGCTTCGGAAAAAAAAAAAAAAAAGGCATAACAAAGAGTATTTACCTTGTGGACGTGCTTGCCTTCTCCACTGTGGACATGAGTCTTGCAAACGCATCAGTCACTCTGTTGCTTGCACTGGAAGTTTCCACTTTTGAGGTTGTCAATTCATACAACTCAGGATCCACACCTTATAGTATAAAATGATAATCAGTGATGGTTGGAGGCAAGTATAGCCATAATAAGCCACAGACCAACTTGCTAGAGACTGTTTTCTGTAAACATCTGAATCTTTTATAATTTCAAGATACATGAAAAGCACATGACAGCACATGACTGCGTTTCTGAAATGCCGTACTCTCTCCCCGCCCTTTTTCAACAGCTTTTATAGTTGTACTACAAAACACACGCACATGGGATCAAGTCTGGCATACAAGGTCTCAGTCTAAAAGTAAACAAAAATTTAATTTACCTTTTAGAGCGAAACACCTGTGAAGATGTCAGCTGTGTTAAAATGGATTGTTTCAATTACTTCAACTCAACTGTTTGTATTAAAAGAATGCTGCATGTTAACAGGGACCAACTTTAACAAGAGATTACACACAACATGGCATGCATTAGAGTGCATTTAGTATCTTGCTTTTCACAAGAGGTCGTGTTAAATTTAAGTGAGGAAAAGCAGCTTTTATGATACATACAAGTGGAATGGCATTACAAAGTTACATACTAATATGTGTAACGCTATCAAAACTTTTAGTCTATGCTCCCTTTTCACCTTTCAAGTACTTATAAAATATCAAGCATCTGGATGTTTCAGCCTTGATTTCTTAGTTTCAGGTATCTCAAGTCAGATGCTGGATTTTGACATCACATACGCTGCAAATGGATTTCAAATTTTATCAGCACAGGTCATTCTGAAAACAACGCAAACAATGGAAACCTGCGTCCAAAAAGATACATACGTATGGGTGAAATTCTACCTGTTTAGTATCAAGCAGCACATCTCAGTAGGAAGTAGCTCTAGAATTTCCAGATATTAAGTAAGTTTTCTTTAAAAAAGTCTCTAGGAATTAGAATTATGAAAATAAACCAAGAGGAAAGACTGTTACAACACATTTTGTTGCTCAGAAGCATTTTAAATTGCTGATATTCCTCTAGTTACAGTTTCAGCAATTTTATGCTTCATGGGTTTAAATTAAGTGTGCATATGTACCACCCACAATTACAAATATTTTTCAAAAATAGCGTAGAATTTTTTGTACAGAATCATCGTGTTTTATAGACACCTGCATTCTAAACAAGTGTAACACTAGAGCCAGCTGGTTTGGACAACACAGAAGCATTTCTTACTACTGCAGAACAAACATTGCAAGTATTTGGATACAATGGTTCCATGTAGCTACTTAATATAAAAACAGCATTTATGAACTGATGTGCTGATGATTTTACCCTGTTTACTTGCCTGGAGCAAGACACTTTTTATTTAGATTACTAAATAAAAAAAAACGCCTGTGCCTATTGTCCTGCCTTTTCCATCCAGTAATTGCAGCACTATGTGCGCAAACAGATGAGGTTAATAACCCTCATGCCTGCTTTGCATGAACTCTCCCCAAGCAGTGTCTTGGCCACTTGTCTTTGCCACTTTGTGCGCAAGTTAAGTACTCTTTCATTGTTAGGAAACTAAGCCGACCATAAAGTAAAATTAAGAAAATCATCTGGTTAAGCTACAGGAGGCGGTGGGGTGGTGGGGAGATTTGCTCCATTTCATTTAAGTTCATTAGAAATTAATCAGGTGTCCTTTCAATGTACATTTTTTAAAGTCTGGATTTTCAAAGCTAATTTCATCCAGTTTCATGCTAAATGCCAAAATATGTACTGTCCTGAGACCAGTATACCAAGACTTTAAGTACTGTCAGATGTTTACAGAACTCGGAAATAGGAAAAAGCCCAACTATTCCATAGAATATCCAGTTTCAATCAGGGAGAAAAAGACTTGAAGAAATACACTTTGACTTGCAGAAGCCTGCGAAATCCCATTAAGGTACAAATTGTAAAACTAATTGAAATGAGGAGTCCTTTGACATGCAACTCTGCAACAAACGTTAAATGCAACCTTTTCAGTTACGTCATTTAGATATTCACATTTATGGTCCTGAATTCATTTTCATTGTAGTGCTATATCACTGCTCAATTTACTGTTCTGTAGGTACCTCTTGCTCAGCTACATTCATATTAAACTATTAACATGAAAAATAAAACAATGCACTAAATCTGTGGGAACATACTAGAAATGAGTAACTCCCTGTTCGTGATGTAGAATGCAAATTCGTATTAAAAAGTTATTTTGGCTACTGATGAAAGACTGAGAAGAATACAGTGTAGATCTATAGTGAGTAAAACTAAGGTCTTCAGAGAAAGAACAAACTTCTGATAAAAGTTTCTTCTTTAAGCTGAAAGATCTAACAATTTGTCTTTCAATTGTTTTATTTATTTTTAAGAGTTGCATATTTTCCATTTTATTCAAATGATTAGAGAATATTTAACGAAAGCACTGCAAAACCTTAATGAGATATTGAAGGAAAGTTAGCCAACCAAACCCCACACAAAGCTCCTAAACACACACACAAACACATGAGCTGCAAGCCAAGAAACAAATGACTTTCCCAGAAACAAGTCAGGAGGAAAGAAAAGCCAAAACCAACAAAAACAAAAATAGGCACTATAGGGCATACCAGGGAAGATGATAATACCTGTAACTTGATGAAACAACGACTTAAAAAAAATAATGCTATAAAAGGCTAACAGAGTATCCCTCCAGCAATCACTTGAAGTGTGCACACCATCAGGACACAAGAACGTACCTGACTGCACGAGCAGTACATGTACTGGGTACTGATGGCTTATGTCGATAGACTTGCACACACTTACAAAAGAATCTGTAAGACTCAAGCATCTTGAATTTGCTACCTATCACTTCCACGACAAACTTGCTATGTTTCATCTGATAATGACATTTCTCAAGGGTGGAATAAAAAGACATTTGAAACGCAATGCCACAAAATTGCCTTCAAAACTAAAAAAGCAGGTTTTTGAGAACAAAAGATACAATAATAATTACAAGCACTTATTTGAAATGTGGGAAAACCCGCAAGCCTCTTAAAAATTGATTTTTTAAATTAAAATCATTAAGACAAAAAAATCCCTTCCTATGAAGAAAGTGATTATCATGGCTTCAGGCACTGTATTGAAAGAGTATTTGCCTTATCTACTTAACCTATGCACCTATGCAAAATGTTCCCTTAAATTCCTGCAGAAATTTATTCAGAGTGTAGGTTTTCACAAGCTCGTGCAAAATACTTAGAGCACGTCAAAACTATGAGATAAATTAATTACTTTCACATATTATTCAATGGAGAGAGTGGTGTTCTCATCTCCTTTTTAAGGGAGTAAGTTGCCGACAAAGTGCTTTGGTTTTATAATTAACGTTCATGAACTTCTAATGTCCCACAAACATGCAGTTATCCTTGTTTTCTATTATGAATGTTGTTAAAACACTTTTTTCGCTTTATCATTGATATCAGTAGTTCACACAAGAAAGTTTACACCCTGCTGGTAGCAGCAAATCCCAGCAGGGCTGTGATACGTTAAGCCCCATAACTTTATATTCACACATAACTTTAATATAACATCATAATCCTGTAATTTGGAGGCACTCATTCAGAAGATAGAACAAGCCTCACTTTTTGGGAATCATGACAGCTACAGCATTTTCAGTTTTTCTTAAGTGTTTAGAAAAGTTAACTTTCAAAATTTCTCATTTGAAACAAGTGTTTTAACATCTTATTTGCAAGAGCGTAAGAGCCATTCATTCCTTCAGCATGTGACAAATACAGAGCTGACAGTACCTTTTAAATACTTCGCACTTGATACAAAACATCAGAAAACAGAACACAGATTAAAAGGAAAAATGCAGTAGAAAGATATTTTAGAGAAATGCAATGTAAAATTTCTCCTTGTTTATAGGAAAGTCGAGTGATGTGCTCATGCGTTTAGTAAGTCGTTATAGTATTACAGTTGTGGTTTTAACACTCTGCTGACCTGGGATTGTGGTGGTGCTGTTAGAGCTACTGTCATCCACGGGCCCAAAGAAATCAAGGTTCAGAAGAGTGGAACCTCCACTAGCTTGAAATTCAGTGACCGTGTTGGTAGGCAGCCATATAGAAGGTAAGCCAAGGGAGGGGTTTATGTGTAAAAAGGGGTAAGACACACACTTGAACATGCAAGTTATAATTAGTACTCAGTACGCAATTTAAAAATTGACATGAAAACAATGCTTACAGTATTAGTTTGTACCTTCTAAAATGTTAACAACTTAATTGAGTGCACACTTCCTCATGTACAATGCAGCAAGGAAATCAACACTAGTAACTTCAAAATAGAAATATTTATTTCAATCTAAAAATGAAAGAGAACCAGCACGACCCAGAGAGAAAGATGTGATCAGTTAAAGGGAAACAATATATAGGTCAATTGATAGTTAGAATATAGTGGGCTTTTTCTCCCCTCACTGAAATTGAAAGCATTCTTTCATCAGGAAGACTTAACAGATCCCCAAATAGCAAAGAACCAAAAAAAACTTTAAAGTTTTATTTAGCAGCTTTAAGCTATTAATTATCATTGTCTTAAAGCAGTGTGAACACAGGGTAACAAATGCCACTCTTATACCCAGTTCCTCACTGGTAAGTTATACTGTTCCCCTTTAGTACTAAACCAGAAATCAAACCACGATACATTTTAAAGAAGTAGTTTGTTAAAAAGAAAGCATGATGATTGACTGAAGTAGTAAGACACCAGACAACAGCAAAAGGGTCCATCCAGGCTTTCCTTCAGCACCATGATATTGCTATCCAAACTCTTAACATCCCACATGTTCTGAAACAACACCGTGAGGCAAAACCAGTGCAGTAAGAGATGCAGTTTACTTTAGCCTGCTTTTGAACAACTTCTATGTCATGAATTAACTGCTGTTAGCAGGCTCCTCACAACGGTTTCTCTACAGGTTTCTCATCTGTCAATCAAACAAGTTTCCAAAACTTGTTTTATTTCCTTTGCATGCACTTACATTTCTGAGACTAGAGGGGGTGGCACAACTCACTTTGCTATTAAAATAGACATAGGTGAAGGGGCTTTTATGTGATAACTATATACATTTACAGATACAAATGAGTTCGTAGCTACCTCTTTAATTTAATATATTAGCTATAATTAGCTCAAGTGTAAGCAAAAGTGATAACAGATGAAGTCACATTTTTGAAATATAAAATTATCTGTATATCTGAAAACTTTCAGCTCAAGAAGTGTATCTTTTGCAAATAGTTTGTGGTTAAAATATTGTGCTTTGAAGTAGCCACTATACACAAGTTTGTCATTCAAAGGATGTCTAAAGAGATAGTTCATCGGTGAAAAATACTTTTAAGAAGTAAAACTCAATCTAAAACGCTCATTTCTTCAGAGTTTCATTATAATCTGCAGTTATACATAATGAAGTGTTAATACTGCCACTGTGTCACTAGCATATGGCAGGAATCTAAAATAATACTTAGTATTTTTCAGACTACATAATACTTCACGCAGGGGCAGTCAATCAGAAAGAAAGCCTGAATTTCCAAAGTTAGGTGTAAGAAATAAATATTATATATATTTTTATATATGTGTGTGTGTGTATATTTAAAAAAATAATCAGCAGATAGATGTTTGTCTGAACTTTGTAGCTTTCTTATCTCTAGCTCTGGTGCTAGAGGCTCTACGGAGAGACGTACCATCTAAAGGGTTAGTAAGGCCACTGCTACTCCAGTCAAACTGGACAGGTGGTAGAGATTCCTAGAGTTGAAAAGTCAGAAATCAGATTTTACAGTCAGTACAGGTTACAACAATGCAAAGCAGTTCAAACAACAGATTCTTTAGCGTCTAAATACTAAAAAAACCTAAATGAGCAAGCCCCAGCTTTTGGGAGGCGTGTATTGTCATAATATGCACTAAAGATTCAAAGTAGATTTGTTCTACCACAGGAAGTCTCATTAAATTCTGAACAGTACAGATTAGGTAACTTCTAACTCAAATAGCATTTGCAAATTAACTAAAACATATGAACTGGATAAAAAAAAATATTAAGGCATAGTTGAAGGCTAAACTACTATTACTTTCATGGAAGATGAGGCATTTTACATAAAAAGTTACGTATACACAATTATAGGACAAATTGAGAACAGGGTTATTAGTGAAAGCTGTCTGTTTCCATGCTTTGTCCTGATTGTATATAAAATCAGCTATTTATCATCAAACAGCCCATGATTCTTTTAGTTTGTTTTGCTTTTAAGACACATAATCCCAAAATGTGAGGGACAAACTATCAACACCCTCTCCACTCCACCCCCTTTAAAAAAAACAACTCTGTGACTTACTATCCTTTAACGATTAACTCATTCCAATATATAAACAAACCATTGGTAACAATGCTTGAACATGAGGAGCAATGGAAACGTTGACTCCTTCTGGGAGCACATCCCTGCCTTTCCATTTCCTCTTGTTAAGTCTTTTGCACGCACACAGGTAAACCAAGCAAGCAGCAGGGACCATGCTTTACAGGGAAACTGTGTTCAGGTGCAGCGTAACTTGCAAGTGCTGTCCTGTATTCTCAGGACACAAGCTGATGAGACAGTATCAGAAATGTCTGAAATAGGTTAGTCTTTCTACTTCTGTGCATTACATTTCTGCTCTCTCCCCAGTAAAGTCAACTGTCAAGAAGTACTGGGAAAGGATGCATCCTCAACTTCTAACAGAACAATCACTCTTATGGAAGAAAAGCAATGGAAGTTCTCTGCAGCGTTATTCAAAATGCATCAATAGTTGTCAAGCTTCCAGTGGCTGAGACATACCTTCTCTTTGCTTTTGTAGGAAGTCAGGCTCTTTTTTTTTTTTTACTGTTAAAACCTTCTACTATCCAACACAGAAAAAATATGCAGATTCACGAATCAAGACTGCAGCAACCTGAGCTAGCTTTGTACAATTAAGCTAACTGGAAGAGGCTTTCACTAGGTGATAGAGGTTTACAGAAAGAAAAATGAAGGGAGCTGAAGAATTCTGTATTTACTTATAGTAAATGCCTTGCCTCGAGAAATCTTTCCCACCTAATGATTTGGAAATATTTCCAGTACTGAGCACAACTAGAACAGTATTCACTCCATGAAGCTTAAGGAGCTGATGCTACACTTTTTACTTTGCTTTGGTAATGAAATTACTGGCATTGAAATGATTCGCACGGAAACATAATGTTAGCAGTGTGGAAACTAACACCTGATGAAGTAATGATCACTATCATCAGTAGCTTGTTAAAGTTTGTCACTTCTAAAGTATATTAACATTAAAAAGGGGTTTGTACAAAAAAAAAAAAAAAAAAAAAAGAGGCAAGTATGACAATTTAATAGCTTTCTGCTCTGAGGAAAATGCACTCAAATTGAAACAAAGTAGCTTCCTACCAACTCTCACTTATTGAGGAAAACACCCACTACATTTTGTGTTAAAAGACCAAGTCAGGACTGACAAGTGTGACAGAATTGCATTGAAAAGGTGGTACCAAAGGCTGGCTAAGCTTTTCCCTTTAATGATGACTTGATTCGCAAATCTGCCAAGGAGAGGACAAGAGGACAAAGGATGGGATGAATTCTTCCTA
>JAVKLA010000081.1:19469253-19530145 GCA_034782735.1 Sagittarius serpentarius
TCGAATCACCTCCCTGTCCTCCATGTGCCTCAGCATGGCTTCTAGGAGGATCCGTTCCATGATCTTCCCAGGCACAGTGGTGAGGCTGACATGTCGGTAGATCCCAGGGTCCTCCTTTCTACCCTCTTTAAAAATGGATGCAATGTTTCCCTTTTTCTAGTCACCAAGGACTTCACCTGATTGCCATGACTTTTCAAATATCATGTGGAGAATGGTTTGGTGACTACTCCAGCCAGTTCCCTCAGGACTCTGGGGTGAATCTCGTCAGGTCCCATAGATTTATGTATGTACACAACCTCAGACTGCCCTGTTGCTGAGGCCAACTGGCATGAAATGGCTTGCATGTATACTATTAGATTATTTTAGCATGCAGATGATTGCATTCAACTTGTGTATGTGGCCTACGCAGTCTCCCGTATTGTGCATAAGGGCTACCTAGGACAATGCTAGTTGCCCTGAGTCAAAACAGGAATAATTCTAGATATTTAATACAATAAATGATTCAATTTCAAGGTCTGGGAATGTTTCCTGGCACTGCTTATTTTACTAGCGTAGGCGTAGTCTAGAAGTAGTATAAGCAATTAATATCAGTAACTTAAAAATAAAACACATTCGCAATATTTTGAGAAAGACTGTCTAAGGCAAGCTGAACAGTAAAGCATATAATACATTGGTGAAATAATTTTCCCTTTAACAGCTGTAAAGGTTGTTAAATACAGGTCATTGAATAGGGCTAGGAAAAACAGCATTAAAAAAATGACTTTTTATTTTTATAGTTCTACTGGAATTGTGGAGGCAGTTTGTGTGTTTTGGG
Organism: Sagittarius serpentarius; assembly: GCA_034782735.1. NCBI lineage: Eukaryota > Metazoa > Chordata > Aves > Accipitriformes > Sagittariidae > Sagittarius > Sagittarius serpentarius. The sequence goes on from JAVKLA010000081.1 coordinate 19,470,068, forward strand.
GAAAAAAATCCCAGCATTGGAAAATTCTGTGTCTGAAGCCATGACCAGCATTAGACCACAGTGAATCTTCTAACAAAATGCATCCTTTCCTCCTCACCACGTTTTGCCTCTCTTTTACCTTCTAGAGAAAATCACATTCAAATGTTGTACACCTCCTCTCCTTAACCTGGTAGGAAGGAGCCTTTGGTACTGTGTAAAGCACCAAAGTGTTCTGTAAGTGAGGAAGCATTTGGATGTCGGGCAGTGTTCAAACCATTAAACATTTAGGAGCCATGTAAAGTACAAACAGTAAATTTTCACATGATTTGGGATTTTGAACATACCCAAATTTACGTTTAAGTATATGGTGATGGCTCAGCTCTCTATTTGTAAATGAAATATGGTCAGCAAAAATATCTACGTTTCACAAAAGGTAATCAATTATTATTAGTTTAAGTTTCCCTTATAAGAACTTTCATTAGTTTTCCACAGCACTAAGGAGAGGGAATAATATGTATGTGTGGATTTTAAACAGCTTTGCTGGCTTAAACCTTGCTGGACATTATTGAAATAGAGAGCACTGGGAAGTGATGGGATTTCAAGTCACCCATTCACCCTGGGGTGCTATGAACTAAGGCCATTAAAAAATTAATGTCAAGAAGGACAAGGTCACTTAAAATGTCATTTAAAATGCATGGAAATTAAGTAAAACTTGTGTCCGTAAAATGTGTTCAATAAATTAAGTAAAACTAAACAAAGCCTTAACAGCTAAGGAAAGCTATGCAAGGAAAAGGTCTAAATAGCAAGAAAAGGAAAGGTTCCACTTAAGCATGTTGCTTGCAGTGTATTTTAAGCTGCTTCATTATACTGCTCAATTATTACCTCCAATACTTTGAAGCTATGTGCCCTTACACAGAGAGAGTATTAAGTAGCAAAGTAGTTGGAAGAAGATTTTGATTTTTGTGTTTTTTTGAGGCTTGCCTTTAGTTTTTCCTGGTTTTTCTATTAGGTATTTTATTATAATAATGGATGGTAATTATATATCTTCTCCTCAAATTGATCATAAATACCCAATAGCTAGCTTTCCCCTGTGTGCTAATGATGATGTATGGCACTTTTGTTTATGATAATTCATTTATATCATCGAGGCAAGTGACACATGAGATGATTCTCAAACTTTTAAGCGAGCAATGCAAACAGGTAAATTAGCTTTGTTAAAAATGTATCTCTTCAAAAATTTGCAGTTTGGTATTTGCTGATGCCTTTTTATAAACTCTTGAATTGTAATGCTAATAAAATGATAGTGTGTCTGCTTGGTGCATCAGCCAAAGCAATCGCATAGTTTGCCAAAAGGACAGGTGCTAACAAGTGTTTTGTTTTTCTTTAACAGAGCAGTTACTGCTCAGTGAATACGTGGCCTTTGCTTTAAAGTTTTTATTGACAATATAATGTTGACGACCTTGGCTGAGGAGATTTGGCTGGGCTGCTGAAAGAAAGCAGGGAGACTCCAATTTAAAAACAGCGGTGCAAAGAATAAGATGCCCAATCCTTCAACACTTACGGGTGTTAAACACTAAGCTGCTGTGCTTTCCTCGCCTCTGAGCAGATTCAGATGCTCAGGCTCCCAGGTAGCCAGGCATCAGTGCATAGCCATCCTTCCAGAAAGGAGACTCTGGCATGACCTGCATGCAGCCGAGCACCAGGGAAGCTGTGAGCCGCCTGTCATTCTGATTACACGGCTTGTTGAGAACAAGGGATTTAAAACAAATGGAGCCAACATAAGCTGGTGGTTTAAGGGGAAAAGGTTGGTTGTTGCCAGAATTTACGGTACAAAAGGACAGTCTTTGCCAGTATTCCAAAGATGATCATCCCTTGCCAAAAAGTGCAATTGCCCCACATCAGAGCTTCTCAGTACTGTTTCTAGGAAAAGCACTTTTTACAGAGGGACTGGACAGACCGTACACAATATAATTACAGTGGATAACAAAAGTGCTAAATCCTTCTTTCTGAAGAAAACCCACTCTGACAAAGCCAGCTGAATGGCTGCTATCTACTCTCCTCCCCCCTGACTCGCAAAGCCTGAATTCAAATGGGATACCGCTCACAACACTCTGGCCTTTTCTTAGCAATTAGAGGCTCTTCAGTTGACACAGAAAGCAGAAAATTCTCTACAGTGTCACCTACCCACAAATCCATGATGGGAACCCACTGTTACGGTGTCAAATATACTTCAGGGGGGTCTTTTTAAATTCCTCTGTCCTTTCAACCGGGAATATATGCTCCATCAGAGAAAACTCTGGGAAGAGACACACAGGGTGCAATGACTGGGAAGAGTTTGAAGAAAGCTTCGACCAGTCCTGTGTGAAAAACAGCAATGCCAACAAGGAGTGCCTCACACCCCTCATATAGCTCTGCTTCGGAATGACTCCTTGAAGACGACATTCACCTCAAGTTAAAACTATCAGTGGGGATAAATAAATGCTTTCTGCTTCGATGCATTAAACAAGCCTGCTGGCTCCTGATGCATCCAGTAGGAAATCCCTCCGTTATATATCTGCCCAGAGGCTTCGGGCCTGGGGAGGGCTATGAGCAAGCAGGCCATGATGTGGGATGGGTCACTGAAAGTTTTATTGACCATTGGCTCCACCTTGATTGAACTCGCATGGTGGAGGCAGCTGGGGAGAGAGATGGGGAAGCCGCCTCCCTTGCCTCCCCCCAGAAACGGGGTTCCCCTTGGTGTTACGGTGGGGACAGGGGTGGCACGGGTCAGCAGCCTTGTTTGGTGGGTTGCCAGCCAGGCTGTGAATAAGCTTGAGACTAAGATCCCTTGCTCATGTAGACATAGCCTTCCTCGTCTCGCACTTGAATTGTTCCCTAGCAGGACAACTCAGCAGCTGGGGATAAAGAGGGTAACCGAGGAGATACGGCGGGGCTGGATATGAAGGTGAGGCTGGAGGCACCGTGAGTGGGGAAGACTGTCAGAACCTAACACCAAAGGCCTGTCCAATATTAACCACTGCCCTGATACCCCTCCGCCTTCCCCGCTGGCGTGAGGCACTGCTCAACCAGCCAGCCATCATTTTTGGTCTGGGGCCAAAATGCATCAGTCAGCCAATAAGTGAGCGTTACAAACACAATCTACTGGACTAACTCTAGGATATATATTTTCAAAGTTCATATTTATAGTTTGCAAACTCTGTCTTTCAGATAGCAAGTCCTAGTAGCACCAGAAGCTGTTGAATATTCCAATCAAACACAAAATTAGAACAGGATTCTGTGCCACAAATACAAAGTAAAACCATCTGCCAAATTTCTAAAATACCTCACCTACAGATCTGGTAATTTCTCTTGTAACATGAGCGTAATATAGAGCTTGCCCCTGAAGAAGCCGCCTCTGCTGTGTTTAGTAGATTTTATAGTAAAGCTTAATCATTGAAAGATTATCTTCATGCTTGTGGGTTGCTTTAAAGATGGCAACTGGTCTAAAGTTTCCAAAGAACGGGCAACATTTTTCTATTATTTATTAGTTCATTTTAGGTCGCTGGAGAACTTCCAAAGACATCTTCCTTTTCTGTCTTATGAACCCTAAGAGTTAAGTAAGTATTCTCAAGTAAGCTCAATTTACAGTATGTCAGCTTAAAATAAAATCATAACACATTTCTAAATTGATAGAAATTGCAGAGCACCAAATGAGAAATAGGGATTTTTATCCTCTCATTTATACATGCTTGTCTCTCTGTCTATAAACATATGTTTGCACATACTGTGTATTGATAGATTAACATATAAAATTACAACACTGCATTTGCAACACTGTACTTAAAGTTGTGTCTGCATTTTTACTTCAGGGGTTTATATCTCAGCTATAAAAAATTCTCTCTAGGCTGAATCTTGGCAAAGACTGACAAGCTACAAATTATTATTTTCTTTTTAGAAAAATTAGGAGAAAATGTCAAGCCAATAATCCCATTCTCTTCATAGTGTCAAAAGGATGTGTGGACTGATCCAGAATGCGTGTTAGTTGGTAACTCAGCCACAGCCAAGAGAACAAATTTGCACTATTATGGACTTGGCTCATTTTGCTATGGGAGTGAAATTCTGCACCCCCTTAGCCACTAATGTGCTCTGTGTTCTTTCCCTGTTTTTAGCAACTTAAAAGAAAATATAATTTCCTTAAACCATTTACCAGTCATCTGTAAATGTTCATGATTAACAACAATTCTATTCTGAATTTTAGTGAAAAATTGCAGAACTGATTCAGAAAGTGGTAAGATCAGCCTGGGATTTCACTGTGAGAGCTGGCTGACAACACAGAAGCAGCAAAAACTGAATGCTAACAGATCTGATGGGATAGCAACCTCACTTCAGCCAACAACTGGAGTTGATTTTAGAGAGACTTTATAAAAACTGTGGCAGGAGGAGATATATAGGACAATCTACAAAGCAATGGCTCTTCGGCATTTCCCGTGAGCCGGCCCGTTTCTCCCATCCTGTCCTGCATACATGTTAATTATAGCCACTGTGGCAAAGAGATGGGATTCGTTCTTTAATATATCAACCCAAACTTCAATAGTCAAGGAAGTCAAATGGTTTGCTAACTTTTATACAAGCATTTCTACCACCACAGCTGAATTAGTTCAAAGGAAGCAGCACGGGATGATGGATGAAAAGTTGATCATCATCATAAAGAGCAAAACTGAAACTTATTCTGGAGAGCGCAGAAAAAACTGTTAAGGATTAAGTAGGAATTTTGTGTCTTGCAGGAATACTGTGTGCCAAAATATGTCACCCTTTGATAGAGCTTCTGCAAGCAGCCTGTCTGGGTTGCAATGACTGCACTTCAATCCAAGATAACAAATAAAATAGCGTGTGCGTCCTATGGCATAAATTGTAGCTCCATGAATGTCTAAGGTGGGGAAGGCTTCTTTCCCTAAGAAGCCAGTGAGAATCTTTCGACTGTGCAGAAGGATGTAAGACAACTATGTGATAGGCCTCATCAGCTTTCACTGGCTCAAAAAGGGCTGGGGCCCATTTTTCACCATTTTAGAGCCCTCTGTAGTGAAGAGGGCAGAATGGCTGTCCAGATATTCAACTCTTGCTCATGTCACTTTAACCTAAGGGAAAATTGGTAGAGGTTTTAGGCTTAGAGCAGAGCATGAGGATAGACAGCTATAGGCAGGAATATCTAAATCTGCCCTACATGAACTGCTTGAGCTGAAGAGTCAGATTTCCCCAGGGCAGATCCCACCGCGGTCTGCATTGGCGGGAGAAGACCAGAACGCGCGTTGTTCTTACTAAGGAGTGAAGATCCCTGTGCAGGCCATGATGCTTCCTGGCTGCCATGGCGTATCCTGCATTGTCCTTTTACAAATAGATACTCTTTTTTGTTTTGCCTGCTCCCAGCAACTGGCAGAGTCAGTGTCAGAGTGGACTGTAGGCAGGCTTGGTAAAATACTACTCATAACTAAGCAGGAATAGGGTATGTTCTTCTAGGTGAGCCCAAGTATTGATAGAACAGAATTGCTTATTTAAGTAAATAACATTTCATCGCCTTCCCTAAAACATTTCATTCATCTTCATTTAACATCAAACCCTCAAATAAATCTATGTATCTAATGTATTTTAATTAAGCAGAGGACAGGTGAAGAGTTTTTCTTTCAACATCTCCGGTTGCACTCTGCTGCTCTAGTCAATGAAAGTGAAACTGTAAAAACACGCCTTCATTATTAACACTAATTTTTACTTCATTCTCATTTTTGCTCTCAGAAGATGGATTGTGGTGCTATGCATATGGGATGGCACAGTGTGCGAAGGGAGTAAACTCATTCATCCCAAAAGGCAGAACAGCTCTGTTCAATGGTATTTTTGTTTTCTTACACCTACCCAAGTGTTTTTAACTTTCCCAGTAAAAAGTGTAGGCAACTTCTCAGGATATGGGTTATCTCACAGACTTTTCTGTTTTTCTCCCGTCGCTTCATGGTTGCCATTGCAAGACTTTCTGTGCAAAAGATACCAGTTACTTCCACAGAAGAGACCCACCAGAAGTGCCCAGTTTCAGAAGGGAACCGGCACTGTATCTTCAGGCATTCCTGTGCTGACCATCAGTACTCAGTGGGAGCACTGCAGTTTCAGTGGAAGAGTGATTTTTGCCTCCACGTACTTTAAAAATGGAAGTTCCAGTACAGAAGCCTGATCTACATGTGTAAAAGGTAAGGCCAATGCAGAGTGCTATTAACTTTAGTGCAGTTCCATGTTCTGACCCAAAATGTTCATTTAACTGCATCAGTTTGCAAGACCAGGGCTTTTAACAAACTGCATAACGGAATAAAAACAGCACCAATGAAATGCATTTCTGATGTGAAATATAGCATGCTTTTAAGAGTGGTCATCATGATTACGTGGCAGTTTTGGAATGAAGAGTGCTTTTCCAGTTGAAACTAAAAAACAATTTTAAACTCTTAGAGGTGGAATTTTGGCTTAGCCTCACTTAACTTTATAGATATATATATATAAATATATATCCCTGGCACTTTTTCCTAAGTGATCACAAAATCTTTACGTGTCATTGTACGACAGCACCTCTAACAGCAGAGTGGCCCCATGACACAATTCTGGCACACTAGTTCACTGAAATAATGCCCAATAAAGTTAGTTCATCAAGATTGTTTCCTGTATATAGCACTTGAGTTTTCCGTGGAGCTCTGATCCGTGAACTGACCCAGTCTAATCCTACCTAACTTTGAGATCAGAACACATGGAGCAGGTGGCATGCAGTCAGATGCTTGGGAGATAGAAATGTTTTCTCTGCTATCAGTCCCAGAAAATACACACACTTCTTCCTGCCCCCTCAATGAAAAAGACATTTTGCCTTGCAGGACTACAGAACATTACATACAATATTTTATGTTTCTTGTATCTCATTATTTAGAAGAATTGGTTTATGTCTCATTACCTTAAAATAGCTGATTATGATACAACTTAAGATAGTAACTCTTTACAAATAAAAGACAAAAAAGCACTTCACAAACAGAATGCAATAAACCTACATTTAGTATTCTTTCCTATGAAGCTGCTAAAGTTGTTTTTTGCCTGAAAAAGAAGGGGAAAAACAGAGGGCTTCCTTCATCTCAGTAGGTCAACACATTAGTGCATAGGAGGTGCAAAGCTCACCAGTGCTTACAAGTCGCAAATTAGATATGACTATACTCCCTTTTGACTCTGCTTTTTTTTTCTGCCAGTTTTTTTTCTTTCTGCACTGTAACTCAAAAATTTCAGATAAAAAATTTCAACAAAAAATTATCCTCAGATTTGCCACTTGGATATTCTCAGTAAACTTTACCTACCCGTGTAGCCCTATGCTGGCAAGGTATCAGTTGTTGTAGAGTGATGCTGGTTGACTCCATAAATCATTCTCAGAAAATTCTCCATTATATCTTCTCACCAGGGTAGGCTCATCTGCAAGTGATTGACAACAACTCAGCATTCATTTGGGTTTTTTTTGATTTATTCAAATACATTCATTATTGCTCACATAACACAATGATGTGTATTAACAATAGATGATACATAGCTAATCCTAGCAGTTCCATAAAATTGTAAATTATTATGTGCTAACTTTGCTTCAATGAATAGTTGCATAATACATTCATTGTGCCTTTCCGAATAACTGTGGAAAGGTAGTTGAAAGTCCACCTCATAAAAAACGGTGTGTGGTTGAGTGTGGTAAAGACAGGGCTAAAGGCGGGTGAGAGCACTACTTGTAATGGAACAGGACTATCGTATCATCTCACTGCCACCCTGTTAGACCAACCTGTCAATCAATCAATCGATTCACCCATAGAAACCATCACTAAACCCAGGTTATTTAGCTCTTTACACCCATTTAAAGCACCATTATGACCTTGTAGTTAGCTTTAGTTATGCAAAATATATATACTATATTTTGCATACAAATAGCAAAGGCAGGAAGTTAATAATGCTATTTATAAAACAAAACAGCCCTAATGTTAAGTGAATGGCTTTCGGCCATGGTTCAGCCAGGTAATGAAACCTGTGCCTGGATTTAAGTGCATGAATCACTCTGTGGAATCAAAAGCACTCTGCAGGCGCCTACAGTTCAGCGTGCAGTTGAGTTGTCTGATGGATCAAGGCCTCCATCAGTTACGAGAATACACAGAAAGGTGTTTGTCAGGTGGATTGCAGGACTGTATGTATAGAAGGACTCTGTGAGTGAAAATTACAAAAAAAAAAAAAAAAAAAAAAGAAGCGGGGATAAGTCAGGAAAAAGAAGATGCCAAGAGTAGTGCGGCGTGCTGGCTCTGCCTTGCTGTGGCACGAGCCCTTTGGAAGGGGCTGCGGTGCTGCTCTGGGACCGGGGTTTTCGGCGTGCTGATCTGCCGGCGACGGGCCGGGGAGCCGGGCGGCGGCTGTGCTTCGCCTTGCCTCCCGCCTTCCTCTCGGGCACGCTGAGCTGCGCGGCGGATCTGCCACGGCACCTTCCTTTTGGTAGCCCCTTTCTACAAGTTTACTTGGTTGTGGCTGGGCAAACCACTGTAGCAGCCCGCCCCGGGGGTGGGGTGGGGGCAGCGTGAGGGCGGGAATGTGCAGCTTGGTGTAAACTCGGGGCAGCTTCTCACTGAACTCGAACCAGAAGGAAACAGCTGCCCATCAGCTGCCGGCTCCATGCAAAACAGTGCGTTAAAATACACAAGTGTGGCTCCATACAAAATGATACCTTAATATATATTTTAGACGCTACAGGGGGAATAGTGGCAGCTGTAACACCGAGGCTCCTCATGCAAGCCTGTTTTGCAGAAGAACTCTTACTGAGGGAACGTGAGTAGTTTGTTTAATTTACGTGTAGGCAAAACTGTAAATGCCCAGAACCTTTGGTACAGCACAGACCAGTCTGGACCCTAACAGCCAAGGCTCGTGAGTGAAGAAGATGGCGAAGCTCCCGTGGACTTCAGCAGAGGCAAAAAGGCACCTTTAAGAGTGCAGGATTTAACCCCGGCATGAGAAAACAGAAGGCAATGGAGCATAAAGACATCGCTGGTGAGTAAGCAAACAAAAGAAGGCCTCCTGAGCAAAATGTGGTTTAATTTGATATTTGTAGGAAAAAGGGGGATAAGGGATTTAACTGGTTTATAAGTGTTAAAGCAGAGGACAAAGGAGAATAGCAGACCAAATGTTGAGAGCTGTTTGAGGTCTGGATGTAGTAGGCGGGAGGAAGAGTTTGGGGTGGGGGGTGGCAAAAGAGAAGGGACTGGTGAAGGCAAGAGCATAAACATAGTTCTGGACTGTCCAGTACATGGGGTACAGGACTGAGTAATTCACTTGTGACACACAGGACACCCTTGAAAGAATTTAAAGTTGTTGGGCTACTAAAATCTGGAAATAAGCGACCTCTCTAACCAATATTTTCATTGCTCGATTAACTGCTCTCACACTCCTCTGTCTCCCAGAATGCAAGAACACTAAATAGTTAATGCTCTGAATAAAACATCTCTCCAGCCCACTTGTGATCAGTATGCGCTGAAATGTGCCTGCTCAGACAATCCCTCTGACCTGAGGAACATATAGTGCATTTATTAGCACTCTGTGCTACTGTCCAGGGTAGAAAGAGTTCAGCTACTTCTAGTTTAGGCAGCGTGGTTTTTCCTGCTCTTCATTGCCTGACCTCAAACACTACGCTAACAAGCTTTCCAGTTTTCCAACCTGTGTCAGCACTGATGTCCTTGGGAAAAAAAAAAACAACCCAAAGACTGTAGAATTAAAGAAGTCCCACAAAGACTAGGAAGACCACTGAAAATCGCAAGCAACTTCAGTGGGTTTTGGGGATACCAGCATCCTTGTTATTTGCTCCAAGGCACCTTAAGGAAACAACACCAACATCTTGTATTAGAGGAAGTTGTCTGTTAAAGCAAGGGCAGTGCTATTTTGCTGAACAGCACAAACCAACACAACAGTAGTGTTTACAAAGAACTTCAGATGCTTTACAATAAATCTGGATGTGCTTAAAAATCCCATAAGGGTTTTAAAAAAAAGTGAATGTGTTTTCTCAAGTAACTATTTAAAGCATATTAGAGTTTATTTAATTGCATTGGGATTTTCCAAAGCATATCAGGGCAAAACAGTAGAGTATAGGCCCCAATATGCTAATTAATAGCTAGCTAGACCCCTGAAATAAACCTGCTACACTTCATTAATCAGACAGTAATTGAATTGGCACAGTACTTCTGTGCAAACTATATGTAGATTGAAGTACTAGTCCTGCCAATGGAGAGGGTAACTTTCTCCCCACAAGTATATTTTTGGACAATGCATTAACATTTTTTCAGTGGGCAGTTGGCCTTTAAAATTCATATTTTTCTGCATGGAAAAATCTCACATTACTAAACTCAGTGAATTATTGCTCATGCTGAGACAGTCTTTTAGGTAAGTACTTTTCAATGACCACAAGTTCAGCTCAGTGGAAAAGAACAAATCAGAACTGATACACTTTGCTTTGTCATCTAAAGACATGTGCCAATTAATGTTATTATAAAATAATAGTGTTGAACAGATGTTTCATTTACAACATTTATTTTCAACTGTATGAAAGCTAAATACCTGGGGATTTAACTGGCAAATAGCGGCTACTTTGCTTACAGAAAATGAAAGAAGAAATTTTCCGGCAGAACTGACGAAGTGTAATTTTGGATATCCATTGTCTATAGTCAAGTCTGATAAAAGAATTAACTAGACCAAAAGGAAGTGGACAAAAAAACCCTTACTTCAAATTTATAACATTCTTCTTATGAAAAAATTACTTAGCATTCCTCCAATTTTAGAAAAGAGGCCACATATTTGTGTTATGACCTTGGGCAAGTCACTTTGCTCCAAGGTGCTTTCCAGGGTATCTGGCAGATGTTCAAAGCTGGGTGCCAGAGGCATCATCAACAGCGCTGAGCTGTTCAATTCCACTTTAAATCAGTGAGAGTCAGGCACTCCAGCATTTCTGAAAATTCAGAGATCTGTATCTGTGGATCCCCCATCTGACCTTCTACCATTGCTTGCCTGTCTTTCCAGCCATGGACTTCTGCGGGACTGTCCACAGGCGTCAAGTCAGAAATGCATTTGAGCATATTCCTGAACTGGATCCTCAGTACTTGGCAGGTTTGAAGCTTTCAGTATCTTCTGCTAGGTTGCTTATGTTGCTTTAAGGAAGTTACTATATATATACACATATATATATGTATCTTTTATTAGATATTTTATATATCACTTTTATTAGGGGAAGAAAAGACACTTCATGATTGCAAGCAAGCACACCAAGTTTCAGCTGTAAAGTGAGACTTAGAGAAATTTATAAAGAACTGAAAATGACCCTGGATAATGAAAACGCTTGAGTATTCTTAATTAACTATAAACATTGCAATGCACACCAGCTATAACATGTATGTGTGTGTGTGTGTGCATGCACACATACACACTGCCTGTATTTCATAGTGCCAAAACACTGAATTCCTGTGGTAAGATGCAACTAATAAGCAGCAGAGGGGGTTGGGATAATTTTTAACATATACTTGTATTAGTATATGCCCGTCAAGGCAACAATAACAAATTAACATTACATTAAAGGGGAGAAACAGCTATGATACTCACATCATTTATCAGAGGAAGCTATCGTTTTTGATCTAAGAAAAACAAAGAACATTACCTAATGTTTTTTCAACAAGTAGTTTAAACTGATTAGGTATTTTGAACTTCCGTGCCTATTGAGGGAAACACTATCCTTAGAGTTGGCTTGTTAACAAAAACTAGTGTAACACTTTGGGGAATATATTCTCCAGCTATCTTATTTCTTCTAATCATTGTCCCCTTTCACTGGAGAATTTCCCATTATTCAGCAACATATGGACCAAACATTTCTTCAGTAATCATGTCTGAACAAAGTAATCATTCCCTCATTAACCAATTATTCCTCAGAATCAAATGAAACAGACGTATTTGCTAAGACAATTTCCTTTAATAAACCCTATGGAACCATACCTTGTGCATACCCCATTCAAATAGTTTAATTCAAAGATCACAGTGCAGATGACGAAGAGGGATTCTTGTTTTACACTGACAATAAGTGATCTCAGGAGCAAGGCTAGGGATGGAATTAATACCAGATTAAAGAAAAAGGCAATGTTAAAAGAGCAGTAATTACTGGCTAAAAGTTTAACCTTTTGTATTCCACACTACCCTTTTTCTGTATGCTTAAAGCTCAGAGTGCAATTCTGTTCATTTTAAAGGAGCTTGAAATACAGGTGGATAGACAGGCTCTGAAAGGGCCACCAGTCTATGCAATACTGACACGCACATCCACAACAGAAAAAAAAACCAGCAAAAAGTAGCAGTGAATTTCTATGTCGGCTGAGGAAATACACTGTCATAATAGGTGACAGTGCAGAAAGCACCCAGGCAAAGTATATCTGGTGATCCTCTAAAAACTTCTGGCTATTTGGATTTCTAAGTAGGCTGAAAAAGAAAAATCTGATCTTGAAAGCTCAAAGTAAAGTTTATCAGGCAGGTATGTGTTTACTTGTTGTATACAGTACTTTCATTACCTTTCTCAGATACAATTCACTTCACTGTTTGATAGCTTAGAAACTTGATTATACATCCAGAAGACTAACAATGTAATGTTATCCTAGCTTCTTTCTTTTTAGTACTGAAACAGATAGCTGCAAAATGAACAATGAACTCTCTCTTTAAGATATAGCCAAGGTTTCACCATTCTTTAGTTCCTTTGTTTCTTCTTGCTGTTTTCAGAGAAAAATACAACCTGAGTGGGTGTTGTAAGGACAGTCAGCTGAAAAGCCAAATTCTTCAGCTTTCACTTGGCTAAAACTCCCAGAGGCTGAAAGTTGTGGCCAATATCTTAACAATGCATTTCGAAAATTTTAAGCTCTCCTTAAATATTAGCATCACCAATTACTTCTGATTTGCAATCTAGAGTCAGAAGAGGAAAACAAGAGCAACCACATTTTTCTCTAACACATGCTCTAGTCTTCTTTCAGCAGTAACTTGCAACTTAACAATACCACGCTCAGGTCCTCCATGAGCCTGAGATGCAGATCGCTTCATGCATTTTGGTTCCTCCCAGCCATGCCAGTGTTACCTGGAACTGTCGTTTCTGCCACAGTTGCCACCAGACTTTAACTTGTAAATCCCCCACACGCTAACAGTGTGTCTATCGGAGCATCTGTGCTTCCCTGTCCTTCGGCTTGGTGGTTGCCCCAAAGCAGCAGGCTAGCTATAAACTAGCTCATTGGACATCCATAGCAGCCCATCTAGGGAAACATAAAAGTCAACATGTGCTGCAAAATTTGAGCTAGAAGCTGGGTAAAATACTCTGTTAGCCTGTGCTCACCCTGGTGAAACTATCTGTCTCTCTGTGTTTTAAGAGTCTTGAGTTACGTTGCCCCTACATGTTAATTCATTTGCTGAAGCAAAACTTTTTGGACTGTATTGCAAATTATGCATGCAGGAGACATTACTTACAACAGAGGAGTATGCTGATTATAATTAACCCATGATTATGTCCTTATTCAAACTAAAAATTAGCTCACAGTTGGGACAGATATGCCAAAAATACCTTCAAAATTGTCATTCATATACCCAAATGATCTGTCTTCTTATTCACATTATCTTTCTGGTAGGGTAAGGTTCTGTTTTCAAAATTCTTACACTAATTTTATTTCTTTGTCTATAAATCAGAAGTCTCAACCAGTTAGTCATTCACGAGTGCCAGTGAGACTGAGAGATCTTCACGAACTAGTGGTGACAGCTGTCATTCTATTGTGAAACACTTTCTAAAAAGTTTTATTCTTTACCCCTTGTGTTGAAGATCTGGACACTTGAGACGAGGCTCTGGTTTTCAGTCTGTAGTTTTCTGAATATGGGCATCAAATCACAGGCCAGCTGATTCACAGCTCTCATGCCCAAGGGATTCTGAGATGAAGTCACTATAAGGGAACAGCCTACACATTTTTTTAAAACAAAACCCATTCACTTTCATTTCTGGATTTGGTCTCAGGGTAATAAATGCAATAATCAGTTCTCCTTATATTTAGAGGTATTTTACTCACTTTATTACAGTGTTGTCTATCAGAGTTGCAATAGTTCAGTTTTAGCCATTATTTCTATGACAAATAACTAGCCTTTAAGAATCCACTCAAGGATGAAATCTGGCAAACAAGGCATCTGCATGAAAACAAATTCTCGCCTTTAGAAAAAAGAAAAACACTAGAATACATTTTTTTATTTTGCTCTACAGGCTTTTAAAACAGAGAACAACCGAAAAAGCTTTGGGGGATTCACAGCTCTCTTTCTATACAATTTTTATTAGTTAATATATTACATAGGTAATGACACCTCTGTGTCTTTCTGACAAAACATTAAATTATATAGAATCTTAATCCACAACCATTACTTTGTTTTGCAAAGGGATTAGGTAGTAAACAAAGACAATTTAACTCCCTAGCTAAATGCACTACTTATTCAAATTTGGGATCACTGTAAAAATGTAGTGCTTTCACTTTTCCAAAGTAAATGCTGCTATAAATGAAAACTTTTAGTCACTTGCTTCCACACAAAGCAGGCAGCATGTTCACTACAAAACAAAACAAACCCCCAACCTCAATGGATAGGTATTGCCTATGAAGCATTGATTTTACAGATATTTATCCATAAGTTATGCGGCTACTGTTATATTTTCATTCATGATTATTGCTCCAGAGATGTTATGGTAAACCAAGAGCCCTAATCTACACAATAAGTGTCCTGAACAGTTGTCGTGGTTTAACCCCAGCCAGCAACTCAGCACCACGCAGCCGCTCACTCGCTCCCCCCCCACCCAGTGGGATGGGGGAGAGAATTGGAAAAAAAAAAAGTAAGGCTCGTGGGCTGAGATAAGAACAGTTTAATAGGACAGAAAGGAAGAAACTAATAATGACACTAATAACAACAAGAAAGTGACAATAATAATAAAAGGATTGGAATATACAAGACAAGCGATGCACAGTGCAATTGCTTACCACTCGCCGACCGACACCCGAGTCGCACTCCTCCCCCCCCCCAGCTGGGCATGACATCCCATGGTATGGAATACCCCTTTGGCCTGTTCGGGTCAGCTGTCCCGGCTGCATCCCCTCCCAACTTTCCTGTGCCCCTCCAGCCTTCTTGCTGGCTGGGCAGGAGAAGCTGAAAAGTCCTTGACTTAGTCTAAACACAACTGAGCAACAACTGGAAACATCAGGGTGTTATCAACATTCTTCTCATCCTAAACCCAAAACACAGCACTGTACCAGCTACTAGGAGGACAATTAAATCCATCCCAGCCGAAACCAGGACAAAGTAATTATGAGCTAGGTTTTGCACAGGCACAAAAATCCACCTGCAGGTTCACTTGTGAGCCTCTTTTTGGCTCGTGAAGCCACTTTGAAATCTAGTGTGTTAATCATCGCACAAAACGGCAAGAAGGAAGTGTCAGGAGCTGAGGCTCACATCTTTTAAAGAGACAAGAAATCAGTGTTAAGCCCCCAAAGCTCCATTCCATTTGCTGCAAAGCTCCAGCTGGCACAACCTTCTTCTGAAAAGCCATTTCACCAGTCAGTGGTAGGAAACGGAAAGAGGCAGGGCTGTCACCAAGCCTACACAAGGTCCTGATAGGAAGAACTTACCTCATTTCCTTTTATTGCCAGAGAAGATCCAAACCTTTCAGCCACATATTATCACTAACACCCTTTATTGCTGGTGTTGCTGCATGCTTCCAAAAGACAGAGCATACTCTACTCACATGGGATGATATGATTAAAAAGAAGCATTGAAGAGAATTTTAAACTCAAATTGTTGTTCTGAATTTTGTAAAAGTAATATTAAATACTTAGTAAAAAAGTATCTATGTATGAACAGGCACAGATCTCAAAGATGACTGGTGTAAAGACGTCAGAAGGATTTAATTAGGAATTAATACATACTTAGCAACTAAGGCTGAAAACCCAGGGGGTGGGGGGTAAGAAATAAACCTATCTACTTCACCCTCCCCAAAACTCCTAATTAGAAATAGCAGCAGCTTTAAGAAATCATCAGTCCTCTATTTGTGATGTTGCTATAACGCGGTGATTCCCAAAATTAATGTATAACAAGGACTTTTATTTATATAACTTTTAAATGGTTAACTTCACAGGAGTTGGAATACCAGGGAAAAACTCCATAGGTCATATTTTATCATGCGCTCTGTTCTGACTGCAGCCATTTACAAATCAAGTCATCATTTTTAATCAGATTTTGAAAACACGATAAAGAATGGTTATGAAAAATCTTGGGAACCAGTAATCTCAGCTTCCAGTCACACCACTATTTTACAAAAAGGCAACATCAGAGTGCCCCCACAAAAGGCAATAAACTGTGAAGCAAAGGAAGAACTATCACAGGCTCCAAATTATTTATGACAGCTTATTCCTTTAATCAGTTTATGTAAAGGATCACATGTAATCATCAAAAAAAAATGCATACAAGTTCCAGCATACCCCGCTCATTTTTCTGCAGGAAGTAACAGTGCAAAAGATAAAAGATGCAAACACAGCATACTATTTCATACCAGCCTGTCTCACCCACCAAATGAAATCTCTCCCACAAGACAAATGACGACTATTCAAACATTTGTTGTATGCAGAAGCAGGAACCAGGAAGAGTGTATGCACAAGAGCAGAACAAGACTGAACAAAATCAAGAACACCCTTACCTGAACTGAAGGTGCTGGCTCTTGAGATTGCTTACTGGTAGTTCCTTGGAAAGATGCTAAAGCAAAATTGTCAGTCTTGTGTAATACTGGACCATCAATCCTCGCAGATGCATCTGTCCTATGTGACTGCCATGTCTCTTTTCTGTGATGAGATTCACGAGCTTGCTCATCTCCAAAGGCAGCCCAAGAACAGCTGTCTTTTTGTTCATCTTCAAAAGCATTCCAGTCTGTAGCCTGGTTACAACCTGCTGAACTGAAGTCCGCAAAGTCATCAGAGTCCTGAAAAGCAACACTCTCGTCTTGAGGTTTTGGAACTGAATCAAAGTCTCCAAATTCACTATCTTCACCATTTTCTACCTCAGTAATATGCTGGAAGTCTAAGCCAGAAGTTTTACTGGTAGTATCACATTCTAAATTGTCAGCAGTCTGATTTAGTTCAGCTTGATCCAACCTTGCTGGCTGCTGAGAAACAGTACTTTTGTCCCTGAATTCACCAAATTCATCATTAGGTTTGCTAATATGTGCGGGCTCTTCAGAAGGTCCTTCTAAATCTATAGCATTTACTGATTCTTGAGCATTAACAAAGGTGGGAGATGCACTGCTGACTGAACCAAAATCACCAAAATCATCACATGTGTCACTGCAAGCTACAACGTCAGTACTATTTCCACCATTTTTAAGATCTTCAGAATCATCCAATTTTTCTCCTGCAAGATCACAGCTTAGGCTTTGGATCTTATCAACCTTGATGTGCTCTGTTCCCAAAGAGTCATCAGGCCTAGTAAAATCTTTGCCATTCTCTACGTCACGTTGTCTTCTCCTCCCACTGTGGTCTCCATTTTCAGTAGTGCATATTGAACTTCCAGTTGTTCGAGACGTACTAGAAATTACAAATTCATCATCTTCCAGTGCTGAGGGACCCTGTTCACAACTAATTTCTGAAATGCAAACCTCTTCTTCAATATGAGTTACTCTGTTTATTCTGTTGTTCTCCTGAATGTTCGGAGAGTCTCTTTCATTAAGAACAGTGCATATTGTAGGTCCTGTTCCCTCTAAATGGATTGTTTTTTTGTTTGAGAATGTAGCAAAATCTGCGAAGTCTTCACCTGAGCTAGGCATTGAGTTCAAATTTTGCTCAGTACTATGGGCACTAACAGTTTTCAGTCCCTTTGAGTCACCGATACTGTCTAGATCTTCTGTTCCCTGAGGATTTACAGGGTCCAATGCCGCAAATCCATTTGTTAGAATCTCTAGACATGGAAGTTTCTCACCATTACAAGCATCTGTTTGCTCATCCTGGCTCTCAACTGCTATACCAGTTCTAACGACACGAGAAGAAAAACCCTCCAATTTCCCAGTGTTGTCTCTTCGTTCCCCTCTTTTGTTTACATCTTCTAAAGCAGTACCTGAAGTTCTAAACTTAGATTTTTCTTTGCTGGTACTAGTAGCTGACATATCAGAAAGTTCCTTAGTAAGACTAGGAAGCTCTGCAAGGCAGTCTTTATCTTTAACATTTTTAACAGAAGTGAAATTTGCAATGCTAGCTACATTGTCAGAATAATCATGAAGTGGGATGAAATGATTTGTGGGTATAAACTCTTCCTTTGGATGACCATAGTCCGGTGTGTCAAAATCAGCAAAAGCCACACCAGCAGTGCTTACACCAGAAAATCCTCCAAATTCTCCAAATTCATCTTCATCATCATCATCAGCTCCATTGTCTAGTGGTGGAGGGGATGAGGAGTACATTCGAATAATGTCTGGTTCCATTGTTTAGTTCCACTTCAAAGTTAATGTATTTCTATAATAGGGGAAAAAAAATGAAGGACATTAGAGTTTGGCTAGCTTTTGTCATCTCATATTTTTTATTTTTACTGTTTCACGTTTTGTTTTAAAAGTGTACGTATAGGTCAATGTCCGTATTGGATACGAGAAAGGAATGTTCCCCAAACCCATTTTCTAGCCAATTTTTTTAGAAGTCACAGAGAATCTACTGGGGACAGTTTAAGTCTCTTGTAAGTTTTGTGCGCTCAGCTGACTGTGTGACAGAAATTAAGCCACTTGATGGACTATGCCACAACAGTCATGTACGTAAGGCAGCTTCAGTAGCACCAAAGACTTCAAAAGATGTTTCCATAAGCTTTGAAACTATGAAGGAGTGGAGGAAGGAACTGCTGTTATAATCACTAACTATGACCCGCTGCCCTACTGTTTAAGTTTCTTTCTACCAATTCATGGGTTTCTGTTAGGTCTCCCTGTTCTTTGGATTTCACAACTGCGAGCCAACACACTGTCTCCACAGCTGCTGCCACCAGCCTGCTTTTGTCTGAGGAACCGCCAGCTGGGAAATGCCATTATGAGCACCAGCAAAGCCTAGAGCAAAACAAACTTCTTCATCAAAGCTTATTCTCAAAAGCAGAACAGAGCAAGATTATCCATAAAATATTTAAATGCAAATCACTAAATCACTAAAAAAAAAAAAAAGGAAGTATTCCCATGGCCTAGATAGAAACAGATTAAGCACTCCATCTTAACATTGCAAACCATTACAGTAACAAGCAAAGTATGGAAAATTTTCTTTCCTAAAGAGTGATCTTGATTTTTTTTTCCTCAATATTGTAATTAATGAAACAATAACTACTACTATTTATAGATTCACAATTGTACATATCACTTAACTAGTTCATACCTTAGAGCCCTTAAAGGGAGAGCTACGACCACTTTCTTTTCAAACGACACTTGTCATGAATAAACTGTAACAACATACTAAGCATTATCTACAGAAAAAAGAGTGGAAACAACCTATACATATTAGCAAATATTTGAATTTCTAACCACCAGAATAAATGCAGACTTCTATAATACTGGTTCTGAAACACAGATAAAACATGATCCTTAACTCCTATGTCTAGCAAATGACTTTGGACATGCACCTAAACAGCAGCACACAAAGGGTGTAACAACAAACGAGGCTCTGCAGTTCTTCTCAAGCACAAAATACCCCAGCATCTGAGCCAAACAACTCCTGGTATTTGCCAGGGAAGTCTGGTATCTTTAAGGTGACTAACCTACCTACAATTTTTTTTAAAAGGGTATTTTGCAGTTATAAAAGAACATCACGCTTATCAGATGAAACCATGAAGTAATTTGTAACATCACATGCAAACTGAAGAAGACTACAAAGGAATTTTGTTTAGAATAAAGAATAAGTTGTCAACAAGCTCCCACACAGGCTTACTCAGCACCAGCTGCTTAGCAAGGTATCTGCAAGAAGAGCTTCACTCTCTTATCTCAGAGGCCTCCTCTCTCAAAAGCACTCTCCCTTTCACATCAAGGTCTAGCAATTTCTGTTTAATGTTATACATGAATGTAAAGCTCCTTTCCAAGATGTCTGTAGAGTGTGACTTTGTGTTCACACCGAGATTACTCTAACCTGTTTAGTCTCCAAGCTTCTGGGTTTTCAATCCAATAAATAGGGTAATAGCATTTCTTCTTTGTAACTATCAGAACAGCCATTCCTTCTTTATACCCAAATTTCCAAGATCTGCTGCGGTTAACCATCAACACTAAGGTTAAACACCCAGTATATCCAGATTACAATCACTTTCTGAATATATTACTGCAGAAGAAGATACATATCCTATACACAAAGATATGCCCTGGAAGGTAGAAGTGCTGGTTTTGTTCCTTTGTAGAAAAGAGACCGGTTAGGTAGATACTGGTATATATTAACTCATCTCAAGGCACCTTATCTTGCAGAAAGCACTATATAAAGCTACAGGAGAGGTGGTTAAACAGTGAAAGGTATTGTGTCTGGAATTTGTGACTCCCAGGGTCACGAATCAGTAGCTCTTTAGTAACACACTGACATTTAAGAGAAAGGACAGAGAAAACTGCATCAGTCGGGATAGGACTCACTCCCCCCTTCTAATTCCTGGAAAAGAGAAAGGATTTATTGGGTGGGTTTGTGTTTTGTTTTTTTTTTTTTAAATAAAAAAAAGAAGTGGGTTTATTTGGTTATAACAAATCATCCCTTGTAACTAAATTTGAGTTCATGAGTCTTCAGTTGAATCTCAGTAGACAAGAGCATAAATTTGTTATTAAACCTCCTGAAATTTAACAAGAGTTGTTACACTTATTTCAAAAATTCAGTTGACACAATATTTATCATCTTATCCCATGTGACAAAAGCTGAAGAGACTGTAAAGGCAAGAAACTAGTTCTTGGAAAAAAAAAAACAAACAAAAAACCCCCAAACAACCCCTCAACATTGTTTCAAGGGCAGCACTGACAGGATATAAACATTCATCATCCCAGAGAAAAAGGAGCTTGAACAGAAAAAAATGAAATGGCTGGAAAGAAGAAAGGTGAAAACAAGAGTCCTACAAAGACCACCCTTGATCAGCTTCTGGGGAATAATACTGGAGGGTGAGCTAAGCAGCTCCTTGCCCAAGACTAAGTACTACGATTGAAGCCACTGCAACCTCAACAGTGATTTTATCACACGACTGGATGTTTTATTCTTTATTAGGCAGAGATGTACAAGCCCTCTAAAACACATCTCTAAAGCCACTTAGAAAGAAAAGATTTTAAAACAGAAAATGACAGTTCTATAGCATGTTGATTTACATTGGAAAGAAAAAGCTACATAACTAAACCCACAGAAATTTGAAGCAGAAACCCAAATAAAATCCCCAAATATTTCAATTACTCTCAAACAGGTAGTCTATAAAACATTACATGCTTAATAAAGTCAAATTCTTGTGTGCTGACACAAGTTAAAGCTAGGAAGCTAACACATTTGATTTTGAAACCAAGATTTCTGAAGTGCACAAGACCCAGTCTTGAAGCTTTTAGTGCAGTATAAGTAATAAAGATCCAAGTTTAACACCAAAGTATTATATATATGTACACAAAAATATAGATACATATCAGATTTTTCTTCTTTTGAAACAGTTTTAGAATAATCAAGTCATGCAAGCAATTATATTCAAGTAAAAAGGAGATTAAATCTAGGTAGACCAGCCTCTCCTCTCCCACAAAACCTTATTTTATTGATGAGAAGTCATGAGAAGGGGAGGAAAAAGCAGAAGACAGATGGAACTACAAATTTGTTTCCATCTGGCAAATATATAAACTTACAGCCCTGTACACAATGACATCGAAGTACAGTTTTGCTGGTTCAGTAACAAAACAAATCCACATTGTACTCCTACAGCCTCAAGTTTGCTATAATCTTGGAAAGTACTTTGATCAGCTGCAACTCTTTTGCTTGGCTAAGAAGCACCGCCAGCTCAGTGGCCTACCTAGATTACCACACCTTTATGGATAGGAATTAGATGCAGGAAGATGCTGATGAGCCTCGTAATTTATGCCTATATATAGGCCAATATTACTTAAAGTAAATTAAAAAAATTGCAGTCTTCACAACTTATACTAAGCAATGAAGCCTAACAAAAAAGTTTGGGTTTTTTTACTATATCTCAAAGACATATCCTAACACTATGAATGAGAGGCCTTGAAAAAAACTTCTGAACTTTCCCATTAAAAAGAAAACTTGTTTGTATGTTTCACCAAAAGCTCATGTGTTTTGTTTTCTTTTTAAGTCTTTTCAGATTTATAGGCTTGTATAAGTTGGTTTTCACTTGAGTTATTTGAAATATCACATTCAGCTCTGTATTAGTAACTGTTCCACCACTTGACATCAGAAGATCTCATGCAAGAAATGCTGACAGAAATTAATCATTAATCTGCACTGGATGTACATCCATATATTATCTATCATAACAACTCTACTGATTTTTTTTTTTGTTGACCATTTAGTGTATTATCATCTTAACCTCAGCTAAAAATAAAACACAATAGAGTTGAGAAAATCCTTAGAGGCAAGGATGATCTAAAAAAACCCAAGATGCAGCATTCAGAAAACAAACTGAGTAACGTGAGAGCAACAAGCATCACCTACAAGACTCTCTTTCTTTCCAGTTAACATAAAAGAAGGGAGGCAAGGAACAAGAATAGTAGGGACAAGCACAGGACACAAGTAATGTGAAGAGGCTGCATGGGGGCTGAAGTAGACTGCCAAAGCACAATCAAACATGTAGGAAGATCTCTTGACCATTTACAAATTTTCTCTCCTGCAACTTCTGCCACAGAGAAGAAGAAACTTCCTTCAATTTTACATTTCAAAGCACTTTTAAAACATCACAGGGATCATTTACACAGCAGCAGTCCAGTAGCACAATACTCTGCTCCAGAGATGTTTCACTAACAGCTGCCAAAACAGGATCTGCAAGGAACATTAATTGTACATTTAAAAATCTGATCATAGGTTTGATATTCTACTACTTGTTTAGTCAGTTTAACCCATAAGAACCAACAGCATAACCAATTGTATGCATATTTTTTCAAAAATTGTCAGCTACTTCTGATAACATTACAGCTACATTTTAAAAGCCGAAGTTAAAGAGCTCCAAAATGTATGAATCTGTATTACATAAGTGTAAGGCTGTTATGTTAACACATTTTAATTGTTGTTTAGAGAACTCAATAACATACTCCAAGTTTAACAGAAGGAAAAAAGTCATACTAGTATTCCCTTTCCCCTTGACTGACTAATTGTGATTTTTTTTTTTTTTAAACAGGGCATAATCCCAATTCTCCTTGCAATATAAAAACAGCATGGGAATTTTTAGCCTTAATGTAGTTTTCTTCATAAAGAATTTCATTATGATCCCCTTTCTCGACTTCCAAAACTGTTTCACCTGCCAACCATAAACTACTGAACCAAATTCGTCATTGTCCACTGGAACATTAACATGGTGAAAACCCACAGGTCTGACAGAACAACAACTTTGTTCATCAATTCATTTAGTCAATCCCTGCTTTGTCTGGCATCTCACATAGGGCCTAAGGGCTGGAACGGTGACTTAATCTTTTGTAGTACTTCATACCCAACTCAGACATATTCTTCGTCAAGACATTAGTCTATAATCTTGTAGACATAGTATTTCAAGTGATTAACCCAAAACATGATTTACCTCAAAGCAGAATTTGAACAAATTTATGACCAATACGTAGATTATTTATCTTCCCCCTATTTTTGAGGGAATTGGCTCCCAAATTTAAAAGTCAGCTATGCAGTTAACATGCACTTTTGCACTTACCTGTTCATTTAAACATTCTTGAAACATGCAAATTTTAAACAAATGGAAACCACCATTTTTTCAGCACACTATATAGTAAGGATTCTTCTTTGAAGGAAATCATAACAGTTTTTACTTGCACGTATAAGAGCAGCTACTTCTACGATTTGTAATGCGCAACAATGCAGGTTTCTGGCATCAGACCTTACACCTTGAAGTGAAGAACCTGACAGAGTTTAAGTGTTCATGTTTAGACTGGATTATTTTAGCCACAATCACAGAGTTATATTCACAAGTGTCAGAAAGTTTTTCAGATCACTGTAGTTTAATATTAGACTGATGATGGATTTCCATCAGTTCCTCATAATATACAGTTGTCCAACATTTTCCAGGAAAAAAAAACAGAATTAAAGAATTGTGTTCTCTTTCAGATGCCATTTTCTGCAGCCTTTTACCTGTTTATTTGGGTTTTTTAAAAAGCTGAAAACACTAGTTAACTTCTTGCTTCCATGTGTTTCTTTATATTCATGCTTTTATATTCATCACAAAGGAATTTCACAAACAAATTTCAGTATCATAAATAGAAGACCACTGTTAAAGTCATACTAGAAATGTAATTCACCAATACATTTACAAGTACATACTGACATTTTACTTTAAAGAAAAACAATTGCTGATTAATTTGGTAAGATTAAATTCTGTCACTGCAGCTCTTGGTTTAAACCTTTTTTCTAAGTTCACAAGAATTTAAGACTGTAATTCAGGCTAATTTAAAATGCTCAAAAGAGGAGAGAAAACAGAAATCAGTAATGCTGGAAAAGATAAGAGTAGTAGTTCACTTAAGTTTTTATAGGGCAAGGATTCGGAAAGACAAAATGCATACCCTTCTTTTATCTCAAGTCACTGACTAGGTTTCTAAAACATTTATTATCAAACCAGGGTATCTTATTATTTGCTTGCAGTAAATGGGGAGCAATACCTGCTTTCCTCATACACGGATCACATCCTTGTTCATTACCTTTTTGTAGAGTAATAGCAACAGTCTAACAAAGACATGGCAGCAAAGAGAACAATGTAATTACAATACACAAAAGCAGGTATAAATAGTTCCTTCTCTGTGTATCTTCTAAGGCAAAACTTAAAATAGCATGTTTGGCTCTTACGTAAGACCTAAAAAACTGAGAGGCCACAAACAAAGAGTATCTCTAAAGAAATACTTGAGGCATGTAAATTCAAAAGAAGAAACTCCTTGTATAGCAGAATGTTCCCTTTAACTTAAGATGAACATTAGCAAAGTATGGGTAACCCCTCAGCTGTGGATTATTCTGAAAGCAAAGCTGAGTTAATCAATCCATCACTTAAAGCAGCATAATGAAAACAAAATAATTCAGAAATGGCATGATCAAGATCTCCGTAACAGAAACAACATTACTGAAATGCCCTACAGTTAAAGCCTTGCAATAGCAAGGAGATGGATTCAAGTCATTAGCTGCTAGCATCTGATCTTTCCGAGAACATTTAACTCTTCTACTGCAAGGGAATTCCTCAAGCAGATACCAAAAATACTGCAGTAAGGACCAGATTTAGACTTCTGATTACAGCAAAATGTTGGCTTCCAGTAGGAAAAGCTGTCCTTTTCTGTTATAACTTTTCCTTTTCATTGGCTTATGAACAAAGGAAAATGGATTTACGGTCTTCCTGCATCTGAGAACTTATTTCTAGAAGGAATGTTGTAAATGAAGGGAGCCTGTCTGTTAAAATAGCATTTCTACAAACCAAATCCACTCCAGAGAGAGAGTCACTGTCCAGACTGAAGTCAATATGTTCTTAAATTGGTTTAATAAGCTTACTTTTATTTTTGGAATGTTACCAGCAGACAAAATATAGTAAGAAAATGTTTACTTCATAAAGCCTCAAGAAATCAATGTTTTCAATTTTGAATCTAATGCTCTTACAGCCAGAAGGTCCATTACCCAAAGCAGGAGTTTCACAGCATTTTTTTTTTTTGCTTGGACATATATGAGTTGATGAAAACAACATTCAACAGTTCTAATAAGGCAAATGTATCTAAGCCTTATTTCTCATTGCCTGACAGAATTAAGAAATACCACTGTACATTACTATGGTTTCAACAAACACTGAGTATGCTAGACACCTCCTATTCAAAATTGTGGTATGTAAAATGAACATTGAAGTAACAAAACTCAGGAGACTGCCATCAGGATTCAGGCACTTATCTCAGGCAGCTCATTCTTCCTGTCCTCCTGCCCTCCCCAGGCCAGCAGTAAACACCAGGCATCCTCAGACAATCCAAACTATACAAGATTCAAACCTCTTTAACAGTGCTGCTCTTCCTCTCATCACTGACAATACAGGAAGACTAAGTTAGGTGGCACAAATGTGAAATTTAAACAGATCCAAGATACAGATCTCTTCCTTTAAATCTTACTTGTTAGACTACATAAAGAAGCAATCAAACACGTAATTTCAGTAGTTGTGCTGTTTCACTTCTCCCTATTTCATTTTGGCTTAGCTGTGGAATCAGACGAACATTTGAAAAATACGAATCTAAATGTTGTGTTAGTTCACGAAACTTTTTTAACCAAGAACAGCATCACTTCCCGAAAACCAAAAGACCAGGTTATTTTTATAAAGTTACTATAAGCAACTAAATTTAATGTTTCAATTCAAAATCTACTGACTTTCTTTAACAGCTGTAGATAAAGACACTGTCTGTACCTAAATCCATAAACAGACAGTGGGGAAAATGTAAGAATAAGCATGTTTTTAATTCATATAGGCAAACACAACTGGCTGGGAAAGGCAATGAGGTTTAAAATCTGGCTCTGTGGGAACACAGTATTTGTGACCAATGTACAGCACACATCCACACAATGCGTAAAGACAGATGTCGTAAGTTACACATAACTCGGATGTTTTCATTCTTAACATTTCTTAAACTCTTTTTAGAACAGTGTTCAACTCAGTGAGAAAATCTATTTCTGGATGTTACCCTCGAACATGTTAGCTGGGAACCTGTTCTAAATTAAGATAAAAAGATGGTGGATTAGAAAGTATTAGAACTAGATTACCTAAAGTCAACTGTTCTCAGAGATTTATTTACAAAGTAGTATGTTCTCCATCACATATAAACCTTTCAAACTTCACACAGACTACAGTAATGAGCAGATTACAACTGCCCGGAGGTGCACTCATATGAAAGGTTCTCCCACAGCTTGGCAAAGGAAATAGTGTTGCATAGGAACAACAACCATAGGTCTTCCTTCTATTAGTGCAACCTTTTGCTTGTTTTAAGTGAACAAATATTTTCTTCAACATGCAGAAAACAAGGTGGGGGGGAGAAAAAAAACACCTGACTGATGCAAGTTAAAACACACATAGCAAGAACAAGCTTACATTATTCATCGTTTATCCCACCTACAGACATTATCTCATATTAAAAACACAATACAGGAGGGACACCTAATACTCCAAACAATAATATCTATTTTCCATCACTTTTCAATAGACATAAGAACTTGAGGTTTCACATTTCCTTCCCCCGGTACCTACTTTCAAACACACTAAAGCGAAGACAAGACTTGCCCTTCCTTGTAGTTCTTCCAAAACAGGACTCTTGGATTTCAAAAACCCAAATTATTCACCTTATAGAAGCAGACTCACTACCTCACCTTGCAACTGGTACCAATACAGAAGTTTTCCTTGCAGTATCAATCCAAAACTTTAATTGCTAAAGAAATAAGCAGAGTCTACTGGAAATGAGACTGTCAGTTTTCAAATAAAACACATTGCAAGGCCTTTTTTTGTGTGCATAGGAGCAGCTTACACAGTGTTTCCTGCACAAAGGAAAAATAAAATTAACAGACAGAATTTCTGAAACCTAGCAATGAGTAGGATCTAAGACACTTCTCTGAAGAGGACTATCCAGAAAAGTTATGAGTATTTTTGAATCCCCACAAAAAGGTTAGCGTGTCATTGCACTGAAATGTTCACAAAGACGCAGTTTAAATTGTCAAACAGTACAACAGCACAGAAAGGAATGAACGTTTTGTCAAAAAAGATAATGACCATCTGAAAGATTATGCTGCCGAGTATAGTGAAAACAACCAGATCCAGCACCAGTTTCTTTACCACTGGGTTTCCAACTGATACCACTATATAGCTGCAAGGAGAGCTCCATAAATATTTCAAGAGGAAAGGGCAAAGAGTTGACAGAAGTCTATCTAAGCTGTTCTATTATTTCTACTATGAAAAACAAGTCTTTTCAAAGTAATAAAAGTTTCAGAATATAATTTTATGCAATTAGGGTGTTAAAATGCTTGCATTAACTTAGTAAGTTACTGAAGAAATTTTTAAGTATAAATGTAAGATCCCCCACTGCCTTCATCAACAGAAATATGTAACACAAATGTTTCACTGTGTATAACTCCGAATTTTATAGACTAATAAATCCTTTGCTAAATGAAACCATGATCTGAGCAAAAATTAAACTAAAAAAAAAAAAATCCGACAGCATGACCTGATCTCGAGGCCAAGATCCTTCAACTACTTACTTATAAACAAATTAAGGAAGTAAAAAGAAGAGGTCATACTTTCACATGACCTTAGAAAGTCATACGATGTGTACTTTATGCAAACATCATGTGGAATGGAAACACCATAGCTATATTAGCTTTTCTAAAGTCTCTTTACTATACAGTTATTTTGTATTTTTGAGTTTAAATTCTCCTATCCTCAGATTTATGCTATTTATTTTCACTGATATGAAAGGAATGTTTCAAAAAAAACCCAAACCAAACAAACCCTCAGTACCCACAGGTACTTCACCTCTTCGCCTGGCTCTCCCAATTAATGTCATATTCCTCCAGGTACAGCTCCAACTTCAGGAAGAGGAACCGCTGCCTACATATTAGCTGTAGGAGCATGCATACAAACTTGTGTGTGTACTGACAATACAACCTAACGTTTTTATGCTTAAAGTAGGCTAATTGGTTTTCCAAGTCTAGTTCATATGTCCAGAGAATAAAACAAAGAGGAAATACTTTTAATTTTGTTCAGCCTCCAAGGACCAGCCCAGTTAAAAACCAGCATCCATCAAACTCACTCTACCATGGACTCAACTGCTGAAGAAATCGGTTCTAATGAAGCACATGGCACTGTAAAGCATGCATGAAAACAAAACTTATACAACCAATGCACTACAGCTCTTGTCAATGATGCTGCTTCTACTCCATTTATGAACAGATGTTTGCTTTAAAAGGAGTGCCAAACTTCTGAAGGTTTCAATTTCTGTGCTGAAGCTGGAAGGAAGGGGCTGTCAACTCAAGAAGCCAACTTACTGAACTCTGAAGGAATCCCAAGGTTTAACCTTTAAACCCCTGGTTTAAGGAATTGTATTCTCTAAGGAAAAATAGTATTTTGGTTCATCAGGTAGCCACTTACAATAGCTAACAGAAGCGTCAGGACCTAATAAACATTTCAGCAATGTTGCCCCATTTTAGAATGGTGTTACTTCAAAAAAAAAAAAATCATAACTCCGCTTCAGCGTGTCATCTTCAGTTGCATTTAGCAACTGACACATTTTACACCCCTTAAAAAAGAAAGCTTATCAGGAGAAGCCAAACACACGGGACAACTTATCTTCTTGTGCCCCACCACTGAGCTCTGTCTTCCACCTGCGGCCCCGCCGAACCCCACAAAAACGCGGGGCACTCGCCCCAGGCCGGCTGCCACCCCGCCCGGAGCCGCTACAGAAAACCGCCCGCTGCGAGGAGCGGCGTAAGGACGCTCGACCCCCGCGGCCCGCCGCCGAAGGACAAAGCCGCCCGGCTCCCAGGCCGGCCCTGCCGCGGCCCGTCCCCTCGCTCCAGCCGCGGCGGGACGAGCCGAGGGAGAGGCGCCTCAGCAAGGGGGAGCGCTGCGGGGCTTCACTCCCCTGCCCAACCCTCCCGCCGGGCAGGGCGGCCCGGCCCCACCGCCCTCCCCCGGGGAGGGGGGGGCGGGAAGGACGGAGAGCGCGGTGCCCTGACAGGCCTCGGCCGCTACAGGACCCCCAGGTGAAGCCCCGAGGGGTCACCGCCCGCCACCGCGGGGCAAGGGGTGCCCTTCCCCGGCCAGGCCCAGAGGAAACGAGCCGCCCCCCGGTCGGCGGTAGCGCCGGTGCCGTCTCTTACCTGCGGGCTGCGCGGGGGGCGGCGGGGCCCGGGCGGGCATGGCGGCGGGCGGGGGTAGGTAGGGAGGGAGGGAGGGAGGGGGAGAGGGGACGCGGCCGGTTATCTGAGGCCTCCCGCGGCAACCGCCATCGAGGGGGAACCCATGTCACGGCGACAGGAACCGCGTCGCTGCAGCCCGGCCCCCTCCCGGCGGCCACCGCCTCCTGCCCCGCCACCGCCCACTTGGCCTCCCGGCAGGCACCGCGCTGCCGCCCCCGGAGTCGCGTCACTTCCAGCAGCGGCTGGCGGGGCGGACACGTAAATAAATAAATAAATAAATAAACGAGCGACTAAGGCTGCTGCGGTGATACCTACCCCCCCCGCTGGGTAAGGTACACGGTAGTTTAACCGCGCAGCCTCCATGTTAAGTGCTGGCGAACCGCCTACACTGTGGCAGGGCAGCCATCTTGGACGAGGGGTGAGGCGGTGCCGTGGGAGACGTCGCGGCCGCCATGTTGAGCTCGGGAGGAAGAGAGCAGCGCCGGGTTGCGGTGTTGTCCGCGCTATGGCGTAGGCAATATGAGGTGTTTACGTTATTTTTTTGTTAATTATTATTTTCTCTCCTCCCCCCCGCCCCTAGGAGTGTCGTGTGGGCTGTGCCAGGTGAAGCCCTGCGCTGGTGCTGCCTGCGCTCTGTGCCAGGGATCCTGTCAGGGATCCTGTGAAGGGGGCCGGGGCCGTGCGAGCGTTTGCCCGCGGAGAGGCGCCGAAAACGGGCAGTGACATAAAAAAACCTATCCAAACTAGAGATGTGGAATTGGGAGTGCATCATTTCTCGCCGCTGGTGCGGGGAGGTGGCGGAAGGGCTGCGCTGCGCGGGTGGGAGCGGCGCTCTGGTACCGGTAGCACTGGGGTTAGGACCCCGGCGGAGCTTCGCCGCCGCGAAAGCGATCGTGGTTATGCCCGCGCTATGGGAGAGTTTCATTTCCAATTCCTGCGGTTTAGGCTAATATTTCTGCATAGGAAATCGTTTATTGCAAAGTTTCGCTCCTTTGAAGTTTAGAGGGGGGAGTAGGCTGCTCCCAGATGTAGGATCCTGCAACCCTATTTCCAAACCCACCTCTGGAACAGGCTGTCATGCCACTCTTCCACCTTTTATGTCTCGTTGTGGCTACGGGGTAAGTTCTTCACCTTCAGAGCTGCAAATCATTTAGTCCAGGTGGAGTCCCTGAGGGCCTGTCTCCATCGTGCTCAAACCTCTGCTCATAAGCAGCAGGGTCTGCTGGAGTTACCACCTTCAAAAAGTAGCTTGGTACAAATTTGTTTCTGGAAAAAGAGATTCATATGTGCTTACACTTCACAGGGGAGGCATGTACATAGGCTGGTTATAAATGCAACACCAGTCAAATCATGCTTTAGTTGAATTAGCTTTTTACGGTTTTGTTTGCTTGTTGGTTGTGCAAATTCTGTAAAAAGGGCTAGAAGGACTGTCAAAAAGGCATACAGGGGAATACTCTATTTTAAATTTTTTTTTCTGTATATTTGGCCTTTTTCCCAAGGAGTGCAAGTAGACAATAATTTGACCTCATAGGTGAAAGAACTTTTACAGCAAAACTACTCAATGAGGTCATGAGAAATAACACACGCATGCTTCTGTTATTCAAATATTTTGATTTTTTTGTTTCCTAATACCTATTTACACTGTACTAGTGAATATTGTCAGAACTACCAGCACGTTAGGTCTTTAAAAATGCATAACATGGGTTTAAATAATGTGCAAGGCCTGCCATTCATCCTTTGACAGTAGTGAACTGAACACTGTACAGTAGTTACCACATGCTGGCAAATTACAATAAAATAGTGATCAAAGTGTAATTTTAAGGCTTTGTTCCTACAGAGGCCTAAGCATATGTTTAAACACACAGTAGCTTGGCTGAGGAAGGCTTAAAACAAGGCTATTTGTAGAACTTTTCATGTTTGAGATAGGTTTGTGGAATAGAAATGCCTCAAATGCATTTAAGAGTAATTATAACTAATCTTCTAATTTAATAAGCAATATAAGGCCTTTGTGAAGCATGGGGAAATGATAGTGTTAATACAATGTTTCTGTTACGTTAGGAATTCTGTTACAGTAGCTGAAGATAATCATAGGTGACTGTTAATGAGGCTGTATGAGTATTTCATTTCGCCACCTGGTGGCTGTTTTCTTTTGTTCAGCTTAGTGACAGAAACGCAGTGTAAAGCTTGTGCTGACCTGACAGGACAGACGGAGAAGCAGTGAGGGAACTGGAAGGTAGGGAGTTTAGCAGTCAAAGATCTTTGACCTTCACCCAGTGTACAACAATGCGTTTTACAAATCGTAAGGGTGCAGAGAAGAATCTGTAAAAGCAGTGAAATACTTTGTTGTAAAGCAACAGACAAACTAGATGGTTTCTCCCCATATCTGGCAGCAGTCATTAAGTTCCAGGGGCCCAAAATACACCTCAGTGTGTGCTGTTAGTCCATGAAGAATCGTTTACCATTCCAGCTGTGTTTAGTTGATGGTCATTGGCTATGTTAATCATCCTTATGGCAATATTGTAAATAATATAATTAGAAGAGGTAATTTAATAATTATCTTCTCTTACACAGCTGATATATCAATGATTTGAATGAGCATACAGAATAAACACACTGCCCGTAAGCTCCCCAGACAGCAATCGGAGCCCTAGCACCCTAAAAAAAAAAAAAAAAGTGAAGCCCTTCTGTGGAAAAGACCGAAGCCACAAGCACAACCACGTACCATAGTAAGAGAGCCAGAAAGATTGAGAGTGTCAGTAATCACATCCTAGAACAGAAGGAAATTTGTTAAGTAAAATTCCCAGGTGATTTGAGGAAGTGACTTATATCCTAAGCTATAAAGAAAGGCATGAAAATCCCTCCAAATGGTCCTTGCCAGTTTGACCAGAAGGAAATTTCCTTCTCTTTCTTGATGGTATTCAGTATTTTCTAGGGCCAGAAGCTTTAATCAGTATGCAGTTGTGAGCCTGTAAATTTCCTTCTCTTTCTTGGTGGTATTCAGTATTTTCTAGGGCCAGAAGCTTTAATCAGTATGCAGTTGTGAGCCTGTAAAAGTCATTTAACTTGAATGCAGGATCAGACAAGAGGTAAGCGTTCCACATAAAAAAATGAAGGTGATCTTTACTTAGGTGTAGTGTGAATGACTGACAAAATGTGTGGGATTTCTTTAGTCATTCCTGCATAAGCTTTGTTGGTTGAAGGAGATTACATTTGCTTACGAAGGCAGACTCTCTCTTTATAATAGCATTAGCCATATTATGTATTAGTTCTGTGAAATGGAATCCATGGGTTACAACACTAATTTCAAGGTTATATTTTCAACATATGAAAGTTCCTTTCCAGAATTGCATGGATTATAAACACTCTATGTTATTTGGAGATTATTCTAGAGTGGTGTTCTATCCGTTACCGAACATATGGTGTTTCTGTTTGTTTTTTTTTTTTTTAAAGCTTATACTTCCGAGCAATTTCTTTTCTTACAGCATAATGAAGAAACGTTGTAATTTTGAGATACCCGTCTCAATGTGAAGCCCCTCTGCATAGTGCAATAGAGCTTTTAAGTCAAGCAGGACTGGTCTTGGAAACTCTGAGATCCAGCCTTGTCAGCTGCAGGAAGGCAGCTTTGTCAGTCACTGCTGCTGAGTCCTAAACTGTCAGGAGAGGGCGCAGCCTTCCTAGAAGTTTCAAATGGAAAAAGGTGTCGTGGTGTGTCAAGATCATTCAGAAAGGCTGTCTCCCCAAAACATGCATGGTCCGGAGGTTCAGACACGCCTCCTGGGAAACAGTTTAGCTTTTTATTTCTCATTTTGGAGTTTACAACGTGGTTCCTGAATTTAACTTTTAGTTATACTGTAAGCTGTACCATATATTGTGTAGTGTAATGCAGAGTATCTTCTGGAAGATGTTGGATAGCTAGCAGTGGATACTGCAGTTCTTTTTCTTTTTTTTTTTTTTCCTTTTTTTTTAATTTCAGAAATATGTACAGTAAAACATGGCTCCTGGGACTGCAAGATTTTTCTGGCTTCTCCGCTCAGTGTATGGGGAAGAAACTTGCTCTAATCAAAGACTAGATAAATCTTCAAACTTCAGGCAGTTTGCTTCCCTCTCTGCTCTGTCTGGCAATGCTGCTGATCAGAAACTAGATAGTAATTTCTCAGGAAACTGACTATGCTTGATTTTTCTTTCTTTTTTTTTTTTAAATTCACAATTGAATCAGACATTTGAAGATTTGAAATTACCTGCAGAATGAATTTAAAATGGTATTTGGACCTACCAGATCATTTCATTTCACCAAAGGCTTTCATTTCTGATATTGTCAGAGCAATGCTAACTAATGTAAGTTCTTCTGTGGAAATGAAATATAAAAAAATTAAGCAAACTGAAAACAGGAAATCAAAGCATTGCAATTTGTCTTCACAGAATGTTTTGACTTTTTCCCATCATGACGTGAAACTAAATTGGCACATTTCTCTGGAATGTTTTTAATTCAGTAAAACTGCATTTATCTTAGACCATTATAGCTGAAATAACCCCTACCACTGCATTATCAAGCAGAAAGAGCTTGTCTGACTGAATTCACCAATCAGCCTGAAAAGCTTTATGTGAAAATTGTTTATGGCTGTGGTTTCGTAAGGTGGATATTATCAAAGCTAGCTGAATAAATAATATGTGCTTTCCGCTGGCTTCTAAATGGGCAACAGTTAGTAAAAGAAAAATTCTGCAGTTACTGTTAGCTAAGTTAAAGCTGCAGCTGAGCAGGGAATGAACTGTTACTAAAGCAGCCTGTTACTAAACTCCACTGCTGATCTGTCCTTTGTCATCGAAAGGTGGTAAAACATTTATGCGCAGCTGATGCTTGTTTCTTTGAGCAGTGGTTGGTGCCCTAAGCTCCATCCAGAATCAGTGCAGACTGCCTGGCTCTTCCACAGGGCACTGCAGAGCTCTTGTCTGTGTTAGAGTTGAGGGAACCGGGAGTGCCTTTTAGGGCGATGGCATCCCCCAACTGCATCAGGGACCCCCCTTGTGAAGAGTCCATCTGGATCTGTAAGCTGGCTGTGCAGCAGAGGTCCTGAGGATCCCCATTCCCTGCAGTTCTAACAGAGTCTGAATTAATTCCTGGTCCATGTGGTCTTCACGTGTCTCTCTGCTGACAATGAAAGGAACCTGCTGAGCCTGGCCTCCCTGTGCTAGGTGTTAGCCATTATGACAATCCCTATGTGGTGGTCTCTCTTTTCTCCCAGGGCTGTAGTACCTCTCAAATCTTTTCAGAGGCACTGAGATACTCTTCTATACATCTCAAATGCCCACATCTTCTATATCCCTGCTAGTTTCTTTAGCATTGACCTCTGGGCGTGCAGAATGACCAGGCACCGGTTTCTCTTATTTTGGGGATCCAACAAAAGTGTCTTAGCTTTTCTCAGCTCTTCAAGGAAGGGACTATCTCCATGTGTTCTAGTGGCAATGGCATAAAATATAAAACATTGTAATGTATGTTTTAGATGGAACATATAAATATTCTGTTCAGAGTGCAATTTTATTATTACTTTTTACAAATCTCCCTAGGTATCTTTACTGGAGTCATAGTTACGAAAGTGGGAAGGCATTACTACATCAGCAGCCCAATCTCTTGTGATTCACAAGCCATTAAAAATCTCAGAATTGTCCTTAAACAATCCTAAATGTGTTATCTAGAAAGAACCCTATGTAGTTAGAGAAAACAGATGAAATAGCAGTAATTTTATGTGGGTCTTAGAAATCTCCTACATCTGAAGGGCTTGTAGGTTCTTTGATTTTTAGCTCAGGCTTATTTGGGCAAGGACAGGGTTGCTAACACTCAACAGTGTTTGTTGGGAGGGTTTTTTGGTTTGTTTTGTTAGTTTTTTTTTTTTTTTCTTCTGAGGAACTCTTTTCTGAGTCTCGTCCATGTTTGCAGCTGATTTGGAGCATCTAATGAACAGGCAAGCTCACATTCTTGCCATGTGAGGGCTACCTAGTGGATTAACCAGCTCATGAATGTCAAAACAGCCCCATTTTACCTGTGGTCTAGACCACATCCTCAAAATGGCAGAAGTTAATGACTTCAGTGTGGCAATACTATGCGTACACCTGGCCTCAACATATTTTTGTACGTAACGCATCAGCAGCATGTGCAAAGTGTGTTTTAGGGTATGTACATTTTAATGACGGCAAGGCTTGTCAGCAGAGGCAATAGACAAACCAATGTGGCTGGCAAAAACTGGCAAGCTATTGGCAGCGTTGGCAAGTTCAGGTGTGAAGGAGATATGGTAAACTTTAAGATGAGTGCAGACTGAAAACAATCTGACTTCAGCTCCTATGTTACTTAGACAAGCTGGGAGGAAAAACAGCTGACAAGTATAGCAACTCAGCAAGCTATGGGCAGCCAAAATGATGTACATGCAACACATACTATTTCCTCCTAGGTCTGACAATACTTCCTCCTCCTAGGAGTTGGTATTGTGTGAGTACCTCAACTGACAGCAGGAAAGCAAGTTTTCTAGCTCTCTCAGTAGCAGAGCAAAGCTTTCCAGTGTGACTAATTGTTTTTTTCAATACAGGGTCTAAATACAGAAAGCCAATAAGAAAAGAAATCAAAATTATTTGTTTAAAGGCAGTCCCTTGCCTTTAAGAGGCATGGCTTGTGAGTTTTGTACATTTAAGATGAAAAGTGCTAAAAATGGTTGAAGACCATTATTCTGTTTCAATGATCCAATTTATTGGACAAAGGTGAATTGATTTCCATAGCCATCTTCCTTCCTTGTGTGTCAGCTTTTTTCTGTGATGACAAGAGTCAAGTGTCTCCAAACACCATTGTTGATCAGCTGGTAGGAAATTCTGAGGTACAGTCTACTAACTGTGTATGTGATGGGTGCTATTACAGCAGTCTCTTGCATACCAAGCTGTTCAGTGTAATAGCATATATGCTCGTAATCTTTATTAACATATCTTTTAAGGCATTTTTAATTTCTAAGACATTTCAGAGGGTTGGTTCTTTGGGTTTTTTTGAAGTTTAGGAACATTGAAACTTACATCTCCAGCTGTTTTTTTATATACATAAGAAAAACTGCAATATCCTGTTGTAATCGCACA
This sequence comes from Sagittarius serpentarius, assembly GCA_034782735.1. Classification (NCBI taxonomy): domain Eukaryota; kingdom Metazoa; phylum Chordata; class Aves; order Accipitriformes; family Sagittariidae; genus Sagittarius; species Sagittarius serpentarius. Next base: position 19,507,309 of record JAVKLA010000081.1, read on the forward strand.
AGTTCATTTCACATCTATATGTCAAAACAGTCAGTGAAATTCAGGTGTCCGGTTCAGATGTTTTGGACAAGTTTTCCTCATGAACCAATGTTGTGTGACTGGCACTGATGTCTATCAATAAAAATAGTTGGAGCATTTTTTCTTTCCAAAGATCGTGCCCTTTTCTCTTTACAGTGAATGGCAAAACATCCATGAAACATAGGTGAAAGTAGGATTCAGTTCCAGGTTTCAAAATTGAAATGGCTGAGGTTTTTCTGGGTTAATGACAACTGTCTCAAATTCAACTGCCATGCAAGGAAAATGGTTCCTTTTGCAGATATTTGTCAATATCTTTCTCATTGTCTTTCAGACTCATATCTGATGCCTGTTTTCAGTACTACATATGTCAATTTTATTCTCTGTCATGTTTTTCTGCAATGAGTTTGCTTTCTTGATCTATGTTCACTGAGATGCAAAGCATCTGGGATGTAGGCGCATAACAAGGGTAGATCTCAGAAAAACAGGATTCCTTTCTGGAAAGCTCTTATACGAGAAATATGTGAGATTGGCCATATCTGGTCCTAAACTACCTGACAGGCTTGTTGTCATAGGTAAATTATAAACAAGAGAGAATCTAGAGAGAAAATACCATGTTCCAAATAGCCAAAATGTTTTTGAATGCTGTAGAAGTACTGTCTGCCCCAGCTGCCTTGGAGTCCTGCATGCAATGGCCTTTGGCTGCACCAGCGGTCAGGATAAGGCCCTCAGACAGAGGGGTCTGTTGGTCTCTATGTGGTCCCCTGCTGTTGTCTCATAAGCAGAAAGAAGCAAGACTGAACCCCTGATGTTTGTACCAAGAACAGGCAGAACGTGGGATGGAGCAGGTGGAAGGGAGGGTGGAGAAATGGTCAGGGAGGGAAGCAGCAGGATGACGAAAGCAAGCATAAAGACAGTGAGGCCGATGAGAAGTCTGACCTCCACCTCTTCAATATCCAGGATCAGTCAGAGATCTCTTGAGAGCAGCTGAACCAGCTCTGTTGCCAGGAGAAGAGCTAGGAAACATGAGATTAGGTAAATCCCGGTGCCTGAGCAATCTGTTTAAATTCACTAGGCTCTAAGTAGGAACCCTGTCTCTAAATCGTGGCTAAGTGGGTTTCAGTGCTGGGAAAAGGGTGCTGTCTCTGAGCTGGCTTCTTCGTTCTAGCAAGCAAATACGATCCCAGTAGGCTTAGATGGTGTCACTGATGTGCTCTGCGGGAGGCACTGCCAGGGCGCACTTCCCCTTGATGTTGCCTGCATCTCTCTGTACCAGCCGTACAGTCTAAGTGCAGCCTGTGTCATTTTGAGGGAGCTGCAGCCACCCCATGTCTAACCTTACTGAACTCAAGGGGTGTGCATTAGTGGTGAATTTGCCTCACAGTTTTCAGTTTTTAACCACTGAACTGAAAAAAATTTAGTAAGCACAGTAAGCCTATCAATTTACAGGGTCTAGTGCTTGTTGCAGGGAGCCTCAATTCCCACCATAGCTGAGAGGGCTGTTTTCAGAGCACCAGCTTGGGTTCTGTACCCTCATCTGGCCAAAGATCAAATCTAGATGTTGAGAAATTCTCATACCCCCATTCTTCCATGTATGCAGTGCTAGTGAGTTGGAAACATGGCCCCAAACAGCACCAAAAGCACCAAGACCTGTCTTCCCAACACAAGCTGATTGCCAGATATTTCAAAGGAGCAACTTTGTCTTGATTTCCCTGCATTTATGGAATTGTTTGTAATGTAGGCCACAGGGTCTTTTCTGTCTGCTCGGTCAGATGTAAGTCAGCAGTTCAGTGGATTTAAATGAAAGACTGATGGCGACTTACAATCAGTTTGCATGGAGATGGCATTGGGCCATTTGCCCAGTTGCGGAATGTTATGTGAGCAGAGCAGATATAATTATTTCCAAATTTGGCCACAATCCATATTTTATCCATATTTATCCATATTTTGCTGCAAAGGGGCTTGTCTCCTTTGGCAAGAAATCCCCTGGGCAGAGAGCATATCCTCAGTAACTCACTGTTTACCCCATACTGGGTGGAGTTTCCAACAAATTCTCCTCTGTGGAGGAGCCAAGATGCCTGACCATTGCTAGTGATGCAGCTATCTCAAAATCAGGCCTCTGTCTTCTCGGCAGCCTGTCTCACTTAGGAAATGTTGCAGCTTATGAGATCATTCACAGTTCTCTGAGCAGCAACTAATTCTTGATACAAAACCTGTTGGCAGTGGCCTGGATTTTTCAAGGAGCAAAGACTCCTGTGCATATTATCATGTGGAGCAGGAGGGAGTTTCAGGAGCACTGCAAAGATCTCTCACCAGTCAGGTGCTTCTTATTCAAAGGGATGGTGGGATGTAAACCAGCTTTCATTCAAAAATAACGTAGGCATTTTAGCACATGACTGTACCCCATCTAACACATCCTCTTGTACCTTCTGGGATCATTTTATCTGAATTGTGCTGATGGAACTTGATTGGTATCAGATGGCCCTTTGCAGAGTTGCTTCAGGGATGAGGAAGATGTAGACTGAACCTGCTGGGGTAGCTGTTGCAAACTGACCTATTCTCTTGCTCGTAGCAAGCCAGTCAGGGATGGGTGGTGCATCCAGTTTGTGGCTGCTGAGCCATGAGTCTTCTGATCTTTTTTCCCCATATAAATGTCTTCAGATACAGTTTGACAGCAGGTTACACTGAGAAGAGTTTTCCACTCTGCAGTTCTATACCATCAAGACATGCTTAAATTATCCTACAGGCTGTGCCTTCAGAGAGGCCTGTGTTACTCGCACATCTCTGGTTTTGGCTGATGATTTATATGCCGTTACTAGCTAGGCCACTTCTCTGGAGAGCCCACCTTTCTCAATCTGATAAAGATGCATGCAGACAGAGCTACAACTCTGTGCTAACTAAAAAAACCCAGGGTGATAACCCCCTACAAAGCATGACAAAGAGTCACTGCATGCTCAGGTTTGCCTTGGGGCTGGTTTGCTGGACCAGTTTCTTCTGAGTCAGATTCTGTTATATGCCAGCTACTGTGGTGAGTTTAATTCAGTTTAAAAGTGGATCAGATAGGTTTCTTCCCTCTTCACAATTACTACCTTGTTATTGCTCTGTTTGTTAATATGTATTCTGGCAGCATCGCACAGCTACAAGTGTGCCCCAGGGCCTGGTGCAGTAAGTGTCCATGGTGTGTTTTTCTCTCTTGATTGTGTAGAACGAGTCATCATTGCATCATAAACTTATCTCGGCAGCTTCTCAAGGCTCATTCTTGCCTGTGGGAAAAGCTTCATGTGAGAAAAGTGTCAGGCCTGGCTTTCTGTGGGATACGGTGGACCGTTACGCCCTGAGCTGAAACGTGAACGTTTCTTTTTCTGTGCTGGGACTGATATGAGGGGGCAGATAGTAGTAAGTCAGAGCTGTGTTGGACCCCAGTCTAATTCTGGCCCTAGGAAGGCTCTGTAGCGGTCTCTCAAGTTTCCGTTGGAAGTCAAAACTTGGTTAGAGAAAATATGATGGTGACTGAGTCCCACGAAGAACAGGAAATAATCTCTGCAGCTGTGGCAGCTAGTGCTAGTGTGTGGGAAATATACGCCATTTGTGTGAGCTTTTGAATACTGGTTTTATTTCCATCTCACACCTTGATGTTGAATTCAACCATTGCACCTCCCGGTAAGCAAACTCACCACCACAGGACCTTCTCTGGTGCAAAAAGGTGCTGTTTGCATTTCCCATTGCACTGGTATCACTCAGCTATGAAAAAACCAGAATCACTGTTTTACCAAGGCAATGGTTGCTAGAAGAGAGGGGTCTCCCAAGGGATTATAGGTGTTAAGTTGCTCTATTGGTAGAATGTAACAAGCTGCAGTGATCTCTACCTAACACGCACATGTAGGCTTTGGACTCATTGGCATTAAAAATATTTTGAAGGTCAGGAATAAATCTCTGTGTGACTGCCTGTATGTATTTACACTCTTTTTGCAAAGGACAAAAAGAAAAGAAACTGATGCTTGCTTTTTTGGTGATTAATTTTTATGGTTTAACCCCAGCCAGCGGCTAAGCATCATGCAGCCGCTCACTTATTTCCCCCCCTGCCACCCAGGGGGATGGGGGAGAGAATCGGAAAAAAATGGTAAAATTTGTGGCTTAGGGTAAAGACAGTTTAATAGGACAGAAAGGAAGAAACTAACAATGACAATAATAACAACAATAAAGTAACAAGAATAATAAAAGGTTTGGAATACACAAAACAAGTGATGCACAATGCAGTTGCTCACCACTAACCTACCAATGCCCAGTTAGTTCCTGAGCAGCGCTCCCCTCCCGGCCAACTGCCCCCAGTTTATATACTGGGCATGATGTCCCATGGTATGGAATACCCCTTTGGCCAGTTTGGCTCAGCTGTCCTGGCTGTGTCCCCTCCCAACTTTCCTGTGCCCCTCCAGCCTTCTTGCTGGCTGGGCAGGAGAAGCTGAAAAGTCCTTGACTTAGTCTAAACATGACTTGGCAACAACTGAAAGCATCAGGGTGTTATCAACATTCTTCTCATACTAGACCCAAAACATAGCACTAGACCAGCTACTAGGAAGACAATTAACTCTGTCCCAGCCAAAACCAGGACATTAATATTGTTTGTCTGCATGAAGATTGTTTTCTCTGAAGCTTGAGTGCATGGTCTTTACAGCTAATGGGCTGCTCCTGTGTAAAATTCCTTCAAAGGATACTCCAGAGGAGCCAACTGCGATTAAAACCCAGAAGACTGTGTCCCAGTCCTTCTTTGACATTTGCTTCTTTGACTTCTGTTATCTTTAAATTACATCCTTAGTTCTGTCACTCTGTCAGAGTAAGATCACCCTTGTCTAGATCTTTGCCCATGGAAGGTTTAGTATAGCCCTAACCTAGTTAGGAATCTGAGGGGTTTCCCCTCATTTCCTTTGGATGTATTAAAATGGATTATCCTGATATGAAGAGTATAAAATGGGCAGAAGTAAAAAAAAAAAAGATTCAGACTCTGAATCTCTAAGCTCCAAAGACCTCACCATCCTGAGCCCCACTGGCAATAAAAAATGCCTGTAAATGCAAAGTCTTCCGTCTCCGAAGTTTTCAGGTTTAACAAAGCAGATGAACATATCATTGTCCCTCTGTTTCTGCAGTCCATCAGAGTCTTTAGCCCCAAATCTTTGCTCAGCCTTAAGCTGGACAAAGTAGAGAAGGAATTTGAAGTGAGTAAGAACACATCAGGACTCCTGAGTTTAGCTAAGACTGCATATAAAAATAATATTGTCTTAGAAAATGAAAAGCCCATGTACTTCATCTGCTGAGCAAGAGGTTTCATGCCCCTGTTTTTTTCCTGTTTGCTGGCAGATTCACAAAATAGAATTCACAAAACTGCAGCTAAATAAGCAGCTGGAGGGCTGTTATCTCTGTGCAGAGCCATGGGCCTGTTCCCTTTCTGTTTTCAGGCGCTCTGCCCATTCCCCCTCATTTGTAAAGGCTGCAGCCTTATGGGAGGGTGAGCACGCTCGCATACATCATAGCATTGGTGCTAGCTGAGACTGAGCTCAACAAATTGTTTCTGTCCATTCCCCCAGAGGTGATCACTTAATAATTTATACCTGGTATTTATACCTTCTGGTACAGTGCTCCAAAACACCTGTCAGGCTGACCTGGACTTTGTGTAGCCAGTGGCCATTCACCCATCTCTGGCATTTGGCCATTTTGGGGTGATAAAATGTAAGCTATGCAGAAAACTGGCAACGCAAAACAGCTCGGGTCAGATTTGTTTGCTGCTGTAACCTCCTTGACATCTGTAGAGTACTAGCATTGTTTCCTCCACGTTCAAGAGTAGAAGACCACCAAGGCATGAAGGCTGAATACAGAAACATTTAGCATTCCCAGTGGTGTTTGCAAAGAAACCCACCAGCCAAAAGCTATTTGGTAGCTTGAGTTCTGAGAAGGTACTGTTCTGTGTCTTCCCTTATATGTTGGTGCTGAACAGTTCAAAAAGGACAGGGATAAAAAAATTACCCGGTTCAGTCTAAGCAAAATGATAAGTCTGCTCTCTTGAAATACGATTCTGCTTTATCTGGTTTTACTTTTGGTGGAAGGGGAGGCACACAGTGTTTTCCTGTTGCCACCTGTTTCTGGCAATGCAGGACCTGCTTGAAAGCCACTGAAAGTTCCCATAACCAATAATTACTGTGGATCTGGCTAATAAGAAACTCTGCTCTCAGCAATATGGAAAGTAACTAAAAATAAATAAAGGTCACATGTTTATAGAGCCCTTTCCACATATTTAACATTTCTAGTTGATAGAGTGTATTGTGTTTCTTACTCCTACGTGTAGAAGATGTTTGCATCACTTGTGGGATGCTGAAGAGGGATGTTGTGCAGGTGTTGCCGTAAGTGCCTCAGCTCCTTCCAGGGCTTTTTATTCAGATCTCTTTCCAAGCCTGGCAGGACAGGTGAACCCCTGTGGAAGCAGAATTGCAAGTGTCTTCTTTGTTGTATGAGTGATGCATAACCCTCTGCCTTCAGCACTGAAAGCCTTTACTGTTCTTCACTTTCTTAGGGTGGCAGTTTCCTTCCTATTAGCAGGTGCTTAAGGAAACATCTGGAGCCACCTACCTGTGGCCTGTTGTTTCCAGCTCTCTTTGTTTTTAAACTTCAAACACAGGGTGTGTATGTGTGTGAAAGGGAGATCAGGCATCTACATTTGGGTGTTTGGTAGAAGGCAAGTGTCCTCCAGGTCCCTTTATAAACACTGGAGCTAAGGCCTCTGGAATATTGTTCAGGGCATCAAAACTGTCTCACTAAATCATCCTCTAGAGAAGTGGCTCTCTTTCCACTGCTGAGACCAGACTGAATTACCACAGCTGAAATTAGATGCTGCAGAAGGTGGCATGAATACCCCTGCAGTTTCAGCTACTACTCACCCAATAAAAGGCTTCCAGTTTTGCCATTAATGTAGTCACTCAGCTTGCCTAAGCAGAAAAAGCCGTCTTTGCAGAAAATTGTGTATTAAGCATCAGTCTTTATTGCACCAAATAGTTCTTTTAAAATCCTCACCCTGGGAAGCTGTTGACACATGTTCGAGTCACTCTACCACCTTCTCCCAATAAATGCATGTGTAATTGTATTTGTGTATACTAGTTACATGTTGCTGTGGAAGTTTTGGCATGCTGATACATATCTGCATACCAGCCATCAGAGCCTGTGACTTTATGGCCATATATGGAAGTTCACCTGTGAAGGTATCCAGAATTCCCCTTTGGATCTGTTTGAGGTCTAAACCAAGCAGCTTAGAAGAGGGCAAGCGGAGCTGCTACATGCCCAAGACAGGTGGCCCCCTCTGGCAGTGAAAATGTGGCTTCCTGTTTGAAACCTGGTTCACATCACCCTGAACGCTGTGAAGGGCATTTCTTCCTGCCATGCCCTCTCCAGAACAAGAGGTTCTCTGTGGAGTGGTATGCTCTGAGAGGCCAGATCTGGCTACTCCCTTCGAGCACTGCAGGTAGAAAAAGATGGCTTGAAAATAAAGGAAGCAACAAAAATTATTTGGAGGCTGGCCAGAGGCAGGTGGGAACAGGCTGAGGAGATGGAGGTCCATTTGGTCTGGTGCTGTGGCTATGTAGGTCCAGTGTCTAAAATCCTTTGTGGGGGGAGAATGACATGGAGGGAGTCATTGGCTGCAGTTAACTGGGGAGGGTCCTGAAGGCCAGGTGTAGGAAAGCTTGAAAGCACACATTTCAGCATAATTAGAGGCTTTTCTGAAATGAAAATAAAACTTGATATGCAAAGTCTATACACTTGGATTTCATGTTGCACTACACCCCCTGGAGTAGACCTTTATCTTGCATTTACATCAGGATGTTAGGCAATATACCACCACCTGCAATTTACTTTGACTGTGGTGACTGTTAATTCTTACAGTGTGGATTGAACCCATGTTTCAGAAAAGTTTCCAGTCTGTTATTTGGTCATTAGGTTGAAAAGGTCTGTGTACCTTGAAAAAGGTGATAATAAGCATGATGAAAGTGTACAGAAAGCTAAATGATACTGAGAAGGTAGTTTAGGGTCTTCTCTTTATTCATCCACCTATTAAAGGATAAAAGGGCATATAATGAGACAGAAGAGTGGTACATTGAAGGTAGACAGGAATTTTCTTTGCATGGAGTATATTGCCGTTCATGAACAATATCAGCTTGCATAAACATAACAGGATCCTGAGAAAGATCAGACATGTAACAGCCTCCAACACCAGTTGCAATCACTGCAATATCAGTGATAAATACGTAAAATCTGAGACTATTGAATAGGGTTCAGACCAATTCTACTTAAAGAGACTTGAAAGAAAAATCTGTCTGGGGCCAGCTATGCTGTAGCTGTCTGCCACAGCATCCCTTGTGCTGTCCTCCAAAACACATTCCAATTAGCACAGCCAAAGACTGTGAACTATTTGGACTGCCAGTTTTATCGAGTGTAATAGTTACCATGCTCCTGTGATGGTCTGTGATCATCAATTTATTTATACTGAGTACAGCAACAGTCTCCTGAAAGATACCTGGCATTCTAACACCTACCTGAATGGCTGCTCGATGCTTCAAGTGTACATTAGTTATTTCTTCTACAAGTGAACCCATATTGTGCTCTACTTGGAGACACTTGGGTTGGCTCTTAGTGGAAAGGTTCAGGCCCTGATTGGTCCTGTACAACTCCTGTCTAAACCAGCCCAATGACAGGACTGTTAACCTGGCTGGTATTATTCCCAGAGAGTCTGAAACAGCTTCTTCTGGTTTACAAGACATATAAATGCTTTATGAGACATGCAGGTTCCCAACAGATGCTGCTGCACATCTGCTCTGCACAGGCAGCTCCTGGTTGCCTCTAGCTGACTTTGCTTACAGGCAACTTGGCCCTAACAGCTGTGTGCCCACATTTGTACAGTTTTGTGACCAGTAATAAGCCTTGTACTTCTGCAATCCTGATGAGATTTAGTGAGTCAGGGACCTCTGCACCATGCTGTGTTGTGCAACACAGGCACCCCAAACACTGCTGGCTGGCAGCTGAGACCCGGGACTGAGCCCTTGAAGGATGTCTATAGATGGCCATCAGTTCTCTACTGGTACACAGATGTAATTTTATGTGTTATGGGACCAGGTAAGGCAGATATGATATGGGCACTCTGACCTGCAAATGCATCATCTTGTCATCCTGGAAAGTGAGATTCTGCTTTTTACCAGCTTCCCTTTCACGCTGGCCAGTGTGAGCCACACAGCTCTCAGAGGACACTCCAGAGGTAAAAATGCTGTGCTTGTCAGTTGTTGAACTTCTGCGCTGTTTATTCCTGCCCTTTCCTCCTACCCCAAACAGTGAAATGTTTGCTGGCACTGTCCAGGAATTCATCTGTTGGCATTTTAATATGCATGTGTACAATCATCCAGTTGCTACAATTACACCGTGGGAATCTTGTTTCTAAAAATACACCAATCTCTGCTGCTCTCCAACACTAGCATGAGATAATGTATCATGTTCCCTAGTTGCCAGTGACACACAGGATGAAGGTAATCAATACAGCTGGTAATACATAAAGACAACAATTATAATTGCAACTGATTTCCTTTTCACTTAAAACCATCATTTTCTAGCCTGCATTATCACAGCTTCAGCTGTACAATGCACTAAAGCAATCATGTGCTTCCCTTTGCTAAGTAGAATCCTGTTATTTTGCCCGAGAGCATCTTTTGAATAGCTCAGAGAGGTTAGGTTTATTATGGCAACCTTAAACCAGTTCATACTCCAGCAGGTGCTCAGTTGCTATCAATCAGAGTATTTCCATGAGAATCAAGAGAGAGCTACCTGTTTGCATCACTCAGGTTGTGATTGCTGTATTTTGTCTAGGGAAGTGTGCGTGCACATCATCTTCTGAATTTGAGGTGCAGCAAACAACTCCCTGCTAAGAAACCTGATCTTCCATGCTCTAGCTTCTCTTCTGCATTATTTAAATTGCAACTGAAAGCACTGTGAGTCAGTGGAGGCTGCAAAAAATTGACAGAATGCCATTCAATTTATACTATTTAAAAAAAACATATTTTAGAAGGATTTTGCATTACAAATAGCCCCTCTGATCCCAGAGGAGCTACTCAGTGTACAGCATTACTCAACCTTACTGTAGTATATTCTGGCCCAGAAGAACATGTCTGCCTGGTGAGCAGAGGGGGCTTGGGAGCCTGAAATTCAGTGTTGTAGCCAAAAGTCACAGTGGTGAGACATTAAGTGTGTGCAAATCAGTATATTCCAAATCACAGCACTGATTGCTGAGAAACTGTTGTTACATCTCTGTTCTTCCCTCTCGCTGCCCATAGAATAACAGCAGTAATACTAGAAATGGCAAGGAGCATTCATGAATTAACACGAATTGTAAAGTTTGTCAGTGCTTTGAAGTTCTTCTGTGAACAGTCCTAAATAAATTACACCTTGGTCGGTGTCTGTAGAGGACACATAAAGGTCTGAAGCCACAGGAGAATTCCTCTGGCTGTGGGGTTTCCAGCAATGGTTCTCTCATGGAGAGGACCGGCCACCCCTGAGAAAAGGCAGTGGAAATGGAGGGGAATGGATGTGGAAGCTGTGTTCTGCACCCACACAATAATCCAGAGCCGCTCCCAGCTTTGCCCCTCAGAGTCTGTTTTGTAGTCACTGTAGCTCATTGTATGTTCTTCCAAAAATGGGGTCTAAAAGGAACCCCACTATCCTCATTGCAGCCTTTGTACTTTTAAATTAAAATACTTCGCTTTTCCCTGCAGAATGTAGCAAATCTGTTGCTTTCCCAAGAATGTTTCTTCTACCTAGAGGCATATTCTGTCCTTAGTTCTGGTCTGGATCTCTTCTAGACAGTGATTATCTTTCCCATTGAACAGAAAATTTCTTAGAGAGCAGCCAGGAAAGAATCCTCTCTGCCTCTTCGAGCACGCAGCGCTGGAGCTGCTACTGTAGCTTGTCATATGTTACAATACTGTCAGCATTAGCTTTTCTCCCATCACAAGGGTTTTTGGAGCCAGGCAAAGGCAGAGCCACTGAGCACTCTCAGAAACCTCCAGCATCTCCATCAGCGCTTGGCAAAAGGCTGCTGTACAGAATGGAGCTCTGCCTCTCTGCTCAACTGAAGCAACACCTGCCTCCGGCCTCTGGACACCAAGAGAGCATGGCTCTTTGCTGTTAGTATCAGATTGCCTAGTACTGAAATCCTCCTCTTTGCTGCTGAGATTTACTGTTCAGCTTCAGTGAAGTTTTTCTAATCAACCAGGCTTTTGTTCCTACCTTTCAGAGGAGTCGCAAGGAAGCCGTGTTCTGCAAACCAGAAGTCAGCATAGCTCTGTTTAACTGTTGCTTCTGACTGCTGAGGGAGTCTTGCAGGTCTCCTTCCGCCTGCTGGGAAGAGAGCTGCTGAAAGACACCTCCTTCTCAGGGTCTTTCACAGAATGCTCCCTCACCCCTGCCATCACAGCCCTGGTCTAGCAAAGCACCAGTGTCAAAACTGAAACCTCAAAACCTGAATAGGATGAGAAATGTGTAACTTTTGGAGAATGCTGGAGCCGACATGATGTTTCAGAGCCAGCCTCTATTCTTAGAAGAGTTGTGAAAGTCATAATTTAAAAATAAGATCCAGTGCAGTGCTAGCAAAGAGTCATATTCATGGTATTCCTGTGAGTAAATCCCTCAACATGAATTGGCTTGACTTTAAGCTCGGAAACACTCCACCAAAATAAGGCCCAGCTGTGAGGCGTCCGTAGTACTGATTTGAACAGGAGAGAAGTACACATGGCACTTGCCACATCAGGTACTCTGAATGGAGTGGGCGACCCCTTCCTTTCCTTCCCCCCAAAACTCATGCCTGTAGTTTACTCAGTATTACAAGTTAAACAAGAGCTTTTCAAGGGCCTCTACAGGAGTTAGCCAATGCAAGTGGTGAAACTTGATGTATATATTCCCCCATTTGAAAATCCCCCCAGGCACTTACGTGGCTGCTGTTGTTTTGCTGTCTAGTGGGGACTAAATGCTGCCTTTATACCATTCACAGCCATTTCTGGTTTGCATCTAAGTTACCTAATGCTGTGTTTAACTCAGAATCTCTAGATGTCTTAACATACCCCCTTTCAGGGTCGTGTATAGTAAACAAAGGGCCAGTTTCAGGCTGGCTTTGAGCAGGGATGGCCACAGATCCATGCTTATGGGTTAGAGCTAGGATGAACTCTGTGGGGGAGCACCTGATTCATTTTATTGGGAGAAAAAATACAGAACTAGCTGTATTCAAATCCTGTTCATCTGCTGCTTCAGTGCTGTTTGGATTTTGAGGTTTCCCTCAGAAACCTCTCTCATTTTTTACAGCCACAACCGGATGTAGGGCATAATCCTTTCCCATCTGGGTCATGCAGAATTTTTCCAATAGTTTTAACTGAAAGAAGCTGAGGCCTTAAAGTTTCCTCTTTGTCAGTGTGAACTTTAGTTAGGATCATGCCAACAAGTGAAACACTGGATCTCATAATAACATGTTTCTGGGGCTGATCTGGTAGTTTTACTTACCGTGTATAACTCTCATCCATGAATCCAGCCCCAGCAGAGTGAACTGAAGCACCTGTGTGCGTTACACTGCTGACGGGCTGTTTTATCCTATGCCACTGCTCTGTGTCTCATGACCTGGCCATAAGGTCTGAGTTGTGCCTGTTAACTCCTGAGGCTTACACTGCCCAGTGATGTCAGTGGGAGTCTTGCATGAGTAAGCAAGCTATTCTTTCCTCTCATTAAGTTATTTGATTGTTCTGTATAATGCATTTAAACTGTAAAGGAGTTTTACACAAGCTGCTACCAAAGCTGCACTAAAGTTTCACACTACAGTTTTATGAGGGAAATAGTTAGCTACATCTGAAAAACAGAAGATAAAAGAAGCCAGAAGTTAAAGAAGTTAAGAGGGTGTGTAATGATCATTAATAATTCCGACAAAAGACAGAACAACCTAGTGAATATTTCACTTTTTATTGTTATTAAAAGTTCATTATGAAATTGGCACAACACATAAAAATAGATCCGTGGTGAATGATACATATTGCTATTATTGCCCAGTCGCTGCATGCACACCCTCACTTTTTAAAATCAGAAGGTAATGAATATAAGACATTTCATTGGCTAACTGTGAAACCAGTGTTACTGCAGCAGAGAGAGGCTGTGCTTTCTGTTGACTCTATCAGATGGATAATGCAGACAGAAATAGTCCTCTATTCATACTTAAAAATAAACTCAGTTTTAGAGTATGCCCCAGCTGAAAATAACTGGAGAGGGAGAGCTAGAAATACCCTTTTCTTATGGACCTATTTCCATGAAAGTCAAAGGGATTTTTGTCATGGATTTTAAAAGCAGCAGGATATAGTTGTTTGTTGACAGACAGATGGAGAGGCCTAGCAACAGAAGCTAGGAAGGACCTGTGGCAAAGTATGAGTTTATTATTTTGATCTTGCACATGCTGCTGAATCTCCTTGTTCTAGTAATTGTGTATGTTCATAACAGCAGTGATTGCTGGGAGGAGCTAGGAGGGTGTATCAAAGCCAGATAAAGCGTCTGCAGCTCATTTTTTCTCCCCGTTTGGGTTGGCCTTGGTTCTAACCCCACACACCGTTCATTGCAAAGTGACTTTTACCTGTACGCTTTCTGATCCACATGAGAAAATCAGAACAATACCCAGGATTACAAAAAAATCTCACCAGGTCACTAACTGTTCCTAGACTTGTGTAGCTTTTCTAACTTCTGTACTCTTCACAGTGAGCATGTAGGGCTGCCCTCAGCCTGACTCTTGTTCCTCATACTGTCCTGTGAGTTCCAGGGGTGCTGGGAGGTTGCTTTGAGCCGCCATTAAGTGGCTCAGCAGAACTGCAGTTCTGCAGTGTAACCAGCCTCAGTGCAGAAAGCAGTGCTGTGATTTCTATGTGGAGCACTTCTCGTGGATGGGAGGCAAGATGAGCCCCACATCAGATACACTGCTTGAATGTCTGTGGGGAAAAAAAAACCTTAGTGGCATGGCTGCTCCTAAATTTTCCTATTATTTATTTGGGAGCCTCTTTTAAAGAAGGCAAGTAGGAACATGAACCCATTCATGCCTTCCAAACTTATACACAACGCTGCGTTTTTGCTGTGTGTCCTGGTATAGTGCTGCAGAAGGTGGCAGCTAACAGTATGGCAAATGCCCATCCCTGGGAAACTGTCACGCAGCTCCACAGCCTGTGCTCTTGGCTGGCTCTGAAATGCCCACTACCTCCCTCTGAACTCATGCTCTGTTAGGACTACAGCACGTCATGCTACCCCAACCCTGCTACCAAGCTTGAGAGTGCTGTGGCTACTCTGTTCTTGTTTCCTCCACAGTGAATAGTTTTAAATCCTGGAAGATAAAAATCTCAGTGCTGCTCCCTTACATTAAAATCTCAGGGCTTCAGTCTCAGCCTCACAGCAGGAGAGTGACAGGGGTGGAAAGCTGGCACAGCAGAATGGTGAATCAGGCTCTGCCTTTGGTTTTCAGGCTGTTTACTCAAAACAGCCCTTGAGAAAGATGCTATGCCTCAAGCAGATGTCACATTCAACCGGTTTAGCAATATTACGCCTATTTCTTCTCAAGCTAGTCAAGGAGGGGAGAACATAATATATGTTAGTGCAAGTTCACATAGACAACATATGAATATTTAGTACAAAATGTTCTTCAAGGTGGGGCAAACATTTCTAATTGTGACAGAAAAAGAAGGTATTTTGTAACATTTTTAACAACTTGGCTGTGAAAATGTGTTTATTTGAAATACATTTAGACACAGACTACCTCACATGATACTGAAGTATTTCAAGGCTCTTTCTGAGTAGGCAATAACCTCTTTTTTTTTTTTAATTAAATCAGCTTTATCACAGCCAATTCCAAACGCAACTAAATAATTTGGTCATGGTTTTTTGGTTGGTTGGTTTTTTTTTTCTTTTTCCTCTTTGGAAAAAATAAAGCTATGCTAAGTTGAGTGATTCCACTCCACATGGGTTTTACCCATTAAAGGCTTCTTTCATTTCAGAATTAATTCCCTCATTCAGAGGAAACCACAGAAATATTCAGCTAATAAATTCTAGCATAAGATTTCAAAAGTTGGTTCACACATTCAGTCCTGAAGAACTGCAGCTTCCAAGAAGCTCACAGACTACTTGTCCCTGCCGAAAAACATTTTGAAAAC
Source organism: Sagittarius serpentarius (assembly GCA_034782735.1). Taxonomy (NCBI): domain Eukaryota; kingdom Metazoa; phylum Chordata; class Aves; order Accipitriformes; family Sagittariidae; genus Sagittarius; species Sagittarius serpentarius. Next base: position 19,522,557 of record JAVKLA010000081.1, read on the forward strand.
CTGGCCCAATTTTGAAACAGTTTTATTTCAGATCTAGTAGGGCTTATATCCAAAATGAAGATCTGAATAATCCCTAAATTGTGGACACCAAAAAATTCAGATATAAATTATGCAGCACCGTCTCCCATCTTAAACAGCTGGGTTTGGCTCAAAGTCCAACTGAACAGAAACATTTAAGGCCTCAGTTTTCTCTGACTTACACTGCACATGGATGTGTTTAGCAGTTGCTTCTCAACACGATCAGCCAACGTAAGCCAAGCACACGTGGAACAGCCCTTGGTTACATAGACATCATCCCTCTTTTGCCTGCCATAGCCTGATACTGCCCAAGAGCAAAAGAAAAATAAAAAGGCTTCTGAACTGGTGTTAGACAGACAAATAGATGTGGAAGCCTTAACTGTGACTTTCTGCACTTTCCTGAGCTCTCAGCCAAACCACAACCCATCAGAAGTGGGTTCACAGCCCTTCTTGCCTTGAAGCCTGGCTCAGAAACCACAACAGGGCAGAATCAGCTGGTGGGCGCTGTGGTTGGTGGAGTTATGCAAAGGCAAAACCAGAATCAGGTTCAAAAAAGCATTTTCCCGAGACACAAAATTACTGGAGCAGGAACAAATGGGAGTGCCCAGCGCAGCAGGTGGGAACAACGGCAAGGCAGTATCACTGGGCCCTTGCTGCTGACAGAGATGGCACTGACACAGTGGTGCATTGGGTTCATCTTGGTGTCCCCGGCACAGGCATTGTGCTGTGCCGAGCCCATGCAGGATAGCAAAAGTCTGAGGGCTGTGCTAACTTACCAGCAATCCCAAGCAACTGAAAATTCAAGTCGGCCAAATTGCTTTTTCTGGGCTACAGTAAATGCATGGAGGAGAAATCTCCACTGGTGTGCTGTCAGGGAGATCCCTTTTGGTTTTGCGCTACGCTAGGGTCACGGTGCTACTTCCTCTCTCCAGCCTCCTACTTACGGCCCAGTGGACTAGCAGGACAGCTTCAGGCAATGGCACTGCATTAGCAAACCTGGCTTTACGTATCTAGTTGGAGAAAGGCCTAGGCAGGGAGGGTGCTAAATATCTCTCCAAACAGAATTCATCTTCTGTCTGCATCTGCTTTGGAACCATAGAGTATTTCCAAGCTGGAGAAAAATCCAAACACCTCATGTAGAAGCACCTTTCCCTTGGATTTTTATTATCATCATTTTTAAGAATATATTTTGTACCGAAACACTGTCAGCATTCTTTATACAATGGAAAATGACACAGTCATCATGTATAATGTAAAAGAGTAAAAACAGAGCAAGACAGGAACATTTCATATCAAGATTCAATCTGGAGTACAAATAGAATCTGATGTACAACTTAAGAGCCACACACCAGATAAAAAGATCATCTGGAAAACAACAGGTTCTCTCTTAATTTGGAAAAAGGAGGAAACGTCAGGGAAGGTCAATGTTAAGGCTAAAAATTCCATTTTTAACTTCTATTTTATAGGTGGCAGTCTGATTCTTAACTTGTCTGCAGCAGCAGCAACACCCCCCTGGCTTTACAAAGAGATTTGTACTTGCATGAAATAAGAATCAGGCTTCTATGCTCGGAGGACTCTGATTGACCTCAACAGGCTTTGGACTAGAGCCACAGTTGGAATTTCAGCTTGCAGTCTAAGGCTTCTTAACTGCAGGCCAAATTAGCACAAAATGAGGCTTTGCAACTGGCATTCTACCCTTAACTTTGGATATTCCAGTTCTGGTTGCTTTAAACCACAGCTTTATTGCAGGTTTAACATAGTTCTGTGTGTGAGATTCTTCTCTTTTTTTCTTCAATACTGTGCTACAAAGGATGTTTTTGTATTCTGTGTCTTAGTCCCTATATTACATATTTTCAAAATTGCCTAAATATATGTTTATATCATGATTATAACTACTCAGAAAGACCTGCTACAGTCTATTGTGAGCAGCCAAGGAAAAAAGTGTATTTAGTCCTAAACAAGTCAAGAAAAGTGGCTGTGTTCATTTATAGTGTAGCACAATGACTGTGTTTATACAGCTATACCTACTATTTAAAAAGCTACTTGAAAAGTTATTATTCATGTGCAGTAGCTGATTTTCAAGCATTAATAACTTGGCTGTCTAGACTAGTTTTAATTGTCATATCAAAGGCCGAATATGTTCTCAAACAAGTGCATAATATCTCCCATCTCCCCTGGAAAGAGGCTGGTTCTCTTTCTGAACAAAGAGACTGCCAAATTTATATAAAATTATAAAAGCACAGTTAAATCTACAAATTTGTTGTTTAAGTTTTTAAAACAGATCGACTTTAACTCAAACCTGTCCTGTGCAGCAAAGTTAGTAAGCCCTGAAAAACAGTTTCTAGTAAATATGCGAAGAGTTCCCCCCACCCCCACCAACTACCATGCCCACATTTTCCCAGGGCCTAGAGGGCTCCATTAAAATGTAACTTAATGTTCAATAGGAAACATGATTTTTCAAGAATGATATGTAAAGTTTAGCCGAAGAACCTAAGACATTTTGTACATTCAAAATGTTTACACTTTGCTGTTCTTAACCATCAGTAAGATTGTTCATTTTTACTAATAATACATACAATGAGTATAAATAAATAAACTACAGATAAGCTTTAAAAATTGTATTAACAATACATTGTGCAAAAACTCGTAACGATCTACATTCTATGCAGATACCCTGACTAAAATATACAGGCTGTGTCCTCACATCCTCATTCAGTTTTTGCACAGTCCTTGGGCCAAATCAGAGGCTGGAGGCAATCAGCAAAATTCCATTGCAAGCCATGGAGGTAATGCTGATTTACACCAGCAGAATTGCTGGCCCCCAGGTGTGTGCAAAAATCCCATAGAAATCAGTGGGAATTGTGCTTGACTAAGGACTAGACAGTTTGATTGTACCCCATTAAAGTGAGTGGGAGTTTTGCCATTGATTTCCATGGAACCAGGCTCAGGCCCCGGGTAAGGACGTCAGCACATGGCCCTGTGTTGTGCTACACTACTCCACTTCAGTGCAGAAACAATATTTGCAAAAGAAAAACTTTTTTTTGTTGTTACTGCTGTTCAGTAACTGGTTTTAGCGCTGCATTTCAGAAAGTGCCTTTCTGTGAAATTTGAAACAAGACTGCAAGTCTTTCTGAATCCATTCCAATTTCATTATCCAGCACAGGTGGGCTATTTTGATCCAAGAAAAACGGCTCAATGTCTATTAACCAACAGTGTTCTTCATTAGGATAAACAACAGCCCGGTTCATCGGCACAGGAGTGAAGAACTGCACGCAGAAAAGGAATGGGGCAGCCTTCCTACCATAACTGTGTCCAGAGCCGGCTGTCACTTCTCCAAACGGATGATCGCACCTGAGCTGGTTTGGAATTTGCAGTCCTAACAAGCTCAGCCAAGTTTCGTAAGCTGAAGGTCTCCATTTATCTTTATCGTGTCAATTGCTGACAGTGTTTCAATACGGTGGTAAAAATCAAAGAGCTGATGTCCATCCACAAATATTCTAAAACGGGGATGCTCGCAAAGTATCTCAACCTGTAAAAAATAAAATGATGAAGCATGTTGTTCACAGTGTAACTGGGAAGTTATTTCACAGAATACAAAGAGCACTCCATTAGCCTTTAAGTAGTGTTGGTGCAGTTACATATTTTGCTACTTAGGTGCCACCTAACAGCCAGCGCTGAGACCAGTTTGCCCCCATGACACCAGTTACACTACGATGGATCTGCTGTTACTTCACAGGGATATTAATCCAATCTCACACTGTCGTGGCGGGAAGGACTCTGGAACCCAGTCCCATTGGCATCAGGGAGGTTTTGCCTCTTGGAATAATGGCAGAACAGGCTCAAACTGCTAACTACAGGGGGAAGAAATTGTATCTCCAACCCAAATCTTGCATTCCTTGCTACAGATTTTTTTTTGCTGCAGAATGAGGGGGCAATTCCCTCTGCAATGCTTTCCCCACTTCCATTAATTTATTACGAAGGGAGCAAACATGAGAGGAGGGATAGGTTTGCCCTCCCCTCCCATACATACTCACAGAGGTGCTGCAAAACTAAAAAGCCTTCACTATTGTGGCTGCAGACAGCCCAGAACTCCCTGTTGGACTAGACTCCATACTGGGGCTGCAGTGAGGGAAATGTAGTGCAGGATGGCTTGAATTCGGCTAGACACTTCGCATGAGGCACAAACAGGATCAGAGAGGGACACAGTTTATCCCTCCTCCTTAGAGCCCTGCAGAAATGCTCTGGAAAAGCAACAAAGCCTGGAACCAAACGGGCTTGGACAGATTAGGAGATTCCAGATGTGAGCGGTGGCTTGAGAAGGTGCCCTGTAGTTACGCTTCGCTGGAGCTGCCCCAGCAGGAACCAGGGATATTAGGGCACAGAACGTGCGCTTCTTGTACAGGCCTCAGAGACCTCCAGGTCTGGACAAGCCAAGAAGAAAATCTGCAGGGAAGCCACATGTAAATCCTGGGTCATTTCAAGCGGCTGGTAGTCTGGAGTGAAGTGCTGCTTCCAAGCACTGGACTCTGCTGCTATTACAGCATATAAAAATGGGAACGAGGCCAGCGATAAACTGACTGAGCCAAAGCCCGACTGACTTTGGGGACGTTGTACTGGGAGAAGTGACAGCAGACAGTCCAGGAGAGCTTAAGCTCCTGGGGACCTGGTAGCGTACCACGTAACAGGGAAGGGCCCATGCTGCTGCGTAGCTCCTGTGTCACTGTGGCAGGTGCATCCAGCCTTAGGCCTTGTTATGTAAAAGATATGGTTAGCCTCAACACTGCTTACGATCCATTTTTTCAGATCACCCTGGGCCACGCCAGAACGATAATTGGACTGGATCACAAGTAATTGGCAAGAACACTTAATAGTCTAATTTATTCACTGAGAGGGAGACCATCAAAGGTACAAAGTCAGCTGGGAGCCTAAATTCCATTTGTGCATTGGGGAAAAAAGGAGGAAAAAAACGAAAAAGAACAACTCCCTTTCTACAGTATCTCATGCCAAACATGCAATATTGCTGTCCTCTAACATCAACTGTCATTAGTGGGACACCCACAAAACATGCTCTGGGTAATTTGTCTGGCTTGTCTGAGGGCCCAGCCACCACCCTCTGCAGCAGGTAGTATAACCGTCTCAGCCAGAGCAGGACCAAGCCTCCAAGCCCTTTCAAGTGCATTTCCCACACGCACCAAAGGGTGTTGCCAGTTCTGATGGGAGAGTTTGTAGAAGCAAGTAGAGCGCAACCAATTTGCAGCAAACCCAGCCATAAACACCCTCTCAAAGCCCAAGCATCTGGGGACACCATGAGCTTTTGGGGCTGGGGGAGATTATCTTGGGGGCAAGAAGGATTAAGAGAGTTTGGCAGCTGGTCAGAACACTGGCATTTAGCAGAGGGGCCATCAAGGTTTCATAAGAGGGGTGGGGAGGAGGAGGGGGGGGTTTCTGGGTCAGCTGCATGGAGAAGGCATGCAGCCTTTTTTCCTCAACATTGTGAAGCCGCTGAGAGAGAAGCAGCCCTCTGCAGCTGCATACTTTGTTAGTCCTGATTTGCAAAGACATCTTCACATAACCATAAACACTACAGATGGGAATCTGCTTCTAGGTCAATCCAGTCCATCCCTTGAACCACAACATTTCCACGTACACCATTTTCGAGTGACTACAGACTTAAATTTGACAAGAGGTTTAATCCTGGAGTTCAGAAAAAAATACCACTATTGCTTAGCTGTTTAATCTGCTAACACGAAGGGCTACGGTAAACCTCAGCATAACATCCCTGGAGACAAAGGATAAACAAGATCCTTATTAGCTGCACTAAATTGCAAACACTATGTCCATTAAAAAAAACATCAAAACATACAGCAGTCCCACAGAGTATTTACATTCTCCGGTAATAACTTGTAATGCGCTAATAACATAGAGGTACTTTTTAATTTATAGCTATAAAACTAAGCTCAGGAAGTGCGCTTCATCACATAGTATTACAACCTCTGACTTGTCATAGCACCCCGGTGAGGTGTTCACAGCCCCATCTGAACTGCCTGCAGTTGCACGCAGCAGCAGGATCTCCACGCAACTTCTGATCGATACAAACAAATGGGCAACCGGTGTCTCAACCAGAGAAGCGCAGGCTGCCCTGATTTCATGAGAGGCAAGCTGGGTTCTGTTGTGACTCTGATCAAATTACGCTTTATCAGATAGGGCACGTGCCTCTGTCATCCTGGTACTCACCCTAAAAGGCTGGTCCGGTATAAACGGAAAGTAAGGAATAGACGATTGCTCTTCCCCCCATTCTCCAGCTACACAAGAGTTTCTGACAAACTGTCTGTCTGTAAACACGGCTTTCAGTTCAATAGCTACATCCGCAGGAGGATCTTCTGACTCCCCGCAAGTCAGACTGATGCCAAAGCTGCAGCACAAACAGAACAGCTCTCATTCAGCCAGAAACCAGCAAATAAGCCCCCGAACCCGCCGGTCTAATTTCTCAACTTATTAAAACCATTGACAGTATAGCAGCACAGGGGGGTGACAGGTCAGCTCATTCAGGGAATGCTCCGAAAGCTCAGCAGGGACAAGAACATGATTATAGCATATATATATATATATATCTCTGTGTGTGTGTGCACGTTGTGCATTATATGCTCCTTTACTCCCAAGTGAAATGTTGGGAAACGGGATCCCTTAAAGAAATGCCCCCTCTATGGGTCAAAGGAGAAATCAGCACGCTATATTTAAAATGATAAAAATAATCCCTCTCCAGAAAGGAGGGATCCGTGTGTACGTGTGTGTCTGTGTCTGTGTGTGCGTGCGTGCGGCCTCCCCCCCTCGCCCCCTCCCCGGGCCCAGCGCCCCCGGGGCGGGCGGCCCTGCCCGGGTGTTACCTCTCGGGGTTGAGGTCCACTATGCCCATAACTAAGATCTTCTTTCCCGGCCTCATTCCTCCTTTGATGTGCCCACAGAAGGGGACGATCTGGAAAGGACAGGGGGGAGGGCAGCGAGGGTCACGTCGGCATCAGCAGCGGCCGCCCTTGTGCAGCCGGGGCGGGGGTGGGGGTGGTAAAGGGGTTAAAAAAACCCCACAAATAAACCCCCCCCAAAACCCGAATAAAGGTGATTTACCAGGCGAGGGAAGTACACATCAGCTTGCACCGGGGATCCCAGAGAGTTGTTTAAATGCCCGTCCTCTATTTTCTGCAGGTAAAAACGAGAGCGCTGAGGTAGGGGCAGGCGGAGCCCCTCTCGGCCCCCCCCGCCCCGCACGTGCCCGCCGCGGGGGGCCTACCCTACCCTGCCTCCTCCAGCCCCGTCCCGGTCCCGGAGCCCCGGGGAGGGGGCAAAGCGGCACTCACCAGCGCGTCCCGCTCGGCCACGGTCCCCGCCATCTTGTGGAAGCGGCGGCGGCGCTGGGGACGGGGCGGAGGGGGACCGGCGGGGGAGAGAGAGGGAGGGAGGGGGGGGGGGGGCTGTGTAGCAGCCCCGGCGGCTGAGGGGCAGCGGCGGAGCCGGAGCGGGCGCTGAGCCGGTGCAGAAGTAGGAAGACGAGGAGGAGGAGGAGGAGGAGGAGGAGC
>JAVKLA010000081.1:19530245-19555394 GCA_034782735.1 Sagittarius serpentarius
GCGGAGCGGGCGCTGAGCCGGTGCAGAAGTAGGAAGACGAGGAGGAGGAGGAGGCGGAGGAGGAGGAGGACGAGGAGGGGGAGCGGGAGGAGGAGGGGAGGTGGCCGGCTCTGCCTCGCCCGGCGGGGAGCCCAGCCCCTGGCCCGGGGGGGAGCCGGGCAGGGCGGGGGCTGCTGCCGCTTCCTCCGCCCCGCAGCTTGTCCCGCGGCGGGGCACGGCCCTGAGCGGGGAGACCTCGGGCCGCGGCCCCGCTGGGGGGTGGCGGTGGTGGGCCCGGGGCAGGCCCTGGCGCAGGGCCTGCAGCTGATGAGCGCTTGGGGAGGGGCCACAGGAGCCCCGCACCCCTTATTTCAGGGAACACCTTTGTTTCTGAGCTTGGACACCCCGGCGAAGAGGGTCATCCAAGAGGGTAACTCCCCTTCTCCAGAGATGGAGAGACGGCTCAGCCGCGCGCCCCCCCCCCCCCCCCCCCCCCCCCCCCCCCCCCCATGAACCGTCACCCCGCTCCCCTCCGTGCCGGCGTGCCCCGCCCCACGGCGGGGACCCTCGGGGCGTCGAGTCCCCGCGCGGCTGCTGTGGTGGGACACATCTGCCGCCGGAGGGTGGCACGGCCGGCGGCAGCGGGCGGCTGCTGAGCCTGCTGCTGGGCGAAGTGCAGCCGCTCCGCCAGTCAGGCAGCAGCTCCTTTGAAATCCTCCCCGCCAGCCTCCTAATGAGATACGGTAATTGCATAAGTCGGTCGGCTGTCGATGGCTCGTTACAGAGCGGGAGCTCCTGTTTACATGCAGTGTCCGCAGTTATGCAACGTGGCGGTGTCTGTGGGTGTCCCACTCTGCTGAGAGCATGGCGAAGCTCCAGCCGAGGCCACCAGCCCTGCTCGTGGCTGCCATGCAATGCCAGGAATCCCTCGCCTTTACCACAGCAGGAGTGACTTGTCCTGGCAAGCATGATGTAATGATCCTGTTGATGATCAGGGTCCGGGGAGGGGGGGGGGATACTGAGGAAGGCTTTCTTCTCACTTCCTCGCCACTGGGATTTGGTGGCATGAACATCTCTTTAGCAATGTGACACAACGACTGGGCTTGGCCCGCTTTCTGCAGGACCTTCCACGGGTCGCTTGGCTTTTCGTACCTCTTACCCGCGCTTTGGGCTGGGTTGGTGAATGTCACTGTCCTTCCTCCTCTGAGGCACTGTAGGGATTAATTACATTGAGTAAAGTGGAATGGAAGAAGCTAAGTCACTGCAATGTTTAGGATTTCAGTATGACGGTGCGTGTCCGTTGAGAAACGCTTGCAATCAGTAGGTGATGCCATTTGAGAAACCAAGAGCTACTGAGAGTAAGTACAGATTGTGCAAGTGTTCAGACGCTTGGTTACTTTTTCAGTAGTGCCCACTAATTTTGGGATGTTTTCATCTCTGGATGCCCAGCTGGAGATGGCTCATAGAAGCTTATGTTTGTGCATACAGCTCTGCTGGAAGTCACGTACTGAAGTCATGACTTCTTCAGTTGTACCAGCACAGCTGGACACAAAGGCAGCAGGCATCCCTGTGGCCCAGATCTCAGCATGGGAAAACCACTGGACTGTTTTCTTCATGCCAAAACGTTGGGTGTCAGCTGTCACCACGTGGAAAAGTACCTTCCTCAAATACTGCCAGGAGACTGAATTCATAAACAGTGCAGTAACATGAAACCATTGCACATTAGAAACAGTTGGCTTTCGAGTGGCGAGTTGAGTGTGTTCACAAGTTCACCACAAAGAGGAACTGAAGTTAGCTTGATGGTTTTGTTAGCTCCCGTGTGCTGCTCACCTCACCAGTGCTGATGCCAGATGCATAATGCTTTTTTTTCTGTTGGCCTAAGAGTGAACAGAAATCTCCCTCAGCTTTTTTTTTTTTTTTTAAATTTAGTGTTACAATGTTACACGATGCTTGAAGTGCTCTTTTCAGAACACCTCGTTTTTTCCGCTGCTGTACAGGGAGCCAATTTATTGGTTAAGATTAAATTTATTGGACATAAAATCAGGCCAGTCAGTTGTTTGTGCCAAAGCATGAATTCTTGTGAGGAGAGCGGTCATCATTATGTCTTTGTTTTGTTGCTGGTTTTAATTGAACATTTTCTTTTCAAAATAATTAAATAGCAAGACTTGGCCATTTGGCTAGCTGCTTTGCCTTGTGTTTGTCTTTTCTGGTGTGTTTTCCAAAAACTAGCACAAATGCAACATTTGTTTTGTTGGCCATGGAAAGATTAACTGGAACAACCTGCAGCATGAAGTTGCGATGTGGGAGGACATCCCTGTGTTTTTAAGGCACTGGTGGTCAGTGCTTTTCTGTTTCCACGCCACGTTCTCCTCTTGCCCCATAACAGCCCAGGAGGACATTGAAAATCCTGTTTGCGCCACAAACAAGGTGAGGCAGCCTGAGCTGCCTCTGTGTGCCGCTGTCCTGCCTGTGTGATGGCTGCTCCTGTGGTTTCCCCTAGGGAGGCATTCTCCAGCAGAAGAGGACTACCTACCTCTGCACTGCCCAGCGGTCTGTGGAGCAGGGCTGCTTTTCCGGGCAGCACTGTGCCTCCCACCCGCGGAGGAGCTTCCTTGAGACCCAGCTTCCCAGCAGGTTCCCCTCTGCAAAGGGCTGCAGGGTGAGTGCTGCCATCTAAGCTCCTGCAGTTGTTCTTCTGAAAAAGGGAGAGGTCTGAGCCAAATCTGTTCCCTCACCCATGCAGTCCTTGTTAAATCATCTGCACAAAATGGGCCCTGTTCAGTATTTGTACCAGCCTTCTTGACAGGGAAGCTCTTGAGGTTTCATGCTTGACGGCCTGAGCTTGGAGACCTCGTGGTAGTAGCTGGAGCAATATGATAAATATTTGTGCTCCACTGACATAATGCTGAGGTACAAGTTACTGAACTTGACTGGTTGACCAAGTACAAAAAACCTTATGCATAGGTGTTGTCTTCCATTTGTGGGTTCGTACAGCCCTTTGCTCAGTGGGAGCCTGGGACTCTTGAAATACTGAGAACTGTAAAAAGAAGTGGCATGGTGTGAACACCGTTTGGGAACAGTTAATGGCATTCCCAGTCACCAAGGCCATTGCTGAGAACTAGCAAACCCAGAACTTCATCTTAATCCCAGCACCTTGTATCTTGCAGCCACTCCCTTTGATGATTTAAAAAGGTGTATCTAATTCTTAGCTGGCCTTCACTGGAAAGGAATGCAGCACGATTGCAATTTTGGTGTGGTATAATTACCCTGCTTTTCTTGCCCCATTACCACTGACATTGCTCTCCTCACGCCTGCATTTATAGGATGACTTGTACAACCTCTCTGGTTTGTTTTGCTTTTTTAATGATGTTGGCGAGAAGATGGGAGGTGTTCGCTGGTTTCATGGAATCTTCCTTTGGTTTCTGGGTGGCAAGGCACCGAAGTCCTCGTTTTTGTAAGACTTGGAGAAAGCTGAGTAATACAATAAGAGAGAAAGTCTGGGAATAAGTTTGATTGAGTGGTTGGAGCCAAGTGTATAATAGTTCAAAGGAATTCCTCCTTTTCAGAATTACAGCAGTAAAACTGCAGTGCTGATAAACAATTATTTGGGTTGGGTGGGTTTTTTTGACCTTTGTAGCTCTGCCACTGCAAATCCTCAGGCAGAGGTTTGGGAGACCAAACCCAACCTTGCATAAATTTGCCCTGGGCGGGTGCCCAAGGCAGGGCTTGGGAGAGGATAGCGCTGACAATGTGTCGCAAGGGGCTGGAGAGCAGAGTGGCAGATGTTGTACTTGCCCTCTTGCCGTGTGGCTTCAAAGCGTCCTGAGGACGGATTCCTCTGGCACTGTGTACTGAGTCTAAAGGGCAGGGTGCCATGTACCTGTGGAAATGTTCATAAGCCTGCCCTCCCACGCTCACCTGTGGGAAAGACAAATGACAGTTATCGGTACGGACAGTGGAGGGAAGGTGTTTAGCACGCTTGTGTGCTTTCACAGGCTAGTGCTTTCACATCTTCATGGATGGAGGAGGGGATCCAGGGCCAAGAGCAGCACCCCCCTCTTGAGATTTGTTTCATGTGGCTTCCTTGCTTCTTGTCGCCCCCTGAATTATTCTGGTCTGAGCCTTGCCCTTCGGGGTTTGAGCTTTGATGGAGCATGAATTCAGTGGAGAAGTCAGTTTTCTGGGGCTCTCAGTAAGAGAGGTTGTGTAAACTGGTGTTTAAGGAGATGGTCCTGGTGAGTCAGTCATTTGGTCACAACAGAAGTGCTGCATGTCTGGTGCAGAGCACATGCATATCAGAAATACTTGTCTTGCAGATTGTTTACTGGAGTCTGCACCAGGAACCAAGGGCATGTACATAAAGGTATGTCAGATAAGGCATTGCTTGCTGGTTGAAGGCTGTTCACGTTCAGGATCTTTCAACTCTTCCAATCCTTTTTACAGAGAATTGATGTCCAAATGCATTAGAGGCTGGTCTTTCCTGCTGTGTCTTATTTGGGACTTCTTTGGTATTATCATATCTCAACAATTTTCTCGTGAATCTCATCATGTCAGTTCTTTTGTCTTTCAGTTTCAGTTTTAAGGTCTTTATCATTTCACAAATACCTGGCTTTTATTTTATTCAAGCATTGTTTTTTTTAAAGAGGCAGTTCCTAGCAATTTGAGAATTCGACTACTTTCCTAACAACTGAAATCTAGCGGCAAATAAAAAGGACTGTTATATACATATATTTAAAAATCTTGTGACTTTCAGTCCAACCTCATGATTTTAAAGATGGCCTTTAACACCCTGGCACCAGCTCCAGGCCCCGGGACCTTGGTGCTGAATGCACCAGTGTCCGTCCCAACGGCAGGTGGGAGACAGGGCTCTGGCTGCAGGGACCCCAAGGAGGCCACCTCCAGCTCACAGCCTGCCTCTCCTCTCTGCAGATGTGGCACCACTATGCGCCCACAGCTCCACCTGGCCCTGGACCAGGTGTGGGTGGTGAGCGGCAGAAAGGAGTCAGCGGGGGAGGAAGAAGAGGAGGAGGAGGAAGGCAGCGATGAGGACAAGACCTCCCTCATCTTCATCTGGCCCACTGGCTCCTTCCTTGCCAGTTTTGGGTGAGTCGTGGTGCCACGTCCCATGGCCGGGCAGGAGAGGTTCCCAACCATGCCCATGCCATCCTGTGAATGGCCTTTGCCCTCCGTGCAGAGCCTGGGCAGGGAGCAGGCAGCATGCCAGCAAGGACGGATGGGGGCATTTCCATGTCCTGCATCTCCTGGTCACCTTTTGGTCCCCAGAAGGGAAGGGCAAAAGCTGCTGCTCTGGCAAGACAGAGGGAGCCAGGGCTTGTGCAGTGCCTCTGTCCTGCTCCACAGGGCTTTGTCCTGCCCCTGTGTCCTTCCCCATGGGGCAGGGCTGTGTAGGCGCCTGCCTCTGCCCATGGGCTGGGGGGCAGCAGGGCCTGACGCTGTTTCTCCTCTCTCTGTGCAGTTCCCGGGCGCTGAAGGAGCTGTGGGTGGGCACACTGCTGGGGTAAGCCGCGGGGATGCACCAAGCGCAGCCAGACAGGGGAACATGGCTCCCCATCTGGGGAGAGGTGCCTCTGCCGCTGTAGGCAGCTCTCGGGCAAAGCTGCCTGACAAGAGAGAAGAGGCAGCTTGGGGCTCACCCAGCTCTCTCCCTGTCCCTTCCCAGTGCACAGGACACCAGAAGGAGCCAAGAGAGCCCAGGTAATCCGTCTCCCATCGCTCAAACTCCTGGAGAAGGAGCTGAGCCACTGCCATGCCATGAGTGTCTGGGCTCTGTCCCCAAGCACTGCTCCTCCAGCTCAGCAGCAGAGGCATCGCTGCTCACCTTCTTCTACCTCTTCTCTCTTCCCAGTGGAGGACATTCAGCGCCAGGAGCCTGGAGAGGCTGATGGAGGGCCAAGCAAAGGTCAGAATGGCTGCCTTTCACCTGCCTCTGGCTGTATCGGGGTGCCAGGCATGTGCGGCGAGTGGGGTGAGCTTGTGTGGGAGCGAGGGAGGGTCCTGTGGTGCCACTCAGGGAGCGGAGAAGGTTGAGGAGCCACCAGGAACACCGGCATGTCCTCGCTGGCAGCACTGGGAGGAAACCTGCTGCCCAGGGCAGAGAGCCCAGCAGGGCAGAGGGTCCCAGCTCTGCTGTGCTCAGGCTGCTGGTGCTGGGTGGCCGCTCGCCAGTGGCCCTTTCTGCTGCTGGGCTGCTCTGTAAGCTCAGCCTGGTTCTTGCAGGCTGATCCCAAGCAAGGGCCTCTGACAGTTCCGTCTAGCAACAGAGGGGGACTTTGCTGCTCATCGGGTGGATTTTGGAAAGAAAGGCAACCTCCTGCAACTAGTTCAGCTGTGCTCACTTGTCCCCTGAGTGTCGCCATGCGGGCTGGGCAGCCCAAGGGAGGATGTGACCTGGAGGAGCAGACACCCGCTGGGCAGTGGCTGCTGGACGTGGTTCTGCAGGTACGTGGAGGCCCTGCTGCTGCCCACAGCTTGGAGGAGGGCAGGGCGAGGGCTGGGCCAGGCTGTTCCAGTGGCATGCTGGCTCTCGGGGGCCTCCGAGCTGGAGCCGTTGCGCTGGAGCCGCAGTTCTAGCCGCTGGCTCCCTTCCCATCCTGCCGCACCGCTCAGCACCACGCTGCAGGCAGGATAGGGCAGAGCAGGCTCTGGGAGCGCTGGCCTGGCGGTCTCCATTGGCAGGCTCTTGCTCTGTTTTCCTTTGCAGCAGGAGGGAGCAGCAGGAGGAGGAGGAGGGGGCTGCCCTGGCCCTTTGCTCTGCAGCGGACCCTGGCCGCTGCCCAGACACCAGGACAGGCGGGCTCTGGCTGCAGCAGGGCGCTCTTTGGCCAGCCCCTGGCAGCCCTCTGTGGGGAGAACAGCACGCTGCCCCAGCCCATCCAGGTAAGCCAGCCTGGTGAGGGAGTCCTCAGCCCTCCCTCCAGATGCTCTGTGGAGGCAGTGGGTCCGGAGACAGGGGATTGGGCTCTTCACCCCCAGCATGGAGCCAGGTCTGAGGCAGTGCTCTGGCCACTGCTGTTGGAAGGCAGCTCCTCAGCCAAGCAGCTGTCCTCCTGCCTCTCCTGCAGGAGCTGCTGGCTGTCCTGCAGAAGGAAGGGCCGTCGATGGAGGGGATATTCCGCAGAGCTGCCAGAAGGACAGTGCTTCGGGAGCTGCGGGAGGCCCTGGACCGCAGTGCAGACATGGACCTGGGAAGCCAGCCTGGACTGCTGCTGGCTGTCATCTTGAAGGTGAGCGCTTGTGACCTGGAGCTGGAGGAGCTCCTGGCTGGCTTGGAGCATTCAAAGGCTCAGCGGGAGCCCTTGGCCTTGCAGGACTTCCTCTGAAAGCAACCCTTGTGAACAACCTGTACAAGGACTGGATGGCAACCATGCGGAAGACAAGCAAGGAGGAGAAGATGGAAGAGCTGAAAGCATAAGTGTGGGCAGCAGCCTGCCTGTTCAGCAGGAGTCTTGACCGCTGGCTGAGAGCACCCGGAAGGCTGCGCAACACAGCCACTGGCTCCCACCTCCCTCAGGCAAGCCTGGGGGATGGCTGTGGGCAACATCTGCTTTATTAACCTTGTGTTCCTGTTCCCTCAGCGTGGCCATGAAGTTGCCTGCAACCATTCTACTCCTCCTGAAGCAGCTGCTGGTCCCTCCTTCAGCATATCGGCCACAGCACAGCCACCAGCAGGATGAGCTACAGCAACCTGGCCGTCTGCGTTGGGCCTAACTGCTGAGCCCAGCCAACGGGGACCTGCTGCCGCTGGAGGCCATGCTGGAGGTCACTGAGAAGGTACGCTGTATTGGCCAGCCGGCTGCAGCCTTCTCTGCCCATCAGAGCCTGGCTGCTCAGAGGTCTCTGGATGCCTCCTCCCTTGAGCAAATGCTGCTGGGGTGGCTGCCCTGAAAGGCAGCCCCACAGCCACAGCCTTCTGTACAGCAGCAAGGATCAGGAGCGGGAAAGGCTGCTTGGTCCATTTTCAGGCAGCTGGGTTGAGACCAGGGGTTTGATGTGTACAGGTGAAGGTGCTGGTGGAGTTTCTGATGGACAACTGCAGGGAACTCTTTGGGGAGGAGACAACAGACCCTTCCTGTCCAGCAGCCGAGGAGTTGCCAGCCCCCTGGAGAGATCCAGAAGTAAGAGGAGGGACTGAGGGTTGTCAAAGGCTGGAGCTTGGGTCGCCAGAAACGTCAGCGTCGTTTCTGGCGGGGCTGGGCCTCGAGTGTTGTCCTTTCATCCCCACTTGTCCCGTGGCCTCTGTTTGGCCACTGCCTCTTGTGGCATGAACAGTTTGCTCTGCAAGGTGAGCTGGAGGCTGCAGACAGGGCATCGCATCAGAGGGCTGAAAACATAAGAGGTGTAAGGCATCAGGTGAGTTTAGCTTAAGCTGTTTTTTACTTCCAAGAAGTCACATTGCTGCATGTGCTTTTTCTGTCTAGATCTGTGTTTGGATGCCCAAAGTGTCCCTGCAGTCACAGCAGACATCAAGCATCAGGCTTGCCACATGCACCCCCCTCTCTGCCTGGTGTCCTCAATGAACCGGGGGGAGATAAGGCAGTGGATTCTGAAACGGGAGAGGTATGTCAGGTCCCCAACCACTGTGACAGCGTGTCTGATGTAAGAGGGGGGTTTCTGATGAGGCCAAGTCACTGCTGTGCGCTTCTGTCTGGCAGGAGAGCTGGTGTGTCTGGATTATTCCTCCACCCCCTGGGATGATACATAGTGGGGAAAACTGGCAAGGTTCCTTAATCAAACAAAATACCTACAAAAAGACAGAGGCGAGTAGCTGCCAACTTCAGAGGGGTTTTTCTCAGGTCCTACTTCATCAGAGCTTCATCAAGTCTATTTTGGGGGTACAGGGAGACTGTGCGATATATGCCTGCTGCAAACCAGCTAAAGGGATCTCCTCTGGAGATCTCAGGTAGCAATGTGGCAGTCGCTTACCACTCCAGGTTATCTCTTGCCACCTGCCACCTCCAACATTTCTGTTCTAGGCACCTCCAGCTTTGCCTCCAACCACCTCTGAGAGCGTGGCAGACTCCCTGGGGTTCCCAGAAGAACTGGCGACCCTTTCAAGGGAAAGAAGGTAAAATGAGCGGGCTTTGGTTAAAACCAGAACTGACTCCCGTGGATTGTGGCTTTCCCTAACTAGTACCACTGTGGGATGGAAAGGTTTGCAGGCTCTCCCCAGGACAAGGAAAACAGAGGAAACCAAAAGAGAAAACAGGTCTGGGGAGAGGAGAGTGAAAGCCACGTGGAAAAGAAGAGGAGGAAGAGAGAAAAAGTTTTGAGGCATGGACCAATGAAAAGATGCAGGAAGGTGCAGAAGGTCAGGAAGCCCAGGTGTGTACCAGGGTCTGCTGCCCATCTTTCTCAACTCTCAACACTGCTCTAAGTCAGTCCAACTCGCTGGCAAGGGACAGCGAGGGATGGTGCTGCACAGGGTTTGGAAAGAACTCCATGGCAGCTTCCCAGGAGCTCCCAGTCGAGCCCTGCTGCCTGGCACAGGGGCACTGTGCATCTCTGCACACGCACAGGTCTCTAAGGGCATTACCCGTGGGGATAAGGTGCCAGAGCCATCCTGTAGCCAATGCCAGCAATATCTCTTCTAGGCCATAAACAATTCCTCAAAAACGTTGTTCCCCAAGAAAGGGGAACAAAATCCTGCCTCCTCCTGCTTTCGTGGATTTGTCAGAGCTTTCTGACTCTGTCGTTGTAGGTGCTGATTCATTTTCACTGGCTGAACTGCTGTGACTGCTGGGCCCCCACAGTTGATGTCTACGATAAAATGATCTTTTCTCTCTTCCAACTGCCCTAGGATATTCTGTTGTGGGGAGCTGTTGGTTTGTGGTGAATCCTTGGGGAGGAGTTTGGGTTCATCCCTTGTCCCAGCATCTTTTCCGCAAGCATCAGGGCTGAGTTGAGGTGCTTTTAGGAAACCAGAGAACTGTATCACACAGGAGGGCGGAGGCTGGAGGGGACCGTGGAGGTCATCTGGTCCAACATCTGCTCAAGCATGCTCACTTAGAGCAGGTTGCCCAGGACCATGTCGTGGTGAGTTTTGGGTATCTCCTCGGAGTAGTGCTATGAGGTCAGAGTTGAGGGCAAGGTGTAGGAAGGGCACGGTGGCCAGGAAGGGCTTAAGGTCCTTATGCAGTCACTGTCACGTGCAGCTTGCTGTCCCCTGCAGCCATCCTTGCACACTGATTGTTGGGCAGTTTCCTCAGACCCCCCTAACTCATGGCAATGATAGAGATTAACTTCCATGCTGGGCAGTATAAATGTGTCAACTCACCCAAAAAGCTTTTGAAGCAGCAACAACAGCAGCCGGACTGCTGAGGCTTTTGTGCATCCCTGTGTTATACAGGGGATGCCCGCACCATGATGGAGGAGGAAGGATGAGCACTCTCAACGTCTACTCGGGAACTATTTTGCTCATAAGTGCACAAGTTATGAGTTATGGATTGCCAGTTATGAATTAGAGAACTTGTGAGTTTGAAACCTAGTGAATTAAGTGGTGAATGAGTGAATTCTTGTGTTAGACTATTCTGTACAAAGGGGAGTGATCCCTTGTTTGCCATTTTTGTTTGTTTGTTTTTCTGATGAGCTCTTAAAATACAGTTGAATTTACAGAGTACGTTGTCCTGTAAATGTGAGAGATCCAAACAGACCATGACACTGCTCTGTCCAGAAGAGGCTTCCTGTTGCTTTGCATGGTCTGCAGGACAGGGTGGGGGCTGTTTCCTATTTTGAGAAGCTCCACAGAAAATATTCTTCATCTGTAAGTTAAAAAACCTGCCTTAATATTTCTGTTTTAACAGTGCTTTCTGCAAATGAAACCTGGAACGTGGAAATCACATCTTTACATTTTAATTGCCAGCCCCAGCAGTTAAAGTTATATGCAGAGCAAAATCTGCACTCAATCATAAGTGAGCAATGCGGTGCCCCCGTGGATTTGCTGAAGGTCACTGGTTGGTCCAAAGTGCTGTGCTGGTTTTGGTGCATTAGGAGCAGAGTCAGCATCTGACTGAGTCCCAAACATCTGCAGGTACAGCATAGGAGTGACAACTGCCCTTCATCCTCCAACAGTGCCTTCAGAAAACCCCAGTTCAGTCGGCACATCTGCCCAGGCAGGGAATGAGGCCATTCCTGAGAAGAAAAGGAGAGATGGAAACTGCTCTGGGCGGCTGATCAAGCCAGGGTTTCACTGCCTGTGCATGTTGGTTTCAGGTGCTGCATTCTCACTCGGGACTTGTTGCAGTCTGAACTCGTCTTCCCATCTGGGTCACACGAGGTATCCTCCATTAGTGACACTTTGCTCTGACAAGCGTCATGCTGTGCATTGCAGCAGTTCAGAGCTAAATAATTTATTTTGGAAGCATGTTTTATACATGACTTAGAACATGGAAGAGAACAGGAATATTGCAACAGTGAACTGTGGGGTGGACAGATATGTTCTGCCCTAACCATTGCTCTTTGCCATCCATTGTTTCAAAATTGCTTTCTCTCCTTCTTTTTTTCAGAGTGGTTCATTGATTTCCGTTTTTAATAAAGGTGAATAAACAAAAGAAAAAAACCATGACAATATATTACCTAGCTTTTAAAATAGAGAGAACATGTACACTTCATCTGTGGACATCAAAGTGTATCACAGAGGTCATAATCCTCATTATGGAAACAGGTGCTGAGAGGGAAAGTGGCTTAGCAGGTCAGTGGCAAAGCGGGGCAAGAGTCTCCCGAGCCTGTACTGCAGGTGGAGAAGAGGGAGCAGAGGAGAAGAAACCCGTCCTCGCCTAATGAGGACAGCCGAGGTCCCGAGTGCAGTGAAAGCACAGCGACGCTACAGGGAGAGCAGCAAATCGTGCCACGAGCCGTGCAGCCAGCGGAGCCTGGTTTCCTCTGGTTTTGTGTCTAAAGGGTAGTCCAGGGCTTGTCTGATGTTGACCTTTGATGGTGCAATCATGGGGTGCCACTGTGGCCTTTCCCTCACTAAGGGCACTGGTGGAGTCTGGCTCCCCAGCCGTCTTGTCTGTTTTTCCAAAACCTTTGGGTACTTGAGAATTTTTGAGCCTTTCTGTCAGGTGTGATCACTGTGAGCCAGTGGAGTCACAAAGAGCACGTCCTTGCATGCGCACACAGACATGTCTGTCTTGGCATTGCAATATAGGGGCTAACTTATCCTATGGAACGAGCAATCAGTCAACATTTTGATATTGTATATCTGCATTTTTGAACTTTTTTTCTCTGCAACAGCATTCTGAAAGTGGATGAAGGGTGGTACAGCAAGGATGTTGACAATGTTGATTCAGTAGCCACTATTGTTTAATCTTACGGGAAAATGCTTCCCAAGGGGAAACAGAAAATTGGACTTCCAGCTCTGTAGCTGCACCTTCTTTGAGCCCTGAGAGACTCACTATGAAGTGAGACTCATTCAGGTTATTCATTTGATGAATAACTTGAGTGAGAAGAATTTGTTAGGCCTGCAGCTATGCTGCCTTGGGTCATGGTCCTGTCATATCTCATTACCCAGAGAGTGAGAGGTTGAATGGGAATTTTGGTGTGAAATTCTGAAGCAGTGATTTTTCAAGCTGTCTTGATTTGTGAGCTCTGAAAATATTTTGGGGGGCTGTTCAGCCTCCTTGATGCTAAGTGGATGGTAAATTGAAACCTACTGATAAGAGGTCAGGGTTTTTTAATGGACCCATTAAAGGTAGGCCATGAATGCCACAGGTCTACTGGCCAAAAGTTGAAAACAGTTACTCTAAAGAACAACCCTGGTATTTCAGGAGGGTTTCTCATGGCTCAGGAGAGAGCATCTTTCCCTCTAAGGACTAGAAGACAGCCACTCCGTGAGTCTATAGAGTTTCGTGGCATGATGTGGCCATGAGTTAACTGAAGATCTTAGAGTGCTTTTCATAAAGGGATTTGCCTCTGAAAGGTAGACACGATTTGGGGGATTCTCCCTCTCTACTCATATTGTTGGCAGCAGCAAAATCATCGGGAGTCAGGACCCAAGATCCTGGCTCTGTCTGTAGGAGAGCATCCATGCTCTGGTTGTGCATGCATGAAGATGTCCGTCTAGGCTTGCCCCTCGCACCTGTGTGTGTGCAGGGTGCTGTTGGACACACTGTCCTCGGGAGGTCAGCCCTTGGCCCAGGGAACAGGCTGTCCACCTTTGTCGCAAGCTGTGCTACACAACTGGTAGTTATATTCATGGTAACTGCTTTGAAATGGCTTGCAGTGTAACCTCCTGATTAACAGCACATCCCTGTCTGCTTTCTGCTTCTTCAGACAAAAGTTACAAAAGGTGGGTAGTAGGGGTAAGTTGTCTAGATCTGACATCACCCTCTTTGACCTTCAAGTCTTTTTTCTTGATGAAGTCCATGCTACCCATCAATTAAAAAGACATAGCATTGTTCTCAGCCCACAGGAGGGTTGTGAGAGTTTTAATAATAAACTCTTCTAGATCATCAAGTGAAATGTGCTATATAAATGCAGATTAATGTTACTAGAAAGCCTGCAGGTTCTTTGCCTGGTGTGTCTCTTCTGTGGTGTCTGCCAGCAGACCCGAATACATTTGCTGCTCAGATTACTAATCTCAGATGTAATATATCAACTGAACAGACTTTTGTTCTTTATGTTTTAAATATTATAGTGCATTGTATTATGCAACCTATGATAATACTGTTTAACATCTCTGTTATTAGAGCATCTCTTCATACTTCTGTTGTTACAGGTCCCAGAGGCACTGTTTATGAGCAGACCTCAAAGACCTAGTAGTACTTCAGTTTTCCAGATAGGAAAACTGAGGCCCATTTTCCAAGTAAAAACTCTGAGCCAGTGGTGTAGAAACTAGGTCTCCTACCTCCCACATGCTTTCTCTCCAAGCACTGAGAAACTGTGCTTTCAGAAGCAGTGAAGACTATAAATTATAGGACTCAACATGGACTTTGCAAGTGAAAGTAAGTTTGCTAAACAGAATTTTTTCTCCTCTGTGTGCTGTGAGTGACACTTCCACTGGGAGCTGCAGTGGGTGGGATCCCTGTGTGTCTGGTTACTCTTGGCGGTATGATTTTTCTGGAGGGGCAAGCCCTCACCTGTTAGCAATGGTTCCTATTCTACTGGTCGGATAACGAAGGTTTTACATCCCCAGGTGTTTCACCAATATTCTTCTCTTAATACCGAGCCTTTTCACTGGTTAGAAATATGTTCCTTGGACTAGCAAGCATTACAGGCTGCTGTTCAAAAAGAGTTATTTGGAGAACATACACAAAAGGTGGTGGAGAAGGTATACTTGAAGATTCCTCTTCTTCACACCTTAGCCAGGAGAATATCCTTATTACTGGGCAGGGTGGTCGTAGTCCTCCATCTTTTCCATTTCATGAACCTAACATTCCTTGCTGCCCAGTGATCTGATGTCAAGATGAGCCAAGAAATATCTCCCTCCCTCCAGCCAATGTGGGTGCTTTGAAAGGAGGTGCTGGCTTGATCTCTGTTAGACTGGAGATGGAAATTCTATGTCTGCCTTGCCTTTGGTGAGTGTCCTGGTCCCCCTGGTTCATGCATTGAACCTTGGTGTGGCAATGTGAGAGGTAAAGCAAGGAACAATGCCCTTTTGTGCCCATGTGCCGGTGGGATTCAAAATCCGCCTCAAGGAGGCAGGGGACCCATTTCCTTTACTTTCCCTATTGGCCATTTTAGGCGTTGACTGCAATTACCCAGCAATTATGGCACCTCATATTGGAGGTGTAGGTGGGTAGCTGGGGTTTGGGCATTTCACTGCTGGAGCCAGGCACCTGGAAGGGAGGTGTGGGAGCTGCTGTCACCGCACCTAACCCCTTTGTCAGTCTGGGGCCAGAGCACCCAAGGTGGGTAACTGTTATTGATGGAGGAGCTGCCTTGTTTGTCCACTGAATAAATAAAGCAGATTTTTCAGCTTGTCCTGGTTTCGGCTGGGATAGAGTTAATTTTCTTCCTAGTAGCTGGCACAGCGCTGTGTTTTGGGTCTAGTATGAGAAGAATGTTGATAACACCCTGACGGTTTCAGTTGTTGCTCAGTTGTGTTTAGACTAAGTCAAGGACTTGTCAGCTTCTCCTGCCCAGCCAGCAAGAAGGCTGGAGGGGCCCAGGAAAGCTGGGAGGGGAGACAGCCGGGACAGCTGAGCCAAACTGGCCGAAGGGGTATTCCATACCATAGGATGTCATGCCCAGTATATAAACTGGGGGAGTTGGCCAGGGGAGGAGCACTGCTCAGGAACTAACTGGGCATCGGTCAGTAAGTGGTGAGCAATTGCATTGTGTATCACTCATTTTGTGTATTCCAATCCTTTTATTATTATTATTGTCGCTTCATTGTTATTAGTGTCCTTGCTAGCTTCTTCCTTTCTGTTCTATTAAATTGTTCTTATCTCAACCCAAGAGCTTTACTTTATTTTCCGATTCTCTCCCCCATCCCCCTGGGTGGCAGGGGGGAAAGCGAGTGAGCGACTGCGTGGTGCTGAGTTGCTGGCTGGGGTTAAACCACGACACAGCTGTTCCCTCCTCCAAGTCTCTCCCAGCTCCTTCCAACTTCTGCACATCACTCCCTTTTCCTAACCTCCCTATCTTTTCTCTGTGGCTTCCTCCTGCAGTTTCAGCTCTGGTGGGCAACTCCCAGGGTGGTATGGTCTTCCTAACTGAAGAGGGCTTTCCAAGGGCAACCTGAATGTCCCGAAAGGTTACCTGTACAACCCTCTTCCCAAAATCATCCCTGTCAAAAACTGATTTTTTTGCCTTGCCTTGCAATGATCATGTTTAATTGTTAGTTAAATATCGAGGTCACCAGCCACTCCTATTCCTAAAGAAGCACTATGCCTTCTAAACAAGCAGTGCTGGAGTGCATTTACTGACCAAACCATCTGCGGAAGAGCTGACCTTTCCATTTGCCCTTCAAAGCCAAGGATGCCATATTTTCCCAGAACCTGTGACCTGAATTACAAGTTAGTGTCCTGCTAGGGTGGCTGGTCCTGAGGTGCCCATGTTTCCTGCCACTTGTTTCAGTAACTGCGATGATTTCAGCATCCTTATGAAAAGCAGTTCAGACAATCCATCAGGTCTTTCCAAAAGCAGAAATGCAGCACAATGGGACACACTAAAACCCATTTTGAAAGTAGTACACTAGTTAAATGGACAGGCCCTGCGGACACTCTGGGTCAATATACAATAACAGCAGTGCTGTACGAAGCTTTTATTCCATCAGAGCAGCTCTATCACATTGATTTGTGCCAGAGAACAGCTGGGTAGCTTTTTTATGTGTAAATCCACTTCCTAACCTGGCAGATTTTACAGCACAAAAGTGTCAGCGAGATATTGGTGCTTGTTTCTTCCATGTGTTCTGACGGGGGTATGTGTCTGGTCCTCTTTGCTGAGGGTACAGCTCCTTTAGAAATGCTTTTTGTGGAAGAGCTTTACTTGCGGAAAGAATTAGTTTTAATGACAGTTTTATGCCGTTCAAATGTTAAAGTCTTTGCATAGCAGAGGTACATGTGGTTATTCTAGCATAAAAATGCATGTGTTTGCGTGGTTCTGGGAATCAGTATAAATTATGCTAGCAAGAACATGTTTTTTGTTTATATGTTGGGAAATCCAGTACTGCAATTGAATATAACTCTAAACAAAATAAGCCTGGTGCTATTTTTCATTCACAGGCCACCCAATTGAAATATATCCTCACCATCGTCATATTGACAAGGGCAACTGTGAGGGGTCAGGTGAGTTGGAGTCAGACTCATCTCACCACCTTCACCTGTCCAGCTCCAGCACCAACAACCTGATACTGGAAGCTCTCTGTATAAAGGATTTTAGGATGGGATGAACCATGGTCTAGAATAATCTGTTTCTGTCTGCTGGGTTATAAAGGAACACGGATCTGCCGCTTACAGTATGAATATCAAGTATCGGCTAGATAAATCCCACGTGTTTGAACCCTGAGATCCTCAGTAGGTCTCCAGACTTCCAGTCTCACCTCCCACTCACCTGGGCACAGTGCCCACTGCAGGTATACGGCACCAGTCCCTGCTCAGCCTGTCTTAGTTAAAAACAGCTTTATTATCTGATAGGTACTGACAGAATATAACCCGCGACACAGAAGGCTCCTGCCCTGAGGACGTTTCCCTCTAAACAGATAGCAAGTAGAAAATACGCCAGAAAAGCTCTGCCTGGGAAGGTTTGTGATTCCTTTCCCTTCAGACATACAGCATCACTGCTGGCTCCAGTTACAGAAGAGGTCTTCAAGGCTAAGGCAGCGTGGAAAGCCTGCAAGGGAAAAACGTGAAACCAAGGGAGGGAAAAAGACCCAAACAATTAGTATTCGCCAGTGGGGATTTTATTTCAGCCTGTCCCTCTCCCTCCGTGCTCAGCACAGTACATATATACTACGCAGGAGAGCAGCTCTGCCCAGGGAGGCATAGCATCCACACAGGCAGGAGAAGGGGTGGGAGACAGCACGTACTTAGCTTAATTTTGCAGACTCGAAACAGATTTGGCCAGCTGACGTCATGACTTGTACAAGGTTGGCGGGGATGTCGGTGGCAGAGGTGGTAATTAAACCACTGGCATTCCTGCCAGAGGCATGGTCGTGTCCTGCTTCATCTGAAGCAGAGCTGGTCTGACACAGCAGGAGCCTTACGTAACCAGGCCAGATTTTTCATTTTCGGAGCAACAGTTTCAGAAGAACTACATCCGCAGGATTTTTCACAATTTATAAGCTGGAGAACAAGCGTACTTCTGTCCCCTTCTGTCTCACGCTTCGTTAGGTGGCATGCATGTCAGGGAATGAGGGCTCGTCTTCCAGCTAACTACGCAAGGCTTTCGTTTACATTCTCTCTTTGTTTTGTGTTGGGATAGCAGAGGTTTGCACTGGCATGTGAGACATTTTCTTATTGCTCGTCTACAACCGCAGTCGCATTTCAGAAGCGTTTTGGCACATTGCCCCGCTGGCAGCCAACCATCGCCGTAGCAGCTTCTGAGGCTGAAATGTTTTTGTTACAATGCATTAGCCCATCTCTGTTATTGCACAAGCTTTTCCTTTTCCCCTCATCTGTTTTGGCCGTATCAGAAGATGTGAACTCTTCTCAAAGAATCTTCAATCTTTTTCAACATTTGGAGTGGCCCTGAATAAACTGTTGTTAGGGTAAAACTTAATGGGAAAGACTTAGCGTGTTTCTCAGCTTACTATTCTGGCTGACAGTCTCTTGCAGATGCAGTGTTACAAGAGCAATAGTGCAGCAGTACGCTTACAATAGCATGGTGCATGCAAACCATGTTTGTTTTTAGTGGGAAGAATCACACTGCCGTGCCTGCTTACCCCTGATGTGTTCCTTGCCTATCCTATGAGCCTGCTTTTCTTGCAGACACGCTCACCCTGTGGTTTCCTGGAAAATAGAAGCTTAAAACTGATAGGAATTTTCTATCACCACCTGAACAATACTTAAAACTGTGGGATAATTAAGGTTGAATGCTTTAATTCATTGGTTCCCTTTTCAAGTAAAACTATTCATTCAACCAGAGTAAGGACAATAGACGACTACAGTCAAAGAGAGTGAGTTCATCAGCTGTAAATCTAGGGTGTAAAGTAAAATAAACACATCATGGAATTTCTGCCCTGTTTCTTCCCACCTATTCTTTAGACTGTTCATCTATTTTGGAAAGCTTATTAGTTCAAGACTTTCAAATCATGGATGACACATGAAGAGCAAATATCATATGCACACGGAGGAGACTGAGGTCTTGATAGGAAGCAAGGGTGGGAAAGGCAAGATGTTGGCATCCTTGGTGAGGAATGAAGCCAGCTAGAGAGTGAGTAGTAAGCTGGGGGGGGGCATGCATCATTTGGGGATCACTGCCCAAGTTCAAAGCACTTATGCAGATACTTGCCTGTAATTACATATTTAAACCCAGACCTGACACAGTAAAATACCTGCACAAACGTAAAACTCGTGTCACCTAAACATGTGCCTCTGCGCGTTGCTGAGTCAAAGCCTGCACAGTGAGGTGGGTTGTGGCAAGAGGATTTCTGGGCTATAGGCTTACACCGACTGAGGCCAGCAGGTCAGAGCTGGAGTATTTTGTAGAAACTCAGCTACGAATGTCAAAGTCTCGTTGTATGTAGAAGCGCAGTCTCCAATTAACGTCTTTAATCTTATTATCTCAAGCCTTTTATCTTCAAATTTTCTTGGCTGTTTGTTTGTTTTCTTTACATTTGTTTACATATACTGAACTGAAAGTTTTTCTGGAAATGCTGGTATGGCTTAACTGTAAGGATGATTCACTGAGAATAATTAATTCAAAGATCTTGGCATCTCTTTTCTTTGTAATCTGTTGGTGGATATTCTGTGATTTTCTTGGAAGGTTTTTCCCCCTGAATGTGCATGTTTACACTCACACCCACACAGACTCACACACATTTGCAAATGTAGACACTTCCCTCTTCTTTTGGAGCTTTTAAGTTCTGGAGCGGCACATCTAACCTGTACGATTAACCCTTTCTGCTATGTAGCTCCTTTATTTGTGTCCAAAAGCAAGACAGAGCTTTTGAGGTTTGTGGGACCCATCCTATAGGGTTTTGTCCATACCATGAACTCCCCTAAGCTTCCAGCCCAGAGCAGGCACATGCAAACTGCGCTTCAAGAAAGGTTTGTGCTCTGTGCTAACTCCTGCAGTTGTTCAGGCTTGATCTGGGAGACTGCTGGCTGGCCTGGGTCAAACCGGGCATTTTTCTAAGGCATTAAACAGCACAGCTATGCCCCCAGGGCCCAGGATTGTTCCCCAGCATTGGTTAATTTGTTAAATATTGTTGTTGATATAGAGGTTATAGCTTGCTTACATTTTAATATCTATCAGCGGCAAAAGCAGTGAGTTCTGCCTCAGACTTTGTAAGTCCTCAGGAGTATTACTTACATAGAAAATTAAGCCTGGACCTTGCAGCCTGTGAAACAAGCTCATACAGAGCGTAAGGAGTAAGATTTTCCCACTGGTCCTGTACATGAAGTCTCTCATGAAACTTGGAGTGGCTCATCACTGTAAACATCAGTAATACTTGAACAATTTGCTTTGTAGAGCTCACAGTTTCACTTGAAATTTAGGCATCTAAAGAGAAATCAGGGTGCTAAACACCTTTGAAGAGCAGTATCTTATTTTTTTCCCTGGTTCTGAAAAAGGTCATTTATGCAATGCCAGAATCCCTGTAGCTTAGTACCTTGCACTGTTATTTCAGAAGTTAAAAGCTATTATGGTGCTTTTTAATCACCAGCACAGCATGACAAAAAACCTAGTTGCTTTGCAGTGATGGCCATATCATTGCAATACTGACAGCTCCCTTGGGACCTGTGCGAGGTAACTAGCAGGCTGTAGGTGAGCTGGGTTTAGCCAAATAAACGCAATGTAAGGAGCCCACAGCAGAATATGGAGTCACTCTCTAATTATGCTCCTGGTTTTTCTGCCTTGTCTATGAAACAGAGTCACTGGAACAGGACAACTTTTATAAATTCAGAGAGGACCAAGATTATTATAACTAACTAAACTATAACAACACTTGGCTCTTTGAGGGCTTTTATCCAAATGTCTCCAAGCCCTTGCTTTTCACAAAGAGAGATAAATGTAATTATCACAGTTCTAAAGTGAGGAAGGCTGAGGCTTAATTAACTACTCATGGATATACAGCAGATCAGTAGCAGAGATGGGAACAGAAACCAGTTTTCCTGACTCCCATTCATGCCTAGTCACCGGATCCCAGTGCCATCTCTATCAGGTAGCAACCGCAGTGGGATAAACAAGGCAAAAGGTCCCTGTGGGGCAAAGCTGAGGGTGGCTGAAGAGTAGGCAGACAGCCCCATGGCCAACTGAAATCGCTCTGGGATACACCTATTGCCTATGGTCTGGCACTTAGTGAACCCGGACCAGCATCGGGAACCTGCACGTTGTATGTCTGAGAGACCAGTTTGTTCCTCATAGTTTTGTCCTCACAATAATCCTAAAGTTTGCTTGTGGGAAAGGGCTCCTGCTGTGGCATCGCCCACCCAGCTGCTCTCTGCCTCTCCACCACTGTGCTAAACTGGGACTCCTGGCTTTATCCCAGTTAGGATAGTCAGTGGTCTAGGATGAAGCCACAGCAATATACACTTTACACCATCCACTTGGGCTTCTTGCTTTCCAGCCTGCACTGTTTTTGTTCTGACCTGCCCCTCATCATCCATGCAGGCTCAGCTGGGATCTGTGGCCATCGAGACCTGCACTGGGCCACTCCTTGTTCTCAAAAGCTGAGCCATGCACCTGGAAGAAGAGGCTGTACTAAGAGGTGCAGAGATGAGATAAGCTGGGCACTGATTCCTCAAAGGCACCATTTAGCCATTGCTCTCCCAAAAGGCTGATGATGGTGAAGCATAGCCTTAAAATATTCTGTTATGAATAAACAGTGCTGAAGCAGAGGAAGGGATCTTTCTTTCACCCCTCTCACTGACTCCAGGCCAGGTATATTCAAACTCTTTGTTTTCTCAATGCCTACACAGCCTGGGCGCAGAGCTACGCTGAGCTGTGTCCTCCTTATGCACCTCCAGCTATCATTACAGCTCTGAAGTCACGGTACTCGCAGCATCTCCACAGGCTCTCTGGAGGTCTCTCCACCCATCTGACTTACCTTTTTTTTCCCCTACAGTTGTAACAGAAGTTATCTCAGCAAATGATGAGAATTCATCACCACGCAAGTGATATCCCTTTCTTATTTTGGGTCAGAACGTAACCTTGGGCTTTTGCAGTAGATCAGACTCATCTCCCTGCAGCTCCCTGAGCGCAGTGGCATGTGTCTGCAGCCATTTATCTAACTCCAGGAACCAAATCAAGTTAAAAAGCCCAGGATTAGATTTTTCTAGCATTTACTGATGACTTATTACATTGCAGCAGTGAGGCTTTCAAAACAGGAAGGTGTTTCTACTCCAGGCTGAAATAACATGCTTTAGCACAGCCAGCAGGCAGCTTGCTGCTCACACCCTGGGCAATACCTGCTTTTGCTGAGAGTGGAAGTAGGTGCAACCGTGGCAAGGGGTAACTGACGGCAGAGAGAAACCTGTAAATAAGAATCATAGTTTTTGCATCCAGCCACAAGCAGAAGACCTGTTTGGCATTTGCTCAGGACAATGTAGTTGTCATTTTTATCCCACTAAAGCCTAAGGGCGAGCGAGGATGGGGCTCCAGGCAGGCGCTGCGCTGCACTGCAGAAAGAACACAGCCCCTGCCCCAAAGGCTTCCACAGGAGAAACATGGGCCGGGGCAAAGGGACTAGCAGGAGCACAACACCACGAGGGCAGAAAATATGCACGTGCTGCTCTGCGGGGAATCACAGAATGATAGAAAAGAAGGGAACTGGCTGCCTGTAGGAAGTTAGAAAAAAGTCAGAGGAGGGCTGGAGCTGAGACCCAGGTTGGAAAGGAAATCCTCTGAGGCCGCATCTAATCTAGCAAATTAATCACACCCAGGGCCTCTCTCTGGTGCTGAGGCCAGCAGGCAGGGAAGAGCTTGCGTCCATACCATTAAACTCTCTCAGCTGTCAAAAGATGACGGCTGACTCCACATGGCCTCCTGGGAGCTCTCCCTGGCTTTTGCTAATTCCCAAGCCATGCCCAGAAACCTTCTGGATGAATGTTAAATTTCACAAGCCAGAAACCTGCCAGGGATAGCCCTGACAATTGAAATTCAGTGCCCAGGTCTAGCACTGGTCTTTGCTCACACAGCCAAAGTCTTTGCTTGGCCTTTGCCGTGACTTCCCTTGCCTGGATCTGATTAACTCTTTCCTCTGGGCAGCTGCCAGCCCCTCTGAGCCACAGGCGTGGGAAGAGGCACCACGGGGATGCCTGTCTCAAGGTGTGGGTTGGGTGCACGCATGCACACAGCTGAGGGCGTTTCCCTGTGCAGCTCCGGCAAGGGAGAGCTTCTGGCATTAAGAAAGAGTGGACTTGGCCTGGCTGGGCATTAAGTGTAGGTTGCTTGTTGCAGCAGACTGATGGAGAGCGATCACAGGAGCCCTGGAAGCCGTGCTGGCTGGTGTTGACAGCAAGGTAAAGTAGCCCTTTCCCGCAGCAACAGTCACTCCCCTCTGCCCATTTCGCCAGCCGAAGCAGTAAGCCACACTTTCATGGTCTCTCCGTCCCAGTCCCTCCTTCCATAGCCAGCCAGATCCCAAAGGCAGCAACGATCAGTTCTGCCTCTGTGGCCGAGAAGCCATCGAGCCGTGACTGGTTATGCCGTTATCATATGTTCTCCAGGACAGAAACGCACGTGGTGGACACTTCTTCTGTTCCTGGTTTAAATGTGCCTTAGAAAACTTGCTGTCTTAACTAGGTTGAGTTGAAGTGGTCATTGACATTTTTGGATGCTACATACATATACATGCACATACCTGTACTTATCTCCTTTTTAAGATTCTCCAGTGTGACTTTAGATTCATGGCTTTCAGATCAGAAGGCACTTAAAGATACCCATGTGCGGCTTTCTGCCTCAAGTGCTTAAAGAGAGAAGTGGAGACTGGCTCCTTGTTCTGGGAGTAGCCTGATCCATTGCCCAGCTAACTTCTTCAAAGGAGAAACCTCAAAAGAGAAGAGCTTCAGGAGCAATGTCCAGTAAAGGTGCTTATTTGGGAAAACCAGCCTGAAGGCTGGAGGAAGGCAGCAGCTGTCATCTGAAGGTGCTGTAAGTGGAGATGCCGCCGCAGCCCCCCTGCACCTCCTTCCACTGTGCAGCTGTGTCGTGGTTTAACCCCAGCCAGCAACTCAGCACCACGCAGCCGCTCACTCGCTTCCCCCCCCCCCCCGCAGTGGGATGGGGGAGAGAATCCGAAAAAGGTAAAACTCGTGGGTTGAGATAAGAACAGTTTAATAGAACAGAAAGGGAGGAACTAACAATGACACTAATAACAACAATAAAGTGACAACAATAATAAAAGGAGTGCAATACAGAAAACAAGTGATGCACAATGCAGTTGCTCACCACTTACTGACTGATGCCCAGTTAGTTCCCAAGCAGAGCCCCCGGCCCTGGCCAACTCCCCCAGTTTGTATACTGGGCATGACGTTATCAACATTCTTCGCACACTAGACCCAAAACACAGCGCTGTACCAGCTACTAGGAAGGCAATTAACGCTATCCCAGCCGAAAGCAGGACAAGGTGCCAACAGCTGTAAGAGGAGCCCCGGGTGCAGCAGAGGTTTCACTGTCATCGCTGAATCCAGCCGCTATTCTCGGACACCACCTACTGGCATTTTCCCTGTTCACTATTCCCAAGATGAGCAGTTGTGCAGGGTGTCGGTGGCATCCCAAGCCTGGAAGCGAAGAGACAAGCTTGACCTTCCCAGACTTTTTCAGTGAATGTCCTGCTTGTTCTTCTGAGAGAGGGGAGCTGCCCTGGGGCCTTGTGAAAAGCTCCCTTACGTAAGGGAGGGATTTTTACGTGAGACCAGGAAAGGGGATGCTGATGCCAAAAGAAGTGCTGTGAATGGAGGCGGGTGAAAGAAATAAGAAAAAAAAAATAAAAAGAGGGAGAAAAAATGTCTGCAGACACTACTGAGGAATAAACTGGAGGTCTTCCTTACCACGGCTCAGGGGAGGGATGATTTTATACTCATCAAGCACCAGTTTAGATAGCCTTTCAAGACACAGAGCATTTAAGTTCATGATTCTTCTTTTTTCATCAAGGTGTATGTGGCACTGAGAAAAAAATCTTTTTAGTTTTTGGCTGCAGCATTTTAAATCAGAAAGGAAGAGGAGGTACAGCTTCTGACTGCTCTGCTTTTTGGGACCAATACCAAAACCCATAGTGCTGATGTTTATAATTCCTGACAGTCACAACAGCCAGACAAAAAAAAAGAACAAAGGACAGTAGTGGTCAGTCATCCTCATTTGCACAGCGGGCAAGGGCCATGCTCGACCTCTGCGCGGTGCTACTGCATGCAATGGTGTCGTGGTTTAACCCCAGCCAGCAACTCAGCACCACGCAGCCGCTCGCTCACTCACTTTCCCCCCTGACACCCAGTGGGATGGGGGAGAGAATGAGAAAATAAAGTAAAGCTCATGGGTTGAGATAAGAACAGTTTAACAGAACAGAAAGGAAGAAACTAGCAAGGACACTAATAACAACAATACAGTGAC
>JAVKLA010000081.1:19564270-19594296 GCA_034782735.1 Sagittarius serpentarius
ACCCCCAGGTCCTTCTCCGCAGGGCTGCTCTCAATCCCCCCATCCCCCAGCCTGTATTGATGCCGGGGGTTGCCCCGGCCCATTGAAGGTGTCCCTGCTCACTGCAGGCGGGTTGGACTTGATGACCTTTGGTCCCTTCTGGCCCAAGCTATTCTATGATACATGTGCATATATACACTATATATATGTGAGCGACAGTCCAATGTGGAAAAAGTGTATTGTAAATTTTAATACACTAGGAAGAGAGGGCCATATGATGTATGTAATGGTTCTGCTTGTATTTCAGCCCATGCTTTATGTAACAGTGCTTATAAACTTGTAACTCGAAGGCAGTTTCTAGGACATGGGGAGAGTCAGTGTGTACATCTCTGGGGGATACACAAAGTGAAAAAAGGAGGGAAAGGTGCTAGTGCCACTATGCTGAGGCCTGAGTTTTCTTCAAGGAACAGGTTACATATGAGCATCTTGTTTGTGATCGGTGTGTAGAGCATGATGTATTGTTTGGCTGATAGGAAATAATTGTACTTAAGCCATTGGTTTCCTCATCAGAATACCTTCAAAGGGTGGACCTCAGCCCTACACTGATAAGGTAGGCAGTGGCAGTGCTGGCTGGATGCCCTGCCCTTCCCCATGGCTGGCAAATCCAAGGAAGCCCCAGCAGGATTTGTTCCCAGCCCCATGATTTTGCTTCTAATGGGTGAGGATAGGTGCTAGTTTATTCACTGCCTTTATATTTGACATGTGGGAGTCCCCAGCAAGACTGTCTGCTTGGTAGGTGCTATAGTTGCACAAGATAAATAACATTTTGATGCTGAAGCATGTTTTTAATTGGCTATAATAGTTTAAATTTGAGGGGAAACAAGCAAAAATATAAAATGAAAGGAGTGGATGTGGTGTGACTGCAGTCCTGTAGCAGGTAGAGATGCAGGCGGAGACTGCTCAGCTAGTGTAGCTTGCTCTGCTTCTGTGGGACTGGCTTGCAGTGTGGGGCAGGACCCTTTTCTGTGTCTGCAAGAATTTACTTGTGCACTATGCTTGAAACAAGTCTCTAAAAAAAAAAAAATAATCTTGGAAAAGCCTGTTTAGCAGTTCAGGTTATCTTCTCACCTGCCTTCCTTTCTGGTTCTGACATCAGGAAGGTTCTCCCTGGAGTTTCTAGAGTCCTTAAGATCTAGTGTTTACTTAAAGCCCAGCTTTGAGGCCAGGTTCAGGGATTTTCAACAGAGTACATGTTCCACTGCAAGGAAGAGATGTGAAGTATAAAAATACAGGATTACTATACACGTGTTTGCTGTGCAGGAGAAGTTACTCATATCTATACAATGTTTAACGCTATAAAAATGCCCCAAGTGCCAAGTCCTGAGAGGAGCTCAGCTTTCAGCTCCCTCTGGGGCTATAGGAAGACCTGTAGCTGATCACAGGATCCAGACCTTGCGATGTGTTACATCCCTAGCTTCCCCAAGCCCCAAATCCAGGCTGGTTCTGCAGCTACCCCTGCAAGTGTCCCCTCTCCCACACAGGAGTGCTGCCCCAGCTATCATTTTGAGATGCAATATTTTGCACCGGAGAGTTCAGTTTCCCTCCTCATGGCAGAGATGGGGAAGGATGAAGCAGGGAAGAGCCTGAGAGCGTGCACTCACTAGCTCTTGTCCGTCAGCAAGTAGGGAGTGTGCATTGCGCTGGCTGTTATAAAAGGCCCTCGTTAAGTAATCAGATTTCTCTTGCATAAGTGCTTGTTTTTGGAAGGCTTTAGCCAATTGGAGGCTGCAGCTTAGACAGGAAGCATGTCTAACTACTGTGATTTTTTTAAAATAATGCATGATTATTAATCTGCTGAAAGTTATATAAAATCTCTTTAGATAAGTTTAAGTGGCAGATACTCCCCGGCGCTGGTGGTAGTTGAACTACAGCTGTAAGACGCTGCCAAAAAGCCTGTGTAGATCCTTGTGAGTAATATTTCTGGTTCTTCTAAAGGGTGTTTGAGTGATAACTGCAGGCAGGGAAATACTGCAGATGTTTATTGCTGGCAATAAATTAGAGGGAGGCAGGAGGTGGGAGACAGTAGTGGAACTATTGACCGCTTTTAAAATAAGGCTTTCCTCCTAGACTTCTGTAAGCAAATATGGGTTTCCCTGAAGCTGTGTAATCATGTCTCTCCCAAATATGCTAATAAAAAAAGTGGTGCTGAATTCAATTACAGGACTGTCAGGAAAACATAGATTTGGCCTGACAGTAAGATCAAAGGACCATCTAGTCCCATGTACTGGTTTAGAGTGGCCGAAAGTCAATGTTCAAGGAAAGAATATAATGGGACAAGTGTACAGTGATATTTCCTCTCCTACATTTTCCTGGCTTTCAGAAATCTGCGGGTCACTTTTCCTGAGTCAGAAATGATATCTTTAATAGTACAAGTAGATTTTTCTTTTCAGAATTTGCTAATTCAGTGTATCCGAAGACAATACATTGTTTTGTGATTTGACTGACATAAATCTAATTGGGATTCGATATCTTGAGTTAAATGAGTTCTCCCAGATAGGATTTTAATTTTAAAAAAAAAGGTGGTTTTCTGTTTAGATGGAACTGAAAAGGGAAAAGCTTGTATGGATTTACAGAAGACAGAATTTCCCCTCCCACTTCCTTGTGATGTGCCTGAATGCAGCTCAGTCCACAAACAAAGCCCGGAACTATAAAACCATCCACTGAAGTGGGAAGTGGAATTTAACTCAACACTGAGCAGCTTGGAACAGCTCAGTTATTATTCCTGCCAACCCTGGAAGGCATTGAAGTGCTGTTATATAGAGAAGGCAGCTCAAGTGCTGAGCTGTGAGGGGAAATAGTTGTTGTCTATAGTGCGGATGCATGTATCCTTACTCTTACAGGCAGCACAAAACTTTTCTGTGATAGAACAAATGCTGGATTAATGGAGATCACCTGGGAGAGCTCAAGTCACTACTTAAACCTTGAAAAAAAATGTAGTATGTAGATTTTACAATCTATAAAGTTCTCAAGACCTGCTAAAGCATTTAAGTCTTACTTGCAGCCAGTAGATGAGGAGGTAATACCACCATGAAAAGAAGTTGTTATTTTTGTGGGAGTTATAGGATTAGAGAGGTAAATGTGAACTAAAAGGCACTTGGCTGCAAAGCCAAGACTTTAATGTTCTCATATTTCCTTTCTAAAGCGGGCAAAATTGATAGACCTGTTTGCTTTAGTAAAACTGCCACATTGATGTAAAATAAGCTGGAATCACTTTTACACTTGCTTGCTAATTATTTAGACCTGAAAACCTTTGCAATATGTCCGTAGGCAAACCTGAGCTATGTCTCTTGCACTATGCCAGCAAGGGATGGGTGGTGGCGGCAGAGCAGGCCGCTCCCTGTGCACTCCATGGCTTCCCATTTCAATTCTGCAACTTGGCAAGGTGTCTTTGCTTCTGTGGGTCAGGGCTGGCCAGAACCCAGGCAGCCTTCCCAGGGGTTCGCAGGGCTTGCTCTCCAGCTGAAACTTGCATGGGGGTCTTTAGCCATTACAGTGCTATGGGCTGGTAGAGGTTGTTAACAGCTGATCTCAGACATTGAGACAGGGTTTGTTGTGTTTTGGTTTTTTTTTTTTTTTTTTTTCCCCAGATCATTGGATTACTTGATGGATCTGGAGAGTTAGCCTCAAAAACTCATGAGACTTAGACACTATTACTAGAAATCCTTGAGCTGTTGGAAGAGTATTCTGGGGAAGTATCTGTTGCTTGCCCTGGTTTTGGGCTATTTTTCTGGGCTGCTGACACTGGCTGCTATCAAGAAGATGCTGGTCCAAAGACGGTCCTAGGCCATGCAAGGCCTTTTTAGTTCTTACAAAACCACCATAAAAGTCAGCAGTTAAAACTGGGGAATTTACAATGTTATTTCAAAAATAGTCTTTGGCACATAGAACAAACCCAGGCATTCATTAGATAGCCAAACAATATCTCTAATTTGTTGCAGGGTAAAATGGATGCTATACACAAGCTGAAGATTTTGGTGATGTTTCTGTCTCTGGCTACTTTCATGATCATGGTGATACTGAATGCTGGAAATGCCACTGGGATATTCAAAGGTAATGCAAGCAAATTGTCTTTGTTCAGAGGTGGATTTCATGCATTACATCATTTAATGATGAGGTGCCCTAGATGGGATAGATCTGTTTGTTACCTCATTGCTTCTCCAAATACACCTTGATCTGTGAAAGATGGAAGTAGCTGGTGCATCCTCCAGGTGTTACAGCCAGGTGCCTGAGCCCTACCCAGTCCCTTGAAATCCAAGTAAATGATCTTGTCCCTGGTGAACCTGGATCTAGCAGCAGGTGAAAGGCAACCTTTGCATATGCTGCCCTTGTATCCCTGGTAGAAGCTGTTCAGGCTGCTGCTGTGGGTTTGTGGAGGGCAGTGGTGCTTGTCTTGAACACCACCCAGCCGAATCTGTCAGAATTCTCTCTGGCTTTCACATGCAACAGGCTTTTCTGGTTCTGCGTAAAGAGGGAAGGTGCTCAGGTTCCTCATGGGGACAGTGATCCCATAATGGGTGTCTAAAGGCAAGCCAACTGCAGCACATGGCTTGTTTTCACCAAGAGCATCCTCTCATCTCCCTCAGATCCACTGAGGTATGGACTAAGCCTTGAAGAAGATTGCAGGGTGAGGGAAGCCAGCAGTCTTTCCCCATCCTTGGTATGTAGTAACACTTTTGCCTGCAATAACATTCACTGCCGCAGGTCTGTTCAGGACAACCCCTGGAAACATCTCAGCAAAGTACGACACTGACTTCACACCAGCTGGCTGGGCTTTCCTCATCTGGAATGTCATCTATGCCTGGCAGCTTGCCTGGCTTCTCTACGCCTTGTCAGGGATCTGTCGAAGGTATTTTCCCTGCTTACGGTATAAATGAGACAGTGGCTCTTTCCTTCTGTAGCTGAGTCTCTTACCCCCTTTTCTGGGGTTTCTGGGCAGAGTAAACCCACTGCCATTCCTCTTGACTTGACATGCTGAAGCTCTGTGCTGGAGCATCTTTTAGGTTCAGCATCCAAAGCTGAGAAGCAGTTCGGAGGTATGTATGAGCTGCTCTAATGTGTGGACATGTTGCAAAACATGTGAACTGTTGTGAGGCCTGTCTTCCACCAATTCATGTGATCTGACAGTCACCCAGTAGCTGCACTTACCTGCTACTAGATGCTGACAATCCACAGGGGCAAAATTAATGAATTATGGAGCTAATGCTTTGAGTTTACTTGCTGTTAGAGATCAGAGAATTGGCATTGGGAAGTCTCTTGGGTTGTTGAACAGGACTTGAAGGTTTTCCTGGGGCTATGAGATCAATAACTGCTTCATGCTGTACCATGCAGTATCTGTAATAACCTGTCTTCCTGTGGGGTAGACTTACATTGCAGCTTTTCTGTTGAGGAGGACCACAGACTGCTTAGTTTGTCTTGTGCATCTGCTGTTCTCACATGACTTGAAGTCACTCGGTTGATACTGGCTGACACTGAAGGGTGAGGGAAGAATGAAATATGTGTTTGTACAAGAGTGATCAAGTTCATATACATGTATGTGCATGCACACACAACCTCTATACACATATGTGCTCACACTCTGATCCCATTAGCCTTTTTCCCCAGGAACTGGGCTAGAATCCCATGATCATGCCATTGGTGCCACCACCAGTGGCACAAGCTTTGCAGCATCTGTGGAGCAGTCCTTAGTACCCACTAAATCTGTGGTGGTGCAGAGACCAACAAGAAGTTCTGTACTGTGGGACAGTGTCCTGGTGGGGAAAGCCACAGGTACTGTATTGTGTCGGAGAAGAACGCAGAGAAGAGAGTCTGATTTAAACTGAAATATTTAAATCCAGTGTCGAGTCCCTGTTAGTATGAGAAAAATGAGGCCAGGAAAGTTTGGTCAATGTAGGCATTGTTTTTCTTTCTCCAAACCCACTTTTCCTGGCAGGAATGAACTTGGATGTGTCTACATAAAGCCAGACTTGCTGCCAATACCTTTTTATGTGGTGTGGATTCTGAATAATGGCCTCAATGTTGGATGGCTGTTTCTGTGGGACCTAGAGTAAGTTGCCTTTTGTTACAAATGCTTTTTAACCCTCTTGTTGGGACTGCCCCAGTATTTCATTTTGCCCGTTCCCCTATGTATGAACACTTAATCACACCCATAAAACCCTATGGCAGGCCTTGGCAAAAGGTGGCCTTCATAAAAGTTTGGGGTTTTTGCATGAAGTTTTCATCTTGCCGATGAGGTGGATGAGTTATCGAAGTCTAAGATCTCCTGAAAGCTGCTGTTTTTCCATGGTTCTTTTCTCCACAGGTAAGACAGGAGCTGTGTCTCTTCATAAATACAGTTAAGCTCCTTGCCTTGGATTGTTTTCATAATCATGGTCACATGAAGGGCTTATAAAAGCACCACTGTCAAGAGGTGAAGAAATAAGTTGCAGCCAGGAAAATAACTTTGTGATTAACAGAGTAAAACAGCAGTATGTCAAAATAATGGCTACATGTAGTGATTACCTTTATTAAAGGCTGATTAACTTAAAGTCATAAAGGCCAAACACTAAAGCTATGAATTAAGTCATTGTGACACCACTG
This sequence comes from Sagittarius serpentarius, assembly GCA_034782735.1. Classification (NCBI taxonomy): domain Eukaryota; kingdom Metazoa; phylum Chordata; class Aves; order Accipitriformes; family Sagittariidae; genus Sagittarius; species Sagittarius serpentarius. The sequence continues at coordinate 19,570,886 of JAVKLA010000081.1, forward strand.
AAAAATGTATTTTATATTGTGTGCATGCATATTCTTTGTCTTAGATACCTCCTACCAGCCCTGGTGTTCCTGGCAGCCCTCACTTTTACCACATGTGCCTCCCTCTTCATTTCACACGAAGCCTTGAGCGTCCATTCCTCGTGGTTTGTGAAGGCTCACAAAGCTGAGCTTTGGCTCATCCGCATCCTAGTAAGTGGCATTTGGGAAGCTATGCTGTTGGCAAAGGCTAAAAAACCCTCTGTGCCGTGCAGAAGGTATCAAGAATGAAAGATTCAATGACAGGAGATAGGTAAGGGAAGATTTCTGTCCTGACTTTATAACTTGTGCCTGCTGCAGGTGCTCACAGGCTTAGTTGCACCCATTTCCTATCAGACATCACGGCGTGCCTGGGAGCAATCAATGTACTTCTTCAGCTGCTGCAGAATGAAGTTTTCAGTGAAGTATGAGAGCTTCAGCCCAGACTTGTGTTTGGGGTGGGAAGAATATTTCTTGCAGAGGGAGAAGCCATTGCTAATGGTGGCTTCTGTTGCCGTAGCTGATGGTGATACGGTGGTATCTGACTACAAAAAAATATGTATTTCTTATATGGGGAAGTGTACACTGCTCAAGGCTTCAAATGCAGTTGCCTTCCTGAGTTTTGCCAAATTCTGGAAGGAAACTACTTTTCTGCTCTCTGAGTGGGTGTGTTTGGCAAACTGCGCATAAAAAATAAGAAACATACTCATACTCCATTGCTCCTTGGTTCCCACCCTGTGCTGCTCCTAGCTCAAACCTGCTACTCTGATCCCTTCCTCCCCATCCAGGACACCTCACACTGCTGTTCCTCCCATGGCTGCTGTGTGTGCTTTAACCACCTTTAGTTCCTTTGCTTGATGTTGGTGTTGCTCGGTGAGAAAGTGGGTCAGCTGAAAAAGCCCATCCAAGGGGCTAGGAGGGTTTTTGGTGGAGGGAGAGTTTGCAAAGCTGGGAGGCTCTGCACAGAAAAGTTCCTACCAACCCTGCTGGAAATGTGTCTGTACCTCTTGGCACAAACTGGGAGCAGGCTCTGTTCTTTACACCCTTGTATTGCATTTCCTGAGACACCAGTATAATACAGGGAAATAGGAATAGCTGGGCTGCCCATTCTCACTCAGGAGTGACCCCAGCCCTTGATACTGCCTGCTGCAGGCTCCAGGTAGCAAAGATGTTTGCTGGGAGGTTGTTGGGATTCAAAAAACTGTTCTCTCTGCCAGTTACAGCAGCCTGCAACAACTGGGCTGGGCAGCCAGGCGGCCTGTGCGTTTTGGGGTGCGGATGGGAAGCCCCTGCTGGGGTTGCAGGGCTTTGTACGGGGAGTTCTGCAGCTGCCACTGGGGTGGTTCTTTGGGGACTCCAAGGCTTCAACTCTTCTCCGTGTTGAGGGACTTTCCCTACAGCTAGGTCCAGAAGGCTGGTTTAACTGCCCCAGGACCTATGGGTCACAAAAGGCAAACAGGAATTACCTATTTATCACTGCGTGTCATCTTGCTGTGCTACATGGCAGGTCCAGAACGGGCTGGCACTGTATGCAACATGGACCACCATTGCCACTCTGCTGAACTTCGCCGTTGTGTTGATCTACAAGTGGAACGTGTCCAATGAGACAGCAACCACTGCTTCTCTAAGCATCCTTGCTCTTGACCTAGTAATATGGTAAGCAATCTGATGGGTTCCCACCAAGCCTGAAAGACCCCTTCCACCTCTCACAAATGGGTTGGACTATTTGTCCCAATTAATTCATAGTCTGTCTCTGTATCAACACTGAGTACAAAGGTCTTGTATAATTCATGGCAGATGAACAGGGAACCTGGGCAGAGCTTTTCTTCCCTGACCCTCAGCAATGGCAACAAGCACATGCTGTGGGCCGGGGACGGGTTGCTGTGACTTCCATCAGCCCAGCCTACCCTAGGTTTGCAGGTGAGGGCTTAATATGGAAAACATGAAACATGGCTTAATTTTTTCCCTAAACTTACCTTAGATAATTTTTTTAATTAATATTCTGAATTTTAGTAAATGAACGATTTTGGACTCTGGTCCAAACTGGCCTGCAAAAAAAACAAACAAACAAACAAAAAAACCCCACCACATTTATCCAATTCTTAAACTTTCTGTGGGGAAAAAAAAAACATACAGAGATAATGCTTATTTTGTCACTCTTTTCACAGGTTTTATCTAGAAAACTTCTTTCTTGACAAGTATGTCTGCTATAACCTTACAATCTACCCAGTGGTCATAATAGCCCTGACTGGCAGCGCATGCAAGAACTTCTCATTTTCATCCCCAACAACGAACAGCGTTTTTATAGGTGAATCTTTTGGACTGGTTCCAGCTCTTGTAAAAGGCAGCCAGTAGACACTTCCACATCTTGCCTGTGCATTGGGGGCAGAAAGACAGACTTGACTCTTGAAGTGTATTTATAAAAACTAGGGATTTATTAGAAGGTATTAATTTTGCAAAGTAGAGAGTAGAGCAGAAATAGTTGCCTGTGAGCCTTGGGGCTGGATTCAAACCTTGTGTTGCCTCAAATTCACTTCCTGGTGCAATGTTTGCCCCACAGTTTTCCATCATTCACTTGAGTTCTCTGCTGGTAGCTCCATCTGTAGGGTGGGCCAGAGGAAGAGCAGGGCTAGGATGAAGGCTGTGGACTTCTGTTTGCTCAATATCATTTGGGATATAGCAGCAGTGCGTAAGTTTCTGACCCAAGGAGGGGTTGTATCTAAATTTCACAATGCAAACCCCTGCACATGCTCCCCTCCTATGCAGAGCTTAGACTAGCCTTAACAAGTTCTCCTGGGATTATTTGGTTGCTGCAGGCCACTGTAGCTGAGTTCAGTGCAGTCACCTGTTGTAAAAGGGCTTAAGCTGTCTGAATACTGTACGATCACAGCCTGGCAAAAGCTACACCATTATGAGTAGTTTTATGCTGGCACAAAAGGGGCTGGGCTGCGTGAATTCTGAATCCTGCTGTAGCAGCTGGAGATGCCTATTCCCACCGTAGGGTCAGCAGAAGGGAGCGTGTTCCAATCCTTCAGCCTTCCCACTGCTGTGCGCTGGTGGCTAAAGCTAATTTCTAGACTGGCACCACCATCACAGCCACTCCGGTATGCGTTCCCCTTTGCTGTAAGGGCAGCTGGATCCTGGTAATGCCTAAAAGCACCCAGCAGGACTCAGCAGAGCTTGTCTGCCAAAGGCAGGAGGGCACTGGAGACTCATCTCCTGATGGTTATGGCCACCAGGAACGTGAAGGTATGTGTCATCTCTGGCAGATAGCTGTATTCCTGCAGTAGGCATTTCTACCAGCAAAACTTCATGCTTAGTGGTTCAGCTTGTTTGGCTGGTAGGGCAAGAATGTGCTTTTCCCAAACTAGTGCATGTTTCTTTATATAGTTCAACTATTCTTGGAGTGTTTTATTAATGTAATGCATTTTTATTCCTGTGTCCATAAAGCCCTCTCCCTTTTAGACATGCCTTGACCTGGAAGCATTGGGCGAGTTTGACTGGATAGCAGTGAAACTCTAAACTCGGGATGGGGGGGAGCGGGGTCGGGGATAATGGTTCCTGTACAGGGAAGTCTTTTTTTTACCTCTTTTCCTGAATGCCCTCTGTACCGGGAGCTGGGGTATGATGCGAGGCGCTGACTTTCCCTCATGCACTAACATGCTCCTGTGTTTCTCTTCTAGTTGTTCTGCTGGCAGCGACTTGCTTGATCTTTGCTGTTCGGCTGGGACTAGTCGCATGGAGACACTGCAGGAGACCACTGGAAGCATCAGAAACCCCAGACCCATCAGGTGCAGTGGCCTGACACCTCTGGCACGTTGTGGCAGATCCTTTAAAAGGAGAAAAAAAGAATTGGGCATCTGCTGGCCCGTCCTTCCTGTATCAATTGCCTTGTGCTCTTCTGTAAGTATTTCTTTCCATTCCAAATGCGGATGGCTTGTGTCTGCAAACCTGTCCCGCTCCCATGTTCCCTCAGCTCAGCCGCTCTCAGCCCCACCTTGAATCTATACCCTCCTTCATTTGGTTTGACTCTGGTGGATCAGTGCAAGAAAAGGTCCTTCAGCCGAACAGCCCGGTACACCGGCGTGATGACTGAGCTGTGGCACTCTGCTCCTGCCGGTGCCGTGAGGGCTGTCAACGGGCACTTGGCAGGCTTGCGCAGATAGCTGTTCGTATTCTTGGTAGTTCATTTCTCTTAAAGGGTAGCTCTAAGTGAGCTGTCCCTGGGCATCAAGGTGAGCAGTGGGAGGGCTGTCATTCCTTTGGCCATTCAGTGCTGGGTATCTGCAAGCCCCCGTGGTGTGAGCAACTGCTCCCTTTCCTGCTTCTCTTCGTCACGATGGGAACAGACATTGCAGCTCTAGAGATCTACCTTTCTGGTGTCAGCTCTGATGTTTGGTATCCAAGGGGGGAAGGAGGAGTGACTGAATACTTCTGACACAACGGCAAGCCTTCAACCTATTTCAGCTTGTTGTAGCTCTAGAAACTGAAGAAGCATTCACTTTTCAGCATACAGTCGGATATCTGGGTCTCTGCTGGTTTCCCTCTGACTTTCTCAGTTAAGTTAGTCCCTGTGTCAGTACCTCTGTCTGTGGACCCACAATAACAGCAGATTTGTGCTGTTCCTGCTCTGCCTGTACAACAGATGAGAGGGTGCAGTGGGTTGCCTTTGCCTGAGCTGTGCAGAGCGAGCAGTGGATGGTTTGTGCTAGCTGGATGCCTCCTGCTGGAGGAGGGGCTGTAGCCACTCTGGCAGAGGGAGTTAGATGTACAGATGAGATGATACCTGATCTGGGGTAAAGCCTGGTGCTTCAAAGGAAGCCTGTTTAGAAAATAAAAATATATTTTAACTGGTAGAGTGAGTTCATCCTGGATCAGTGCGCTCTCATGTGGCTTCACTGCTTCTGAGCTGGTATTAGGAAGCCTAAAAGGGGATTGACCGAATTGTTGGACCACTGCCTCTCTTTCCTGTGCCTGCTTGAGAGCTGATGGTGCTTCACTGATGTCTGGAGAGTGTTTCTACAAGGCAGCTGCCTTCGGATGCTGAATATCTTGCAATACTATTACAAAAGTAAATTCTTCCAAAATAACATGTGCTACTGTTTACATTTAACAGAGAACCAAATCAGTGTAATGCAGTTCCTCTTGTCATTCATTTATTTTCAAATAAATGGGCAACTTCTGCCACTCTTCCACTAACTCTAAATAGTCTAAAGCAATTGTCCTGGCTCCTGCCTTGCTTGTGCCCTGGGTTCTGCAGGGGCCCTGGGCCCTGGCCGGAGCCAGCTGCCCCTTCCTTGCTGGGATGCTCCTGGGTGTAGCTGTCTCCACTGATCATGCCTTCATCAACCTTAGAGGCAAAGACTGGGGTGATGCAGATTCCTAGGTATGACTTAAGCTCCTCTGCCAGCACTCTGTTCATTAAACTCCTATTTTATAAGCTCTGCCTCACAAGAGCCTAGCTCATAAATTCCCAGCAGCCTCTCCATAAGCGGACTTCTTTAATACAGTGGTATTAAATCCACTGGTGTGTGGATTAAGGGGTCCAGGCAAGGTGAGTAGCTGTTGCAAGGCTGTGCAGCAGTTAATGCATGGGGGAGCACTGGAAGGTTTTGCATCCTCCCAAGCAAGAGCTTTGCAAACAGCTCCTGGACCAGAGCAGCTGCACTGCCTTTCTGCAGGACATTAAACAAAGCCTTCACTGGCTTTCTCTGTGTCTGTACCTGATGTCTGTACTGAAGTACTAGACTAGAAATTATACTACAGGATACAATTAACACACAAATTAGCTGGAGAGAGACAACAGGGCTTCTGTAGAGGGAAGTCATGTCTCACAACCTGTTTGAGTTCTCTGAAGCACTCAAAAAGCACGTAGGTAAGAGTAAACTGTTTTATATTGCCACTGGCTCCTAAAGAAGCTCAAGTGCTATGGCGTAAAAGGCAATGTCCTCCCATAGGTGATTAAAGCTAGGAAATAGAGGGGTGTTTCTCTCCAGGAAGGGAGGTTGCTGGTGGTGTGTGTCATTAGACCTGGGCTGCATAATGTAGTCATTAAAAACCAAGGGATAGTTTGATGACAGACAGTTATTTAGGATGCTAAAGGAGAAGGCTCACTGGGGAATTGCAAAAAGCTCTTATGAAACTGAAAGTGGACGCAGCAAACGATGGATGAAAGTCACTGCAGGTACGTACCGAAGGATGCATAAGGGGAAAACCAGGGTGCCCTTCACCTTTCACGTGAACGTACTCTGGCCTGGCCCCTGCCACTCAAGTGCAAGAGCTTGGAGCTATGGTAGCTGTTCTCACCCAAATATTTCCACATCTGGCAGCAGTAGAGGCAAACCATATATCAGGGATGGTTGGGAAAGGAGTAAAATTGAGAATATCCTTGTGCCTCTCTAAAGCTACCATGCACCAGCGTCTTGAGGGTTTTGTGCAGTTCTGGTCCTTGCACTTCCAGGAGCTTGTTAAGGGTTTGGGAGAGGTTTGGAGAAGAGCAATGGCATCAGGGAGCGAGATGTCTCCCTGTCCGTCTGTGCACCCCAGAGCTGAAGACCAGCTTGGGTAAGGAGGTGTGTGAGCCTGTTTCCCATGGCCCCCTTGCTGTGGGCGGCACAGGGCCGGGCACTGCTCTTCGCCTTGCTCTCGCCACTCTGACATGAGCTGCGAGGAGAGCCTTCGAGGCCCTTTTCTGAGTGGTGATGAGGTGCTGCAGCAGCACCCAGTTAATCTTTTGCAGATCTCCTTGCGAGAAAGCCCTTGGCAACTGCCCCAAAGCGATTAGGCTGAGCTAGCCCCAACCCCTATTTGGCCACCCACAAACAAAACCCTCTCCAAAGTACTATTTCCCTGGAGCGGGGGCAGGCAGAGGTTCCCACAGCTGTCCCAGCACGCAGCGCTCCAGCCAGCTTTGGGAAAAGTGGCTTTCCTTGCATCTGTGGCAGGAACAGGAGCCTAAAAATATTCTGCCTGTCCCTTTTTCTTTTAGCTGGGGTGGGGGGAAACAGATGAAAAATAAGTGTGAACTTTCCTCTTCCAGACTTGGGCCTAAAGATAGCCTCAAGTCTATTTTTAAAGGCCTTTTTTTTTTTTTTTTCTGAAATGCCTTATTTTCATTTGTTTTCAAAAAACACGGATACGTGGTTTTGCCCACAAGAGATTTTTCTTTCAGCAAAGCTGTGTTTTGTGAAGCTGGAAACCTGCCAACTTTTTAGCAAAAATAATCAGTCCAGCCTTTGTTTCCATGAGTGATTAAAGGATTTGGGTGAATTTTGCCGGATTTAAAATTTCTTGGAAAGCTGGTGGCCCTAAGAACCCAAAGCCTAAAAAATTAGTTTCATTTCTGAAAAGGCAATTCAGGGCCCTGGCAAATGCTCGTGTGTCTCATAGCCCAGCCCGGGACACGACCAGAGTCCCCTGGGCTGCCTTGCTTCCCCATGGGTCTAGAAGATCGATGGGGCTGGCAAAGCCAGGCATGACATGGTTCCTGGGACACGAAGGCATACCTTGCTTTCTGGTACCAAAAGCTGGGTTTACACTTGTCATCCTCTGAAAGGGTTCACTCTGTGGCTAAATGGGGGGATAGGGAAAAGCAGAGTGATCTATAAACCACCACTGGGCAGACAACCCCAGCATTGAGTCCAGGGATGCTTGGGGATGCTTCCTTACCCCAGCTGGGGCCATCTCCTGCCCAGGCTGCCCTCCCGCTCTGTGCCTGGCAGCCTCCACCCAAAGATGACCCATCAGTTTAGCAATATTTTCTCTAGAGGGCTGTATCAGCTGGGCTGGACGCTGCTGAAGTGGCGAGATAGTTGTTTTCAGTAAAAGTTCCTGGGAAAATCTGATTTGGAAGAATGTTGCATGGAATAAGTTGTGGGTCAGAGGAGATACGCATTTGAACTGAGAAAGCAAATGTGTTAATGCAAAAGGAATTTTTTTTAAAAAATGGGGATATAAGGCCCTGGATCAGGCTCTCATTAAAGCCCATGTGGCTTCCAGAGAGAAACGTGCCTCATTTCTTGGATTAGGATCCTCAGCCACCATGAGAGTGGAGGAGATGCTGGGATCAGGGCAGGCTTCCATTTGACACATTCCGCCGGCAGCAGCGGCGGCATGTTCTGGGTGGTGCTCCCCCGAGGCGGTCCTGCCCGCAGTCCCAGGGCACCGCGCTCCCCTCATGATGCTCTTGGCTACAGAGCTCAGGCAGAGCGCAGGCAGGAGGCTCTCCTGCTGGGGTCCCCAAAACCAGAGCACCCAGGCAGAGGAGATGTTGTGTTATGACCTAATTTGTTCCTGACTTGACGCTACCCTCAGTACTAATTACTTTGTACTAAAGCATCTGTGAAAAAGAACAATAAATAAATAAAAATGAGCCTGCTGGAGAGAAGAGGTGTTACGCCATGATGCAAGGCACCAAAGCAGAAAACAGGATTGCCTTTCATCTGCAGTTCTAAGCGATTTTGGAAATCCATTGCCTGGCTGCAGCCAGGGGTGATGGGCGTAACAAGATACGGACAGCTATGCTGAGATATGGGCGCAAGTGGCACCGGCCACGCTGGCCACCACCACCACCAGCAGGAAAACATGGATGAGACTCTTGCTGGTGCCTCGTCGCTTCTGGCATCTCGTTGGAGGAGCGTTGGCCTTGGAGACGAAATACAAAGTAGGCTGGCTCAAAATGTGGCACCCTGAACACTCATCCTCTGGAGCTGGAGCAAATCCAGCCCTCGCTGGCTGCGACTCCATTTCCTTATCTGTAAAGCAGAAATGAACAGGACAGGTCTCTCCATGGAGGACTGTGAAGATCTCCAGATAAAAATGCCAAATACATACGACGATGATTAAAGGCGCGTCGGCACTTTTTGCTATGCGCACAGTCTAAACATGCTCAGGCCATCCTATGCTCTTTGAAAACTGTTAGATGTTTTCAATCTAAATATTTATTTTATCTGTGTAGAGCCAGCATAGCCCCATGCCAGGAGATTAACTCGGCTCGCTCTGTCAAAGGCATCTCAGCAAAGAGTTACGGGCTCAGGCAGGACTCATGCATGGGCTGACCATGTGGGAAAAAATGCTGGAGCAGCCCAAGAGCCCGGCCCTGCTCGCGGCAGAGCCAGGACGCCAGCCAGAGCACACATCAGCCATGTGATAGCACGATGGGCATTCCCTGCTGGAAACTTTGACTCAAACCTCTTGAAAAGCCACACAAGGATGCTGTCTTTTCTCCCTTCTCTTTGGGAAGAAAGAGTCTTGAAGACCTTTACCCAAGTGGCTGGTAAAATGTGATGTTTAACCAACCGAGAAGGGATGTTGCCGCTCAGGATGGGACCAGTTAGGGTTAGGGAGTGCTGGAAGCGACAATGACATTAGCTGATAAATTGTTTTGTCTTGATGTTATTCTAATAAAAACTTAAGCTTAAAAAAAATGGGCATTACTGGAAAGTATTTAGATGAAGTGACCCATGGCATGAATTATTTTCATTCAAGAGAGAAAAAAAAACGTGTGTGTGTGTTTGTGCCTGTGCCTGTGGTTGCTATTGCTTTCCCTGGTGACAACACGTATTTTGCCACATATTTTGCAGGAACAGAATAAAGGAATAATTTGCTGTGAGATGGCCCCAGGGCTGAGAGAGGAGCAGAAAGACTGAGCAGAGTTGTCCGAGAGCTGTGCCAGATCGGCACTGGAGCCAGAGCCTGGGTTTCCTTGCCCTGATGCTTTACCTTGAGACCATTAAAAATAGCATGGAGAAAACCTCTGCGTGCTGTCGTTGTTTTGGGCCATGGTCCCTGCCAAAAATGCAGCTTCCTGGGAGACCCACTGTGTGTCCCCCCCTTTCAAGGGGCACCTTGCCCTCTGCGAACGTGCTTCTGTCCCATCCTACTACCCTTGGCATGAGAAAGTTCCCACCAGGCACAGTGATGGACTTGGTATGGAAAGTCCCATCGGACAAAAGCTCACCCCGGACGCCTTTAAAGAAGGCTGGAAATCATAAGGAGTCACCCACTCCATGCCCGATAACAACAGCAGGGGCAAAGTCGTAGTCCATTTCCAGCACGCCCTTATATTTTTTACCCTTGTGAACTGGCAGGCTCGGGAGACGGTCACCACGTAGCCATCACCTCGGTCTGTGGGAGTCAGAGCCATGGGCTTGGGGGGTCCTGGTACTCTCAAGGTCTCTAGAGCAGAACAGCAGGATTGTTCCCATTGGCAGGAGGGTTGTGTGGCTTCGCACCGGGAGCTCAGGATTAGTGCAGGCACAGCTATGCAGTCTTAAAAAAAGTGTGATGAGCGCTAAAGGGTTGGTCCCTGCTTTTGCATGAGATGTGAGCACACCTTGGGTGCAAGCACCATGTAGCCTTCATTTAAATGGCAAAACAAGAGCAGGAAAACACACAGAGAGCACACGCCAAGGCAAGTGCAGGGGAGCTGCGATGGCTGTCGAAGCACAGCGACTGCTGCTGTCAGAGGCGTCAGCCACCGCACCGCCTGCGCCCTCTTCACCGGCTGCACCGTCCCCATCCTCAGGGCAGCAGCCCCTTCCCACACCGCGCTTTCACACCAGCTGGCAAAATGCTCTTTATGGGGGGAGAGGGGTGTGTGGAATTTTTACTTAATTTATTGCCAACTAACACAAACTTCTAATCATTGTTTTGGTAATGAGAAAAAGAAAACATAAGCAATTACGTACTCAGGTAAACAGTCATGCACGAGCTGATCATACACCCATGCACGGACTAACTGGGTGCTCATGCATGAGCAAAGAGGGTGTTAAGGCATGCGTGGGTTGGGCAGTAGTGCATGAACTCCTCGAGCATCCATGTGTGAATTAATGGCTTGTACATGCTTGAGTTGTTTGGGTGCTCATGCATGAATTAATTGTGTGCTTATGCATTAACTATTTGGGCTCTTGTGCATAAATTAATGGGGCACTCATGCATGGATTAAGTAGGTGCTCGTGCATGAACTACTTGAGCACTCATGCATAAATTAATGGGGCACTCATGCATGGATAAAGTAGGTGCTCGTGCATGAACTACTTGAGCACTCATGCATAAATTAATTGAGCATTTGTGCAAGGACTAATTGTCAGCTCACAGGTGAGCGCAGCAAGCCCCACAGTTCATGCCTGATACGCCACTGACCTGCAATGGCCAGACTGGCTTAGGGCTACATACGTCCTCCATCACCCACCGAGCAGGTAGAGGCGTTGCATGGGGTGTTATTGTCTGATCGCTCCTTGATGCCCAGGACAGGCCCTACACACCAGTGATGCTGTGGACATTTCTACCCCTACACAAGAAGCCACTGTTCGGATGCTTCTGATGTCTCCTTGGGAGGACACAACCCAATCCATTTTGGGATACTGTATGTATGTATATCTCCTCATGCTGTCACTCTGTCAGGCACACCAGCTCTCTGACCTGGAGCACTGGGCTCACCTAACCAAAAGCTGATGCAAAATGATGGGCGTACTGTCCTTGTATATAACACTAGCCAGAAGAATGCACCCTACTCAAAATAGTAGGAAGAAAAACAGCTGGTGTGGTTTATGAGGATGGGTGGAAAACCAGGAAAAACACTGCTGTGGTTCCTCAGACGAGAACATCTTGTTCAGCCAAATGCAAAGGCAGTCCTTGAGGGCACACCTCCAGAGACAAGGAGACAGGGTGATGGCAATAATTTTGGTGCCCGGCTGGGAACATGGAAAGGAAGCATTTGATAATTATTGCAGTTTTACCACAAAACATATGCAGGCAGTGTAGTAATGAGGTCAGGACTTCTGCAGCATCTGATCCTTTTCCCTTTTCTTCCAGGACCAGCACCGCGTGGAGGAGGGGGAGGAAGATGGGTGGCTGCGAGGGCTCAGCAATGCGACGCTCCTGCCCATATCCCAGGCCGGAGGCAGGGAGGATCTCTGCTGCCCTTTGGGAAATTTGGCCTCACAGCTGCCACCAGACCGAGGCGTCCCCGATGCCGGAGCAGCTCCAGCCCGCAGCGGCACTGGGGACACTGATGCCAGGCAGCAGCTGTTGCCTGACCCTGCAGCAAAACCAAATCCCACAGAGACAGCCATGGCTGCTTATGGGTTTCTCTGCTCCCTGCAGCAAGTTTTGGAGCGCAATAACAGTTGCATGCTATCAGCTTGTATAGGGAGGAGCTGAAGTGGAGCAAAGAGCCATCCCAAAACCGCCCATGGTACAGTGATGCTGCAGTTCCTGCTGCTGAGCTGTCCTGGCGATCTGGCTCAGATGCTCGTGCCCAAGTCCCTGCATGGGACACCAGCCCTGCTCACCACCCTGTTTTCTGCTTGCAAACCTGCCCCCCAGGCCCCCCCCCAGGGGCATAATCCAGGCAGAGATGTTGCTGCATTACAAATGTGCAGGTCTTAAGCAGCTAGGAATTGCAACCTGGGCCCTGGGGTATGTGCCCCAAGCATCTCCCCATGGAGCCTGTGTTAAAATCCTGCCAGGTTTTAATGTGCTGGCTGCATACTGAGGGTGCCTTGCATGTAGACATTCACTCATGGGTTCAGAGACCTTGCTGCAGTCAGCTGAGATGATTCAATGTGGCATGATGGTGCAGTGAGATGGATTTTTTTTCAATATTAATGAACCCTTATATGTTTCATGTCTGTTAAATGGGAGGAAGTGAGCAGCATGAGGTATCCCGGGGCTGGCTCACACCAGCCCTTGCACTACATGAAACTCAAGCGCTGGTGAGAAGAATTTTGGTCCCGCCTAAAACCTCCAGTATTAAGTCAAAAAGTGCTTTCTTACCACTCACCTCAGGGAACACAGACGTGCTGGTGGGAGAGGCAGGCAGCGGTGCTCCAACGCCTCTACTGGCTCAGCCGAGCCGATGGGCTTTCTGATGCCTGAGGGCAGGGAAACAACTCACAGCAAGCTTTGGACCCGGGGCTGGTATAAAGGGAGTCCACACCAAGAAAGAGCTAGAGCATCTCTAGGATGAGACAAACTTGTGGGGTTTCCCATGAGGTTGCCTTTGATGTGTGGAGCAGAGAAGCCCATGGGGGAAAAGGAGCTTCTACGTCTCTCCCTCTTCCACTGAGGCTGTCCAGATGTAGAAGTGGTTGAACCTCTCGGAAGACGCAAGACTTGGCATAAAGGGTTCGGATAGCTTCCTCACTGGCCCCAGCAGTCTCCTGAAGGCTGTTTCCTCATTACTCATCTCCTCACACCCCTCTGTGATCCTCTTGATCTTCAAACATCTCTCAAAAGGCAATATACTTGCTGTTGGGCGAGACTGGAACGGCTGCCAGCACCCTGTCTTCCACAGCGCTGGGATGGAGATGGTCAGGGAAATGACTCCAACTCAGCTGGTGAAACAAATATTTCTTTCTTTTTGCTTTTCCCTCCTCTGATAGAAAGGCAGCTCTCTTCCTCAGCTGTGATGGGATCGCCTGTCTTTCAACACTGATTGATCACAAATCAAAGAAATGCCGAGTCTTCAGATTCTGGAACAGCACTTGCTGCTGCTGGTTGCTGCGAGTGGCATCTCCAGTGGATGTTATCAATGCTTCTTAGGTCGGCTCTGCACCGGATCCCAGGATTTGCTATGGGTTGAACTTGGTGGCTGGACAAGGCTAGATGAGATCACAGCCTGTAACTCTGACTGTGGTTCCCAAGCCTTGTTTGCTTCTCCGGTGTGCGCCTAGGAAATTTTTTTTTTTTTAAGGAAGCCTGGACAGTGCCAAGGCTTGAAGGGAGTGCACAGGGAGATCTGGTCAACCCAGGAAAAATTGGGGACCTGTTGCCTCAGAAGAAATGCCTACCCGAAACCTTGCAGAAACAACCCCATTCCCCCATGGCAGCAATGCCTGCTTAAGATCCAGCTTGAGATGCCTTTAAGGCTGGACCCAATTATTTTGCTACACTGAAATTATACTAACGAATTTTGGGAGGGTGGCAGTGCCCAAAACCCCACATCTGGGCAGAGGACTGGCTTTTGACACTCACAAAGCCACTCTGCTTGCTCAAGCTTTCCCAGCCAGGGTGTGTAGAGCACTAAAGAGCCTCTTGAAAGCTCTTGACAGCTTGTCAACGGAGACGTCTTACGCTGTGTATGCCAAAAGTATCCATGGCACGGAGTACGGGCAGCCTCTCTGGGGGTTTTGTCCTGCAAAACTAGCTTTCAGGAAAGACTTATTGTTGGGCAGTGTTTTCTATCTTCCCCATGTGGGCTTGATCAGCCTTCAAAAAGGGCAATAAATGCAAAACGTTGACTTGTGGGTCAGAGGCTTCAAGACGAGGAGCCCCCCGCCCTTGGCGAAAGAAACACAGCAGATGGCAACCAGGTGAGAAAACTCATCATTTAAACCTTGAAAATCCTTTTTGCACCCAAAGCAGCCCCATCTCCACTGCTGGGTAGCTGTCTTGCACACTCAGAAAGCCTCTCCGCTTCCACGCTGTACATAAACAGGTCATATTCCCTATCAACGTGTGATAAACACACTCCGAGTGTGTTTATCTGTTGGCTGACAAGCTCCACTTAAGAGCTTAGTTTGCTAAGCTCACAAGAGGCGTCCTGCCTCCCGGTGGGCCGGTTGGCTCGGCAGGCTGATGCCAGGAGGGTGCTGGAGAGCGTCTGGTGCTCCACAGAGGCAGAGCCTGTCATTTGGCCCACTTTGTGCTTCAGCTCTTTGCAGCTCCGCGATCTCTGGCTGGGGCAGCTGAGGTTGCATTTTGTTTGATACGGCAACCTGCCCAAGCCCATGGCTTCGGCTGCGGGAGGGGGGGCTGGCACTCAGGTTTTGAAGGGGGGACGGAGGGGACACAAGCACGGTGGGCGTCTGCTGTGACCTCAGCTCCTCTGCTGAGAGGTGCTGAAGCTCCCGGGACAATTTTGGAAGCAGTTGCCCACAAACTGTGTGCACAGTCATGGTCGGAGAGGGGTAAAGTGTCGTCCTTCAGCTAAGTCCTGGTCAGGGCAAGTCTGGACATCCTCTGCCGGGACACGATTCCTCCGTGGAGGGCAAATCCAGGTCCCACCGGGACCTTCCAGGCGGAGGGCAAACGGCCTTGCCCCTCTCTCTACCCGCTCGACCTCCTTTTCCTCTACGCATTTCCCATTGCCTTTCAACGCAACCTGAGCGACGGCCGCTTCCCCAGACCCCGCTGCCACCGTGCCGCGTCCTTTGCCGCTGCGGGACCCACCCCCCGAAGAGCCCTTCCTGCTCCCGCCGAAGGCGGCGGCGGCGGCGGCTGGAACCGCCGCCCGGGAGGAGCTCTGGCGGCCAAGGGGCCGTCCCGGGAGGGTGCAGAGCACCATCTAGTGAAGGTTAGCGAGAGGCAAACCCTCAGCTGCGAACCCCGTGAGGAGCCGCTTGATGCTCCCAGGCAGCCTGTGGGCCTGCGGGCGGGTGCGAGCCGCGTCCTGCCCATCTTCTCCCAGCGTCTGCCTGGGGGAAACTGGTCCCAGCAGCAGAGCCGCTGGAAATCAGGAGGGAGTGCAGCTTCTTGTGGCTCTTCTTTTTCTAGCGTTCTCCTGTCGCTACCAGGGCAGCTGGGACTCGTACGCAGACAAGCAACGCGAAAGTTTTGCTCGGCTTTCGAACAGACACCGTCCCCTCTGGCTCTGCCGAAGCAGAGCAGAGTCCTTTGTGAAAGGGCCTGGGGAGAGTCTCAGGTGTCCTGCTGCTTCATGCGTTTGGACCTTGAATTGTGGGGGAGGTTTTGTTCTATGAGACCTTAAAACCACCCAAATCCTCTTTTCCAGTGCTGTCTTTGATACATGACCTCTCTCTATCTGCAGCTTCGGCCCAAGCAGCTGGAGAGCCAAGATCCCCTTGCAAAGGTTGTGAGATGCTGCAGACTTGCCTACCTGCCACCGACAGTCGCTCTAATTAAAAGTTAACATGCCTCTTTTTTTTTTTTTTTTACGGATGTGTTTGAGGTGCCTCATTGCTTTGGGCAGTCTGTGCTGTAATGAAGTTATTAGCAATGAAACTTTAGCTTTACGATCACCCTTTATGACAAAATATCTGAGAGGGCTGTCAAGCAGGTTTATTAGAAAGTGAAAACACCTTTTGATGCAAGAGCAGCCATAAGTATCTGAGGACAAGTCAGTAACGGTAAATCATTGCCACCACTCCCCGCCAGGAGCAGTCTGGCCGGTGAGGAGCTGCACTGTAGGTCTCTGACTGGGCCACCCTCCAAGGCTGCCCCTTCACGGCAGCACAGCACCGCTCTGGTGATGAGTTTATCCTGGTGGCTGAAACTGGGAGATTCATGGTGGGACATGCCTCCTGGTGGTAACCCCTGCTCTGAGTTCTGTTGCCCATCTAAGTCTTCTCCCGGAGGTGCGGGCCACTTGTCTTTAGTTATCTGCTGGCTGGAGTCCTGCTGCTCTGACCTCAGGACATGGTGCTTTGCCCTAAATCGTTCCAACCCCTCAACAGGATCTCCAAGCACGGAGTCAGCTCTGCCTACACCAACGAAGCAAAGACACTTCCAACACCCCTCTCCCCAAATCCTGCTTGGCTGAAGCAATTGATGTAAACAACCTTCTTGCAAGCCCAGGCGATGTGTGGCTGCCAAGATACTTCACCTCAAGGGCTCTGCTGTCTCTGGCTGACCTGGAAGCGCCGCAGCTTTCCCTAAGGGCAGACCTGCAGCTTCTGCCTTACGCAGCACTAATGCCCTTCGGCAGCGGGCCGCTGCGCTGCCGAGTGCCAAGGCTGGAGACCGAGCCGGGGACATATTGTCTGCCCCGCCGTCCCCCTTGCCAGAGCTGAAGATGCTCATGTTGGCTCAGGGCAATTTGGGGATGCTTTTAAGGCCACTCCGCGCAAAGCAAGACCTCAGGGGAAGGAAGGACTGTGTCCTGGGCTCCCATCCCCTCACCAAGGCCCTGGCGTGGCCATTCGCTGGCTGTGCAAAACCCTCTAGAGGGAGCCCCGATGCCAGACATCCCCGGCCTAGGTCCCACGAGGCCACAAAGACGCTGTGTGGGTCTCCAGACATAGGGGTGGGGGGTTGCTGGTTTGTTTCGTTTTTTTTTTCCTAAGGCTCCACTCTGCCTGAACGGCGTCACTGGCCACAGCTATGGGCTCGCTTGCCCTCTCTGAACATTTCTGCACCTTCCTGCTTCCCCAAGCACCTCCTCACCCACCTCCAGCATCTCTCTGCCTTAGGCCTCACTGAAGGTAGGGTGAAACCTTCCGTGGGGTGGACACCGCCCTTGCGTGGGGAAACCTCCTCCCATGATGGCCTCCCGGGGCGTTGCACTCACAGAGAGCTGGCACCGTGTTGCCCTGGCCCCAGAAGCCAGCCGCGGTGGTTGCAGCATCTTCAGCAACCCACTGGGTGCTGCTGGGCGTGCAAAGCCCCCCAGATCCCACCAGGCCAAGGGGAGCCACGTGCATTCGGGGTCTCTGCTCACCAGGCTGTTTCTCTGGCCTGCATGTCAATGGGCCTCCCAAAACCTAACCTCCGAGTGCAGGGAGGCAAAGGAAATTTCTCCTGGCTTGAAGGTAACAGCATGGTGGTGAAACTTTCTGGTTCCTGCAGCCCTGAGCACAGACACAACCAGACCGCTGCAGAGGCCCACCAGCTCCATCCCACACACGGCATCCCCTCTTGTCAGTGGAACTCAGTGGCACTGAAATAGCCTGAGAAATGCCCTTTATCTTTGCTCACTGGCCACTTAGCTGAGCCCCCATGCCCAAAGCTTTGCTCTTCTCCATGACCTTGCCCTCCTGGGCCCAGCAGCATACTGCATGGGCTCCTCCACTCTGCTTAAAGGTGGGGTGGCTTTTTTTTTTTCCCCCTAAAGCCTTGTTCTACCTTTAATGAATTGCAATCTGTTGTGTGGTGTTACCGCACCAGGGAGACCCTAGGCACAAAGTAAATCCCATTAAGGCCAAATTGCATTTTGTTTATGCTTTTTCCCTTTCCCCTCCGTGCCTCCAAAGCATCCAGGCTCCTCTCTGGAAGGAGGCGTGTTCCTGTGCAAGCCTTGACCTGAAGAAAGCATAACCCCTCCTCAGGGCTCCCCCATAGGGCATCTCCCTATGGGACCCCATGGCCAGAGGAAGAGCAAAGGAGGCTGCAAAGCCCACCCCATGCTTCCTTAGATGTCATTCTTGCTAGCTGCTTACTTGCTTGCAATAGCCAAGAGATCCAGCTTTAAAAGCTGGATGCTGTGGTGTATTTTAGGGAAGGAGGATACACGAGGAGCACTCTGCTAAACAGCAAGACTGGGAGCTGTGCAACGAGCCCAACGCAGTTCAGCTTGCTTGGACTTCTTCCCGCCAGCCAGCGTGGGGTAGCACACAACACACGTGCACTGTGGAGCTAATGTGCTCATCATGTCTGTGTGCTTGCTGCAACCAAGAATGCTATTGAAACTGTTAAATCTTTAAAGACATTAAATCTTTAATCTTGCAGATCCTTGAAGCTGGTGGTTGGGCGGCCACCCACACATGTGGTCAGCTTTCCGATAACTGCTTGTATTGGAAGCTATGTCCTAAAACCTATTTATCCACTTTGAGCTAGGGCTGCTCCCCAGAAAGATGGAGGGCCTCCGCTGTGCAGGAACGATGCTCCTCGCTCTGCACTCAAGTGCTAACAGAGGTTTCATGTGGCCACAACATACACAGGGTGGAGGTGGCAGGAAACAATGCTGCATCAGTTGACATGGAAAACTCTCCAGCAAGCAGCAGATGTGATCCCATCTCACGCCAGAGCGTTTTGGGGCAGCGGCCATCCTTATTGGTATTTATAGCTCTTCACACAGCAGGGCCCTGGTCCATGGCTGGCTATTAGGGAGCCCTGCAGTGCTCCTGTGCAAGGAGCATGGCTTTGTTTCCTTACAGAAAGGGGCCCTGCAGATCCCAGCGCGGTGGCTGCATTCCCAGCCCATGCTGACAGACAGCCCAGGGCAAGCAGGAATGAGCTTCCCACGGCGAGTTGCTGGGAAATGGCAAAGACCAGCCTTTTGTCCCTGCCTGGCAGCCAGAGCGCGGTGCATGAAAAAGGATGCGCTGAATGCTGTGTTTCCAACCACTGCCCACCCCTGAGCTACTCGCTCAATCCAGCGAGGGGTGGTCGTGGGGCACTTCGGCCGCTACACAGGAGCGGGTGAGGCAGGTCCCATCCAGGTGTTCAGCCAGGAGCCATTGTGAGTAGTTTAAAGCAGAAGTCTCTAAGCATTCTCCTACCTAGCGCAGTTGAGACAGGGCTTACAAAGACTTCTTTAGCTGTCCCTGCTGCTTCTTGCATCAGTTTCACCTTTTACCAGGTGGGTGCAAACAGGAGGTCTCGCAGGAGATGCTAGAACTAGCGGTGTCCCAAGTGAAATAGCCAGGGCAGGACTTGTGTGTGCATGTGTATAATAAAAGCGCGAGCATGGACGACTTCTTCCATTAATCTTAGCGTGTGAACTGTGGTCTGGTTGCACACTGAATGGCAAAAGTCACTTGAGCTCTGAATGCGGCTGTACGCCCACCCTGCTGCAAGCTGTCCCCAGGCAATGTCCCATCTCTTCTGCCGCGGCTCTGCCCTCCCCCTGCCACTCTGGGCTTTGGGGTTGCCCATCCCCAGCAGACACCCCAGCACCCCCAGGCCGTGCATCTGAGCAGCCACTGGGTGAACTGGGAACAGCAACGGATGCTGCTCGGTGCCACTGGAGCGCCTGTCCTTGCCAGCTGGGCTCTGCCCATGGTAGCTTCCAGCAAGGCTTGCAATGACTTTCTTCCCCATCCTCACACCTCCCTCCTTCTCCTCCTCAGCTACTTACAACATCAAAGCCCTGAAGACTCCACTTCTCCTTTCTCAGGAGATCTGGTTTAGCTGTTGGTGAAGGATTTATGCTGTGATAGGAGGCTCACTGCTGCCTGTAGGAATAAGTCTCACGGATATTAACCATATCAGGATCAAGGCCCTGCTGGATTGCCTCCTCCAGCCCAGCTGGATCTTCCCTCCTTTCCTGCCTGGTCCTTTATTCATTTACAAGTCCTGTGAAGTCCCAGTGCGACATCTGATTTCCATCCAGTTGGACAGTAAACTGACATTTTTCTCACGGTCTCTGTGCTCTTGTGCTTTGGGACTCCGCCAAACACTCCACATCTTTAACTTGCCTTTTTTTTTTTCTTTCAGTCTGAGTTGCCCTGATCCTCCCTCCCTCCTCCCCCCGGCCTTTAAAGGAAGCAAAATAAAAAGGTCGACAAGAAGAGCCGGGCTCCTTCCAGGACTCCCCAGGGATGAACCTGCTCCCCTCCCTCCGTGCCAAGTGGCACCGAGATGCTTTCCTGCAGTCCCAGTGACAGCGGCTGCTCAACTCTCTGCTCTGCAAGCAGGAAACATAGCCACTGGTGCCCATAAGAGGGGCTGCTCTCCCTATCCCTCCCATTTTGCTAAGGGAGCAACTCGGTCAGAAGTCACTGCCCCCAGTCACTTGTCAATGCCAGGCAGGCGTGCAGATACGTTGCACGTTATTTCTGCTTCCCACAATTCTGGGTAACCGCTCTCATTTTGGGGGGACAAATGGGTGTTTCTCTCCCCACAGTGTGGCAGGCAGTGGCATTTTGCTGCTCATCTACTTCCAGCCATCATGAGAAAGCAGAGCGAATGCAACACGCACCCTTGAACTCCCTTCCTTTCCCACAGCGCTGTGCCTTTTTGCTTTCTGCTCTGTTGATTAGCAGGGTGGGAAGGAGAGAGGAGCACATTCTGGTTTCCCCCTCCCCAAACTTCTTTCTCCCTAGCACATCGTCGCTTTGACACCCATCCGGCCAGCTATGGATGCGGGGTCGCCAGCAGAGATGCTGACGCAAGCACCGAAGTGGTGGACCCAGTAACACAAACACTGGGGTGGTAGAAACTTATGCTCGTAGCAGAGCCTTGCAGCTGGCTGAAGGCAGCAGGAACCACAGCAGTTTCCCCAAAATAGCCCACGGTATCTTAGAAAAACAACCAACCACAAGAGCACCCTCCACTCCCACTAGGTGCTGGCATTAAAAAGCACAACAGCTACATTGTGGTTAGGGCTACGCTAACGATTCGCACCGAACCGCGGTGCTGTGATGGCTTTCTTCTGCTTGGAGACAACCTTGAAACAGAGTAAATCTGAAGTTGTTGTGAAAACATCTTTCTGGGTCAGCTGCTGCATTTGCGCAGGTCCCACGGCTGCTTATAGTGACTCCCTCTCATGCCCAGTGTGAAGACAGAGAGAAGAGGAACCAGCACGACCATCTGCTGGTTTCTTCCTCTGTCATCTGCCATGCAGCTGCATCGCTGTATCTTATCGGTTCAAGTATAATGCAATTATTAAGTACTGCTGGCTGCTACTTGGGTGCCAAATTAATTTAGCCAGCGAAAATTGAGCTTAGTTAGCTGCCCTGCCATTCTCCTTAGCGTTTCTCCAGTCCTGCACGGATGAGTCACTCCTAAACCCACAGCTGATGCAGAAGTCATTAGAAATGACTAAGCACTTCAGGAAACGAGCCCTCCAGTTTCTCAGGCGGCAGCTTTGGCCATGCTTTCCCACCCCAACACCCATCTGCCATCACAGTGGTGGGCTAGCGGGGCTGTGCGTCCCCTCCTCGCGCGCAGGCATACGTGTGCGAATTTGCTCTTGTGCGAAGACTTGTTTTGATCCCAGTGAGCTTTGTTCCTTCTTGATTTCCTCCATAGGAAGCAGAGTCCCTCGGGTCAAAAGGGCTCCCTGTTTTACGCAGAGGAAGTCTTATGGCAGCATAGATAGACAGCCTTGCCATCCAGACCCGACTGATTTTTCCAGGAAAAATGATTGATTTTAACTTGCGTCATGATTTGAAGCAGCAATAGGAGACTTTATGTAAGCAGTCAAATGCTAAGCTTGCACTCAAGTTTTTATTAAGGGCACGATGAATCTCACTGGTCAGTAATATCTTAGGGTAAATGCTGCTTGCATTTTTAGGTTGGGCATTTTCTGCTCCTGCTCACGAAGATGCCTATTTCAAGCCATGTAACTGCAGAAAAGTCTGTCATGTTACAAAACAGCAAAAGATTTGCTTGATTTTTCTTTTAAACTGGACTATTTGATTTCTGTATCCCAGAGGTCGACAGGAATCTGCCAAGACAGCAGCAAGTGCATTTTGATGGAATTAAAAAGCATTATTTTCTCAATTGACAAAATCTCTTATATGTGCCAGGTATATGACCGTACCTCTTCTCCTTACCCCAAGCTGTCCCTCCATGGCTGGGACAGGTTTGTCGGGGGCCACCACGGCACCCTTGCCCCAGCCGCTGCCCTGGCCAGTCTTGCTGCCATAATGAACAGGCTGCTCTTGACATTTTCCTTGGCTTTAGGCAAAACTGCAAAGGCAGCAGGTTTCATCCCATTCCTAGGTCTGATCCACCAGCACCTCCTGGTAGTAGACAGGACTCCCACGCAAGTCTTCAAGGAGATGTTGTTGGACTTGCACATGATGGTCAAAGAAGAGTTTAGGACTGTTAAACCCGACTCATTTCTTTTCCCTCCTTCTTGTGGATCAGTTTTACTTCCTTTTGCTGTGGTGCATGAAATTGCTGTCTTTTCCAAACAAGAGGGCTGAGCTTTATGCAGACTTCTGGGCACTTGAGCACTTGCACTGAAACTGGTGGGACCTTGGTTCCTACCTGGGCGGTTGGCTTCTGTGCAGCACCTCGGGCCATACCAGTGGTGTTATTTGGTGTCTTCTGATTTTAACACATCATCAAGAAAGTCTTTTGGCTGTGTGCCGTGGAAACTGAAGGGAAAGGCAGCATGCGTTGTGCCGGAGGAGTGTTGCTTCCCACCTGGGCAGGTCGGTGCAAGGTACTGGTGCAGCTTTGAGGTGCCAGAGCACCATGGCTTAACGATGTCTCTGCTTAATTACTGGGATGCTTATAGGGAAAGGAGCCTGTCCATTCACCTTCTTTGCCTGTTATCCTTCTTTTATGAACATTTATGGAGTCTAGACAGGGCTGGGACCCACACATACAGCTTCTCCTCTTTTTTAGCTCTCTGGATGAAAGCCATGAGCGCTCCTTGACTCACCCCACTCCCTTGCATAGGAGGAAACACTCATTTATGGCTTCCTTCTCTTATACCTTCTTCATGTACAATGGGTCCTACTGGAATGCACCAAATCCCTGTTTCAGGGGATCTGGTGTATGGGGTGGTCCCCAAGCTTTGCCCTGCTGTAGCTGATGGGGACGCCAAGCAACTCTTCCTTTTTCCATCTTTTTTTTCCCCTGTTGTATTTGCACCGCATCTCTGCTCCACAAGGGCACCTGGAGGCCATGCCATGGCTCCAGCATGGCTGGAGTTTGGTTTGCATCCGAAATGGAAATATTATAATAATAATAATAATAATAATAATAATAATAATAATAATAATAATAATAATAATAACAACAACAACAACAACAAC
>JAVKLA010000081.1:19594396-19618780 GCA_034782735.1 Sagittarius serpentarius
AGGAGAAGGAGAAGGAGAAGGAGAAGGAGAAGGAGAAGGAGAAGGAGAAGGAGAAGGAGAAGGAGGAGGAGGAGAAGAAGTAAGGAGACAAGAGAAGGACCTGGAGCAAAATGCTGGAGGAACATGGCACAGTAGGGTGAAGTTGCATTTCAGCACCTCTCTATTTATCCTCCATCATTTTTATTAGCGATCTTGGAAAGAAAATGGAGTAGAAGTGTAAATCTGAGCTTGAGATGCTTTTCAGTAGTGAGCTGCTCAGTGTATATACACCTAAAAGGCTGGTTTTCAACAGCTCTCTCTTGTGGATTCTCTGATGCCTGACATGGGCTGGGCTAACCCACAGTCTTTTCCCCAGTAGAGCTATTGGTAGGGGTTTTTTTTAATTTAATAACCACCCACCTCTCTCTGTGAAAAACTGTGGAGCCTTAATAACAATCTTGGAGAGCACTACCCTCTGCAGTGGCTTGCTGGAATTAGGCAAGAAGTGCCCCAACTTAATGGCACAGCAGGACCATGCCGGTGGGTACATGCCAGTGAAGCTGTAACTCTTAAAAGAAGCATTTGCAACCAAAAATGAAGGCTAAGGTTGATGTTTCCCTGGCCTTGAAGCCCTGCAAAACAGTGAGTGGCATGGTCCCTCCCAAGACAGGTAGAATAAAAGAGTCAAAACCTTTGGGTTTGGGGGATAGAGGTAGTTTCAGCTGCATGCTGATCCCTGATGCTCATTACAACTTTAAATCAGTGCTTTAAAAATAAGTCCTGTGATGATGGAGCACACCATCAGGAAATGTCACTCTACTGTGTGACATGGCAGATGGAGATTTATATGGTATCACGTAATGATTTTAATGGGTTCTGCCTAAAAAGGGACTTGGTGCTACAAATCAAACTGTATAAGGTTACAGCAAGTGCCAGGCTCCCTCTGGCAGAGCCTTGCCAGCAGAGGAAATGTGGCTTGGCGACAGTAATGAGACATTGCAGCAGTAAAAGCTCAAAGCACACCCCCAAAATGCAGTGTGGGACTTTGCAAGAAAGACTTTAGGGCTGTCCTGGGCAGGATGAGCCCCCGGCACCGTGAGGCTCTGGCCTGGGGACACGTAGGGTTCCCATCCCTCGACTGGTGTTGCAAAGAAGGGGTTAAGAAAAGACTTATTTTGGTTGCAGACAAACCACTAGCAACTGAAAATAAACAGGCAAGACATCAGCTCCCACTGAGCTTTAAATAAAATGCAGGATTTTGAAAAAAATAGTTGTTTGTTTCAAGCACAGCTTCAAGGAAGGTAGAAAAAATCTTTGATCTCTCAAGCCTCTCTGCAGTGCAGCTTTCAGTTTCAGGTGTGCGTCTTGTTGGGTGTAGCTCTTAATATAGTTATTTTCTTACATGCTCGATGCAAGAAAAAAAAAAAGTTGCCTGCCTCATTTGTAATAACAGCTGAGATTTGATTTGATACATTTAATTATGGCGGATGGCACAACCGATTCCTTAGACACTAATAAATGTATGAGGAACATATGAATAAATGAGCTATTACACTAAAAAAAGCCCAGCCCTGAGAAGGTATCAAAACAAGGATGAAAGCCTTTCCTGAGGCACTTCTTATATGGCACTCATGACATCAGAGGGACAGACTCACTGCGGGTCACGGCTCTCGTGCAAGACATGTGGGTGTCGGAGAGCTCGGGAGGTGATGGAGGCAGTGGTCCGGCAGTGCCCAGGGAGTTTTCCTTTGAGGGATGTTGCTTCATCTGTACCTACCTGCCCTGCAATTCCTAATGCCTTGGCAAGCTGGAGCCTCCCATGAGTGTGAGTCCTGATGCCTCCAAGATCTGATTTGTAGAGGAGGGACAATAGGGATGGTCGTTTTTCCCAAAAATACTTTTGGTTCAATACAATGCCACTAAGCAATACGATGGTTTTGAGATCTGTTTTCTCTTACTCTTTCTGAGTCTCTGATTTCAAAGACCTTTTTTTTCCCTTTAAACATACAGAGATTGCTTTAAAGATAGAACGGCATGTCCCTGCTCAGCTAATTAAAGCCCCAAAATTTGTGTTCACGGCTTTAATGCAATAGGCTTGTCTGGTCCTTAGTGTGCACAGAGATAACTCTGTGTTGCAGTGCTTTGATCATGCCTGGGCACCTCTGCAGCAGCGGCGCCGGCTCCTGCTGCCCTGGCATGACTCTAGGCAAGGAGAGAGGGCACCTGGGGATGGAGAGGACCTCTGGCACCCAAAAGGATCCCCCCTTGGTTAAAGGGAGTGGTGGGTGTAAGTTCTCTTGTACAGCTGGTTGGTGATGACCAGCCCTGGGTGCACAATGGGGATCTGGGGTGAGGCTCTGCTTCAGTGGATGGACTAGTGGATGATCCCTGCCGTTTCCCTTCCCTTCCTACCAGTTCATCCACGCATGATTCCTGTCTGCTGTTTCTACTTTCAAACACACGTCCTAGCTCCTCATGTGAATTTTGGGGTTGACACCCTTGGGAGAAGGGTTCAGGACGTGTAGCAATGTCACCCAGAACTGTACGATGCCAGCCACGTGGAGAGCACTCATTTTTTTTACCCAGCAAGGTTGGAAAGGTAAGTAGACATGTGGTAGCTGAAGGGATAGTTTCTTCGACCATGAAGAAGGTGAGCCATTCGTGCCCAAGGCAACATGGGACCCATGGGACCACAGGCACAGCTCATACCCTGACGCAGGAGGAGGTGATGTGGCTGTAATGGGGAGAAGGAAGAGGGAGGACAGCAGTGACAAGACCATGTGTTCATGGTGAGCTGATAGGATCCTACAAGACAGATTTATAGACCTGGGTGGTTGATGCTGCAAGTGGGGTGAACACACTTCTGCGATTGGGTTGGTGGCATAAAAACTGTCCTTCAGACAGCCATCAGCAGGATTAGACCATGGCACTTGGACATTTTTGGCAGAGGGCTTTACTGGGGAGAAGAGGAACATGTAGAGGAAGGAGGAGAGTGAGCAGACTGTTGCGTGAAAAGAAATGGATGGGGGCAAATTCAATGTGACCTGAATTCAGTATTGTCCAAAGGAGGCTTGGGGCGGGGGGGGAAGAGGCAGGGAACCCATTGCTGCTTGGGGGAGTGCTCCAGAGGAGCTGGCAGCCTTGAGGGAAGCAGGACTTTAGCTTGACCCTCAAAAAAAATAAATTGCACCAAGTCCTTGCCTTCTGGCTGTGCTGAGACTCCTGGCGTCCAGACAGCTGCCTGGGTCAAAAGAGCAAGCGAGGTCCACGGTCATCTCCCTTTCCTGCTGCTCCTCATGCCTGCGAAAGAGCTGGGAAACTGCCCTGGTTTCCAGCCCCCAGCGGTTAATTCGTCTGTCCCTGGTGGTTAATTCATTCATCAGCCCTCAAGGCTTTTCCCCTGCTCAACCCCACCTTGACGGCAGCCAGCAGAGCGCAGTTCCCCATCACCTCCCTCCAGCTTTGCCTGCTTCAACCCAATCTGTTTTGCATTGATGCAAGAAAAAAGCTGCACAAAGTTGTTTAGAAACAGGCCCCTCCAGTTATTTCCAGCTACTCCAAAGCTGTTTGAAACCGTACACCAAGACCTCCCGGCACTGCTTTTCCCTTGTACTCCTATTTTTTTTGTCCTTGCCTCCACCCCAGTGCCCTATTTCTCCAGCCCACCGGTCGGATGAATCGCAGCTGTGCTGCACCCCGGCCATGCACCCGGAGCTGCTGGGGGGCGGCAGCCCCCATTGCAGCCCCCAGCTTCCTACCCAACACCTCCTCAGTCAGGCTGCAGCACAAAAAGCCAAGCCCTGTAGCAAGAGTGGCAGCAGGGTGGCAGCAGCAGCTGCTGTGTTCAAGAAAAATTAGCAAATTCTCCGCTGAGATGGAGAATTTGCTCCCCCTGCTTGAATGCTTCAGTCAGCTATAATAATTATATATTATTCATAATTATTAATATTATATTATTATTACGAGTCTAAGAATAATGTCACTTTGCCATCGCATCACTGCCTGTCATCTCGCAGCATGTCAGTGTTGCAGACACCTCTTGCCCCTCTCTGTGGACCACCTCTGCCGCAGCCGATGGATCCTGGGAGCTGTTTTGGGGATGTCTAAGCTAAGAGCCGGCGGTGCCATGAGCGGGGCTCGCTGGGCACCCGCTTGCTGTGGTGCTCTGGGGACAGGCTGCTGCCTCCAGGGTCCCCATGGGGTGATTCACCCACATGTGTGAGCTGGGGTTTAAGATGCTCCAGTGACTGCAGCATGAGCGAGGTATCCAGAAGAAAGCTTCACCGTTCGCTTTCCCTTTGCCTTTGAATGGCAGTAGCAGAGTTTTCACCTCTCATCCCGCCATTGCATCTGAAAACCCAGCAAAAAAGCCCTAGCTGCTCGCTAGCGGCTTGCGGCTCAGTGCTTGGCAAATTCGGGCACCAGTCCAGCAGTGCTCGGGGACCCGCTCGTCTCTCAGGTAGACCCAGGATCTCTAGGTGGGGAAAAGCTGCATGATGCGATGTACTGAGGGGTCTCCTTCCTTCACTAAGAAGTGGGAAAGCATTTATGAAAAACATATGTCTGGTGTCTTTCATGTAGGCATAAATTCTCCAGATGCTCTGTTTGCTCCCTCTTTCTCATTTCCTTTTATTTTGGAGGTTAAGAAATGTTATACTCTTATCTTCTTTGCTGTTGACTCCCCCTCCTTCTTGGCCCTGCGCTTAATATCAGTAGCCTGCTCTAATAAATAATGCAGCATCTGTCCAGACAGTTGTTTGCAGTCTGATCTTACATGATGGATCGTGTTAGTGGAAGGGTTGAGCCGAACCTGCTTTGTTCCCTTTCATGTAGAAGAGCTATGCCAGTGTCCTCTGTGAGAGATGCTCCATTCAGGTATTGATCCCATATCAGAGGTATAAGCTGGTTGAAGCAACATTTTTCCCACCCTACGCATGAGCATCCTGGCTCAGCACGTGGAGAAAGCGTACAGGGCTTAAGGGAATAAAACCCTGGGGATTTAAGTATATGCCTAAGGTTTAACAAGTGCTTAAGTGCATTCCTGAACCGGGGCCTGAGGGAATGATGTTATTGCATTACCCGGCCTTTATGGGATTGCCGTGGTCCAGTGGGAGCAGCCAGGCAGCCCTGGAGGTTTCCTGGGGCTTCGGGCACACAGCTCTCATGAATTCCCTTCAGCATTAATTGGGTTGGTTTTGCCTCTCAGGACAAGGAAAGCAGAAGTAAACCTGCATCGCAGATGCTTTCGTGGCTGTATCTGTACTGTACATTATGAAATCTCGCTTTTCCCCGCAAGGTTCCCTCTCTGGTCTGGGGGAAAGGAGACTCTCACCTGCATCAGAGCAACAAAAAGCATGAGGAGATGCAAAGGTGACCCTATGGCAAAGGTGTATTTTCATATAGGTGGGCTCCTTAAATAGGCAGCTTTACTTAGGGACTGGACCCCACCGGGTGCTGAGGCCCCTCCACTCCCAGCCAAAAGGACCCCGGGGCCAGGTCATAGCATTTAATCCTAAATTTCCGAAACCTTTTCTGCAAATAGATCTTTCTGCTCACTCTGAGAAAGCGGCAAAGTGCGGTACCACAGGAGGAAGCCTTCCGGGCTCGGCGGGCTGGAGGAGCAGGGGAACAACCCCCGACCGAGCAGGCCCCCACTGCACAGGGCTCCCCAGAAACTCCTTACACCTCCCCCTGACATTTGTGCTGCACAGGCAGAGAGGCTGCCATGTTAGAGGCTAGCTGAAATGAAAGTTTCATGAAAAAATAAAGTCAGGGTGAAACTCAGCATTCAAGAAATAAAATTGCTTGTAGAACAGGGCCATGGCCAGCAAATGATTTTCATGCAAAGGGTGAGAAATCCCCAAATGATCAAAGTGTGTTGTTTTGCCTTCTTTTTCATCATACGTGGCTTATATTGATATTTTCCATAATAAAACAATTTTGAAAAAATCATTATTAAAATTAAAACGTTTTCAAACAATTAAAACATTTTAAAAACATTTTTAAAACATTTTAAAATATCTTTGCTTTTGAAATGATCCTTGCTTTTAAAAGATGACTTGAATCCTAATTGAAAATGAGGGAAAAGTTGGGTTTCAGGGGTTAAATTACTTGCAAACAAAGTGAAATAACTTTGCTTCAAGTTATACACAAGCGCCTGAGCTGAAACACAAAAATGTGGGGTTTTTTTCATCAAAAAAGCTAAACCAAGCCCAAGATGGGGGTTGTGGGTTCTTTTCCTGCAGCACCGGAGGAAGAGGAGGAAGAAGAGGCTCTGAGCATCCCGAGAGCTTTTCTGCAGTCGGGGAGTTTTCACCCAGCCATGTGTGGCTGCTTTCCAGTGCAATGAACTCCAGCAGCTGCAATCTCAACTCAACTCCCATCGCTTTTTAAGCATTTTATCTGCTGTCCTGACATGCATCTTTTATTGCCAGAGCTCTCATAAAAATGTTTTGAAGCCTGTCCTGCTGAGTGGATCCCCAGTTGAGCGGTTCAGCGGTTGTGCTCTTTGGCAAGGGGGGGACATGTGCTCACGCGCCCTCTGAAATCAATGAGTAACGGCAGCCTGTCCTCTGGAAATGCTCCTTTGAAAAGGTTTCAGAGTCTTCAGCAAAGGCAGGAGGAATGGGAGAGTTGCCTTTGAACACATGGACATCCCATGGCAGGACAGATCTATTTAAGATCTATTAAGATCTAGGAGCAAATGCAAAGTGCATCTTGATCCCCTCCCTCCTTAAGGGAAAGGATCAATCACATCCCCTCCACGGTGAAATGATGGATAGTGTCGAGGAGGCTGTGAGTGATAGGTTTTCTTGTGAAAGTTAGTTGGAGCATCTCTCTTGCTATTGCAGCTGAGATCAGCCCAATGGCTTGAGCTTTAAATTTGGTGTCAGACGGGCAGTGAGGCCCCCTCAGGACCCACCAGCCTGATCAGGGACCATCTGCCTGGGGCCACAGACAATTTTTGAAGCCTCATCTTTTATTACAGGGCTCTTCAATACTCCCTCAGCAGCAGAGTTTACTACAGAGTACTTATGTTTTCCTCTTCCCACCTGGTAAATTATTTTGGCATTCACAGCCCTATTACTTTCTAGCTTTCGGTGGCCTCTGAGTAAATAGCCACCACCGCTGCTTCGCAAGCCCTTTCATGCTTTTCACACATACCATGCTTTCTTCTGCATGCGATGTTACCAGGCCTGCCTGGTCTCCAGGTATTTGTGTGCGCCAATGCGTATGAAGAGGTCTCCTTGCTTCAAGAAGAAAGTGCAGCAAGAAATACCTGTTGTGGCAACCTCCAAGTCTTTCCCCCAGAGTGCTCCCAAGCTATTTGAAGGGATGCCACATGAGGCGGCACCAGCCTCTTCCTCTGGTTATTGTTGGGACTCGCTGTGGCTTTGTCAAGCACGAAATATTTCAGAGGCATATGAAAATCATTCCTGAACTTCAGTGCATGCTTGAAGCATGTGAATTTTCCTACCGACTACTTCCCTCAGCCACCTCCTCTTGAAATACCGGCTAATCCTGTCTTCAGGCAAAGCAGCCCCCTCCCGCTGCCTTTTGCAATGGGAAGCAGATCCCTGTCTGCCCTCAGACTTCCCTCTATTACCATAACTCCTCATCTCTCCATTAGAGCTCTTTTCTTTAAATACAGTGAAAAAAGCACTTTATTTTTGGCTCACGCATCCCTAATGCTCAGCTTTCTCCAAGTGCCCATTCCTGGGCAGCAAGAGCCTCCTCTGTGCAGGGCACAGTGGCCGGGGGCGAGGGATGGACTGTACCCTACCACGGTGCACCAGGTGGTCCTCAAGGCTTGTCTGAGGCTGGTCGATGGCTTTCCTCAGTGGGGTCATGGGGGAGGCTTTCAGAAACTGCCCAGAGACCCCATTTTGTTGAAACGGGTGAGTTCGGAGACAAGGTGCTGTTGGCACACCTGAATGTTCCGCCTGCAGGTTTTGTAGATGTTGCTGAGATGAGGATGTGCAACTTGTTGAGCAATTCACATACGGAGGAATACATCCCTGGGTATTCACATGCAGTAACCCTGCCATGAGATGTGTTTATATATGGAATGTGTTTACGTATGTGATGTGTTTATGGCTTCTGTAAACCATTTTCAGAGCCATACAGGAAATTATTTTGGGATGCTTTGCACCGAAGGCTGCTTCTCCATGGTGATAATTTCACATTCTTGCTGTGCTTGGTGATCCCAGCTTTGAAATAATTCTGGTTTTTACATACAGGCGCCCTGTGTTTGTATCTGTGATAGGGTGGGTTGAGTGTCTCCGGATGGTGCTGTCACCAGACGTACAAATCTGGAAGCTGTGTTGCACGCCCAGTTGCGATGCTGACCAAACACTGCCCTTTGGAGAAGGGTTTAGCTCACGCTTAGCCTGGAGGGATTAAGGGAATTAGCTGTTGTGCTGCGTTGTTCACTGAGAATAGCATGTTCAGCACCACTCACAGTTCACAAGAAGATACAGACCAAGCCTCGAGGAGTTTCCACCCTGCAGCCCTAACTTTGCTTGGTACCAATGACTACCTGTCATAATTTGGCTGGCTTGCCCTTCTGGACGACACGAGCTTTTTGTTAACAGACCAAGTCCCTCAGCCTCCTAAACCAAGCAGATCTGGACCAGAGACATCTCTGGGTCAGCAAGACAATTCCTCGTCTTTGAAGCTCAGTGGTGACTTGAGCACCACGCGTCCCAAACCCAACACTTCTGCTCTCGGACAGCTGGCAGCTGAGGAGCCACCAAAGGTCGGTGTCCTCGGGTCACACTGACAGAGGCTCAGATGTCAAGCCCCTCAGATGGCGTGCTGGCTGTGGTCCAGCCTGGAGGACAGGCTCCAGAAGGAAGTGGTGCATGAGAGGTGCAGCCCAACGTGGACGGATGCAGCTCCCATCCCCTTCCAGCTTCTTGGCATTGCTTCAACTCCCCTATGCTTCCACAAGGCGCCACGTCATGACTCCGTGAACATCTGCACTGACGTCTGCCAAGCAAGGTGCTAACTAGCATGACTAAAGAAATCCAGAGCTGGCCCTGGGATTGCCAAATCTCTGCGCTTGACTAGAAATGCGTAGTGTTTTTCACTAATGTCATATGCCCATGGAAAATATCGCCCAAGATCTGATACCTCAGTCTCCTCTTGTCCCTCCCCCACCTGTCTGTGAGGGTTACAGGAGCTCTGGGGCTCAAAAGCAGCTGGTGAAACACCAACTGCATGACCTAAAGCGCAGGTTGTGGGATGCCGGGGCTGTGCTTGCAGACGCAGGACTGTGAGGAGGGGGGAGAAGAAGCCAAACGGCCCAAAGAGCAAAGCAGACCCACTGCTGATGTGGTCAGTTGCGCAAGGCTGGCTGCCGTGCAGCCTCTGTGTGTAAATGGTCAGGTCTCCCGCATCCATGCGAGACCACCCAATTCACTTTTACATGAGCGCCCTGTGAGTTTGTGCTTTCGCATTCAAACGAATTTATGCCTGAGTGCTCAGTTAATTTACACTTGAGCACCTGAACAACTTACACACGAGCGTAAAGAGGCATTACAAGTGCTCTGTGCAAAAGGGAGGACTGTGGTGGGCAACAAGCAGCTTGTACTGCTGAGCTGGGGAGCTGGAGCAGGAGAAATGAAGTTGGTGGCTTGGGAGAGGAGAACTCTGGGGACACAGAGGGAAAAATTGTTGCATTTGTAATGGGCATATATTCGAGCTTCTGTAATGACCTTGGTTTTGTCTTGCAGGGATAAGGCCTGATGTTTGTAGTAAGTGCAAGGGATGGGGTTTGCAACGGATGTATGTTCAGACCGCTGTGGCCTTCCTGGCTAAGTGTTTTGCAGGAGCAAGGTATGAAGTTTGCAGTAAGTATTGCATTCAGGTTTTTACCACATTAACTCCTCCAGCCTGGTCCTCAGGGACAAGGTGTGAAGCCACAGAAAGTACATATATTTGGACTTTGATAATGTTGACCCTGATAATCTAGTCCATGGTGCAAGGACTGGAGCTCATAACAGATAGAAGTTTGGGCTGTGATGCTGTTAACCCCCAGACTCTGGTTCCCGGGGGCAAGGAGTGAAATTTTAGCGAGCATATGCACACTTTGCTTCAGTATTAACCCCTCCATCTGGTCCGCAGGGAGGAAGAGTGGAGCTTGT
The DNA here is from genome assembly GCA_034782735.1 of Sagittarius serpentarius. Lineage (NCBI taxonomy): Eukaryota > Metazoa > Chordata > Aves > Accipitriformes > Sagittariidae > Sagittarius > Sagittarius serpentarius. The sequence goes on from JAVKLA010000081.1 coordinate 19,604,524, forward strand.
AATTGATGTGTATTAAGATTATGACAATGTTGAAAGTAAAGTTGATAATGGATTTGTGTTTGAACAGCTTTTAAGGAGGAGCTTCAAGGAGAGGAACAAGTTGGGCATGAACTGCAGGGATTACTGCATTCACCTGTGGGCACTAATTAGTTCAGACAGGAGCACCCCATAGGCTCATGTATGAGCAACCAATTAGTACATGCATGAGCACCTTATTAATTCATACATGAGCACCCAGTTAGTGCCTGCGTGAGAACCCAGATAATCCATGCCTGGGCAACTAATTAATGCACACATGAGTGCCTGATTAATTTACGCATGAGTACTCTTTCTGTTCATGCATGAGTACCCAAATGACTCATGCATGAGTGCCCAGTTAGCTCACGCATGGGCACCCAATTAATTCATGCATGAGCACCAAATTAATTTATGCATGATCACCCAACCGGTTCACGCTTGAGCACCCAAACAGTTCTATGTCCAAAAGGGTGATAAGAAGTTTGTGTTAACTGGCAGTAAAATAAAGAAAGTCAGAACTTCCCAGGTCGAGACTGTTTTACCTGCAAAGCTACTGAGCCCTGCTCATGCGGCAGCAGTGCAGCATCACGTAGAATCTGTCGCTGGGCCATGGAAGTGGGCTAGAAAGGAGGCAGGGGCAGGTTTTGTCCTGATGGTGATGCTGGGATCATTGCCTGGCTTGCTGTGTAAGGGGGTTCCCGCAGTACAACCACTGGGGATGGGACCTTTGGGAGCATCCCCTTCTTCATACCTTTTTTTCCCCCTCTGACCAGCTCCCAAGATGAGTTTGGTGGCACAGCCCATGGTCTGAAAAGTTTAACAAGCCTCCTCAGCTTGGACTTTTGGGGGAATATGAACTCCAGCTGCAGGCAAATATATTCTTTAGACTACAAGCTCTGGGTTTTTTTGGCTGCCAACTTCTAATTGCTTTGCAGTGAGCACATCAGTAAGAGATGATCTGTCATTACCCAGCCGCTCAGAAACCAGCCGTTGGGCCAAGATCTGAGTTTTGGCTACTCTGGCTTTTAACTCACAGGGGCCAGAGCATCATGGCTGTGACTGCCTCTGCCCCGTGAGCATCATATTGGGGTTGGCTAGTTCACCTGGCGCTTTCTGCACGGCACAACACTGCACAGGATCCTCCACCAAGACAGACATTGGGTTGGATGGCCACTACTCATTCTCAGCAGACACGTGGAGGGTGAAACTGCTTGCTCAGGCAAATGGCAAACCCACAGCTAACCATCGACATTGGCTTCTATTTACCTCTTTGGGTGTTACTGAAGATGCTACTTCTTTGGTTGTCATTTTTGTTCTGTATTGCATAACCTAGCAAACAAATAATTGACAGTGGCAGGGATGAAATGACAAACAATAACCAGGTAAGCGCAGGGATATTTGCACAAGAAAGAGGCAAAGGAGGTGGTGCCAACATTGGAGGCATTAAACCGGGTTAGGAACAAACTCAGCGCAAAGCCCCATTTGTTTCCTTTACTTTGATAGAGACCTGATTCCCACTGCTCTCAGGTAACTCAGGGAAACCCAGCTTAAGCTCAGCAAAGGACTTACAGAGCTTTACAGGACCAATTTCAAAGCTCACACCTCTGAACACAAGCAGTGCTCAATGCAGATGCAGAACCCTGGAGGCCAAACCCTACTTCGGGCTTTGCGGCAGATGCTCCCGGACAGGGAAAACCAGTTTGGTGTGGTTGAGCCTGTGAGTGTCTCTCTTTGCCGGAGTATCCAGCTCAACACAGCAAAGCAATAGGGCTCAGACAGCATGCAGGAGGGAGGGGATATGTGCTTGGGTGCTCCGATGGGTGCTGAGCCACCCTGAGGTGTCCCCTGCTCTCTGTCCCTGCCTGGCCATGGATGGAGCTCCCTTGTCTTGGCATGGTCGTTTTGGGGCTGGTGCTCCAGGGGAAGGTTCACTTGCACCTTCCACCCACCTTGCAGATGATGGCTATCTTTTCGAGGATGGGGTGAAAGCTGCACTCCTCTTCCAGCTCAAATGATACATCTCGTCTCACATTCAGGAAAGGATGTGGTATTCTTCTCTCTCACATCTGCTGCCCACCTGGGATGTTGGGAAAAAAACCCTTTCTCTCTCCCCTTTTCTAATCTTTGTTGTAGCAGAAAGATTGTGACTCCAAAACAAAAAGGGATGGGAAAGCCTAATTTTAGGAAATCTTAAACAATAAATTAAAAAAAGCTTTTTCTCTTCCCAAAGGCTAAAATAAAAGGTTTTGTTGTGCTTTTTTTTTTTTTAAAGTTAGGCCACTGCTCTGCTGTCCCAGATAAATGTGAGCTGGACACAAGGGCTGAACAACGTTTTGCAGCAACTGCCCAGCTCCGGGATGGAGCACGAGGAGGCAGCGGGCAGGCAGCTCTGCTTGCAGGGCAAGCTTTGCATGAGTGCCCTGGTATCTGCTAAACATCCTTCGTATAGCTGAGGTCGAGGAGAGCTAGCAAAAACATTTTCTCTTCCCCAGGCCAGATTTGCAACCATTCTGCTCCAGGTTTGCCAAGCACCGTGGCAGCAAGGGCTGGCAAGCCTTTCTCGAAACGAAACCTCCATGGGGCCAGATGAAGCTGAGAAGGGTCCTAAATTAATAAGTGTAATAGTAAAAGAAACCCACACCAGGGCAGTGACTTTAATGGAAATAAGCTGCTCGACTTTGCCCTTGAAAGTTTATGGCGTTTAAAACAATTGTAAACATGTCAGTGTACATGGATACGGTTTCTATAGCAGCACAGCAACAGTTAAGGGCTTGCTCCCAAACATACCCCAAAGGAAACTAAAAATAGTGTGTCTGTTGTATCAAAAACTGTATACGTATTTGGGAAGACATACAGAAACTAGGAGTTTGTGAGCCTCCATCAGGGTTTTTTTTTCCCCCCCTTTTTTCCCCTTTTCTGGAGGGGGACTGGGAGGAAGGTGCTGGATGAAGCAGCAGCGTGTGGGGAGGGATGAGCCCGACGCTGGCGATCCTCTCCCTGCTCCTTCCCAGCCGGGGCAAAGCCAGGAGGATGCCGCGTCCTCTTCTCCCTGCCCTGGCATAAATGGACCCACCAGCCAGCGGTCGAAGAGACACCCAGTTTTCTCCTCCCTGCTCTGTCCGCACCGTCGCCCGGCTGCAAGCAATGCCTGCACGTGCCTGCTGCTCTGCCACTGCCTCTGCCGCAGCCTGGAAACCAGTACAACTGCTGGTTTTTACTGGCAGCACTGAAAGGCTCGGGTACATGGCGTACATCACGTACATCACGTACCCCTTCCCTTCCCATCTCTTTCCCGAACAACACAGTCTTAATGTTCCCTTTTTTCCATGCACTTTCACAGTCAGGAAAACACCAATTATAAAGGTTGAATGAAATACAGGATTACTTAAATCCCATCCTTCATAGTGAAACCCTCTCACTTCTTCCTTAGCTTCTTTTTTTTAAAGCGTGTGTCATCTTATGGCAAAGTACAAAAGATACAATGAGAGTTAAGTGTCCAACCACCCCACGGCAGCAGTGCCGTACCCAGTGCATTGCTCATAAACGCAGCATCATCCAGGCATTCGGGAGAGCCGCAGGCACAAAGAGCGTTATTCGTGCCCGATATCTTGACCAGCTCTACTTACGCTAAAATGATCTGCTCTTACAATGTAAAACCCTCATGCTTTTTATTTATTCTTAATTATAAACAGGTGCCTTCCTATGGTTTAAGCAAGCATTGCATGCCATAGCAGTTAATGTGTGACTGGTCCCTGCTCATAAAATCTGCAAGAGTGGATTTATTGTGGGCATTAGTTTGCAAAATAATACCTTCATAAAGAAACACTGCAGCAAAAGGCTTTTGGACTGCGGTCAGTATTGGGGGAAATTGCTTGCTAGCAGGCTGAAATCATCCTCTTCAGGTTTTCGGGGATTATAATTGGGATCCCTCAGACAGAAGTGACAAACAGCGCTTAGCACTGCTGCAGCATCTTTAACTACAAAGCAACAGTATCTCACCTGTCTGTATGCTTTTATTTTGCAGAGCTCGAATTCCTCTGCTTTGACAAACGGCATCACTGAAAGTTTTGTTTCTGTGTTCCCTGAGCAGCATAACCAGTAAAATGGGAATCGCCAGCTGTAAAGAGCACATTAAACCATAAGGAAGGAAAAACGAAGCAGCTGTATCACAGCACCTAATTGCCTTTGTGATCTGCCCGGGATTTTGTGATTTTTCTACATTTCACCCTGGTTTAAGGGAAGTACAGCGCGCTGCTGGGAAGGGCAGCGTGACTGCGACAGCAGCCTCGGTGGCTCTAATGGGTGCGGAACAGGGTCTGGCTTTGCTTTCTGGCTATGCAGCCCTACGCTTTGAGAGGTGACTCTGGCATCACACGTGTCCTCCTGCCTTTTGCTTTGCCCTTCTAGCTGTCAACACCCCCTGCTTTTAGGAAGTGGCTACCCCCAGCATGACCTGAATTTCTTTTTATTTGGGGAAAACGGGTGCTGGGGCAAAAACACCCTTTGGCTGAAGCCTGGCTATGGCATCAGCTATGTGTTTATGCAACAGGAGGTGTAGCAATGACACCATTCCCAAGCCAACTGGGAAGATGGTGCCATGGACTGAACTTTTTGACTTCACTTAGCCCTCCCTGCACATCATCCCCTCTCTCACTCAGTCATTACCCTCAGTGCCAAAAAGAAAAGCTCTCCCCACCCCAAGACATCCAGAAAAAGGTCATGCCCATGCTCAGCCAGGGTTAAACTGCAGTTTTGGCTTTGGGCTTGCATTCCCAGCCACCTCCGTACAGGCTATGCCAGAGGAGAGCCCAGACACACTGTCTCCCAGCTGATTTTACTCATGGGTTATTTAAAGCAGACATTGATAGCTCTGAAGTCGAGGCAGCTGAGCACAGCCACCAGTGGCTAATGAAGGTGAATGTCAGAAGTCATCATCGAAGTGATTAGTATAATTAAACTGAGCTGTGAAATGCCAGTCTGAGCAGCAAAGTTCCTCTGATGGGAGGTTTGCTTCACTGGATTGAAAACTAGATGCTTCCTTTGAATCTCCTGATGTACTACCTATGGGTGTGCTGGTTTTCCTTTGCATCGGCCCTCTCATCCTGACGCAGTCACTGAGCATTGCCTGCACCTTGGCAGCTGCTCTTGCCGTGACCATGGACAAGCTGCTTCATTTTTTTTGGTCTCGCTTCCCCAAGCTGTAAAGCACAGATGAAAATATTTAGCTGCCTACCTGACAAGGCTGATGTGCAGATTAATTAATATTTCTCAAGTGCCTTGAAAATTGCCAAGTATTATTGCTACATAACAACTGTTGCTACGTAGGGAAAATTCCTGCCTCCGGATCCAGGCGCGGACACCGCACCTACATTTCCTGGCCTCGCAGAGGTCAAAGCCCGGTTTTTCTACAAGCATGCAGCCAGAAAAATCCTCTTTTTGGCCTCTCCAACTCTTTGCTCTTGTTGCTTCTGCAGCTTTTGTTATTTGCTTTCGTGCGTCGGGCAGTACAAGACAACACTGTTGGATGCATCTGTGTGCTACATCCCAAAGCAACACAAGTGACGGTTTCTGCCAGCACCAGAGCCTAGGCAGCAGCTGGTCTTGGCATGGCTGGGCTGTGTCAGAGCACGGCTCGCTCCCATCGGGATTTGCCGGGCTGCTGATGCCAGGCAGCCCCAGAGCAAGCCTATCTTCCCCGGGTGATCGGCCATACCCAGAAACAGTGTCAACACCCAGCCCTGAAAAACTGCTTGGCTCCTGCCGCGAAGGCAGCAAAGCAAGGGTGGACCTGCTGAGCTCTGCAGACAGCGATACCACACCTTAGTATCCGAGTGACTCACGAGGCGCTCCACAAGCGGACGGTTTCATTTCTCTTCCCCTTTTCGCACAACTGAGGTATGAGTTTTTTAAAAATAGCATGTTTCCCCCTCCATTTCCTAGTTTTTCTGCTGGGAAAGCCATGTTGCCCATGGCTGTGAAGCTTGGCTTGGTGGGCGTCACGTTGGTCGCTCCTGCCGAGGAGCATCGGTGTTGCCAGCACAGAGGAAGCGGAGTGAGCCTGGGTTATGCCAGTGGCTCTCGGACCATCATCGAGCCTTAAAGACAACAGATATATTAATAAATTACGTGTATCCCAGGTGGTTTCCTGGTCCTGAGGCCAGCTGGCAACGTACTACTGCTGTCAAAGTCTCCTGCAGCCCCAGACAAGGTGGCCCCATCCAAACTGCCTCCTCCGAGTGGTCCCCAGCTTACGTGACTTCCTAACCGTGCCTGGGCAATGCTTGGGCTCATTGGTCTGGTCCAAAATGATGCTGAGGCTCTGGTGTGGGTTATTTTATTGTCGCAGACACAGCCAATGTGTTTTAGGGGCCGTTTATCACCAAGCTATCAGAGGCCATTTGGTCATGGGGTCCTGGCAAAGACCACCAACGGTAAGTGGAACGAAGTCGCATCCTCCTCAGGGTCATGCAGGACCCGATGGAGCCACCAGAGTCTGGGCTGGTGGGCAGGCAGGGCTGAGCGTTTGCTAGGAAGGTGGGATGCTGGCTCCTGGGTGAGCCTGTGCTTTCACAGCTCTGATTCATTCCGAGTGGCAGCAAGCTGCCATACGCCGAGCCTGCAGACACCAGCCTGGGACGCAGTGTTCTTCATTGTCTGGATAATAATTCAGAACAAGGCTTTTTCCTCACCAATATCGCAGTGGTTTTCTTCAGGCAAGCCCAAGTAAAACCGAGGGGCTGCAGAAGGGGAGTTTTCCCAGGTGAAAGGACAAGGTCGTGTCCCATGAAGTTCGGTGATGGTACATGCAAATTAAAGTGCAATGGCAGGACACATTTTGATCTTTTAGGTGAAAGCAACGGGATTTGTTATCGGCTGCATCAGTCTAGGAATGAAACCTGGCTATGAACAGCCAAGTGTTGACTCCAAAATCCAGCAGTGCCCCTAAAAGAGAAAGAAACCCCAAACCAGCGGTAGGATCCAGAAGCAAACCCTAAGGAAGGAGCAAATGCAGTGGGTACTGGCTGGTCTAGAGAAGAAAGATCGAGAGCTGCTGCTGGCCCTGTCGCACAGGACCTTTCAGTCAAGTGGAGAAAATGAGGGATTTGAGATGTTTGGCATAAAACCCCTGAAGCTCATTGCCCGACACCTCTGCAGTCGGTAGGAGCCTTTCGGTCCCTCCCCCAGACACATTACCCACATCACCGGTGGTGTCTGAGCCTCTGTTTGGGTAGTGCTGGAGATCCTCAGAGGAGACCGGGTGGGTCCGGTCCCCGCCAGGCCACTGTGGGCCTTGCTGTAGGCATCTCGCCACCCTCAAAATGGGTGGAAGGGTTGAAGGTGGCCATGCCGGCCTGGCCCCAGGGGAGGCTTTTAATCAGGTCCTGGCTGCAAATCCCCCTTGAGCAATGATTAAACAAACCTTGTTTTGGCAGAGCCTGTGGTGGCCTCCCTCCCTTTAACTTCTTCCCTGGACTGCCAGCCTTCAACCGGCCAGAGACACCATGTTAATCATATTTTTTGAGTGGGAAAGCCGAGGAAAGAGTATTACTGTGTTACCACGCAGCCAACTCATGTGGCTTAAATCATAGCTGCAACAGGCCTTCTGGCATATGAGCTCCCAGGCAGAAAGCACAGGATTTTTTCCAGAACACGCGGAGAGGGGAAAAAAAAAAAAGAAAGAAAAAAAAGAGCTTTAGCTGCCTATATTGAACGCAAACAAAAATATATAGACTTGTGTGGTTTTGTGTGTTTTCACGGGATTCAAGGATGCAAAAGCTGCTTTGTTTCTTCAACTAACCTGTGGTTAGACAGCGTGGACTTGGACACGGCGTGAACTAGTCTCTAAGTGGTAAATCGGCAAGAGGATGGTGGCTGCTCCTCTCAAAGGAGGGCACGAGAGGGGAGGCTGAATCATCTGAATGGAGGTGGGTGCTATGGGTGTCCCCACTGCTTGCCACTCCCTTTAAAATATGGGTAAGGTACCATCTCAGCCTGTCCATCAGTCATGCTCCTGTGCTGGCCCTAATGCTGATGGTGTTCTGGGCCAAGCCCCTTCATTTTTCTCTGCCTCAGTGCCCTCCTGAGTAGAAGGGGCTGTGGAGGACACCTATGAAGGGGACCCAACCTGTGGGTGCTGGGAGCACTCACAAGCTGATGTTTAGGTACTGATTTTCTTATTACTTCACTCTCCAGACTGACACACCAGCTCTAATGAGCAACGTGTGGTGTTTTCATTTTGCCTAATTATGCACTTAAATTTGCCTTGCTAAAGTAACACCTGCCTCCTCCATTTTGCTGGTTGTGTCGTGGGCTGCGTGAGGAGGAGATGCTACCACGTCCTCCTCTCTAGGAAAATGCACAGGGCTGATGTCCTTCCAGCCGACAGCTTCAGAGATTGTGCTTTAGAGAAGAAGAAAAGAAAAAGAAGAAAAAAACCCAAACTTTAATTTTGGGAGTGGGTGTCTGGAAAAGCTGAGATGTGTGTTTTCATGGTCCGTGGGAGGACCACTGCGAGGTTGAGCAGCAGCCGAGCAGTTTCTCCCATCTGAGCCACCCGTGAGATGCTCCTGGGGTGCTGCTGGTGGAGGGCTGACTGCACCTACTGGGGTACAGTTGGTGGGGAAATCACTGCAAATGCTGAACAAACTTTCCCTCTAGACCCACATGCGAGGAAAAGCAATGAAATACACCAGAGCCCGCGGGCTGCAATCCCGTCCTCAGCGGAGGGACAGTGGGAGGCTTCATGTGCTGCTTAAGCTTCCCTTTTGCAGTTGTCTTCAAAGTGAGGTCCTCAGAAAGGACTGCAGTTTTTGTCCCTCCTCATTAATTAATGTACATCAGCGGGACTGATACGTGTCCATCTGGGTGGCCGACTGCGATGCAACCACCAGCAGCATCCTTGCTAAACGCTGTGCTGGTGCAAGAGCTCCATCCCTCCTTCCTCTCTGCCGTTATGAAGTGCCCCTTGATTTTACATCTCTGCAAATACGCTTTGAGAGGGTAGATGTTTGCTTATTAACTTAAAGCAAATTACATTTCTAAGAACTGGTGAAAGAACATAATTTAATCAGCGCACAGGATAGGCCTGATTGTCTGCGAATGACTGCACAGCCACGCCGTTACTCTGCCTAAGCGCAGTGCAGGTGCAAGCACACATCCTCACCACCGGGCATGGAAAAGGAGGGACTGGCTGCCAGGCTCAGGGTGGATTGCTTTTTCTACCATGATTTGATGTTGAGTCCTTGATGGACCAAAGGTTGAGTTTGTAACGAGCCAGAGGAATTAGCACCCTCCTTTCAAAGAACCCAAAAATCTGATGATCAGGGCGATGGCTGTGCTCTGGGTTACAGCATCATGTCTTATGTTTGACATATTCCGACCTCCTGTCAGCCAGTGCTGAATATTAATTTCCTTAACCCTTCCAAGAAGGAATTCAGCGTTGACTTGTAATCTCAAATATTTTCACGCGACTAGAGTCTGACTAATGACTTAATCACAGCTCGTGGCACCGAGCCACAGTGATTACCCACGCAGGCACACACGGCAGCATGTCGTGGCACTGGCAGTCACCCAGTGCCCTGTCATCACGCTCGGTCCCAGCAGCTTCGGTCCCAGATGAGGTTTGTTTGGGTGTAGGTTTGAATCCCTCCGAATCTTACAGGCCGGATGAAAAAGGCGATGCTAACCTCTGTTTTGCAGCCTGGGGAGGCAACTGGTTTAGAGAGGCATGAGGACGACCCTTGGGGACACAGGTTCTCCCCCAGGAATGAGGGGCGCCTCCGAGCTTTTGGGGAGGACTTGGTGAAGTATCCTGGCAGGTTGAACTTGGCAGCCCAGGTCAAGAAGACGATCTGGGTGTGGGCAGGAGATGCACCGGAGCCAGATGGGGGAGTTTTGGACCAGCCACATGCTTTTGGGGATGCAGGGTGTTTCACAGCGTGGCCCAGTGAGCCCAGCCAAGCCACTCTGGCTCGGGGTCATTTTATTTAATAATATAGACAGGAGCAGTGTGGTGTGGATGAGCTGTTGCTGTTGGGGCCATATGCAGTTTAGAGCAGCACAGAAACCTGGCCGAGAGCCTTTACTGCTTCTTCGTCGCTGCAGAGAGATCACAGGACCATACGTGCTCTGATGGGAACATTAGAGGGGACCATGTGTCGTTTTGTTTTGCATATGACTCAGAAAGCCTGTTCGACATGAATGCTGGAACAGTATGTGGCTGTCAGAAAACAGAAAATAGTTTTTTAAATATCAAAGATGATTTCAGAGCTCCACTTCGCTGGGCGGCAGCTCCAAGTTTCAGTGCCGGGAGGGAAAAAAATGGTCTGAAATGAGATGGATCTGCAGAGGTGATGCTCTACCTACCTACCCTCCCGTCTCTAACTAATTACCTGTGGTGCTGGGTCACCTCAGGCCAGCTTGGCTCCCCTAAAAAGACTGAGCCTTTTACGTTTCAGCTCCCTGCTGTCTCGCCATGAGGTGGTACAAGTTTACGGGACGTGGGGACGTGGTGGGATCACAGGGAAAACCAGCCCCTGGGCTTGCTGCCGGCAGGTCGCTGAGTTAGGAAGTCCAGCTTTCAGCACCAGCTTCTTGTGGGCATGTTGCAGAAGGCTGCAAGCCTCGAGTGGTGGTTGCTTTTTTTCCATAGCAAGGGACATGTGTTAAATATAAGGAAATACCAAAAGCAGCCACCAAACTCAGCTGTTTCCTCTTTTTTTTTTTTTTTTTAAAGTGGGGAAAGAAAAGCTTTCTTTTTGAGGAATGCTTTGTAATGCTGATTTGTCTCTTAAGCTTCCTCTGAACTGTGTTTGAGAAAGAAATGAACCCCGAGGCAGGATGGAGATCCGAAAGGGAGCTGCGAGTGGGGCTGAGCCAGGGGGTTGTGCGAAGCATAAACGCTTGCACGGATTTAAGAAGAGATCTGGCCAATTCACAAAAAAAGTCCATCAAAGGCTATTCATCACAAAGGTGCTAATGCAGAGTTAAATAAAAGAGGGTGGGCGATGGGACCCGAGCCCTGGTCCTGCTGCGGATGCTGGGGATGCTCCCCTGGGACAGGGCCAGGCTTGGCTCCACCACCGCTGGCGCCCGGGACTTGTCCCCGAGGCAGGAGGGACAAGGCTGCAGCAGGGATGCTGGGATGCTGGAAATCCCTCATCGGTGCTTTGGTTTCGGCACAGCTGGGGTGAAATCAGGAAAGAGCCTCCCACGGGTCAAAATAATAAACCCATCAGCTACCACAGAGTGCAGTGGGTGACAGCAGCCTGGAGCAGCTCTTGGGAGCTGAATGGGACCCCATTCAACATGGCAAGAGGGAATATTTGCTGTGTCAGGACATGAATGCTAGGGGCAAGGCTCTGTATGGTGAATGCTGAGCTTATCCTCTCCCCCCAGGCTTTCTTCAGCATCCTCCATGGGTGCTTCTGCCAGCTGCATCTAATTCCTATATGGCTTAGTAAAGTGAGCATGGGATGGCAGTGAGGTCTCCTGCAATCTAGCCCCAGTACGCCCCAGGCATAATATTCACCTCTCCACACCTCAGTTTCCCCTAGTAAATTGGATAATAATGAGATCTGTTAACACTGTCATGTTACATCACGTGTGGCAAGTGATTCATTACACGCAAAGCTCCAAGCATGTAAGGCAGCTCGCAGGGGTCAAGCAGCACCGGGCTCATCCCGGTGTGATGCCTCTCCATGACTGCAGTGGCTTTCCACCTATCCCTCACCTTCTTCCCCATCACATCTCCCCCAGCTTTTGCCTCCCATCCCAAGGAAGGAAGTGCCTGGTCCCTGGGAGGAGAGACGTGGCTCCTTCCCAGGCAGGACCCAGCGGGCTTTTGGTGCCAGGGCTTGTGCCAGGAGCTTCTCCACCCACGCCCCCGCACCGCCGTCACCCGCCACCCATCTCCCACATGCCCACACGCGTGCCCCGTACTCCCTCGTCACTGAGTCCTGTGGGAAATGACACCTCTGGCAGCCATGGGGAGTTGTGGGGTACGCTCATGCTCAAGGGCGAGGGTATGGCTTGCCCTGTAGCGAAGGATTAGGGTATGCTGGTGTCGGTAGCTCAGCGCAGAGGAGATTAAAGAATGCCTCGATCAGAGGGCTATAAATACCTAGGTTGGAAATAAAGCAGAGATATTGGGCTGCCAAGAGCGGAGAGCAAAGTTACAGCAAATCCAAAGACAAACCAATAAACGCTCCATGGAGAGCTCAGTTTTAACACCAGGCTTTGTTTGCAGCAGTCGCCAAAAGTAGGGGTGGATTTACCATTAGGGCTCTTTTCATCTCAGGTGTTGACCCTTCTTGGAAAGAAATACTGCCTTTGAGGCAAAAGCTATTTTTGGGATGCCCGGGGTTACGTGCGGAGGTCAGAAGGGATGATCACCCTGACCCTTTTGTTCTTATAATCTGGGAGCTTCGAGTTATATCTCTTAATCTCTCTTTAAAAATCCCAGGGCCAATGAAACTCAGGTTAACGACCAGTAGAGCTGTGCTTACACAGTCCAGCACCACAAATATTTCTAACCCTTGCTAATTCTTCAGCAGTTTTCAGTGTGATGGCAACAAAAGCATCTCCATTGCCTTCTTGTGTCATGCTGGGGCAGGACCATGTTTTCTCCTGAGTGATACAGTGGCAAAAGCTCCCGTTTCCCTTAAAAATCTGTTTATTTGTTTCTCACTATGTACAAGAAAACAAAAATGAATTTGAAGGCCACATCCAGGCTGTGATTTCCCTTAAGCTGTGGAAAACATAGAACAAAATCATTTAATGTAGTCTTTCTTTCCATTGCTAGAAGGGTCTTTCAGCTGAAATAGTAATTCAAGGAATTTATTTCAATAATACATTTTGTCCAAACAAATGCTCTTGGAGAACCACTGTAACAGCCATCATCGGTAGTACTGCTGGAGCAGTCTGTGGTATAGAGCAATCTCCCTGTCTTGCTTGAAATATATTTTTATATACTTATTTAAACACCCACACACACATAGCAAGACACACCTGGACAGGATCGGGGCAGCACACCATGGGTTATAATATCCAGCATTATTTATTTCACTCTGGGAAAGAAATGAAGCTAAAAATCCACAAAGCTGTGCCGGGTGCGAGACCAAGCAGCGTCGGGCTTTCACGCCAGGCGGCAGCCGCTCCGTCCAGTTTGTATTCAGTCCTGAGCCCGTGTAACAGCCTTTGGGCATCACCCCTGACTCCTAGCGAGTGGGTTTCTTATTCCACCACGCTTGATGTTGTTATTAAAAAATAGAGAGGCTCTGCTTTGCAGAGATGGGGAGGGTTGCTCATGCAGAAACATTCCTGTAACAAATATTCGGGTGGGTTTTGTCGTATCTGTAAGGGATCCATCAGCTGAAACATCCCTCGTTCAAATTCTGCAAGTGATGCGAGGCTCCCAGGCTTTAAGCATGTGCGTGGCTGTGGCTGCTGGTGCCAGATCCCAGCCGGGGGCGGGGGGGGGGACGGGACCGCTGCCCCACCGCCTGTCCCCAATGTGTCGCCCCAGCATTGCACCGCGAGGACGCGAGGGCCAGGACCGAGATCCACGAATGCGCACAGACGTTTGGAGAACCAGCTTTTACTGGAGGAAGGGGGAGCGCTCGCTGCCTCCCTGCCCCGAGGGGTGTGCTGCAGCCCCCCGCCGCAGCCCCAGCCGTGCCCCGCTCCCCGCACGGCCAGGCCGCGCTCGGCGCGGGGGTGGGGTGGAGGGCTGCGGTTTGGGTTTTGCTTGCTGGAGCTGGGCTCGCTGACGGCAGGGACCCCCCTGCGAATGGTGGCACCCCACCACAGATGCAATACGTGCATGTATACATGCACGTGTTACATATACACACACATGCGTATTTATGTATAAGCGTGTGCATACATACATGTATACACATAAATATATGCGCCTGCATGGACACATACATATATAGACAGACATACACATATATACATACATACACATACATACATGTACGTGTGTGTATACACACATACACGCAGACACACACACACAGGTACGTACGCACGCACACACACGCGCACACACACGTATATGCGTGTGTGTGTGTACGCGCACACACGTGCAGGCACCCCCGCCCGAGGCGCAGCCGCGCAGCTCGCCGCCGCCGGCGCCAGGGGGCGGTACTACAAGTTCCGTCATGCCGCGGGGTGGGGCCCCGTGAGGCGCGAGGCGCGGCGCTCCGCCCCCGCCCCGCCCCCGCCGGTGGGGTGC
>JAVKLA010000081.1:19620922-19634705 GCA_034782735.1 Sagittarius serpentarius
AAGAAGCAGCCAGATGACCTGTTGATGATACATCTTCTGTCACTTTTTATGCCGAAAGGCGCCAGTAGGTTAGTGGAGATGAAAGCTTCAGCCGAACAGGCTACCCAGATTTTCATTTGCATGTGTCGATGTGCGGTCCCTGGCGTTGTAATGTTCTAGGCCGACAATTTCAGTGAGTAATGTAGTGCCAAAGTTCAGGTGTCTGCACGGGACACTTCCCCCTGTCCTCTCCCCTGCCCTCCTTCCCCCCAAGAAAAAGCCCCGCTTGTAGAAAATTGAGTACCTGTAGTTGGAAAATTAGACCCTTTTAGTGCTGTGTAAGGTAAGTGTCCGAACTGTTTTTGAAGTTGTATGAATGGCCAGGCAGGAGACTTTAGGAAAGTGTTTTAGTTGTATATAGGCAACTACTGGGTACCTTTTAAGCTTAAATGTCTCCTATTTTAAGTGAATTAAACTTGTAGGAGCACCTATGTTGTGCTGAGTATAGTCTTGTGAAGTGTGCCTAATGAATGTTTCCATTCTTACTAAACACTTAAATGCATTTCTCAGTGTGGCAGGTCACCATGCTAGTGTTCATCATGGAAATTAAAATTTTGAGTAACTGCTAGTATTTCTGCTAAAGCAGAACTTTGATATTAGTATAAAGTCAGTCTGCTACAACCGTTTTGTATTTTGGTATCAATACTGTTTTCTATTAAGAAACTAGGCGTGGAAAACAGGATCCTTTCACTTCAAGATTTATAGCTAGCGACTGTGCGCTTGTAGATGCGAAATAGAGCATCATCTTGCTTGGAGCCAGTGGTATTTAAAACTCTTATTCATTTGGAAGGAACTATTTACAAGTACATTTTGATATAAAAATGTCATCTTAGACTGGAACTCTGGAATACAGGAAAGCAGAAAACCCAAAGCTGTTTGTAGATGCTAATCCATGCCCTGAGCTAAGAAAAGGAAGAATGAGGGTGTTTCATGAGAAATCAAAGTCACCTTTAAGTGCATACTTGTAAGCGAAATTACACAGTTAATTAGGAATTCCTGCAGGATGCCAGTAATTGGAGGTACTTGTTGCTAGCTGGTCACTGTGTGCATTACTGGTTAGATCGTAAAAGTTTTGACTGTAGGTGGCATCAAGAGGAAAAAGTCCAGCTCTTGCTGCCCAGCCATTTGTTCCTTAATCTCAAGATTCACAAGTGTGCTGACGACCTGTCAAAGGAAGTGACAGCAAAGAGATGGTGTAGGAAGTAGGCTGAGCACCACTAAATACTGCTGAGAGAGTTTCAGTGGAAAAAAGTAAGCGTGTTTCCATCTGATCTGGTTTTTGTTTCAATCTACTGGGTAACAGGATGCACCAGTAAGTCTCATACTCCTATCGTAGTCACCCGATTCTACTGAAATTAATATTGCATCCCTAATCGGACTCAGGTAGTCTACCTGGATGGAAAGATCCATGGGGAAGAAGGTAAAATAGCAGTTTAGTTCTGGTCTCATGAGGTGCAAATAGTGTCCGTTGGGCAAAGCTGAAGTGGCTCTGTGTCTCCCAGGGGGCTGTAGGCAGCTTGTGGGATGGATTTCCCTCTCCCTCTGCTGCTGTAGGCTCTCCAGTGGGTGGCTGAGGGTGGGCTGGGGCAATAGGGTAGCACCGTGGCGTGTTCTTTGTGGCCTTAATGTTTTGCAGGGGATGCAGCAATTAATAGCCATAAGTGATTGTAAGTGTTTCTTGTTTAAAATGTTTGAATTGATGTATTAAAAAACCTGCCTTCCAGGTTGAAAACGGTGAAAGTTCTTTGGCATGCTAGGAATCATTCTTAAACTAAAAAAAACCAAGCTCTACCCTGTTGCTCCTTCCTCCTAAAAGCAGTAAAAACTATTGACAATGACTTGATTTGCAGAAGAATTACAGCCTTGCACTGTGAATATGTTCTTTTCCAAGTATCTTTTATTTATATTCATTTGAAAAGGGGATCTTGCTTCAAGTAGAAAGAGGTGCTTCGGTGCTTTGCAGGAGTGAGTGCATGGCTTACGGGCTACCTAGGTGAGCCCTATGCCATGGACTTCTTCTGCTGGCCCATGTTACGTGATTTGGAGCACCAAATGTTGCTAGCTGGTCAAAGTGACCTTTCTGGAATAACCCTGTAGTCATGAGTGGATGTAAAATAGTTGACTGGAAACTACAGGCTCTACAGCGGAAGTCTGTAGTCCTCTGCGGGCACCCTGTGCTGAAGGTAGGTGGTCATCAATACCAGTCTTGCTCCAGCAGCATCTCCTGGCTGGCATACTAGGTGTAAATGCTGTAAGGTGGTGTTTGGGGACGTGGGCTTAAGTGTGAACTAGTCAGCAGCTTGTTCGATTCAGACTGAATGCAGCGCCTGGGTGGAAGCATTTGGTTAAAGATTGATGGTATCCTCCAGTCCCTGCCATGCAGAAGCACGGTTCAGTTCATGAATAGGTAATAAAAGTTAATCTGCTGACCTTGTTTCTTAATCCGTGATGCTGAGTTCAATCATAGTGACTTGACTGCCATCCGTGGTACATACTTAGATAAATGCTGAATTTTGGGCTCGAATATCATGCACTTGAGAGCAGAGCAGACTGAACCTTGCAGTGGATTTCTGGCCTTGGCTTCAAGATTGGGAGCGTCCTGTAATTTTACTCTTCTAATTGAAGGTATATGGCAGTTGTCAGAGCAGGAGCGGTCAAAACCTCTTACTCTGGTCCCATAATTATATTCCTGTTGGGAAGAGGGTTCGTTCGATTCACAGTCACATTGCAGTATTTTCCTTGTTCACCAGTAGAGTATTTTGTAGGAGACTTGGGGTATGTGTCACGCTGGCTCAAAATGCTCTTGGTCTCCCTTGACGTTGGCTATACAGGTATGTCAACCAGATGTTTTTCTGTGTTGACCCTGTTTGTAGCAGAGTAATTGCATAAATGTGTTTTTAGAAGGGAGAAAAGCATTCATTTTGGGAGGAGGTTTTTTTTTAATAGTACAGAGATATTTAGGCCAGAGAGGTGCTGGTCTGGCTATATTAGATAGGGTGGGCGTGTATGTGTTGGGGCAAGCAATTGCACCATCAAATTCACAAAAGTTAATCAAAGTCCCAGATGTAGGCAAGCTTTTGCTGATAGAGTGCCCTTTTCAGCCTATTAGTTTACGTATTTGGTATTCAGGGAGATAAGCATGGTGGTTTTGGTAGAAAAGCTTTTGTCACTAAATGCTGTATTTCCATTTGTGGGTCTGTAACATTTGCTGTAGTGGCTGAGGCTCTGCGTTGTGGACAAGTCTATAGTGTAGCACAGAAGTGAACAGCAAGGAAGGCAGGGAAAAAGCTGAAGTTAAATAGACTTAAACCAGAAGTGATCTAAACGATATTTTTGTTAAATTATTATTAGGCTGGTTGATAATATGAATAGCTACTAGAGAATGCTGTTTTGTGGATTGATTGAGCAAGTGGGATATATCAAAAAGTATTTTGTAGATGCTTGCAAGATAGGGGATTGGAGCCAGTTGATGGAGCAAGATTCTTCGGGGTATAGTTTATTGGAGCTAGGACTTGAAGAGAAGATGGAGAAAACAGCCACAAATAAAACCACCCAAAACCAGAAAAACAATAAACAAAACACAAATCCCTGCCTATCCAAAATTGTCTTTAAGTAGACCACCATCAATGGTTTTTTGCTTCCATTGTCAATTGATTCATCTGCCTGGATGTACTTAGCTGCTTGTGTTTTCAAGTATGCCATGTTTCTGCAAGTATATAACCCTTTGGGCTTCATTACAAACACTTAAAAATACTCTTTCCTGAGCTGGGATACCCATTTTCCTTGATGGGCAGAGTGGAGGAATAGAGATCAAATTTGAAGGGACAGATTTCTGTTAAGATGACTGTTGAGATTTGCCATTGGCATTGGTGGAGCTCAAGGCTCGTGAGAATTTCTGGAGGCATAGTGAGAGCAAACTTAGTGATCTGATTTGAGCATCTCACCCTGTCCTGCTTGCCTCTTCAGTGCTTCTGCTTAATTGTCTGTCCATTTGTCTGAATGGAGTAGCGAGCAACTGGAAAGTAGCAGCTGTTGAGTTAGTTTCTCCTGCCCTTCTGCCAGCTTGTCCTCTAGGATGGTAAGCCCTTGACCTGGGTCAGTAACACGGATATCTTAATTGGTTTTTGGGTCAGGGCAGCCAGACTGGCATCTCTAGGTTAGATCTAGCTTGAAATGTTTCCATCCAGCTGGTCATCTTTGCCCAAGCGGTCAGCAACAGCTGGGGGGCAGCACACGAAGCACCTAGGTGGAACCGGGGGGTTTAGGTATGGGAAGTAGCCTGCACATACAGCCCCTTTAACCATCAAGTCCGTGGGGATGCTGTGAGACAACATTAAACTACTAGCAAAATTAGGCTTAGGGTTTCATGTGTTTGTAGTTCCTTTTCTTGTGTTAAGATCATGCCTCTCTGACAGTTACAGTTCTGCCCCAAAGTGCTTGCTTTCCCAGCCCTCCGTTCCTTCTGCTTTTAGTGGTCGAGCAGTATGAAGTAGTAAAGACTTGATTCTAAAATTGTACAGACTTAAGTACTTCATCTGTATTTTCTTTGTACAAAGACAAAATGTTTGTGTTAAATGATAAAAGTGGTCCCTGAAGAATTCCTGCTAAGAATCTCAAGGCTCTTCTCTTAAGTGTTAGTACATATACTGAGATTTTTGTCTGATGCCACCTTGATATACTTTCTACTTATCTGAAGCAGTTGTAATTCAGTACAGTATTTTTTACAAGAATAAATATTGCCTAAATCGTGGTTTAACACAAGGTTCAACTGGGAAATAAGTAATGGTTCTTTTGTCATATCATGTAGCTGAACTATTTATTTGGTATGAGGTTAGGGGAGAAAATCCAAAATGCATCACACATGGAGGCTTACTATAAAGTAATTTGCTTCCTTTTAAAGAACTTGTTGCTTATTTTCCTTATTTAATGTACCTCTTGGGATAAACTGCTAATTCGAAAAATATGTCAGTTCTGCCATTTCCCACTAATATATTTTTTCTTTGTTTGACTTGGTTTGCTTTTTCCCTGAGCCACTTTACTCCGAGGAATGTTCACCATAGAAGTAAATAAATGCGCATAGGTATTTGAGTTGCTGTATTTAGATTGCTGCTGTATTTCAAAGCTATTGGAATATGATTTTGAACTTCTGTTCCTCAGTGAAAGAGAGTACAGGGGCCTCAACCCTTAGCTAATGTTGCAGGTGGAGTGTCTAGTTTGTCTTGGGTCTGGCTCCTTTCTGCTGGGCAAGCACTCTGTTTTAAATTTAGGAAAGAAAATGTAACATGCTACTAAGGATGTTCAAAATCTAACAGAAACTGGGAAGAGTTCCTCATGTGTAGAAAACCAGACCTGTTGGCTACTCATGTATGGGAAAACAGAGTTATGGCCTGTTCAGTCAATACTACTATTATGATCTTCATGATCAAAATTTTGATGGTAGTTTGGTTTCAGATTAAGCAATGCTGCTTTTAGAACTCCACAAAAAGCTGTACGATGCCCACAAGTGGCATGAGTGTATGCTCTAGTATAATCTGTCTTCTGTGCTTGAGTGGCAGGTGGCCCAGTCTTAGCCCTAGGACACAACCTAGGCTTGAATGGCCAATACAGATGAGGCTGGTAAACTTGGGCTCAAGAGGAGGAGGAATCATGCTTGCTGTACGCTTACTTGTTAACAATTTGGTATGTTCAAGTGACTTAGTCTTTTGTACTCTCTCTCTGCTTTAAAAGAGTGCATTAAAGCCTCATGTAAAGACCATCTCTATTTTTACCCAGAAAATGTTTCCAGCTTGTTCTGGCAATGGATATAGGTTCTGTTTAATTGGCATTATAATGTTAAAATATTTTTAACATTAGAGGTGATGATTAGAAGTTGAATAGTTAGAGGAGAGAAGGTAATAGTCAAACTGTAAAACAAGTGATTGTGGTAACACTTAAACTTCAACACCTGCTATTAGTGTGTGTTAGGGGGATATTTTTTTATGTATCTTCAGCAAAAAGCTGGGAGAGATCCAGCTCAAATTCCCTGAAACTTACGGGGGCAGTCAGTAAAACCTGCTTTTTAACAGAGAAAAGATCTAAACTTTTTTTTCAGATAGGTAGTGCAGAGAACCAGAAGGCCCAAAAGTAGGCTCTTGTAGCGTTCCATTTGTTTTTTCTTGTGTTATAATGTTGAGGCAAATTTGTGATGGTAGTAGTGCTGACACTTCGATAAGGACTGCTTCCTGCTCCAATCTGCTGTCCCTGCACCTCTTAGAGTTAAACCATTATGTATGGTTTTATATAAATACATATAAACTGTGTATATAAGAACCATATGTATATATAACTGTGCATGTCATGCCTTGGGATTAGCAGACCAAGTTTAAGACAAATTATATTGTAATGCATATTACTCTGAAGACAGTTGATCACCCCTTTGTGCTTAGATGACTTTTACGGCCAAGTCATCTCTTGATTCCTGTGGTAGGTGGATCCATCATACTGGATCTTTGTTCTTTGATATTTTTTTTTTCTTTAATAAGGTAATTGCTATGCTGCTGATAGCCCACATCAATTGTTTTAGCATTCATTTGGTGCTGTATGTGGTGGATGTGAAATATCATTCCAGTAGAGCTTTCCCTTTTGGTGCAGCATGAACTGTTGCCTGTTGGTTAAGGTTTCTGTAAACTACTCAAGGTTGTTGCAGAGTGCTGGAGTGTACCATGGTGAGGGTAGCAGCTGGGTGTTTTTTTATTTTCTTTTTTCAAAGAAGTGATGCATTATTCTGTTGAGGCCGTCAGCCACCTGCTGAAGTTGAGGAACTCAGCTTGATCATGCAAACAGATAAATGCATGAGTAGCTTTTATTTTTATCCATTTATTTTTTTTTCTTCCACATGTGCATATTTTTACAGTCAGTACTGTGGCCAGTGTATTAGCTTTGAGGCTTTCTGAGCAGCAGATGTGAACATAGAGTAGGTCCTTGTACCTCTCACTGCTGGCTGAGAAAGGCCAGGATGCTGTAGTAAAATGTGGGGGCTTATAAGCCACTTGTGACTTAGATACAGCAACTGCTTTTGAATTGCTGTGCCAATATATATACACTATTTGATTTTTTTCCTCATTAAAATAACTGTTCATATTTTACTGTTCTGAGATACGCATAGTTAGCGAGGGAAGCTCCTACCTCTAGAGGGAAAGTGTTACAAGCATTTTTCCGGCAATCTTTCGCTTACTGTAACTTTGGGGAGGAGCTCGTGTAAGTTGGCAGTGTCTGAACAGGAGCAGGGGTAGGAGCCTGATCCACAAGATGAGGGAAGAGTTAACCTTTACCTTAAAGCCAAGAGGGACTGGTCATAGGGAGAAGTGAAGAGCTTATCTTGTCAAGCATGTGTAGCAATCGTCTGGTGTCTTTCAGTCTCTTAGAGTCCACAGCAGCAAGTATTGTAGGCATGCTGCTATTATTTTATAGCTATTAACGAGGAGGATTAACAGTCCGATTTATCTGGCCATTTTGTTATATGTTTCAAAACCTCAGTCATCAAGAAATAGCAGTTTTAAAGATCTAGATAGTGCTTGGCTTACACATAGGGTGAGATAGCATGAGAAGGTTGTTGCTTTGCTCTGGGCAGATGTCAAGTATAGCATCACCTGTTTTCTCTTCTCTTGCTCTCCAGTTTCCCAAGGCAGGGCTGGGCCTGCGGTCCTTCTGTTCCAGCACCTCGCACTGGCCTGGAAGACAGGAGGGGTGTGTTCCCTTCTGAATCCCTGGGAGATGTGGGAAAGGATGTGTAAGCCCTCCCACGTATAATAGCAGAAAATCTAACAAAGGTCGAATTGTGCTCCAGTCTCCTGTCCAACTAGGAGATCAGTGTATGGGAGGTGGTGGGCAGAGGAACCTGTGTGCTGGGATGATGAATGATGTCTCCAAAGCCCCAGGTGGGTGTTAGGCTTGTCTCCCTTTTTTTTGGTCCTTATTTTAGTAAAGATAAGGGACTCATAGGTGTGTTGATGCTTAATTTGCTAAGGTTTGGAGGCTGCTACAGAAATGTGAATTAGTATTCAGTTACTAATCAAATCTTGCTCTGCTCCGAGGTGTGTAAACTAATGAAGTACCAACAAATGTGAAGGTGGGTGAAAAAACTGGCAGTGCAGTGTGAGTTCCCTGAGTTCATGCTTCCCATTTCCTCCTTCTTCCACTGAGTCAGGTGTTCAGAAGTGTCAGCATGACCAAGGACCAGGTACAGAGCTTGTCTGAGACGCAAGCCTGATGCTAAGGAGGAGAGCACAGTGATTTGGAATATGGGGAGGTATAACATCTGTTCGTAACCTTTGTAACAAGTGGAATGGATTATAAAATGACAAATACTGATTCTCTGCCAATCAGCATATGCTCAATTCAGTATTACACAAAGCACACCAATTAGATTTAATACAAATGTTCCCTCGGAAAGATCACCTTGATGTATATTTTTTTCAGATGTGTAAAGTAGAAATAGTCTGAGGCTCTCCGTTCTTTAAAGACTAAGTGCTATATTTCTAGCTCTTGGCAGACGTTGTCCACAAGTACTTCATGTTCCATTGGGCTTATGCCAGATTTAATGTACTCTGTGTACTGAAAGGATCAAAACCAGACTTACTTTAATTTTAGATTTTTACAGCTACCATTATTGATTTTTCTTAGAGCTGTTCTATCCAATCTGCTATCGTTTTAATTTCTTTTCCCTGCAGGAATTTGGGGAAGGATCTTGACAGTCTTTATTTGTGTGGCTAGGGACTGTTTATATGAGTGAGAGCTGTAGATCAGACATCTCAGCAGTGGCCAAACTCTCCATTTACAGAAGCTAAATCAGCACACTGCATTGTTTGTGAACTCCTGTCTTTAATACTGACTGGAATGCTGTGACTAAGGGTAGTGTTATAAACAGGGTCCATGAACTGTCTTTCAAGAAACTTGAATTTTATAAAAACCTGAGGTGGCAAAGGACTGTTACAATCAGCTAAACATACGAAAAATTTTGAACTTTCATTCTGTAGTGCTTGTATGCTGTATGAATAGAAGTCTGCCCCTAAGACCTTGGACTGTGAAGAGGCAAGGGAAGAGGTAGGGGAGAGAAACAGAACACAAGTAGGAGTTACGGTAGGTAGACAAAGAGAGGAAGGAAATAACTGAGGGAAAGAATAGGGTATAGTGCAACACAGCCAACCAGCATGAGCTGGAGCGTTCATAATGCTACAGTCGTCAGGTCTGCTGATCTGTGCCTGACAGCTGTGTCTGCTGGCCTCATATTTTGGCTGTTCATCTTTTATTTTCAACCCTCAGGGCCAAGTAGCTGTGCCTAAGCATGGCTTCTGGCCAGGTGGCTCATAGCCCTCAGAGTGGAGCAGGATTCCCTTCCATTGTGCTGGTGTGGAAGAGGATGGCACTTGGTAGAGCCTGGTTTTTCCCCCTCCGCCTCTTTTACTCCTGCTGAGCCTCCTTTTATTAAATGACAATCTGTTTTCTTTTCTGCTTTGCAACTTTATGTTCTGCTAGTGTAGCTAGAGTAAAGTTGCTCAGCTCTTCAAAGACATACATCTAAGTGGGGAAGAGAGGCGGCTCTTGATATAGAGAAACTTGAAGTCCCAAGGAGTTCTACACTCTCTGTTAATAGTCATTATTGTAATTGAAGTATGTGGAAATTGCTCGTTAGTCTTCATTGTAGGTTTAACCATGTCACTCAGTGGTTTTTGTTAGGCCTAACTCTTATGCTGAAGGATTGAGTGTGGTTTTAAGTCTAACTTTGGTTGTCTAGTCCTCAGCCATAGTTTATAGTTCAGACTTTACTCCATCTTAAGGATGGTGATTAGTCTTCAGAAGCATTACTTAAGCTTTGACAATCTTCAGATACTATCCCACAGTCTTCAGAGGCTGTATTTTCTGTCCTTCAACTGTCTTCTCATTCCAGCTTAGCACATGTGCTGGAGTCTGTGTTGGGGCCTGTTCAGTTTCTGCAGTTTGCCTTTGCCAGGCAGTGCTAGAAGCTGCTTTCCCAGCATGCAACAAGGTGACCAATTTGGAAGAATTACTGGTAGAAGGGTTTTTTGCAACTGGATCCTAGGATGTGTTAATGTTAGTACACCCCAAGTTTTATTGTAGCAACTGGTTGTGGAAGTAACTTGCATTAATGTTAGCAGACAAACTGTGCCTCATTTTTGCCTCCCAAAAGTGTTTTGGTAATTTTTATCTTGGTGGTGTTCCTCATAAGAAGAATTAGTGCTACATCGTGGTGCAGAACTGAGCAGACTAATGGTGCTTGTCTTCCTCTTGTCTCTTGAGTTGTCCCAAGTCCTACACACCCAAGCATAGCAAAAACTGTAATAGAAAAATTGTCCTATGGAGAACTGTACAGGAAATGACTAAACCTAATGAAGACAGAAGAAGACTGTTGCAAGTGTGCTTTTGTAACTGAGACAGACTTTGAAATTTTTAGTTTATTGCTGTCACTGTGCTTGTTTTCAAGCTTAATTTTCATACTTCCTTCATATGAGCTTAGTATTAACTGAATATGCATGCTAATAAGATCATTGCTGTACTAAGCTGTCTTTTGCTGATGAATGTAGCTTTTGTTACCGAAAAGAACAAAATCAGTTGGATAGAAGAGTGAGTATAAAGAAAACAAAATTAGCTTCAAAGTTAAGAAAGAGTAGTTATGTTCCCTTGTTTTTCAAGATCAAACACAGCTTTTAAGTACTGCTCAGGAGCAAACTCTTACTTCCTGTCATCTCACTATTAATTAGTCCATGCATTTAAAAGTACATAACTTGATCTTTTTCTGGAAATGAACACAAAGTCCACAATATGAAAGTTGGTCCACGGAATGTGCTCCTGCTACATGTTAGTGGTAACAACTAAGTGCAGGCATTCCTGCAGGTCATGAGAACGGGTGATAAATAATAGTTCTGTGATACAGTGCTTCTGTCTTTGCATGCAAAGCTCATGCCTCTGCACTAGTGGCCAGGTTTGTCAATGAATAGAAGAGTTTATTTTGTAAGGGAATTCTGGAGATCATCTGTCCAGCTCCCCCTACTCAAAGTAGTTTGAAGTTAAAGCCAGCACTTTCATCCCTTTGTTTTGCATGGTCTTGAATAGCATACAGCCAGGGTGTCTGCTGACAATACTGGTCTAATGCTTACCTGCAACCGTCAGTCTTCTGTAAATGTAAAACTTAGACTTATCCAGTATAATTCCAGAACATATTCTTAAATTACAGTAAACCTTTAGCATGCTGAAACCAACTGACTGTAACTGAATTCCTTTAATAATTTTGAACAACCGACTGCTTGAGTTGCTCTGCACTAGGAATACTGACTGGACACAAGAGTATATGCTGTGTTCAAAGACATTATTTGTGCTTTTCTCAAAATGCATTTATTCCAGTAGACACTGAGCCAATGTTGATAAAACTCTACAAAACCATTCTTTACAGTGGCCGTGAGCAACAGGTAGACTTCTCATCTCTGCCTTTCCCAGCTGACAGTTCTCAATTGCTGATGCTAGCCATTTGGTGCTAATGTGGATGGGGCTTAACCATATGGTCTTGCTCTGACTTTCTCTCGCAGTGTTGAAAAATGTTGTCCTGTCTGCACTAGCAGCTAACTGATCTGAACCCATTGTTGACAGCCACCATCATCGACAGGTCATTTTCCCTCTGCGAGCGTGGCTTTTGATTATGTATCGTAAATCCAAGTGGAAGTGCGGTTACAATCTCGTGGTTCTTGGACATGGTGAGTTTACATCTACACAGTTGCTTTAAGAGAACAGACTATTCTACTTGCACCTGAACTACTTCTTTAGATGAAAAATTTGAAGAGAAAATTCAGTAACCACTTCTAGAATTCCCTTAAAATAGACCTTTATCTCTTTAAGATTTTGATTGAGATTAGTTGCCAGAAGTACAAGTATAGAACAATACAGACTTTAGTATTGTCTTGCTGTTACTGTCCGTAACAGTATTTGTTCTCTAAACGTGGTCTTTTTTTAAAGTGGAGAGAATGCTTTAAGTTGTTCATTGGACAGCATCTCTCTACAGCAACCACTCCCAGCTTTTATAAAATGGCAGATGATTATATTAGAGATGTGCCTTCTAAGCTGCACCAGACTGTACTTTCTCATGCCCTAATGCTGAATTTCTACAGAAGGTTGTTTCCAGAAGCTCTGAGCTGATATAATTCTGCCTGCTGAGAGTGATGCCTCCTCCCTCTCATCTCCCTGGCCTGTGTACACACATAGCTCCCACCGCCGCCGCCACCTGATGTGAGTTGTGCAGCCCGGCACCCTTCTTTGCTCCAGACCTGCTGACCAGAGTTTTCCCACGAGCTGACTTTTGTCAATAACTTGAGAGAAATAAATTTAATCGCAGGAGTTTTCTAAGAGATTCAGGGAGCTGTGTCTGAAGTTTTGTCATTAGACTGACTATATACACTTCTGATCTGGTAGGCTTAAAATTCTTGCATTGCTATCTGTAGCTCTGTCTGTGAATGTATGTGTGGCTTGTTCTTTTTCCTTAGCCCTCTGGTTTGAGGACAACAGCTGCTGCCTCCTCTCACTATTGCTTGCACCAAAGTAATAATGTGGTGCTGTGAGAATATAAACTTTTCCTTGCTTGGACCAATTTTTATACCAAGTTAATGCCAGTGAAATTTAGAGTACAATATCAGGTACAATGTGTGTGATTAATAGTGAGAAGACTTTTGGCATATAACTTTGAAAATGTTTGCCGTTTTATTTTACATCTCAGGGGACTGGAGCAAATAGGCATGAGACGCTAGTCATAGTAATGTTTTTCATGATCAAAGGTATCAGTACTTCAATGGCTTGTGTTTTTGTTTCAACTGCCAAAGTCCTAAAACTGGTTATGAGCAGTCAGTATTGGTGGTTAACAGCCCGAAACATTGTAAGAATAGAAAACACAGCTTCATTATTTATTTGACATGAGTTTGCTGACTTGAATTCATGATGCGTACTTTAGTTTCTGATCAGCTGTGTATTCCACTGTGCCTCTCTTTTGTGTCAAGTTGCTATCATGAGTGAATTCTTACTTCAAAATTGCTTAACTCTGCTAGTGCACTTCAAGGTGAAGCTCAACATAGTACAGTATGGTCTAGAGCTTTAGTAGTAGGGTAGTTGTTAGAGCATTTTATCAACTCAGGAGTCTCATCTGTTAGGAAGAAGTTTCTATCTAATGAAATATGGTGGGTCAGAGAGGACTTACCATGTTCAAGTATTTGTGTATAAGCCAAAATACTTGCAACAAACTCTTACTGAAAGAGTGTCATTCCTTAAGAGTTGTGGAACACAGTTGAAGCTGGTGGCTTGAGAAGCTGGAAGGTACCTGGCATTTGAGTGCTTCATCTCTTCAGACAAACAGTATACAACTTAAATACTGTAACTGACATTGAGCATTGTCTCTGACAGCACTGTAATTATTCTGAAGGTCTAGGGCTTATCCAAAACCGGAGTGGTGAATTCAATTACATGTCCAGCCTAGATCTGCTTGTCCTGGTTTCGGCTGGGATAGTTAATTATCTTCCTAGTAGCTGGTACAGCGCTGTGTTTTGGGTTAGTATGCGAAGAATGTTGATAACACCCTGATGTTTTCAGTTGTTGCTAAATTGTGTTTAGACTAATTCAAGGACTTTTCAGCTTCTCATGCCCAGCCAGCAAGAAGGCTGGAAGGGCCCAGGAAAGTTGGGAGGGGAGACAGCCAGGACAGCTGATCCAAACT
>JAVKLA010000081.1:19634805-19667499 GCA_034782735.1 Sagittarius serpentarius
TTAGTGTCCTTGCTAGTTTCTTCCTTTCTGTTCTGTTAAACTGTTCTTATCTCAACCCACGAGCTTTACTTTATTTTCTGATTCTTTTCCCCATCCCACTGGGTGTCGGGGGGGAAGTGAGTGAGCGGCTGCGTGGTGCTGAGTTGCTGGCTGGGGTTAAACCACGACACTGCTCTGGTACAGTCTTGCTTCCATAGGCTGATAGCAATCTTGCTTATGCTGGTTAATTCAGTTACCTTCAATGCAGTTGGATCCTTACTTGCACCTGCATAATTGGGCTCAGGTATCAGGTTTGGCGAGGTGACTTAGTAGATGAACAAAACCAGAATTTGGACTTCAGGTTCTTTTCCTTGCAAAGTATGCTTTTACTGTTTTGGGTTTTTTTGCACAGTATGCCTAGAAACAAAGTCCTGCTGCTCAGTACAATTGATCATCTGTTAAACAGATGAGCTACAAACCTCAGTCTTATTTTTGTGAAACATTGTGAAGGCTTAATATAAAAATAAAAAGAGAGAGAGAACTTGGGTCTGTTGCTATGTTACTGTGCCAGGAAATAATCCTTCCTCCCTGACCAGTTCCTTAGCTGTTCCAGCCATGTTATGATGTACTTTTATTTTTTTAACAATGGCTTTATTTAGATTATCCTTCTAACTAATGCTTTTGGCACGCTTTAAAAAGACACTTAAGGAAGAGGATCTTGTTGCAGTATTCCAATCTGGACTGAACTTAGAGGCTGTGCAAGTATTTATTTTTTTTTTTAAATTTAATTAGAAGATGTTTCATTTGTGCCACAGTAAAAACTATCTTTGGAGCATGTTGAGTTTGCAAGCAGTTACCCGAAAGGCTGAAGTTTTGTCAAAGGATGCAGTCTTCTGTACACTGGAGCTGTTTTAGAGTACTCTGTGCCTTTCTGGTTGGAAAGAGATTCCATGTTGCTTCTGATGAACAAGAAAGCTTTTCTTACAATCTTTGATTTCAGTTGGCTGCCACTTCACTGTTTCGACTGTAATATGTCAATGCCCTTTTGTGTTAGGTCTTCTCCTGTCTTTGCTGAACTTTTGTATTCTGTACCTCTGTTTTTGCAGGTAAAGACAAGTCTTACTGCTCCAGTGTATGCAGCTATTGTGGTATTCTTTTGAGTTTAGGTAGACTTCTATATCAAAAATTAAGGAATAAGCACCATGCTGTAACTTTGGGAAACAGGTATTTAAATCTGTTAAAAAAAATTGGTAACGTGAGAATGTTGGGACAGAAATCACATTTGTTGTGATTGTATTAACCTCTTCATTTTGTGGAATGAGGGAGGGTGACCTGAAAAGCCAGGTCTAGATATAAAAAGAAGCCCAGTCATTCCTAAACTCGCACACCTTATTGTTAGGCTCAGTCCTGTTCTTAAAAGACAGACCTAGGACAAGTAAAACACACAGTTACTCCCACAGTTGTACTTTTGCAAATCCCAATCCAGCAAACACGAGCATGCTTAGTTTTAATACCAGAAGCAGTATAAAATAGCTCTGTGTTGCAAAACTAGGAATGTGCAGTTATTCGCAGAAGTGGTGCTTTGCTCTGCAGGCGCTGAGCTCTAACTCACAGTTCTGGTCGGGTGAGTTTTGGGACTGAAGCTTTGTGTCAATAGTTGCGCTCCTGCATTTTGGCTAAGGTGTTTGTATCCTTGTCTTGAGAATTATTTTTTTTAATTACTGATTTCTAATATGAGATAGGTACTATAACTTTGTTAGATTTTAAATATGATGAAAATTATATAGCTGTGTAGCTAATGTTACTGATACAAGTTCTTTCCCACCATGTTATTAAACTATACTTTCAAAATAAAAAGCTTAGGTCTCAGCTTGATTTTAAAGTGAAGACTTCTTTTAGAAGATAGGGTTTTTTTATATTTGCCTGCTCTTATTGTTATTTTTTAAATTTTTTCTGCAATTAAAATGAAGTGTCTCCCTTCTAACAAGGAAAAAAAGCCTCGGTCAGCTTGGATGTGGTTTCTAAAAAAAAAAATGCTTCACTTCAGAAACCAGTAAAATTATTGGAGCTGATAAACTCGTCATTATGTTGGTTTGGTAGCATTCTTTAGTGTTGATAGCTTTTCAGAGTTGTTTGGTGCCGCTGACCTTGCATCTTTTTGTCCTAGCAGTCATATTTACAGATGAGGAATAAGTATTATAAGAGAGAAGTGAGAGGAGGGTGAGCTTGTGACAGTGCTGTATTTATTTGTATCGTTCAGAGTTTATTTTGGGGACATGTAATTCACACACTTCATCAGTGAAATGCTAAAAGTACAGAATGACTTCAGAGTTTTGAAGAGTTTAAGTACAACAGTCACTGTGAAGCCAGAGAAAGTCTTTTCATTCCTTTATGTTTAGAGAATATATGTTACTTCTATAGCTGGTGTTGAAGTTGCTGAAGTGAGACTGAGCATGCTTGAAAATTTGTTTTTGAAATTCTAAATGAAATGTCTGCACTAAGTTGCATCCAGGCAATATGTACTGCTAAAGGCAGCAACTTGCCTGTTGGTTGTCTCAGCTGATCAGCCTCAGACTCGTAGCTTTTGTCCCACTTGCCTGACACTTCATAAACTCATTCTGGTTGTTTAGTGTCAAATTGGCTATGCTGACTTTACCATGTTGGTAGTTCTTTACTTAGTATGTCTGTTGTATAGTTAGTTACTTGAATGAGCTTCCTTAAATGTTTTGGGGTTTTTTTAGCTTTGAATTTGCATTGGTCCAGCAGCTTGAATGTGGTCAGACATCTCTGCTGAGTCTGGGTAATGACTTCTTAACATGTGCCAACTTGGTTGCCTATGACTGATTGTACCCTGTGCAGCTGTATGGTGTTCTGCTCTGCAAATGGATGACATGAGACATCCTTAAGCAGGAGGGTAACTAATGACAAGCAGCAAATTGAAAGTGAGCAGGACTTCTACAAACCTTTATGAACGTGTGTGAATGAGGCACCACCGTGCTTATTATGAGCAGCTGTTAGTAATTTTAAGAAATGTTCATAAACAAAGTCAGTCCTGAGAGGGTTGGTCTGACCCTAAAAACTTGCAGAGATTACTTCTGAAGAGCCAGATTTCTTGGAATGAATCAGTCTGCACTGAATGGCTGACTACAAAAGGGCAAGTGGAACACTTCCTCCATACTAGATTATTACTGGTGACTTTGCTATACTAGAAAAACAGGACTTAAGGTTTCCGTGGTACTCAGAGGGACACTTGGAGATACCCGCACGGGCTACCAATGGACTACTGTTTGGGTATCTGGAGTACACACCATGGGTTAAAGTGGAGGCTTCTCTCAACCTCTTTCTCAAGATTCAGAAAGGAAGAAGTCTGTATTATATTAACCAGTCGCTTAGGTTAATAAATGTGTGCTGTAAATCATGTGAAATTGATTTCAGAACTGTAAAGTACTACTGTGTGCCGAATCGTCTGGTACTGTTTAAAAATTACTTAGTCATGGTGCTGTCAAAACTGTGACTCTTGTGGCTATATGCTCTTTTTTTGGTATATTTGCCCAATGGTGTTTCCCATTTCCTGAATGGAAAATTTTTCTTTGAGAGAAAATGAGTATTCTTTACACTGCTTAAAGCCTGCCTTTCAGTGCATACAGGTACAAAGTGCAAAGCCAAGGTAATAGCTAGAAGTGAGTTTGCAAGTCTTAAGTTATTTTTGCGTTTATCTTTGCATGTCAGAGAAATGCCTGAAATGGGAAAGAAATGTAGATTTTTCTTGCATGCATGTGCTAATTCAAATCTAGGCCAATCTGTAACTGCTCAGCTATGCTTGGTTTTGAGGCTTCTTCAGGTAACTTTGAAATATGAGCTGGTATCTACAGAGAACCAGAGTCCTAGCCAGGATACAGCTTTAAGCATGGTTTTTTTTCAGAAGGTATTATTGAGCTATTTTGCTTGAGAACATTAGGTGGGAAATAAGTAAACTTGCATTGGATGATGAGAAATACACTGAACTTGTGCCTCCAAACCTTAGTTTTAGGAATCTTAGCAATTTCTAGGCCAAATCTTGAAGGTTTGTATTCATACAGAATTCTGTGGAGTTTGGTGGATCAAGGAAGAACATTTTTTTTTTTTTTTTTTTTTCTTCAGGAGCACTTTTCTCACTGGTGGCATGTGAGTCAAATTGCTGTCTTGCTAATGTAATTCCATTAGGGTTAGTGACTATTGCTGGAAGAATATTCTGCCACAGTGACCGTCGGTATCCCTGTACTCTACCAATTTAAAATAACTTTTGTCTTCATATGCTAGATCTTTGTCAGATTTTTCTTTCCTCAGTGACACATTCTGAGAGGACAAAAAAACAATACAGATTCTGGAGAGCATGGCTAGTTTAAAAGACAAACATGCCACTATCTTGGTACAAAAACACCTTTTGTTGTTTTTCAAAAATGTGTCTTATATGACCCACGCACTTGAAAATATTTTTCCATCAGAGTTCTTCTGGTTGTAACTGAACACTATACTAACTTAAAGTTGCTATATTTAGCTAGATACCTCCTCTTATTTGAAGGTAACATTTTTTCTGTATACATAGCAAATTGAAAACTTGAAACTAGTGACACCTTGAAAACTTCCAACTGTAAGTCAAAAGTTAAATACACTGATTTCCTTAGCTCTTAATTAAAACTGTGCCATATGGTCAGACCAAAGTCCCTGGGGTCCCTGTAGTAGTAGTAGTACAGCTCCATCTCCATGATTGAGGTACTCTATCCTCAGGTTTTTTTTGGTGAGAATATATTTGGTGCAATAATGCCAAATCTTGTATGTTGAAAGAGCCAAGAGTACCTATCGGCTCTTTCCTTGTACCTGTAAGCAAGAAACTGAATTCCTATTTCAACCAAGCAGTAAAATTTAGGGATGTCATCCCTAGCACTGAATTCTTACTACTCTTTGGGAATGCCGTTTTTGTTGTTAGGTGTTAGTGCCCACATAGAGGTAAAGCACAACTGCCTGTTTATTTTTATAAGTGGCAAACCTCTTATCCAAATTGGATTAGAAGTATAGGAAGTAAAGTATTGCTCCTCTCTAGATACCTTAAATCATGCGTTGCACATGGGATTACAAAGGAAAGAAAGATAATCGAATAGCATGGGATTTTTGTCTCTGAGCAGTAACAAACTGGGAACAGATAGGTATTTAACATGAGGAGGTGGAGGAGATACTTGAACTTTGTCCTGTTTGAATTGCTGGCTGTAGGAGGCAATTAACATGGAAACTTAAGTGTGCAAAAAGTTAGTTTTGTGTTTATGTATAAATACAAGTTGTGTTAGCATAAAAGCTGGTTCACTTTACTCATTAAGAGACCGCTTTTAATCTATCTGGAGATATTCCAGTATACCTCTATTAGAAACCTATTGCATATGCAAAGTAATCAATTCTTGTTCTCTTGGGTTGTTGCCTAAAATAACCTTTGTTCTGTACCTGAGCTCATAGAACACTACTTAAAGTATTCCTAAAAGACATGCTTGAATGTCAGAAATGTAGGAGACTGAGGTACCAAACCAGCCATTTATGCGTAGGGCTGTAATACATCCTATCAGGCCACTATAAAAACCTGACATTTGGCTTGCAGAGAGTAGGCAGACCTCTGACAGCTATCCAGAGGTATGTAGGTCATATGCTTTTATATGTAAATGCTGGATGTGATTTGTTTAGAAAGGGCCAGGTTTTGTACCTTACATAAAGACTGTCCAAAGCTTGAAGTTAGGAGGAGGAGGAATATAGTAAGATGGTACATATATTAGCAGTGACTTAAAAAATATTCAGATATGAACTACAGGCTTGAGACATTCCCATGCTGAGGTGAGGAGAGCAGTGTGGAGGTTATCCAGCACTTTTTTACTGGAATTGCAGATGAACTACAGTCAAAATGGTGAGTGGCAAGAGTGTAGTAACACTGTGGTGAGGAATTTAGGATAAAGCAGAGGGAAACTATTGGATAAACTTGGCTTTTGTGCTTCATGGCCTTTCTGAGTGAAAAGGTACTTGCCTTGTTTTAAGATAGCCATTCGTGTGATGTGGGAGTTGAATAGAAACTATACTGAATAGTTTTTAAACTTTGTCCATCTTAAGAAATATTTTTTCCTAGAATGTGAGTGTGGGGAGCCAGCCAGTTACAGCTGAATTTCTATAACTGAATACTTTTTCTGTCCCTTTTTTTGCTAATCTATGTGAGATGTTTTTCATCGTTGACAGTGAGGCAAAGATGTGTTAATACTTCTAGGGACTGACTGTCCTCACTTTCTCTGAAGAAGTCCATGATCAAACGATCTAGCTTTGTGGGAATGAAAACTTTCAGGTAATGCAGGTTCAGCTAGTTCTGCTAGAAGGTACCTTAAAAGTTTTGCAAGCAAGAAAACTACGTCTTGGAAATGAATTCAAATTGGGCCTCCCTTTATTTAGGGGAAACCATAATACCTGAAGCTTAGTGAATCTGAGTTCTGCTGTTCAAAGAATACAGAACTATGGTTAAAAAATTCTTTGAGGAAGTGCTTGTGTATAGCTTAGGCTAATTGAACTTGCAGATACCGTATTTGACTTGCAGAGTTTTCAAGATCCAGAAATGTTCCTGGAGAACTTA
Organism: Sagittarius serpentarius; assembly: GCA_034782735.1. Taxonomy (NCBI): domain Eukaryota; kingdom Metazoa; phylum Chordata; class Aves; order Accipitriformes; family Sagittariidae; genus Sagittarius; species Sagittarius serpentarius. The sequence continues at coordinate 19,641,416 of JAVKLA010000081.1, forward strand.
AAAAAAAAAAAAAAAACCACAAAAACAAACAAAAAAAACAACAAAAAAAACCCTTTCACAATGCCTGTTTCCAGGTACCTGGGAAAGTCAGGTTTACTGTTTTGGAAAGAAGCCTGGTGCAACTACATCTGTGTGTTTCTGACTTAGCAGATGGCTTACATCAGTTTCACCTTTTGGGAAATAAATGTGTTCTCTTCAGAATGACGCCTTGCCTGTCATCCTTTCAGTCTTGGATTTTTAGGAATCTAGCATGTCTGATGCTTCAGGCCATTCTTGAGAAGCCAGGTGAAGAACCATCTTAAGAGCAGCTCCATTCCTGAATGTCTTACTTGGGCAACGATTGCTGTGTATACAGTTCTGTAGTGTCAGTACTGAACTTCTTATTGGGACACAGGTTTCTTGTGAAGCTGTTACAAAACAAAGATCCTGTGGGTCTCATCTTTTCAAGTGTTTAATCAGCCCAAACAATCTTTGGTGTGGCTACAGCAAGCTCTCTGCAGTAATTTTTGTCAATTGTTTTATTTTAAGCAAATGTTGAATCAAACAGTCATAGGAAGGCTGTGAACAAACACGAAGCTCCAGACTGGTTTGCAAGACTGCTTGTCAGCTACAGTTCTCCAGGATTTGGTACGCCTTTCCTATTTCCTGAGGGAATGCGTGTCTTGAGAGGCCGTTTCATACTTAAAGCTCCCGGTCTCTTGCAGTACTAGCTCAGTAGCTGGGAAGCCAACTCCTGCTTTGAGCAGGAGGTTGGACTAAATGACCTCCTAAATTATGGTGTGATTCTGTGAAGTCCCTTATGAGGAAAGGAGTTGACTCATGACTCTTGGAAACACATGTAAGTACATGTCGGTAGTCCTGCTGTCCTGTAGGTATTTCTTTATTCCTGCCTGAGATTCCTTCAGCTTATAGTAAGGTTAACAATGAAATATGTTCTCAGTCCAAGGATCAGAAATCTTGTGTGTGCTTTTCTTGATGAGTCTCTCCCCATGGAAGTTGAAAATGCTGAGTTGGTACAATGCTAAAAGCCATGTGTGCCTGCTAAAGCAGAGATCAAACTGAAGATGGAGCCAATTGTTTGGTTTTTTTTTTTTTCAGTCTGCAGGACTGGATATGCATTGATGGTAACGTGCTGTCCTTGAGTAGAAGAGGAGCTTCCCTGGTGTACTTGAGGAGCAGGCACACAAAGATCTAAGGGTGGAATAGGACTTGTAAGAAATGCTTATTAGGTTTGTCTGATGGCAAAGTATGACTTGTCATGGGAAATGCCTCTCTGCAGTGTGATGATTTGTTGCCTCTCTAACTAGGCTACTGCAGCTTCAGCGACGAATTGCTCCATAGTTCCCTAAGGATCACCATGGTTGTTGGATGACAGACATTTTAGAGTTGGCAAATCCCTTTGAAGGAGAACTTGCTCTACCTTAAGAACTTGAGATTCTACTTAGATCTTTCACTCAGCTGTCCTGCAAATCTCATTAGCCTCTCCTACCCCTTCCAGAAGTGGTCAGTGTGAAAGAGTTCATAAAGTACCATCTACCCGTCATGGTAAAGAAACTTAAGATGCAGAAAAGTGTTCTTCTCTGAAAGCTGTAGTTAGAACAATGGACCTTTGTTTGCTCAGCCCTTACAAGAATTTTCTTAGTTCTTGCCACAAGGCACTACACAGTAGGGCAAGGGATTAGGTCATTTCCTTCCCTCCTCCTCTTCCTGCAGATTATTTGATTAACATTTCTATTGTATACTCTAATTAGCATGTTCTTGGCTTCAGGCTGCTTCCCCCCCATAATCTCCTTAAAACACTGTAGTATGACTTTATTAACTGTATAACATGGGAGCTCCTTGCAGAGATTACATGTGACATAACACAATGAAAGATTAATGGGGCTGGCAAGTCAGTAATCTTCCCTCCTTTCTTCTTCCCCTGTGCACCTGGGGTTAGACTTCTGGGAACCCCGTAACAGTGTTAATGCTTTGCAACGCATGAAATACTTGTCTTTTTTGGGTATCGTTGGCTTTGATCAGAGTTCAGCCACTGACTTTGTGGGAAACAGAGTTAAAGTGGTGTATAGTGCATGTTCAGCCTTCAGTATTGAGTATACAAATACACTTCCACCTTGGGACCATTACAGATGCTAGTCTTCCATGTTTTTGCTCTGTCTTCTCAGTGTTTCCTTCAGTCTCGGTTCCTCTGTACCCTCTGTGCAGTAATTTCAAGCATTTGTCCTGTGTGGGGTTTTTATTCCACTCCCTGCCTGTTTTATTAAATAAAATTATCAACAGATGTTTAAAATGTCTGTCTTGAAATTTAGCAGTAATATACTGATCAGGTTAACTCTATCTACGATGAAGAGCTTGCCATTTAGGCTTCTCGGCTGTCTGCATGCTAGAGGACATAGCATTGCACTTTGTCTGTATCTGCAAGGCTGTCTTTTTAACTGATATAGCTAGAAATGCATTCCTCTTCAAAGCTCATTTTGAATGTCATGTGAAATCACATAATTATTTCGAACTGTACAGCATCTGCTCATGAGTCAGATAGAAGAACATGACGATACAGCCCTTTATTTCTTTAACAGCTTCAAGGAAAGAACCTCCCCTGCAGTTGAGCATCACTTCATGAAATTAGCAGTGCTACAGATTTCATTGTTCTTGTCTGGCATGGTCGGCAGCATCTCTGCTCCAGTAAAAATTGGATAGCTTGCCTAGCGACAGCACGCTAGAGGCATTTGCTTCCAGTCTTCAAGGAACTGCACGGTTCTTGTGTGGAGTAGAAATCATTAAACCCTCCTCTTAATGAAAGTGAGGGACAACGTTGACACAAGAAGAGATGAGTAAACACGGGCAGGGAAACAAAGTGGTTCAAACTCTGTAGGGTGAGGTTCAGAAGCAGCCACATAGCAGTGTGGCTAGGGGCAAAATAAACCCTCAAAAAACCTGCTTTAAGATGGGGCACAACTAGCTATGAAAAGGGCATTATGTGGTGTATTTGCCTGATAGCAGAAGACTGCACTCCAGAATACCATGGGTCACTAATATGAAGGCAGGTGGGATGTAGAGATAAGGATTGTTGTCTGTGGGAGGCTGGGCTGGGCAGTAGAAGGCATATCCACCTGCACTTGCTCGCTCTGTATCTTCTTATGTGGCTGCTGCATAAAGTAGTCCACAAGCTTATTAACCTGGGCTCTGAAGAGTGGCATCTATAAAATGAGAAAATAAAGGAGCTCTAGAAGCAAATTAGTCTTAAGTTCTGCTTTTCAGAAAGAACGCTTTTGAAACAGTACAATTCAAGTGTTATGGCTTGTGTGAGAAAAGTAATGCAACCTAAAAGTGGTCATGCCAGTGTAACTTATCACTACAGTTGAATACCTGAATACAGAGCACCTTTTGTGCTCTTGTTGCTGTATCTGTGTGTTAAGTGATGCTAATACAGTCCTGATGTGGTTTTCTTAAAAAAAAAAAAAAAGAAAAAAAAAAAAGGCCAGGACAAAGTATAACATACTTGAGGTGATGGGGAAGGTGGGGTTGGGCAACTCTTCCACCTCAGTAAAAAAGTGCCATTTTAAGGTTCTGCAAGTTAACCAGTGGAAAGGCTAGGTTCACGTGCCAGTAGTGTGAGGCCGTTGATTTTTGGCAGGGAGGAGGTAATCTCAAGATGCGGCTTGATGGGTCTCTGGCTTTACTGATGAGATTGATTCAGGAGGTTCCTATCCCCTCACTTGCTTTGGTATAGTGGGTTTACAGAATAAATCCACAAACAGATAAGCAAAACGATTTGGGTTAAAATAGTTGGGGTTTGTGTGTTGTATGCGCTTTTCCCTAAGCCCTTTACCAGTTTAGTAATCTGATAGCTGTGATAATGACCATACCATCTCAGATCAGTATTCAGTAGCATGTTTGTTTTAGTGGCCAGAAGAAGAGTGGGAACAAGGGAGCACCTGTACATCTATGTTTTTCCAGGCACTTCTTGGTGTTCAACAGCTGTGGCTCAGTCACTTCTGCAGAGCAAAGTGATATCTTTGTGCTTAGTAATCTACGATAGGAGGAAAAAAAGTGTCTTTGAGCCTATGTATAGTTTTATTATCCAGATTATTCTATGGCAAGGTGTTCCACAGTTTTTTCAAGTAGGTGACAAGATCCTGTAACAGGACAGCCTTACAGTATTACTTAAGGGAAGGTTGGCCGTGGAGTACAAGTCGAGGAGAGAGAAAACAGGTATGTGTTCACCTTGTTCTCAGCAGCGAAGCTGACTTATGTGGACTTGCAACTTATACTGTGGTATGCCATTATGAAAAAAAAGCTCGTTAGTGCTTAGCTTTGAGTGCTGCTGAGTAATGCGCCTGCCCTTCCTGCCTTCAGCTCTACTGGTACGACGGCATGGCTGTGCTGTGAGCTGAACTGGGAAACAGAGCTGAAAAACAACCAAGCGGGTAAACCAACTTTTAAAAACGTCGACAGATCAGGGAAACCAGTCTACAAAGTTGTGCTTGCAAAATTGAGGTAGCAAGCCAAGGAAGGAGCAGCAGAAATGGGAGAGTTGCCTGTTGAACTTGGAGGTGTCAAATGTCAGCCTGCATATACATTGCTTGAGCCAGGGTAACCATGCACACCTTGGCCCACTGCAGCTGTGATGTAAAATGTGACGTAGAGGTTAAGCTACTGCGTCACATTATGTTTGCAGCAGCCTCAGGGCATTTGCATGATCAGTTCTAAGAGGTGGTAACTTGGAAGCTGTGGTAACTTGATCACCATTTTATGGCTCAGACATTTAAATTATCCCACCCACTGGCTCGATGCAGTGATTTTGATGTTAGTGGAATAAGAAATGAGCTCAGAACCTGGTCTGGCACATGCAGATTTGCCTTTCTAAATGTGCATCTTACAGGAATGAGCTGTTACAGCATCATTGGCCATGGGAGTCCAGTACACACAGGTGGAGTCTGCAGGTGTGTCGTGTGTCCAATTCTATATCAGTTCTGAAAACAGGGATAGAAATGCCTAAAGAGTTTCTGCTGGTTTAATTCTCACTGTATTAAGAAATCACTTTTTATGTGGGAGGTGAGGAGAGCTAGCTGGGCTAATAAATGATGATTGGGGAAAAAAAAAAAAGGTATAGCATGCATGGGTACAGTTACGTAAGAAAAGTGGAGAAGGAAATAGATCAGTGTTTCTCTGAGAACCTCATCCACAGAGCTGCTGGGGAATTGGGCTGCAGGATCATTCTCAACACACCCTCTGCTTCCTTTTTTCCTTTTTGGGGCCAGAGATGGATGAATTCATGGAGCAGCGAGCAGGATGCAGGCTCTGACTCCAGCCAATGTGTGTGGCGCAGTGGTGTTTACCAAGCTTACGCAAGGCAGAGCCAGCCCCTCTTTAGTCAGAAGGCACTACCCACGGCTTAAGTAAAAGCACGCAGAGCAGAGACACTCAGTTGCTGGGGGTTTAAAGGAGTTGGTGGATTTCGGCTGGTTTTAAACAAGATTGAAAGGGTGGTTTTTTCATCTCTACTGTGTAGAAATACTGAAAGGACAAAAAGATACTGGTGAGTGCTCTGCATGCCATTGCTTTTCCCTACTTCTGTGGTATTGTTTCAGTCTCTTCTAAAAGCCGCCTCAGTTGCAGTGTTTTTCAGTGAGAAGTTGAAAGATAGTTCAGTGATGTGGTCGAAAGAAAATCTGAGAACAGGCAGTGTGTCTGTGGGCTGTCCTTCCACCTAAAATAGGAAGAGACATTCAAAGTGCATAGTATAAAAAAATGCTTCTTCTTCATAAGAAGTGTCAGTCACTTCTCATTTTTTGGGTGCAGAGCAAGATGCCTTGAAACTGTCATCATTACCTAACAAAATCATACCAAGGGGAATTTCTCATAGAGCTGTTAAATGTTTGTGCAGTCTAAACTAAAAAAAAAGGCTTTAAATGTAATTGTAGCTCCTGTTTCTGCAAGATGATACAGTATGCTGTGTGAATAGGGTTTAGTGTAATACAAACACCTATTTAGCTGATACTTAGGTACATAAACTGCCTCATCAGGAAGCCAGAGGCTCATAAAAAGCAAACCGGTAACATTCAGATCTGTAGAACAAGAAGTCGTTGTGGTTTTCTGCAAGCACAGGGTCCTTGGCTGTGTATTCTAGTTCAGGTGCATCAGACAGGCAATCTCCTTGGCCTCAGTCATCAAAGCATAAAAAGCTCCATCTATTTGCGTAACGGCCCTTTTAAAAATAAAATGCCTCTGTTTTGGTGTAAACTCTTAATCTGTATATGGAACTTGTGCTTCTATCGCTGACTTGCAATGAATGTTGGGACTGCTTATTTTTAAGGTAATATTGTGTAATTTGTCTGAAGGTGGAAAAGAGGATAACTTTAAAGTATCCTGACGGCAGAGTTCTCCATATCAGAACCGTACTTTCACCACATTGTACCAGTATTGTAGGAGGTTTTTTGTTTTCCTGCTTGTACTTTTGCAAGGCACTCTCTAAAGATACAAACAGGTGTTCATTAGCCATAGCACTACCTAATGTTGTTCTACCAGCATGCCTCTGTTGTGTTGTTTTATGGCTTTATACATTACAGGTTATATAAATAATCTTCATTTGATAATCTGAGTGTGAAATCAAAACTATCCCTTTTTAACAAAACATACAGAGCTTGTAGTAGCAGCCGAAGTGCAAGTACAGCCAAAACCTCATGTAGAAAGCTGCAAATTAATCTTAAGTGGCTTGCGTGAATAACTTTCACAGGTAACTCGGCTGATTGAGCAAATACAACCTGTAGCATTTGACCCTCGTGCTGCAGGGGTGGTCAGCCGAGGAGCTTTTCCTCATGTGAGGTTGTGTGCATTGTCACTGCTATATCCAAAAGCTGACGTGGAAGACATGGGTGGTAAGGGGGTGTAGACTGAATGTAAATGTAGCAGTTGAACTAGTAAAGAACTTTCTCGGCTAATTAAGGTTATAGATAATATTGCAGTGACAGCTTTAAAATAGACACCTTGTGCTAAAAGACAAATGTTTTCAGCTTCCCACACGCAGTCTGAATTACATCATGCATAACCTGTAGGAGGCTATCGTGGTTTCCTCAGGGGAGGATCAGCTGTTACTTTTCGTAACTGAAAAAAATGCTGGATATTTTTTTCCAGAGGAATATTTTCAGAATTGATTTTTTTCAGTCTGTCAGAGTGGATCGTTAGTGGTTACATAAATCTTCCAGGTTTAACATGCCCAGCCACATTCTCATCCTATCGAAAGCAGTTCAGAATAACAGGACTGAAGTTAGCAGAGGTCTGATTGAAATCAGGCCCCTGTGCTTAGATGGTTTTTTTCTGTCTTCTGAACAGGAATGCTATTTTTCACCACTGTCATAAAGTACAGATTTTCGTATAGGAGCCTGTAATAGAAGTTTTGTTCTAAAACACTTGCCTTGTTCACTGAACAAGGATGCTTATCCTCACAGTGCTGTTCCTGACTTTCCTAAAATTGCTGAGAACTTCTCAGACTTGCTTCTGAGGCTGAAAGAGAACTTGAAGCAGGACACTGGATGCCAGTCCAACTAAAACCACTGTTTCTTAGACTGGAAGAAGTTAGCTGTAGCCTTGGTGCAAAGCAGGAGGTTTGCTCTTGTGTATCTAGTTAATGCCCCTTTGAAAGTGTCTACAGGCAATGTGCTTTTATTTTTTTTTTTGTGCTGTGACTCTTGCATGACTTGTTTCAAGAATGACCAGCCTACTCATGGCAGATGTCCGTGGTAAAAAGATGCTTTCATTCTGTTTATGAGAATGAAAAAACCCTCTGTTGAGATTTTACAGATGTTCTCAAGGCGCAGCAGCAGATAGTTGTTTGCATTGTTTTATGCTTGGTATCCTGTGCAGGAGAGACTGCTTGCTCATTTCAGAGCTTGGCCTTGTTGTCTTACTTTCAATGCTTTCATATCATAAGACACTTTTGTGTGTATAGTGGATGGCTAAGCTTATTCAGAGGTTATAAAAGAAAAGGCAAACAGTAGAGACTAAGAAAAGAATAAGCCATACAAAAGCAAAAGGCTGGACTGATTTTCCACACTACCAAAGCTTATTGGTGGTTTGGGGTTTTTTTTGGTGCTGAAAAAACTCCCTTTTCTAGAAAGGAGACAATTAATTATCCTTCCTTAGAAAGGTAAAGTAGGGCTACTGATCTAAAGTGACAATGCAATTTGCATACATAACAGCTGCATCACTGTACCTTTCATGTGCATCTGTACTGAGGGATGCAACCTGTAGACAGAATCTGGCTAATCTTGGAAGTGGAATATAAAACCTGCTGAACTTAAAGTTCCAGGTATGTATGTGAAGGAAACATGAGCTTGTTTTTAACTGGAAACTGGGAGAAGTATGAAAACTATGGTTGGTAAACATACACTCTTCTGCATGTTCTTTTACCCAGGTGATCTCTTCAGTAAAAACTGTTTTAATCATAGAATCATAGAATAGCTTGGGTTGGAAGGGACCTTAAAGATCATCTAGTCCAACCCCCCTGCTGTGGGCCACCCACTAGATCAGGCTGCCCAGGGCCTCATCCAGCCTGGCCTTGAACACCTCCAGGGATGGGGCATCCACAGCCTCTCTGGGCAACCTGTTCCAGTGCCTCACTACCCTCTGAGTAAAGAATTTCCTCCTAATGTCTAACCTAAATCTCCCATTTTTAGTTTAAAACCATTCCCCCTTGTCCTATCACTATCTGCCCGTGTAAAAAGTTGCTCCCCCTGCTGTTTATAGGTTTGTAGGCTCCCCTTAAGTACTGGAAGGGAGCTTAATAAAAACTTCCAAAAAGATTGCTAGAAAAAACAGTTAAAGGAGAATAACTTCCCAGTGGTGATTTAACCATCATGTAGAAGAAAGTGATTTCTCAGTCTTTCTCAGCTTTCAGAAACATAGTGATGCAAGGAGCTGATTCCTTGTTGCTTGCACCTGTGGAGATCAGCAGTAACATCATTGATATTGTTAGTGAGATCTGCCAACCTGGACTTGATGGGGACTCATAATCAAACAAGTTGGTCTGCTGGGAATTACTTTGTTTTGTTTTGTTTTTACTTCTCTCTTCACTTACTGCCTTTTCCTTCTTCCATGCTTGCAAATATCTTCATATTGAGAGACTAGTATTCTGCACAGATTCTTTGTGTCTCGCAATGACTGTTAGTTTGATATTCTCGTCCTTTAAATCTGGAAGTTAAGATTCTGTCTTTGAAGGGATGAGATGTAACCATAGAGGAGAATATGCAGCACTGAAATACTGTGCATGCGTTCAGAGGAGTTTGGTTTCTGATGTTGCAGCTGCAAGATTGCCTAGTGGAAATTGGAGTGCTAAAGAGCTTAAATGTGTAAATGGATGTTGGCAAACTTGGGTCCTACTTGTCTTTTATCAGGTAACTGCACTATTCAATGTGAATTCTTTGAAGAGCAGTATGGGGTTTTAAATCCAAATAAAGCTACACACAGTAATGTGTAAATCTCAGGAGGGTAGGGATAAAATTTTGTTTCATTGGTAATGGAGTTGCTCATAATTTACATCTGTGTTGGGCTTCCTAAAATTAACTGTATTCCTAGAATAATTTAGGCTGGGAGGTAGTCTAGTCAAAGTGGGACTGGACTGCCTTAGGTCAGGCTGTTCAGGGCCATGTGCAGCTGAGCTTTGAGTATCTATAAGGATGGAGATCTCACAACTTCTCTGGATTGTTTTTTTTCCTAATAGCTAATCAGGATTTTCTGTGTTGCAGCTTGTTTGTTGCATCTTGTCTTGTCACTGCATACCTGTCAGGAGGACTGGATTATATTTCGTCCGTATCCTCCCTGATTTAACACGGAATTGCTGAGGGAAGGGCTGGATATGAGAATTGCAAGGATACTAAATGGAGAGATACAAATAGAAAACTGAATAAAAATAAAAACATCAGTAGACGAGCTGTCTTAGGCTTTATTTCTAAAAGCCAAAAAAAATCCATACCTTAGAATATGTAGGTATGGAACATAAAGAAGATGATAATATAAAAATGGGGAAAAAAATCCAGGTTTTGCATCTGAATCAGCGTATTTTTATTTTAATATGCTCATTGACAGAGGACTTCTTTTTATACAGTGAAAGTGGTTTTTTTATGCAGTATTTTAGAAAAGGGCTAGTCTGGCACTAGCTACAGTTGCTAGCAGCCTATAATGCTGGCTCTGTGTTTAGAAAATGATGGTAATTTATTACAAAGAGACTTTTATTCTAGTATTTTTAGCTCACAGCCGAGTGTTTAATGAATCTCTGCTTGGGCTCATTGAATTTATGTTCTCCCCTCCCCTTGCCCCATTTTAACCGTTAAGATGCTGCTGCTGTTGCTGCAATTCGAAAAGCTGTACTTGGTCTGCTAAATAGTGAACTTATTCACAAGGTGCTGTGTCTTAGTGGAGACGAGCTGAAGATTTTCTGCAGAAGCCACCAAAGACTAGTTGTGTATGAGTCTCGTGATCAGAAAAGGCAGCTGAATGATTGATTGAGCATGGCTGGTAGGCTAAAGCTGATAGTTCAAAACCAACCAAAATTCATTATATCTCTATGACCCCCCACTGAAAATGGCATGTTCAGTGAAAGCAGGCAGACTCTTAAACTCTTCATCTACTCTGAAGCATGGTTTGCAAGGTCTTCCTGGAGAACAGTCTGCCTCTAGATTCAGAGACTAGTGTTTGAATGTGTCAGGAGAGAGTACAATGATATATGGCTTTTCCTTTTACTTGAATGTAATCAGAAATCTGTGGCTTGCCATAGCAATCTTTGCCTTCTGTGATTCAAGTGAATATTGAAGAACAAGAAGGCTTGTAAGAAACTGAATTTCCATTCCTAAAACAAATTTTAAATACTTTTTTCGGTTTCAATGTCCATTTCTTTCCAGTCCCTCAAAATAGTTGCACGTGACAATATGGTGCAAGTTACCTTCATTGAGCTTTCTCCTGCCTCCAGAGGAACCAGTGTTAAGAATAAAAAGTTGTTACTTGTTCATGAGTTCTTCCAGTTCCAGTTTCCTATTTTTGAGACTGAAAGATACTAACTGGTACCCATTGTGGTTTTGTGCTAACTGCCAACAGTTGTGCTCACCTCTTACCCAACCACGTAATGCCTTTCCAAAACAGTTTTTTCTGTGTGCAAGTTGCTTTACTTGCAAAATCTTTTCAGTTCTATGATACAGGACTGTGTACAGGTAGGGGTTTTCAGACTTTGGTCTCTTCTCTGTACCAGAAACGGAGATCTTGATGTGAAAAATTCATTGCTGCCAGTTCTATGATTTTGGAAGAATGGTGGATGGGGCAGGATCTTGTAATTAACACCTTATTCCTCATCACTGTTGAAGGTTTTTGGAGGAGTTTAGAACAGTTGTTCAGAGCCTGTGCTGATGAAGCCCACTCCACCCATGTCCGGAAATGTGACTGCAAAAAGCAGCAAAAACCGAACTTGAGCATATTTTGTTCAAGCAGTCAGTTCCTTAGTTGCATACTGGCACTTGAGGCCCAAGTTGTCTTTTTAACATATTTAATTAGCCTTTCCTAACACTTTCAAGAAGTCTTCTGTAGTATTCTAGAAATAAAAACTGGTTAGGTTATGCTACAAGAGAAGGCCTGTTATATAAATCAGTGGATCCTTCCTCTCAACTCAAGAGCATTTGCTCCCCTAAGTTCTTACATGCTTTGTCCAGCTTTAAATGATCCATAAGCCTGCTCTGTTTCAGGAGTGGAGATGTTACCCATTACCTGTTAAATCATTTGCAGTGGGACAACTCTTGAGTTCTATTTGCAGACATCAGATTTCACTTGGACTAGTCTTTGGGACCTCATTGGAAGAATATAAATAATCTGTGTTATTTCTGGTAACAGAATGAGTCTTCCTTTTGGGTACAGTGCCTCAAGCAGATCATACTGGGTGAGAAGTAGTGTGTATGTTGCACTGATGGTTGGGTTTTTTTAAGGGGCACTGAATTTCATATGTGCTTGAGTTGAAGTTAACTGGGTGGTGTTAGTTATGAAAGAGATTTGTGCAGCTCATAAAGGTTCTGAGATGTATTGAAAAAAAATAAAGTTCAAACATTCAAGCTATGCTTTTGAAAATGTATGAGCAAGCTGTTGTACTAATGATAACTCTAGATTTCTAACTCTTGAACCTTCCTTAAGTCAAATAAGTGGGTTTCCATCACATGTGCTGGTCCCAAAATAAACTTGACTGTATTTCTTTAAATGTGAAACAAAAAAATATATGAAGGGGGAGCTGAGTCTTAGATGTTGGACACTTTTTCTTATACTAAGACTTTCTAGTTAATTTCTTGCATTGCTGAAGTCTGTCGCTTGGAACTGTTGGCCCCTTTTATGGTTTCTGCTCAGTTACCTCTTGAGAAGAGGCTACTGGCCACCTGTTCAGGTAACTTTAGAGTCTCCTTTAACTGTTTATGTGTAATTACTTTTCATGAGACTTGGAAGCTGACTCTTACTGGGAGATGCATTTTTTAGCTTTCCATGAAATTGTTCACTTGGGTGAGCAGAGGCGAAGTTATACCAAACCTTTCATTGTACTAATGGCAAAAGCTAGTTATTTTTAATGCTTGGCTTCCCACCTTCTCTAAGTGAATGGATTAGCTCTTTATCAAACACTGTAGTGTTGAGTGGATACTATTCAAATCTCTTTTTTACCCTGTCATGTTATTTCCTAATGGGCAGTGCTATCGATTTCATAGCAGTATTTCTTCCGCGTTGTTAAATGTTAATTCAAAGGACAACCATTATGTATTCTAGCAAAGATATGTGAACCATTGTATGTGAAATGCAGTGGCCAAGATGAAATTAGTTGTATGTGCAGAAGACTGAATTGCAGATGAGAGGCTGCTGAGGAGATCAATATTCAAGTAGAAAATAGGTTAATCATTTGGGGAGAAGATTAAAATACGAGGAGCTGTTTTTAGAAGACAATATATAAGCAACTATAATGCAAGAAGATTTTAAAATAACGCAAAACAAGAAATGGAGTTGATAGTAAAAATACTTTATAGAAAATACATTTATATCCTTATTTTTACATACAGATAAATACTTAATATTTATCCTCACTTCTTAAATAGAAATACTTCAGAAAGGAGACATGACTAGAGAACCAAGCGCTATTAAACACTAGGAGCTAGATAGTTTAGTATTAATGTCAGTAAACTACCCCTGTGGTGTCTTCAAAGGGACGTGGTTTCAGAGAATTGCTGGTGTAGTGCTCCAAGGGGGGGTTGTGATGTCAGGAGGCAAGGAAGACCCAGATGGCCATAGCAAACCTGAAAATTGTGAACACAGCTAATGTCGTGGAGCTCAGTTTATCTAATGGGACAATCTCCACTTTGATGTGTTATGACTAATGGCATGATAGGAGTTTGAGGTCACATCTTCATATAAGTTTGCTTTAAATTCTTCTTTTTAGAGTTCCAAAGGCAAAGCCTTGTGCCCCACCTACAACAGTACCCTCACTATCCCAGTTAAGTTGCTGCTACGCATGGGTCAGCCATCTAGAAATGCTTCGTCAGCAATCTAGAAATGCTTCGGAGCAAACTATACTGCTTTGCTCACTCCCGCACTGCTGTTGCTGTTCCTGTGTGACAGATGGGGACTGGTGGATCAGTATGAGGCACTTTCTGCACCAGCTAAATGATGGATACCCTAAGGCTTGAACCAGGATAGCTGCCTAGTGAAAATGCACACTGCTTCCTATGCAACAAAAATGTATTGGTGTAACTGTCATGTAGATAGGACATAGATGCTTCATGGTAGTATTGTGCAGATCAGGTTTATTAACGATGCGCTCATGCATCTAGCAGTGGGTCAGGATACTGTTGTGGTAATGTTACATGTGTGCTAGCCATGAAGACAGTCTTCAGTTAACTTCCAATTTCAAGTACTATGAAGTCCACAGTATCCAGAGTTGAGAGCAAAGGAGAAGAGATTTGGAAAATAATGAGAAATTAAAGGAAAAAGAAAGGTTTCAGTTTAGCCTTCTGGTTGTGTTCTGCAGGCATCACAGCAAAAGTTTGTAGGACAGTAAGATGTCTTTACGTATATTTGTGTGAAGCCCTCCCAAACGTGTGGGATAGCATGTAAGAAAGCATGAAGGAGCACACTGAATTTTCAGAGAGCGCTGTGAGCTGGCTGCAGGTGGAGATCAACATATCCATGCTGAATAAGAAATCGGTAGATTGAGATGTTGAAGGCCAAGCTTCTCTATGAAGGAGCAAAGAGGGCCGCGAGAGGGTAGAGATCAGATCAGTAAAGGGATCTTTGCATCAGCCTCTGAATGTGAGCAGGGTGTCAAGCTCTGCCACATCCTTTTCTCTGTTGTTACGGTATAAGATGGGGGTAGATAAAATCTGCGTGATGGTGTCTTTTCTGCTAGTATCTACGATCTAGTTGAGGTAGAAGAAAATGGAGATACAGCATTGTAGTTTTGCTTGAAGTTGATGATGGGATTCAAGAACTGTTACGTGAGCCAAAATGTGTATTTGCACAGGAGGCAGAATGTTAACCATCAGTACTGAAAAAGCTTAATAGCTTTTTGAGTTGGTATGAAAACTTACCTGGAAGGACCAAGGGAATGTTCTTATTTCTGTTAAAGAAAGCCTCAAACAGGCTAGCATCAGCTTTATTCTTTATTAAGCAAGTGCTCTGTTGGGTAGGCTTTCTCTGTTGGAAGGTCAGAGATGGGTTGGGTAGGTCAGAGGTGTCTGGAAATGTTACTAATGAGAAACTCTTAAAAAATACTAGGGTGAACTGTTCCTTAAAGCAGAAGTATGACCAAAAAATTGCATTTCAAGAGACTTATTAAGAATTATGTGGAATTCCCTCAAGAAATCTCCTTCAAACAGCTGTTTGTATCACTTCTGTCTCTGGTTAAACATGAGAGATCACGTTGCACACCCAAGACTTGTGGTAGACTTGATATCAAATTGTCATACAACTTCCTTCCGTTTGCAAATCCAGAATTTTCTTGGAAAGCTCTGAATCAGATATTCCATGCAAACTTCTGCCTCTCTACTGAAGGGACTGGTCTTGCTTTGGTTTTTTTCTTTAAATTTAATCCCTATCTAGCTCTACTTCTTGGTAGTTGAACCGAACATACTAAATTAAAAACTAGCATGAAGGAAAACAACTGTGGATGTTTTATCAAGGCCATACTGGAATTTTCTAAATGCACTTGTGGGTTTTTTGTGATCTGGTAGTTCTTCCAGGCAATTCAGCCTTAATTGATTTTAATATGTATGTTTTAAAAATTATTTCAGGCAAAACCAAAATGTGGAATACACAAAACATTGGACCTGCTGTATCAGATGGGTGTGCAGGTTTGTGTAATTGATGGATTTGAGTCTTTTCTGTTACACTTAATTTTATCTTTGTTTTTACAGGAAATAATGAAAAAAGTGTGCCACAACTCTTGATCCAAGACCTAAAATTTGAGAAGAAGTCATTAGCTAAGCTCATGTTTTCTCCTGATCAAGAAAATCATCCATCAAAAGCACCAGTAAAATATGGTGAATTGATTGTATTAGGGTAAGTGTTTGTGTCTTCATTGGAAGTGAGAATGAAGGTAGAATTTCAGTGTGCACTTAAAGCAGATAAAGTGCAGGTTGCTGTGAGATGGTCCCACCACCTACCACTTGAACTTCCTCTTCTGCAGTGTATCTAGTGAGCGTGCAACTGAATAGTGAGCTGATCAGCTTTTGTCTGGTAGCTGATCTGGGGGGGGCCTGCCTTTTTCACTGGCAACCAGGCATTATACGTAATATGATACATTGGAAAATTGCACTGCAGTATGCATGCTTTTTTGTGACAGCGTGAGCATGGAGGTAGGGCTCTAAACACTTGAGTAGATGTAAGTTGATTTTCAGCTCGTGTTCTTCCCAGGTAAGCATTTCGTGACAAAGGCAGCCAATTTGTGAAGGGTTTCCCAGTTGGTTCCAGGTTGGGCTGAGACAGATGACTAACGTGATAATGCAGAAGGAGAGGTTCCCTAGGACTTAAAGTAAATTAAAAGGAGTTTTGTATGTAGCTGACTATAATATGCAAGTGAGCAAACAAACAGAAGATTTTAATAAAGCGAGTTTGCCAGCTGGCATGTTTATGTTGACCTGTTCAAAGTGAGAGTCTGAGGGTTTTCTGATGGATTAAATTGGAGTCTTGGAGGACAGCTTATCTATTTCTTATGGGTTTTTATTTCAGTCAAAATTCTCTAAAAAAACTAGCTCTCCACCAGGGTTGGTGGGTATTTAGAATCTTTCATTTACAATGTGAACACATCATTTACAGATAAAGCTACAGGTAGACATATAACCTTACTTGTTTTCATGTTTGGGACCCAAGTCTTTTTTGCGTGGTGGTAGTAGCTTTGAGATTAATCTGGGTAGCGTTCCTTGCCCTACAAGGTTTGTGTTTGTATGCTGTAATTCTGTGGGCATGTTTCAATATTCTGTGTATCAATTTTCAGATTTAAATGTGATTAATTGGAGATCTGGGTTAATACCATATTAATTAAGACAACTTTGTGCTTAGAATGAAAGTTCATGTGGGTCTGTATCTCATGAGGAGCTAACTAATACAGGAAGATGGACTTTCTTTTTCTGTGCTTTTTCATAGGTACAATGGGTCTCTCCCAAATGGAGACAGAGGAAGAAGAAAAAGTAGGTTTGCTTTATTTAAAAGGCCCAAGGCAAATGGGGTGAAACCTAGCACTGTGCATATTGCCTGTACCCCTCAAGCAGCAAAGGTAAGCTCAGTTTGTCTAGTAAAGTCTTACTTCTCCTGGTGCTGTCTAAAGATTTCAGTGAAGTCACTGCTGTTACACTGACATGAAATGATGTAAAAAGCATGAAGTTCTGGCTGCAAAAAGAATGGTTCGTGTTTATCCAAGGCTTTTTTGGTACCTGTCAGGGTTAGCAAGAAACCATTCAGCAAAACTAATCTTGTGCCCAGTCCTTGCTGTGTCCAGAAAGAAAAATGTTTATTTTTGAAACATGAATGTTCAGGGCACAGGCTAGTCATGTAAAACACTTGCTATTTTGTTTTCCTTCCAAACTCACTACAGACATCTGTTCTAGACTTCCTGTTTTTGCACTAACTCATGCTTTAGGGCTGAGTTAGTGAAGCTGACTTTTAAATGATCCTTTGCCAGAGCTCTGTGTGCACTTGCTACTCCATCCAGTGGGTAGGAGTTCCCCAGGGATGAGGACAGGTGGCTTTTGCAGGGCATGTTTTATAGGCCTTGTAGTAATCAGTTTCAGAGTTCCCATTAAGAAGCAGTAAAGGGCGGGCTTAGGTCCTGAAGTTGAACCATATTTCATGTCAAAACTAATATACTGTAGCTAAGGTATTACCATGAAATACTTCTGTATTGTGGCAATGCAAGCGTATGTGCAGTTATGTTCAGTAACAAATGGAGCATTTCTACTAAAACCAGTGGAATCTGAGAATGCTTAGTGGTTGTTTAGAGATCTCCAGTGCTGAGATCAGGCCCTTAAACAAATACAGTAGTGTTAAGTGACTCCTGAAATACCTTGACACTTAAGAATATTGATTCCTAAATTCAGGGAATAGCATAAAGTATTCCGAAATCGAAAACATTTTGTTAACCAAAGTTTTTGTAATAGAATTACGTCTATAGGAGATCTGTGAAAGGAACGTTTATTTTTGCTAATTCTTTACGGCCTCCAAGTAAGTGCTATTTAGAAGCACTTCTAGAAGAGTGTTTGTTCAGTTCCTAGTAGGTAGTTGCAGAATGACAGTCTAGACTAACAAACTGAAACCTAGATTATTTTGCTACAACTTCTGCAACCTGTGCTGAGTTTCTCCATTTTACCCTGTTTACTACCACTACTTGTTATGGGTTTTTGTCTGTGTATCTTATTAATCGTCACTCATTTTAGAATGAACTTGGATCTCGTTTTTAGAATTAAGTCCTTAAGTTTTTGTCCTCACTTTGCTGTTGGAGAAGTTCAGGCTGAGAAGGCCATGAAGGTGTTAACATCCAGTTTTAGCCTTTGCACTCACTTGTTTTGTTCTTTTGTGTTACGGCCAGTGTTGCTTTAACACCATGCGTGACTAATAATATGTCTCAGTTATGTGTATTTTGTTGTAGTGTGTGGTGAAGAGACCAGTTTGGTCTGTCGCTGAATCAATCCTGCAGCTTTTCTTAATGGCCAGGACTGGTTTTTGCGAAGTTTAACTACAGGTGTGTCACTAAGAACCATCTGCCTTAATGCATTAATTGAGCAGAACAAGAGCCTGGTTATATATATTGTCTGCTTTGCTGCTGTATTCAGTAGAGTTAGTGTTCATTGGTTCAGTAATACTTGGCATTTTTTCCATAGGCAATAAGTAATAAGGACCAACACAGCATATCTTACACGTTGTCTCGGGCCCAGACAGTAGTTGTTGAATATACACATGACAGCAACACAGATATGTTCCAGGTATGTGAAGTAAATACGATATGTAAATGTGTTCTCACTTTTGGTACTTCTAAGGAGACATCCTCTCAAGAGGCTTTTTCCCTTAGACCCAAAAGTTTGCATGTGTCACCTTCTGCACTTTACTGTTCACAGATGTTTAATTCTCTTCATTCCCAAGGCCATCACGTGAACAAGGCTATATATCCGTGCATCTCTTTTTAGGCTTGGTCAGAGGCGAAAGTTGAGGAGGGGGTTGTGTGACTAATGCACAGGATTGTGGTTTTGCCTTTGATTGGCGGTCTGCAAGTCACATAACCTGTCTCCTAGTCCCTCCTTGCAAAATGAAGAATGAAGTGCACAGTTGTCTTTAAGCACTTAGAACTTTGCTTCTAGCATTTACAAAGATATTTGGGATCAGTTAGTTGGAGATGGGGTAGAAGAAGTACAGTGTGAAAATACAGGAAAGCTTTTGACACAACTAATATGAAAAAATACCCCCAACTCCTTTAAGCAAACCCAAAAATAAGTCTAAAGCCCTGGGAAATGTGGAGAGGGGAGGCCCCGTTCTGATGTGCTGGCAGTTCAGAGCAACTTTGCTGCAGTTCCTGTGTGTATGAGGAGGAACCACAAGCACATTTGCAGCTGTGGTGTGCGCTCATATCTTATAATTGTTTCCTGTTTTTCTCAAAAGGAAGGGTTTTGTTTTGGGTTTTTTTTTGTGTGCTTTAGTCGTTCTAATTCCTGGACTGATCTCGTGTTAGATTTTTTTGTCGCCAATTTATGGCAAGTAGTTTTGCTGTCACAGCATTTAGCTGTGACGCCACTGCAGGATCTAAGGAGGTGGGAGGTGTTGGTAAGTGGTGGAGGAAGCTGCTATGCAACTGCAAATACCTACAACAGAGCAAAAGGGCTGTAAGGAACTAATTGCAGTGTAAGCTATTGTTTGTGCAAGTGTTCTCTCTTCAGGCTTGCTGTGGCATGTATGCTGCTCTAAAATCGCCAGTGGCAATCCCTGTGTGCTGATGGGTTATCCTGCCTAAGAAGCAATAGAAAAATATATTCTGACAAAGCAGTTTCAGTCTCAGGAAAGCTCTCCAGCCTTTACCAAAAAGCACCTCAGGCTTTTGGGTCTCCTGCCCAGCAGTTAATCGGTCTTAATACAACCAGCTATTTTATAAGAGGCTGAGAGCTCTGGAAGTGAGTGAAAGGTAGTAGTGTGTAAGTGGGCTTTAAACCTGGCTACGTGGATGTTTGGGAGAGGGATATAACTTCTCTTCATAAGGAAAAGGACAAGATGAGTTGGCTGGAAAAGCAGTGAAACCTATGCAGTTCTATCAAACCGAGTACAGTGGTATGGGACTGCAAAACTCATTCTTCTATGCAACTAGAAAAGAAGGCGTAGCTACTAGAAAAATTTTATTGTAGTCAGATGTTGCATTCTTGTGTTCTTTGCAGGTTAATGTAACCCCTCGCTGCCACAAACATCTTGTACCTGGTCTTTGCTCATAGATTTGCTGCTTCTCAGTGCCCCACCAGAGCTGGACAGTTAGCTCACATCATCTAATTTTCCTACATCTACACCTCCACGTAGTCTGGCATTGTTCAGAATATTCTGGGCACGCAAAGTAACTGAGTATCCCTTTTCTTCCATCTAACTACTGTTTCCTAGCTCTTCTGGTGCTACTGCAGCTGGTCTGGCTGACTTGAGCGTAACCTTTCTGATGAGAAGGCCTTCAATGGGAAATCATCTCAGAATTGACTTAATTACATCATTTTATTTCCCCTTCCTTCAGTTGGCTGTACTCAGCTTTCAGAATAACTTTGGTCACATGGAGGTGCAATAACTCATCAAATCAGATAAGGCTTTATAAACCTACATTTAGATCGGTGGAGGGGAGTGCTTCAAACCGGAATGTCATGATTTTTTTTTTGATCACTTTTAAATGTTTTATATTCGAATGTTCCTTGCCCAAAGGCAAACTTCTAAACAGGTGGGGTTTTTTTAATCCTTTTCCAGATCGGTCGGTCCACAGAGAGTCCTATAGACTTTGTCGTGACAGATACAGTTCCTGGAAGTCAGAGTAATTCAGATACACAGTCTGTGCAGAGCACTATATCAAGGTTTGCCTGCAGAATCATATGTGAACGCAGCCCTCCTTTTACAGCAAGAATATATGCTGCAGGATTTGACTCCTCAAAAAACATCTTTCTTGGGGTAAGGTACCTCTTTCTCTTTTTCCTCCAAGTTCAGTGCAGCCTTATTTTTAAACTAATTCATAGCTCCACTTCAGCCAAAATAGAAGTTTTCATCGATGTGATTTCTTTTAGGAGAAGGCTGCGAAGTGGAAGACATCAGATGGGCAAATGGATGGACTAACCACAAATGGAGTTCTTGTTATGCATCCTCGTAATGGATTTACAGAAGACTCCAAGCCAGGGGTGTGGCGAGAGATATCTGTGTGTGGGAATGTGTTCAGCCTCCGTGAAACCAGATCAGCTCAGCAGAGGGGAAAAATGGTAAGAGGAGTGACCGATGTTTTATGCAACCTGTTTAAAATGGGTACAACCATAAGTGGTAAAGCTTGAGCATAAACAGAAGCTGGAATCTGCCTCATTCAGTGTGGATGTCACATCTGTAATCAGTTACACTGACTTATGTGTCTGTCTTCGTACACAAAGGTGTCTTGCTCAACCTGAATAACTGACAGAGTTTATCTGCAAACTAGTACTTAATTGCAGATCTAGACTGCCTGCCTAAATTGAGTTGCCAGTGTACTATGCTCTTCTGCAAACTGTCATAGTCATGTGTACATTTTAAAGAGTATTTTCCTGATTCACCCTCTTGAGTTTATGCTTTTAAGATTTCCAAATTTTCCTTTTTTATAGACTAACAAAAAATAGTGTTATTGACACATGCCTATATACCTGGAAATCCATTTCCACCTTGGCATTCTGAGTTTTCCTCGTTTCCGAAGCATTGGTGACATTTCCAGGAGATGATTGGTTTTGGTGTGACTTGGAATCTCTTAGCAAAAAGAAATGCTATATGAACACTTAAGTGATTCATTTAGCTAGGAATGCTGACAGCTGACTTTTTCTGGAGGAGAGGAAAGCCACGTGTAAAGGTGTGTTTGAAGAAGACAGTCTAAAATGTGATGGAGGACTAAAGAAGACTTGTCAGGGTTTTTTTTTTTTTTTGTTCTGTTTTTTAAAAAAGAGGGGAGGGCGAAGCTGACACTGGGCTATGGGTATCTTGTATAGCACAGTCAGGAGCTGCTTGAAACTTTTTTTGTATGGATCTTCCAGGCACATTTGTGTTATGAAAGTGCATTATGTTACTCTTAGGTAACCTTAGGTGACATCTCTCTCTCTCTCTCTTCCCCTACCGCCACTGCCCCCTCCCCCCCCCCAAATCACAAGGTTGAGAATGAAACGAACCAACTCCAGGATGGCTCTCTAATTGACCTGTGTGGAGCAACGCTGCTGTGGCGCACTGCAGAAGGGCTTTCACGCACTCCTACTGTCAAGCACCTGGAGGCACTAAGACAGGAAATAAATGCAGCGAGGCCCCAGTGTCCCGTGGGGTTTAACACCTTGGCGTTTCCCAGCATGAAGAGAAAAGATGTTGTAGACGAAAAGCAGCCGTGGGTGTATCTGAACTGTGGCCACGTCCATGGCTATCACAACTGGGGAAACAAAGAGGAGAGAGATGGCAAGGATCGTGAGTGTCCCATGTGCCGCTCTGTTGGCCCCTATGTGCCTCTGTGGCTTGGATGTGAAGCAGGATTTTACGTGGATGCAGGACCTCCAACTCATGCGTTCAGCCCATGCGGACACGTGTGCTCAGAAAAGACAACTGCATATTGGTCCCAAATTCCTCTTCCTCATGGTACTCACACTTTTCATGCAGCCTGTCCGTTCTGTGCGCATCAGCTGGCTGGTGAGCAAGGTTACATCAGACTCATTTTCCAAGGACCTCTTGACTAACACGTGTTACCGAGGACTGCAGTAAACTGATAAGCTAAGCGATCCTGATTTTTAAGCCAACTGTTTTTCGTATTCTCTGGGCTTTGCTGGTTTGCATTAAGATGAAGAATTTTTGTTTTTTTTGTTACAACAGCTAAATCCCTCTTCATTGAGAAAAGTCTGGAAATGGAAGAAATGAGGGGAGAGGGGGGGAGAACTGCTTTCTTTAGTCACTAACTACTTCTGAAGAGGTGAAGGAAGTGGTGTAGAGTGAACTTTGATACCTTCCGTTTAATGGTTTTGAATCACATGCCCACAGTGTTTGAAAGTTGTTTCCTTTTTGTATATGGAGGGTAAATAGTTCAAAGAACATTAGTTTACAGCTTGGATGCAAACGTTGTAAAATATAACTTGTATATTAACTCTTTTCTATTTATCTTTATTATTGAAAATACATAGAATGTTTAGAGAGTAGCATGGTCATAGTGTGTTACATCCAGCAATTGGATGTGTAGAATAGTTCTGGGTGGAGAAGAACATGAGATGGAAATGGTAGAAAAATCTTTTTTAATCTAAAATACTGAGTTCTTAGAATAGTTAAAATGCTTTTTAAACAAAGCTAATGCAAATTATGATGGCATAAAGGTGTGCTTTAACCATGTTGAAAGGTAGCTAAGAAGGACTTCTCAAAATGTCTTTTTGGTAGGACTGTACTTAAGATCTGGTTATGAGGAGAATATTTA
This sequence comes from Sagittarius serpentarius, assembly GCA_034782735.1. Lineage (NCBI taxonomy): Eukaryota > Metazoa > Chordata > Aves > Accipitriformes > Sagittariidae > Sagittarius > Sagittarius serpentarius. Next base: position 19,664,580 of record JAVKLA010000081.1, read on the forward strand.
CAAGATTCTTTGAATATGCAACTTAGTCTAGATTAAGGACTTTTTCTCCCTTCATGCTAACACATCTCTTTATTTAGCATTAGTGACATTTATGGGGGGGGTTTCCAATGTTAAACATTAACAAACCTGAAAGACAAGGCTCATTTTGTTCCGTGCTGTTTGGGGTGGGGGGTGAGGGGAGAGGCAGATGTGCCTGTGCACGTGTGGGGAGCAGGGAGCAATTTGTGAATCGGCCACAGTCCCAACTTGTGACAAGCTTGTCAGTCAGATCATCTGCCTTTCTTCTGGCCCGTTGCAAACTGGCGTGTGGGAGCCATGGGCTTCACGTGCTTGCCTTTACCCTGCTGGGAGGTGCAAATACTCATCTAGGCCACGCACGGGACAAAGCTGAAGCCTGGTACCCAGGGGATGCGTGCCCGCATCCTAGCGTCCTTGTGCAACTTGACACAATTGGCAATCTGTTAGGGGAGAGCTTGAGCTGGGGCTGGACTGGACTCCTAGACCTTGGTGTGGGATGCTTGCGTAAGGTCTGCTCGTGCCGTGGTGGGCTCTAGTTAGTAGTCTCTCTCTGCTCGCCCCTCCCTACCCTTCCTTTCCCTCTGTATCCACCAGAAAAGGCCAGTGCACTACATCCAGCTTTGCTGCTAACCCACTGTGCTTCATGGCAAATACACAATCTGACCTTTTTAGGATTGAGTTGAGCTTTTTTGGCCAGCTGCATACTTTTTTGTTTTCAAAATGCGTACTGTATAATTGACAGTAGAAAATTTCTGTACTTTATAGCATAGCTTTAATTTTTCCTTTCAAAGCTGTTCTAAATTTTTCTTGGTTTAAAGAGAGACCTATGTTGCTTTCATGTCATGAATTATTTACTTTGACTGTCAATTGTTTCTCCATTTTTAAAAATAAATTATATATATTGTTTGGTTCACTCAGGAAACGCATGTGTCAGGAAACCTGTATTATAAGTTCAGTTAGCTGTCACATACAAGTAACTGCTGTTACTCCCTTTCCATAGAAATATAACCGATTTTGACATTTTCCAGATTATATGCATTAAGTAATGAAACTTATGCAGCAAGAAATCCCTGTATTGTAGTTGTTCTAATCATTTTATTCAAACAATAGTATACTGTAGTTTAATTTTTATTTGCAAATTAATTTATTCAAACTATGTGAGTAAACACTTTTGAAAAATAGAAATTCTGGGATTGTCTGTTGCTTTGTTTCCAAGATGGGACAGGTGGCTGGAGATGGCCCTTCTGCTGTCACGTAAGGTGTCTGTTCTGCACATGTGGGTTAAGATCACAAAAAAGAAGTGACCGTAAAGAGTTTGCATGTTGTCATGGATTTGAATGGCTCCTTTCAGATGTGATGTCTCAATGTGTTTTATATTTAACCCTACGTTAACAAAGGCAAGATTGTTGTTCAGAAGACATAGTTAAATGCTCTTTTCCCTGAGTAAGTTACAAATAATGAAATGTATGCAAAAACTTTCACTAAATGGTTGAGCTCTTCTAAAATGTCAAGAGCTCTTGATTCCATCTTCTGCAAAATCGGATTGACAGTTCTCTGGTCCTGATCTTGTTGACTACGGGGATATGAAAAATCAGAAAAGGACGTGGTGAAAGCTACAAAGCAGTATGAGTAATATAAAGACGAACTGTGAAAACAGAGAACTGGATGGTAGCAGACATACGGAAAGCGGTGTACTCGTGCTGTGTTGGAGCCACAGCTGGATGCTGGTGTGGAGCCAGTAGTGCAGTTGGGTATGTGCACACCTGACTGTGGAGGGGAAGAAGAGAGGTTCATGCCCAACACAACCATCGTTAAGCCTCTATCCCATTAAGATGATATGTTATGCTACTCTACCCCTGCTCCCCGTCCCCCCGTTGTCCCCCCCCTCCAAAAAAACCACCCCCAAAAAACCACAACCAACCTAAACACCACAGAAGAAGGTGTAGTCTTTGTAGAACTGGCTGTTTCTCTGTGTAGGGTTATGCTAAGATAACCCTTCAGAGCCTGCTGCGTGCTCTCTGCCTGTTGTATACTTTTCTTGACCCAAGGTGGGCTTGTTAATCCAATTTTTAAAAGGGCAGAGTGTGGGCATTCAAATGCCTGAGACAGAAATCCCACTGTCAAAAGCAGGATAGCAGTGATCAAGTAGTTGTAGGAACAATTTCCATACAACATGCAACCTAACTACAAGCAGTAGCTTTGACTGTGGTTCCCTATTTGAGTTCCCCCTGGGCTTCTGTTCTTTAATAAAAAACTTAAATAGAAGGTCTCATACTCTGTAAAATGAATGTCAGATTAAAAGTGTCATGATCCCTTTGACTCAACCAGCTGACTGAAGCATGCTGAACTTTAAGGCTTTTTCTTCTGAACAAATTTGGGAACTGGAGGAGTGCAAGAGGTTGCACTGTGCTGGCTTTGAGATGATTACAGCTCCACTTGTATGCAGACTAAATCAGCCCCTTGTACCTGCAAAAAACAGCCCCAAATGAGATTTGTGGCCTTAACCTGCTTTCGAAGGTTTGCTGGAATGTGGAAAGAGGCATTGATGATGCAACCAGCAGATGGGACAGGACTGTTCCTGGGAGATCACTGTATGTGTGTGGAACTGATAAGGGAATGCACGTGGAAATGAGGTAAGCGTAGGCCCTTTTCTAGCCTTAAAGTTTTGTGAAGATGTGCAGAAGTGCATCTGGAAATCAGCAGCTGGCTTTCTGCTGTTGGTTTGTGCATGGCTGCTCTGTTCTGCGCAGTTCTTTGTGTGATGTGTAATGCAGGTGATTTCATGAGCTAATTTGCTTTTCAGCTGTAGGAAACTGCATGGATTTAACACTGGTACAAGGTAGCAGCTTGGCACAGCAGCTGGCTAATGAAGTCCTTTTTTCTTCTTTTTTTTCTCTCCCCC
>JAVKLA010000081.1:19667599-19684962 GCA_034782735.1 Sagittarius serpentarius
CGCCCCCCCCCCCCCCCCCCCCCCCCAGCAGAAGCAGGGCAGCTTGGTGTGTTGACTCACAGCACGGCAGGAGACCGTTGATGCGGAGGTTGCTGGGGGCTTTCCCTGGGAAGGCGGTGGGTAGCCCGGCGCTGATGAAGTGCTTATTCCCTTCGCTGACTCAGCCGTTGGGTTCAAGCAATACCACGAGCATGTGGTGTGGCTCTGGGATGTGTGGTGTAGGCTGGGGATGAGGCTTTCTAATCCCATCTGTGCTAGGCTTGTTGCACTTGCAAGAATGAGGCTGGCATCCAGAAAGGTTTGATGGTGTGATGAAGTCACCCAGCAGTCCTGTGTTTGAAGGTGCTCTGCAAATCCCATAATGACCCTGCTGTGGCATGCTTGATGTCTTTCTGAACAGACACTTTCCAGGCCCGATTCTAAAAATACATTTCCAGTTTTGCAATACAAATCTGTCACGATGACTACAGCTACCTCCCTGCATGCTGTCTTTCAGCCTGGATTAGGCCTGGTTGCTGTTGAATTAGACCAGATTTCCTGGTCCTAGTCTTGGCTCGTGCAATCCATGCTTCCTTTTCTGTAAAAACACTGGCAGAGTTCATCTATTTTTAATTGTAGCACTTGACTTTAACATTAGGGCTGTGATCATCCTGGAAACGCAGCTTCTAAGGCTCTTCCGTGGCTATAGGAGCTCACTTGTACACATGCTGTCATGCATCCTGTGAAAAAGATCTGGGGAAAGCATCTCTGCGGCAGCTCTAATGGTTCCTGTGACTTGTGTCAGGGGCTCTTTGGCAAGCGTGGCCTCTGGAGGGGCAGCAGCACCTTCCCAGGTGCTGCTTCCAAGGCAGCAGCAAGAGCTCGGGACCCTCTTTTCTTGCAGAGAACAGCAGTGTGTCAAACTGTGCTGTTCAGGTGCAGTAACACGTGGTAACATACCTGGTGACACAAGGCGAGCCGGTGAAACACCGATGTGCTATTGCACAAGGAACAGCCAGCTGCTTCAGCCGTGCTGGGTGCTACTGGTTGTTGATCTGGTCCCGTCTCTCCTGAAAGCAAAAGGGTGGCAGATTCAAAGAGCAGAAGAAAAGTGCTTTTGTTCCCTCAAGCCTAAGCTGCCCTCATGAGAGATGAGAGCAGCCGTCCTGAACACAGCCTCGGGGTTCTGCAAAGCCTGTGGCAGGACTGGTGGCTTTGGACATGCCTGAGGCTGTACACTAGTGCAGTGTTGGGGAACATCACTAGCCATAAGCCCCGGTGCCTGAATCTTTACGTTCCTGCCTTGGTCCCCCTGTGAGCTGCTGCCCACCCTTCTCCTTCCTCCAGCCCTGGCAGGTACGGTCCTTTCTGCAGCCGCAGTAAGCAGGCGACTTTGCAGAAGCAGGCCCTGTTTGCCTCGCCTGGCACAAGCTTGCATGGGATCAGGTTAGGCATCAGCTGGGGCTGCGTCCCCTGAGGCTGAGCTCAGGGAAAGATGAGTAACCGGAGGCAAAGTGCCAGCTCTGGCAGCCAGGAGCTCCCTGCCCGCTCCCTGCCACTCGTTTTTGCTGCTAGCGTGCCCAGCTCTCCGTCCTTGTCCTACTGCCCCTCTTGCAAGGCTGGCAGGAGGGAATGGGAACCAGCACCAATGTCGCCCAGTTTTCCAGCCTGCGATGTTTGCCTGGCTCGGCTGGCGAAGATGCGTTTCTGGCAGCAGCGAGGCACCAGCAAATACTCGGTTTTGCCACCCCTGCTGAGGACACAGCACTACCGCGCAGGAGGTTGAGACATCTTGCATCCTCTGCGTGAGCGCGAATGACCTTACAGATCAACTAGAGAAGCACTTTCCTGCTGGCAGAGGCAACTCCTTTGTAACTTGGCGATGCCTGCAATATTGTGATGTTTTTATTTTGAATGCTTTTGCTGATTTAGTGTCACTAGACAGCTCCAAGGCAGGACTAAATTATCAATCAGCTCTGACTTCTTTCCTCTACCCTGTCTACGTACATAATAACAGCTCTGTACTGAGATCGCAACTGGAGATATCTACCTTTCAGAAACACGATGAGGGTAGAGTCCTTCAGAGTTACAACTCATGCCAGGATTCTCTATTTTCTCTTCCTAGTGGAAAGGTCTCATTAAAAGGCCTTCCCTCCGCAGCACTTGCACAGCACACGACGAACTCCTGAGGATTCCCCGTGAGCACACCGCACGACGCATGAGCGGCACAGAGAGGGTAGGTAGGATGTGATAGTTCACATTTCCAGACAGTAGATGAAAGGGCAGTACACAGTTAAATCATTCAAGGGGGGAAATCTTCCTTATGTGTATTCTTTACACATCCTGTCTGCTTATTTATAGCTCATTGTCCTTGTCCTTTATTTGTTTCTGCTTCAAACCCCCCCCCCCAAAAAAAAGTAATTAAATCAGATTCACTTTTCTCTGCAGTTGGTTTATCTGACAGTTTCTCAGTCTTGTTCACCGTGGTTATGACTTTTAAAAAAAGTGTTTCTATTGAAATATGCGACTTTTTTAATGCATTGAACCATGTTGGTGGGACTCAGGCCCTGCAAAGTGTGGGTTTTTTGGTCATCTGTTCTTCAGCATAGACAGGGTTTCCCTTCAGTCTCTCCTGGAAAATGCTGGAAATGTGAGCTGGTAAAGGAGAAGGGAAGAGCAATGGCTTTCCTGGGAAACAGCCACATGAAGGATGAGTCTTGTGGTAAGCCAGCATTTTATCTCTGGGCTGAGGGGATCCATTTCTTTCCCTGGATCATGCTCAGATCCACAGCACCTCCCACATCCCGGCCCTCTGGCACCTGTAAAATAACATTTTGATGCAACCACCTTACAAATGGGATCTACCTGTGCTATTCCCTTTAGCTGGCTGCAATTTAGGAGCTGAATGAACGTAAAGCCTTTAGTGCTTCCATATACTCTTCTTGCCAAAATATTTTTAGCTGATCCCAGAAGATTTGAAACAAAACAAATGCATGCAGCGATATTCTAAACTTGCCTGGATGCAAAGCTAAAAACTGCGGCTTGCTGTCATGCGCTATAGGAAAGCAATTGAGTCAACTCATCCTTTCCAAAAAACCCATGCTTTTTTTTTTTTTTTCCTGTCATGTGGGAGGAGAGAATTAGTTATTCAGTGGAACGAGGACAATTAAAAGCAAATACAGCTTCCAGCAATGCCATCATCTGTTCTGTTAGCCCTGAGCAACACGGAGACAACCTGGCTTTTAATTGGCCTCTCTTTTTCTCTCTGGCCTGTGCTTCCAGTTGGCACACTGGCTGACATTTTCAAAGGTCTTCATAGGACTGAGATGCAGGCATGCCCACTTTCCTTTTGCCTGGACAATCACCTAAAATGTGACTTTAAAGGGGATGAAGGGCTCTGATTTGCAGTGGATTGAGAGGCCATGGTCTCACCTGCCCAGCTTGCCTTTCCCTGGAGTGTTGCCCTCTAATGGGGACACGTCCATGGGTCCCACCACGGGATGAAGCTGTGGTGCCACCCTCCACCATTGCTGGAGGATAAACGTCGTCCGAGGTGGGTGGCAGGGATGCGGGCACCTCTCCCATCTGCTGCCCCTTCCCCGCAGCCTGTGGTCACGGCGGCCGGCCCAGCCGGCCCCAGGCTCTGCAGAGCAAAGCTGCCAGGGCCTCAGTTCATTTAATTACCTTGCTTCACATCTAAAAGGGAGCTAAATCAATCAGAAGGTCTTTTAAATGCCACGTAACAGCATGGAGCATGGATATTTAATGCTTTTTCACTTACTCGCATTAAAAGTGGATTTAGAGCAGCTTTCCTGAGAAGCAGGGTCAGCGATGCCGAAGACCTCCGCTCCACCGTCGCTCTGGGTGTTTTCAGTATTACTCAGCGTTTCTGCCAGCGTCACTCTTTATCACTTGGAAATCTCACTCTGCCTGTTCTTGAGCAGGAGAAGCAGAAGGTGTGTCCAAGCGCCTTCGGGTGTCGATGAATCAGTGCTTATGTCGCACTCCCTGGCAGCTTCTGGTAAATGCCTGCCAGGGAAAGCCATCGCCGGAGCCGGGGCAAGTGCCTTTGCAAAAGGGGGGCTTGACTAGAGACTGTGCCCAGCCCTAAAGGAAAAAACACCCCAGCCCCCCGTCCTTAAAACAATATTGCCAAATGCAGAGTATTTATACAGGAGGGTGTTTTTCATACTGTGGAGACCTGGAATTAGTGTTCCTCATGACAGCATAAATATATTTATAGACCGTGTGTGTCTGCATTTTGTTTTGTTTTTACCTTTATAGGTTAATGGTTAATAAAACCAGGCTGTATTTATGTTTCTGCAGCAAAAAATATGTTGAATGGTATCACACATGAGACTTGGGCTCTGCTAGCCCCAAACACTCTTTCAGATTGTAATTTAGGGGCTAATTCATGCTACAGAAGTATAAAGGTGGGGATGTCAGAGGCTGGCTTCCCCAGGACACAGCAGAGGAAGAGAAGAGCAGCTGTGGGAGTCCCCAGGCTGGAGGTATTTAACGCAGCTTTGTTCTTGGTACTCAAAAAGAGAGCAATGCACCCAGCGTATTCTGTGTAGCGGCAGTTTCTAAATGACTTTCCTCAGCCCAGCTTGCCACCTGGCTGGATTGTCAGCAATCACCTTATGTTTGCTCCCAGATCCCAAGCGGCAATGTGAAGCAGCATCAGGTCCGGGCAATTCTGTCCCATCTGTGGCAGAGCCTCCGCAGGGGAGCTGTCAGCTAATCCATTTAATGGGGACTTTTCTGATAGGGGAGAGAGCTAGTCTTTTAATCATCATGTCGCTCCGCACCGAGTCAAATGTCTTGCAAAACTCCATTGCGACTGCTTTTTATCCGCCAAACTTGTTATCTCAAAGGAGGAAAGCAGGTTTGCCAGATGCGAGTTTTTCTTCCAAATAACCCCATGTTGATTGGCATTATGTTATTATCCTCTACGTGTGAGCTCGGATCAGCTTTCTCTTTATTTTGCTCAGTATGGATTTCAGATGAGCTAGTCTAAAATTGTAGTTCTGGCTTTCTTTTGAGTACCAGTTCTTAGTGTCTTTGGAATTTCCCTACTATTTCAAAGGGGAAAAAAAACCCCAAACCAGTAAGAGTTCATAGATAGCATCAAACAATTCTTTCACAAGTTTTAGATGCAAGCTTCTTTACATCAGCTGATTTTAAAATGTATTGTTCATAATGTAATCGTGGATCCATGGAAAGTCCTCTCCTGCATTAGTCTGCCCCAGGGCAGGGTCAGTTCTACCCAAGTCCTGCTTGCGAGCATTCATCTCACTCACCCTTTCAGAATCTGCAGTAGTGGAGACTCCACAACCTCTCCAGGCAGCCCATTCCTCGGTTCAACTATCCTCCTAGTGAAAAATTGCTCCTCATCTTGAACTTAAAGCCCTGCAGAAGGAAAGCTTTAGCACACTACTGCTTGTTCCCCCCCCCAGAAGATGTGGAGGCAATAGTTCTTTCTCCCTCCTTCTAGCAGCCTTTTACACAGTTGAAGTCTAGGAGCGTGTCTCTTCTCAGCCTTTTCTTCTCTACGCTACAGCAGTCCTTTTGATCTTTCTTTGTAGGTTGTGTTTGCCAGACTGCCAGGCTTCTTGCTTCTGTTTCCTGAACTCTGTTTTCAACTTTGCCACGTCCTCCCCGAGGCTCTCCACTCGCGGAGTGAAGTGAGAAGGTCCCTGCCCATGTCCTGCATGCTGTATGTCCCTCCAAAGACTCCTACCCACCTCCTCCACTGGGGAAAAATATCCTGATGGTTCTTTGATTCAGTACGTTTCTGCCCATTGAGAAGCACTTCAGTTTTGGGTGCCTGCACCCCGAACGCTACAGGTTCCCCCTTTCAGGTTTTAACCGCAAGGTGAGGGGGATGTTCCACACCAAAACAACCCTATGCAAGCAAACGTTAGTGCTGCTGGCAGTGTCGCTGCTGCACCCAGGAGTGGGTCTGCGCACCCCTGGGATGCAACTAGGGCAAATTCCACCCTGAAAATCATGATGGAGAGGCTCCCTCCCTACCATGGGCTTCTGTGCTGCTCCTGGAGCACCCCCAATTCACTGCTTTTTGGGGGACAGGTACTGCATTAGGATCGGTCCTACGCAGACCAGCAGTCTTACACAGCCAAGCTGCTCCCACCTTCCCTGTGAAACCAACGCATTAATGAACAAAGCTAGAACTCGTCAGCTCCCACTCTAATAAACTGAAGAGCAAGTTGAGACCAAAGACTTTCCTACTGTTTGGGGTTTTTTTGTTTGTTTTCTTAAAGAAAAAAACAACTCGAAGCAAGCTTTTGTATTCCAAGCACTTCTGCAGAGTTTGGAAATAAAGATGTTGCAACTTTCTGCAAGAGGTGTGCCTGTTACCGATGACAGCTTCCCCTGCATGACACCGAATGAACTCATCCAACAAATGGACCTGGAAGAAAAAAAGGGAGGAAAGGTGCTTAACAAGCCTTAAACCTCTGATGTTCAATTTATTAAAGTTTAATGATGAGCTATTAATAATGAATGCAGCCAGGAAGATGGGAGAACTACAGTATAATGGCCTCGAGATTTCTAGTTAGCCAGATTTCTCTACAGAGCTGTGAAAGAAAACAGCAGCTTTTAAGAGGATGAAAAGGCTCCTCTGAGGGACAGATGTAAGCAGCAGTCTGCAACAGTCTCTGCAGGCTGGGTAGGTTGGTGGAAGAGTACTTTAAGTGTTTCTTTCATTAAAAGCTGAACTGGGAGTGGGTGCTGCACATGTCTTGTAAGAAAAGATGCTCATGAATGCCACAACCTTGAGTATAACATAGAGAATTGGGGTCGTTTCTTCACTGATGGTGATTTCCTGTGTGCGATTAACTCTTTCTCCCCGCGTCTCTCATCCCTCGTGGTACGCACCCAGCCATGTAGCCTCCTGCCTCTTTGGACAGATTTTGGGAGCTAATGTTCCCGTGGCAGTGGCTGTCAGGGACATAGAGAGCTGGGGATGTGATGACCATTACACCATGAGCATAAACAACTCACTTGCCTGTTCACCTCGTAGTAGCATTGTCTAGACTGCTTCCTTTGGTGGCTGCATGAGCCAGCGTTATTCAAGTGAAGATGCAGCACTTCTGTGACTTCCCTTTCCTGGCTGCCAGGCCAGCTGCCTTACCAAAGAAAGAAACGGAGTTGGTTAGACACGGCTTGTTTTTGTAAGCCTGTACCGGTTCCTTTAGGATCACGTGGGTGTTTAATTAGTGCTGTATTTGGATGTCCCCTTAGGTATTGATAATAGGTTCTCCAGTCCTGTGGAACCTCCCCTGTCCCCCAGAGTTTATAAAGTCATTCACTGACAACCGTTTGATTAGTTTCTTGAAGGCTCCAGAGTAAATTTTACTTGGCCCTGCTAACTCTGAATTCGTCTCCTCTCTTAACTACTGTTTAAGCTGTTCTCTTCCTTATCTGGCCTGTATTTCCTGTCTCTGGTTGTTAGTATGAAACGTGTTAATAAGCATCTGGATGCCATTAACATATTTTGTGAGAACAGAAGCAGGATAAAAAGTAAAAATCCAAGGCAGAGCCTACATAGAAGTAAATCTGTGTTTTGTGTTTGCATCAGGAGCAACCTCCCAGAAGAAGCCATCTTTGCACCTTTCTTGTGCTTGTGGAACTAGGACTGACTAATACCAGTCAGGTAGGTACAAAATCACAGTATGGACAAAGGAGCTGCCGTGTGGTAATAAGAAATGCTTCCTCAGGAACCAGAGGGTATTAGAGTGGACTTGGTGTGCCTGTGGTCATTTCAAAAAACTCCGTCCCGATCAGCGTTCCTGTTCTGGCTCCACGAGCAGGGAATAAAAAGGGGCAGGACAGAAGGGTGCTGATTGCTTTTCTCCTTGCTTTTCAGGGCTGGGTGAATCCAGAGTGTATCTGAGGCTCTTTTGAACAGTCACCAGCAGATGAAGTAATCTGAGGCCTCGCCCACACCACAGTTTATTCAGCCAGCTGCTGTAGGTCTTTTAACAGAGGTGCTTTTTAATACGGCACGAACGCCTTATTAAGTCAAGCACTGAAAAATGTCACTCTGATTTTGACATACTACCCACAAAGTATGATGTATTTTCTGTTATGTGGTGTTGTCAAGGTGAAGAAATGAATTAGCGTGGATTTTTAATTACTGTGATCTTGAACTCTGATTTAAGTTGGAAGGGAAACATTGTCCTAGATGAATAACGAGGTGGTGCAACAGCTGATCAGACCTCTGGTGAGGAGCCAAGCCCTGCAAACACAAGGAGGTGATTTTGGTCTTGTTTCTATGTCTAGCTTCTTCAATCCAGTTGCTCAGTTCGTACGGAGGCTTCTGCTGGCGGCAAGCAGACACCAGGAGACAAGACAAGACATGTATTGTCTGAAATCCAGGTACTCTTCATTTCTGGAAATCTGGGGAAAGGCTGCCATCTGCTGTAATACAAAGCAGCTGCTGGATATAAATCTGACCTAAATCAAATCATAGTGGTCACGTTGAAGCTGTGATGAGTTTCGGGTAGAAGCAAGGTAAGACAAGCGAAGACGAACTGTGCACGTAAAGACATATTGATGCTTTCCACACAGATCATTCTCCTAATAATGGCTGTTACCTATCCCCACAAAATCATGATCTTAGCGGAAAAGAATCATCCTTGTGGTTCCCACCTGTTTTAATCCCTGGGATTCCCAGTCAAGGTCAGAGATGGGCAAAGGGGGACGGAGGCACCGTTCAGAAAGCTGCTGGCCGGGGGAGCCTGCTGTGGGGGGACAGTGTGCTGCTTCCTCAATCTAATCTAGCACCCACATACAGCCTCTCAGCTGCAGAATTTTAAAATGCACAAAGGTGCGTGTTTTCCCTCTCAGTGGTATGTGTGTGGTATCTAGGATAGCAACAAGTTAGCTTGGCCGCTTCTGCATTACCTGGGATTCCTGTGGCTGTACCCTCCACTGGTGGACCTTGCAACCTAGAGCAGAGCAAAGTCTAAAAACATCTATAATTCAGGGCCTTTATCTCTGATCTTTAAAATAAAACCTGTACTGAAACCTGTGGTAAAATTAGAATCGTATTCATATCTCTGGAACTCTCTAAGATCCCAGCCCTGCTTGCTTGGTACCTTCTTTAGACATCACCAACTTGGTCTGCTTTTTCTGTACTTTTTTTTTTTCACTCCACAGCATCACTTGCTTTGACACTGCACATTTTGACTCACAAGTTATCTCAGAAACAAGAGCTTTTTGTTCGCCTGAGTAAAGGCAGACTGAGAGGCCGGAAAGAATTGTTCCAAGTAAGTTAGCACAGGAAAAGGTGGGAATAAAGGACAGGAGCTCCTGATACCCTGATTGTTTTGTAAAAAGAAATTTACTGCATGGCTGTGGGGTGGCAACTCTGGCAGACGCATGTTCCTGGAGTCCTTTAAGAATCAAACAGCTCCTCTCACGCATGCTCAGATGAAAAGGAGGCACTTAGGAAATGTTTTGAAACATTTGGGTTGTGTATCGTCTGCCTGCTTGTAGGCACGCGTCTGTCTCTCTGCCAGGCGGTGCCTAATACACTAAAATCCAGTAAAGTCAAGACGTTTTGCTCTTTCTGGGATACCAGGATGGTTGGAAACAGTGAGGTCTGGGAAGGAAAATAATTGATTTTTGGCTGTTTTGTTACAGTAACATGGTCAGCTCAAGATGGTAGGTACTCAAGCCTAAATGGTGGAAGTGGACACAGAGAGAGAGGCCAGTGAAAGAGAGGTAAATACTTTTCAGCAGTACAAAGGTGTAGGTCATACTGGTGAAAAGACACAGTATGTGATGTAGACAGAAAAAAGAAATGAGAGAGAGAGAAGAACTTCTTCGGGAATGTCTCAAAGAGCAGCAGGATTAGCGGAGGAGTCTACAGGCTGCGAAAGGAGAAGTCTTATACAGACCCAGCAAAGCTGGAGGGCTTGATAAGGCATCTTAATCCCCATGGATGATTTAAGTGAATGCTATAGGTGAATTCCATATGCATCAGACACACGTGGTCTTTACACAGTGATTCCTTGTTGCCAAACAGAACCTCCTGTTGAGTTTTGCAGTAACTTCTCATGTCATCATTTAATTTAAAAGGGAAGCCCTGTCTGAGACCATGGTTGATGATATTGGAGTTGCCGCTGGGACCAGACTGTTTCCCATTACACTTTCCTGAAAGCATCCCACTAGAATCCCTCCTTTTGTAATGTCGGGGTGGCAGTGGCTGAATTCAAAGGGAGCGCTGCACGTAACAAAGCTAGCCTGGAAAGCTGACATAAAAAAGCCAGAGCCCATGATGACTCAGGTATTAATGTACTCCACTTCATCAGAATAAGCTGCTATCTGATAAAATGTGCTCACTCCAGATAGAGAAGCAAGAGCTTTTAATTTTACTCAGCGTCTTTACTGGAGACTGACAGTACCAAGACAAAACTGGGTTAAACGCAGATACATCTGCAGCAGGTCTAACGTGCTGAGGAATGACTTAGAGCCAGGAGGAGCTCTGTTACCATTGCAGACATGGAGGAACAAATGCCGTATCATTTAGGACCAATGGGAGAGATTTGCCATCCCTGTTTTATGGGCTGTCCTTACACTGTAACAGTGTCTCAATGGAGACTATTAAGAAGCTGGCACAGACAGAGCCATTGACCGCCACTACCCTGATCCAACCACTTTTCCTTCCTGCAGGCCCCTTCTTCTCAGGCTTTGTGCGCTCTGACATGCAGTAGTGGCCCAGCTCATTCCCACTTCTGAAGGAAAATGTGGGTATTGTCCTCCAGGGTCAGACCAGGCACCCATCCTGCCATGTATCTTGCCTCTAGCAAGGATACAGCATGTCAGGTGGTGGCCCATGAGTGCAGAGGTGGGCCAGTCATTTGTCTTCTCTACGTGGGTCTGATCCTGAGCTCTAATAGTTAGCATATGGTTGACATGATAAAAATAATCTTCAAAATAGTCATATGTCTTCATTTTGAAAGCCACTGATGTTGCCCTATAAAACTGCCATCCCATTCTGCATCTTTCTAAGCTCCTGTCGTGAAAGTTTTCTTGTGGCATTGAGCACCACGCTCCACTTACACAAGGCATGGAAATGTTTTCCCCGCTATTGGCATGAAAAATTCAGTTTTAATATCCCTTCACATCACTGAAGACAAGAAGAGCAGAAACTCTCCATCTGCTTTCTCTGCAGTGTTCATTATTTTACATATTTCTTTTATATCCCTTGCTTCCTCCAAGGAGAGCTTTTCCTTGATGTTTGGTTGTTCCTATCATTGTTTAATGCTGCTCTTTTAGAGACAAGATTACCCACTACTCTCAGGATGCCTGGGGGACTTGCCCCTCTAATTACATTTAGTCATTATTTTCTCTTATATTCCTTATGGATCCCAATACCTCGTTCATTTTTTTTACTTGCAGTACAAGCTGAGCAAAGGTTTTCTGTGAAAGTTTCCGAAAGCTAGCAGTACTAGGACCCTGCAAGCAAGGACTATCCAAAACACTATGGCATCCCAAGAAATGAGCCCAGATAGTACTAGAGATAACCCAGCTTTTACAATAGTTGGCTACTAGTTCTGCCACCGAGCAGTAATAAGCATTTCCTTACATTTTATTGTCTCTTGCACTCTCTCGTATCTGGGAAAACATCAAGCTACTTTCTTCTTCTTACTGTTTATTTTCTACATCACAAAACCCACTGTTTCCCCTGTTTCTTTTCCAGGAAGACTCCACAGAAGACTCCTGAACTAGAGTTAGTGTAGGAAAAAAACCTGTCATATTTCTGTTGGTTTTCAAGAATGCCAGTTTAACTCACGTATATGAAAAAGTAGCTGTAGAAAAGTTTTCCTGGCTAAAACTACTGGGGATTGGACTTGTTTACCTAGGAGACTCTTTGTAGGACTATGTCCCACATGCATAGGAATAAGGATGTTTGTCATTCTATATCACCGGGGAACTGTAACACACTGGCAGCGCTGAGTCACACTCTCCTGCAAAGCCAACGTGGCCCTTGGCAATCAGTAGGAAGCAGAGATAACAGAAATGCTGCAGTCAGAAGACTTACCGTAAAAGCATACTTTAGGGACATAAGTTGTACTCGAAGAGGTGGATAGGCAACACATTGAGTGAACTATGGTTGACTGACTCACAGTTTCCTCACCAAACTCTGCTGGTAAAGCAGTGACTGTTCTTATCTGCAGAGAACGGTCAGCACGTTCGGGCTGCGGATACACGAGTTCACAAGACCAGCCACGCTGCATGCCCTGGGAAGTTTGTCGTGGTTTAAACCAGCCTTTCTTCCCAAAGTCACTAAAAATCACCCACTGAGTATCCTACAGTCCCGAGGGGGGAGGAGATATCTCAGCCTGGACTGGTGTTGTTACTGCCACCGTGGTGTTTAGCCAAAAGATGACAGTCAGAAAAGCAAGCAGCGGGAGGTAACTGCATGTCTGTCACCCTTTCCTTCTGGTCCACAAATATTATGCAGTATCAGTTTATTCTTCCCAAGGGGAACAGAGGGCTTTGCTGTTAGTACAAAATGCAGTAGAACAGTAACAACATTTAACTTGGAGATAACGTCAATGAACCATGAGGTAGAAAATCAAACAATTCTGGTAGAAAATCAAACAATTTGTTACTTTCCCTGTGTGAGCAGATAACAAGACTCTCTTCATTGCAACTGGAAAATATTAAAGGTCACGGGAAGGCGCACGGCTGAAAGGTCATTTTGAGGGCATGGCTTTCCCCTGTGTCTCTGCCACAATTAATCATTGTGGATTTGAATGTACCTCTCTGGTGAAAGAGAAACACAGACCTGAGGTTCTCAGCCAGATCAGTACTTCCTGGGAAGATGTCAAGTGAGGGGTAAGTCCAGCTCTACATAAGGGTCATTTCACGCTAAGCGAGTGATGCAAAATTTCTTTTTAAAGCTGCTCTGAGCAATCAACTGAGATTAACCTGGCATGACGTCTCCCTGACTTGGGTGAAGATGCTTCAAGATTGGAGATCTGAACCTCACCAGCTGAGCACTGAGGTCAGTCCTGCACAGCTGGACTTCGCTCTGGCTCAGCTTGTGGACCAAGGCCGGACACATTGCAGCAGTGAGTGTATCAGCCCATGATTCATCCACAGGAGGCACAGAAAATGGTATCCATGCTGCAGCACTCAAATTCAGTCTCAGGCTAACACGTAAGGCTGGAGAGGAGAAACTTGTTTACCACGAAGGCTGTGGGGAGGGCTTTCCCTTCAAAAACAGCAGCTGTAGTTAATAGCCACCCACAGCTGCTCCTCTGCTGGGGTTTCCCTTTCTTTTTGCCTTTCCCCTTCCTTCCCATCCACTCCCATCTGTCTCTTTGCCAGTGGAAAGTGGTTATGTAGATAATCCCAGGTTCCTTTCCAGAAAGTCAGACTACTGAAAGCAACCAACTAACATGATCTGGGCAAATCCAAAGTTTCTGTCTCACTTGCATGTGCTTGCAGGAGCCATGGGTACACCCCCAACCAGCTGGCAGCAATGACGAGGCGGTGAGGCAGGAATGCCATCCTCAACCCACGTGGCTGAGGACCTTCGTCTGAGACGATGGTAAGTAACACAAAGCAGAACTGCAACAGGAGACAAGGCTAACATGGCCTCCGTCCCTTCCACAGCCTCTCTGATTTCATTGACTTTATCCATGTGAGTAAATTCTGCAAACTCAGTCTTTCTGCAGTCTGGATCTATATACAGCAATCAGTTTTACGGTATGCTCATGACCTCTCAGTTTATTGCAACTGTGTTGTGTTTTAGGGATTAGAAGACAGATAGATTCCAACTAATGTGATCCGCAAGCAAAAAAAAAACCCACCACATTTTCCCCATGAGGAGCATGTCAAATGTGTGGCTGCAGTCTGAACATGGCTGAGGCTGTTAAGGACAAAGAGATTTCTGCCAGGTAGTGAAAAAGATGCTATGAAAATACTGTGAGTGATGTTTGCAGGTTGCTGGAGGGAAATTCCCATTGGCTTCCTAACACGCATTTAATATTTAACATGTTTTCTTTACTGCTTTTGCTGTTCCAGCTTCCAATAAAGCCTGTTTGAGCTGTGCTGAGCTGATATTAATTCCAGCACCTCAGAAAGCCAAGGATGATAGGATGATATTCTGAAGCATGAGAAGGTACATCTTTATTTTCTAAAGCATGTCTAGGAAAGGTGCAATGAATGTAAAGAGAGCGCAGCAGTGGTGGTGATGACCACTGACGTTGAAGCCAACAGTTACAAAGTAATATTAAACTATTATTTCTTTCTGATAATGCCACATTTTCTGCTCTTTAAACTCATCGTATAAACCAGTTAGCTCTTGCAGGGTAAGACAAGAGATCAGATTTCATTGCAACTTCACATGCAAAGCAGCAAACGGTGCTATTTCAGCCTACGTCAGTGTCTCCCAGACTGTGACACACACGTGAGTGGCCTCAGCAGTCCAGGCTGAGTAGCCAGCACTTCGGTCCACACGTTAAGCTATGCTTTCAATAAGCTTTGCAATGAAAACTTCGGTGCTGTGTGAGTTTTGAGCCACAAAGACATTGTAAAAACTGCTTAGGGATAGTGTGATGCAAAAAGCTTGAGATCCACAACAGCTGTTTTCACCCTCCAGTCATTGGCGGCTTTGGGTGTTAACGTGAATCAACAATAGCAACAATAAAAACACCCAAACCTCCATCTGGGCATGAAATGACCGCTTCCAAACAGGGCTGGAATGTTTTGCTTATTGGAAAACAGCTGCACTCATACTGTAAACAAAAGGGAGTTGAAGGTGCTCCCCATGCCCTCAATAGATTGTGATGTTGCACAACTAGGGCTGCAAGTCGTGCAGGCTGAGGCTGTGATTATCTCAGGGAAGGGTCCTGGACTGATCTCCACTGTGTTCACACACTTCCATGTGGACTGTGGATGAGTTTGTTTGACTTTGTTGCATCAAGCCATCCAGGGCCTTGCAGATAGGGAAGTGAGAGGGAAGTAACTGCAAGATAGGCATAAGGTACTTATTTGTCCTCCATGGCATAACTCAGTATTTCGCAATCTGAAACCTGGGGATGCATGGGTGCATCCAGATGTGTGGTGGCCTGAGAAAGTGAAAGCAAGAAAACTGCAGCCACAAATTTCCACTGGCCTCAGAGGGTAAACCCTAATGAAATCCTCCCACCTACTTCTCTCAGGTGTTCCCTTCTGCAGTGTCCTAAGGTCTGCAGGGCTAACAGCTGACTTGAGCTCCACAAGCCCACAGGAAGACAGCTGTGCGCTGGGTGGGAGTCACAGCAACTCTTCGATGGCTTCCCTGGGAGATGTGTCTGACCTGACCTGTGTTCACCCTTTGGCTCGGGATGCTCCTTTGTCAGATAGCAGGCTCCTGTCTTCAGCTCTTCTCTTGTCCCTAATGTACTGATGGCAACAGAAATGCACTGACACCTGTAACAGCCCCGTGCCAGTCGCTGGTGCGGAAGGCTGGGCTTTTTGCAAGAGAGGGAATGAGTTGTAGATGGCAAAAGAAACACATACATACACACGTAAGATAAATAAACAGCAGGAAGAAAATACAAGAGAATGGTGGAGACACTTTGTTCCCCACACAACCCTGCATTAAAGACATTATTTCATTTGTTCCAGACACTGTCTTGCGGAGGCTGCATACTGTGGTTGCAGTATCCCATTTCATCCCTCCCACCAGACTTAGTTTGCAACATGGCAAAAGGATGCATCAGGCTAAAGATATGCACTAGCATCGCTGCCACAAGCTGTGAAAGGTTTATTCCAAAGGATAACCAGATTTGTTCCGTTTAAAGCACAGACCCATCAGCAATCCCACCGTAGAGGCTGTGGTTTCAGGTGCGTGGATGTTGTGCTCACAGGGCAAACTTCATGTCTCTCTCACTTCAAGGCTGTGTTTTGGTACCGCTTTGCCTCTAGCAGCAAGACTGACACAGGTAGTCACACCTGTGTATTGCTGCTGGTATCACACACCTGGGCTGCCATGTCCAGTGGGACTACTCTCCCACCTCGCATTAGCACGGATTTGAGCACTAGGCTGAGTCACGGCTTTTGGACCCAGACGTGGAACCTCATTAATGTGACTCCCAGGCACCTGATCCTGGTGATGGCCGTTTGGGATTTATCGGTCAAGAGTCTGCAAAACAAATTGTACCCAACAAACATCTGTCAACATTGACTACCGAGGAGCAAAAAAACCATCTTCAGCCCAGCTGGGGTGACACCTGTCTGTCTGGTGTCAGCGCAGGGGCAGACACAGAAATGAGTTAGCGAGCTGCAAGCCAAGGTATGAACCTATGGATTTCCACATACGTGCATTTATGCAGCCCATAGCCACGTGCTCATGTGCCTCTGTTCATTAACATGAATGGAATTACTGCTATTAGTTAATCAGAGCCTCCTTGTGTTTTGATACCTTTTGTTGACCACCGCAGGACTACGGCCGAGAATTTAAGTGTGTTTAAGGCACGATCAGGCATGAGCCTGTTATTGCTTAACTGGGACATAGCGTGTCCCTGTATTTTAGCATCTTTTGTGGCCTGATGAAGAATTACAGTCTAAAATATAAGTCTGAATAGTAAGTTACCAGCCAGGGGATTGCTGGGTACAATGCCTGATTAAAGTCTCTGAGTGTGGCCGTGGCGACCTGGCACGATTTCCCCCGGCCGTTAGGCCTCCATGGCGGCGAGGAGACCCTGCTCCCCACGCCGGGGGCACTGCTGGGGTGCATTTGTGGGACCCCTTGCACTCCAGGATGGCGGCGCCTCAGCCATGGGCCATTTGTGGGGCCTCTGAAATGGCAGCGGCTCGCCCACGGGGTGGTCGTGGGGACTCTCAAATGGTGGTGCCCCAGCCGTGGGGTGCATGTGGTTCTCTGAAATGGCAGTGGCTTGGCTGTGGCGCACTCCTGGGGCTTCTCACACCCCCGGATGGCAGCGCTGTAGCTGTGGGGCACTTGTGGGGCCTCTCAAACGGCAGTGCTGTAGCTTGCAGGGACCCTCAAATGGCAGCACCTTGTCCATCGGGCCTGCCAAATGGCGGCGCCTCGGCCGTGGGGCACTGCGGAGACCCTCGCCCCCCCGGGACGACGGCGGGCACTGCGGGTCCAACACCACCGCCCCCCCCCGCCGCCTCGGTGGGACGGCGACCCCTCAGTCTTGCAGCCTCCCCCAGGGCGGGCCCCGCACCAACAGCCGGAGCCGCTCCCCGAGGGGACGGAACCGCAACTCCAGCGCGGCCCGACAGGGGCAGCCCCTTCCGCCGGCCGCGGCGGCGGCCCCTCCCCCGGGCGGTGGGGAGAGGCGGTGCCTCGGCCCCTCCCGCCGCCGCCGCCGCCGCCGCCGCCG
>JAVKLA010000081.1:19685220-19745952 GCA_034782735.1 Sagittarius serpentarius
GCTTTGGCTTTGCGGCCCGGGCCCTCCCCGGGGTGAGGGCTGGGGGGGGGCGCGGCCTGGGCCGTGTGGGGGTGAGGAGGACGTGAGGGAAGGGGTGCCGACTTCGAGGCGTCGGGGGTGCCGCCCGGTTCTCCCCTTTTTCTGCCCATTTACGTTTTGTATTTCCATGGTAACCCCCCCGGTGGGAAACGGGCGGTGTCTGAAGTCGGTGCCTGTGCCTGGTAGGGGGGCGTTGAGCCTGTGTGGAAGTGTCCGCGTTAAGCCAGGCTTCCCTGGGCCGCCCTGAGCATGGCTGTCGCGGCCCTCCCTCATGTGGGCTCTCTCCTGCAGGTCACCGACACGCCGTCCCCACGCTCTGAGACCGGGCGGTTTTCTGTATGATGCGACGGGGAGAGATATGACGACGGCCTCCCTGAGATCCTCCCGGCGTGTTCTCGCTAAGGTACGGGCGGCTCCTGGCGTGGCGGTGCCGCACTCCTCGGGCACGGCTGTTGTAAGCGGCCGGCGCTGGTGCAGGGGAGTAACGTTTGGAGCAAGTATTTGGGGTTTTTCTCTGCGATGCTGGCACATGACACCCGTGTTAATGGCAACTGGGATGGACTGGGTTGCGGAACGCTAAAGGATTTGTTGGTTCCAAAAACTGTTTGGGACTGCGATGGTTCCTGGGTTTATACATGATCCAAAAAGTGTCTGGGGAGACAAATGTCATTTCTTACCTTTTTTTACTGTAATTTTTCAAACGCAGTAAATCCTGTTGAGAGAAATACCCATATATGTTTGTAAGATACTGATCTCCTGCAATCTCAACAAAAAATTAACTTTCTCTCTGACTGTCCAGTTTTGGCCTTAGTATTTTATTGATTCTCTTTTCCTTCTCTTTTTTTTTTTTTTAATATTATCTAAATACTTAGGATTTCTGTTACAGAACATTGAGTGATCCCAAATGTGTAAAGTACATCGAAATATTTATTTGACTACAGACTTGCACGTATGGTTTTTTGGAGAGTTTTAAAGTACAGGTGGTGTATTGACTTTGCTGTCTCACCTGTACCCTATCTGATGGAGCCCTGAATGAGAAGAGGTCCTGTGGACTTCCATGCAGCTGTGGCCCTGTGCAACCACAGCTGCTTTGCAACCCTGCAGAAAAACACTCTTACTAAAAAACCTGACTGCAGTGTGTTAATTGTTGTAGTGGCTGCAGTAATTGCTACTTTAGCCTGAGAGCCAGTGTGACTCCCAAACTGGGAGACAAAAGCTGTAGTTCCCTTGAAATCCTCTGGGCATAGGCTGGTGCTTCTGTTGAGTAGGAAAAAAATGCCTAAAATGAACTCATTGACAGGAGATCTACAGCTATCTAAGCAAAAGCTGCTGTGCATCGTGTGGGCGGCGTCACCAGTGAGGTCTGAAGGCTGCACGCTGGAAGCAGCTCTACCTCTTCCATCCCGTTTGCCACTAATAGGATCCATCCTGGGTTTCCCTGTGTCTTTACTGTCTTTCACTGCAGTTAGGAGTCTGGTGCATGCATGAAGGAATTTTGCCTTCCTGTCGACAGCACAAACTTCATGGGAGGAGAAGGGGATGTAGATTTCCAAGGTTGAACAGGAATATTGTTTGCCTGGGGAAGTGTCAGGAGCAACTAGAGAGAGTGAAGAAAGCAGACCGCAGACTTGCTTTTTGGCAGTTTGTGTGGGGAGAAGTTGGGAAATGGAATCATGTAGGTATCGTTTCTTCTTTTGGGACAGCAACTTTGTGTAGAAGCCACTTCTGCTTTCCTTCTTCAGGCTTTTGGGGAAATGAGGAGCTGTGAGTTTCTCAAGAAGAAGAGTGAAGGGCCATGAACATCTTATCATCGTTCCAGTTGGGAGGCTCAGTTTTCTTTTGGCTCCTGTTACTTTTTTCTTTTTTTTTTTTTTTTGACACTTTATTTTGTTTATTCCTTGTTTTATTTTATGAATGTAGCGGGAAGAGAGAAAGGGTAAGCATGTATGGATGTTCCGCATATATGTTTCTGGGGCCTCATGTGATTAAGTCCAAAGAAATATTTACCAGCACATCTGAGATTTGTCTTCCCCATATTTTTAACTGTTTGCATCCACTTCACCTGTGTGCTATGTTTTAAAAAAAGATCTGAGTATTCTTTTCGAAAGATAAAGAAACCTTAATGTATTTCCCTCGTAGTCAAAAATGGCAAGTCCATTTACTGATCAGATGTTCCAAAATACTCGTCTTTGGATACAGAAAAAGCTAGGACATTTCACCTATTAATCTGGTTCTTAAAGCAAAAAAGGTGGGGGTGTATTTAAGATCGGTTATTAGAGTTGGAGTAGCATATCTGGTGCTTTGCAATATGGCAGAGAATACCCATCAGTTTTACACAGTTACTGTAAGCAGCAGTGTAAGACCTTCCTTTTGATTTTTTGGCTTTCTAAATGTAGCATAACCATACTGGGGTTTACATTTATAGAAATACTTAATCTTCTTGTAAATGGAAGCTATTTGAGGGATGAAAAGTAAGTGATGTGAATAGAGGTGATCCGTTTCATTTGATCTTCTGTTGGGCAGGTATTAACACCACAGGAACTATCAACAAACACAGGTGGCACTCTCTGTTGCTCACCAAGGTGAAGTTTGGATGGTCTTACTGGCAGAGTACTTGCCCTACAGAGTGACTTACTGCCTCCCACTAGTGGACTGGCATCCTATGTCAAGACCGCTTGATAAGACTTGTTATGAGGTATGCTGTGCCTGCTTATGGATAATCCCTGGTCTCAGCTTTTTGTATAATGTCAAAACTATTAAATATTTTTATTTGGCTTTTTCATAGCTACTTGCAGTTGTTCGGGGCTTTGGTAAAGCTTTGGAAAGACGTGATTCTCATGAAAAATCACATTTTAGGAAAATGAGTTTCAGATTAACAAATTGAGCCTAACCCTGCTGACAACAGCAAGTGGAGAGCCTACACAGGTGTGCTGGTTTTGGCTGGGATAGAGTTAATTTTCTTCATAGTAGCTAGTATGGATTTACGTTTTGGATTTGTGCTGAAAACAGTGTAGATAATACAGAGATGTTTTCGTTATTGCTGAGCTGTGCTTACACAGAGCCAAGGCCTTTTCTGCCTCTCACACCACCTCACCAGCGAGGAGGCTGTGGATGCACAAGAACTTGGGAGGGGACACAGCTGGGACAGCTGACCCCAACTGACCAAAGGGGTATCCCAGACTGTATGATGTCATGCTCAGCATATAAAGGTGGGGGAAGAAGAAGGAAAGGGGGGACGTTCAGAGTGATGGTGTTTGTCTTCCCAAGTAACCATTACATGTGATGGAGCCCTGTTTTCCTGGAGATGGCTGAACACCTGCCTGCCGATGGGAAATGGTGAATGAATTCCTTGGTTTGCTTTGCTTCCGTGCATGGCTTTTGCTTTACCTATTAAACTATCTTTATCTCAACCCATGAGTTTTCTCACTTTTACCCTTCCAATTCTTTCCCCCATCCCACCAGGAGGGAGGGAGGGAGTGGCTGTGTGGTGCTTAGTTGCCACCTGGGGTTAAACCATGACAACAGGGAAAATTGCTGTTGACTCAAATTGCAGTGAGCTTCTGTTGAACTCCTTTCGTAAAGTCAGGACCTTTGTGTTACAATTTTTGCTCTGGCTGGTGCAGTTCTTCTGCCTTTCCTCAAAATGTCGCTTCTCTATGGTCTCTGCCTTTGACAGACTTCTAGTTGGAATGCCTGCCGGGGCTCCTTGATCTTTGTTCAGCTGCATGTACTGCTGTGGGGCTGTATGAGATGCTCGTATTTCACCATTTTCCAAGGGAATAATGCACACTATAATGCTGATGCCTGAAAAAAAAGAGTGCAAAGAGATTTCACTCTCGTGTGATAGTGTGGGCAACTAACCACAAGGCCTTTTTTTTTTTCTTTTCTGACATATATTTTTACTGCTTTGTTAGTTGTTTCTGAATGATTCTACCACCCCTGGCATGGAAGAACTTGATGCATAATGACCTAATTAGCTGTAGGAAGGTCTGTTCCTCCAGCACAGAAGCTGCCTTCCGATTTCAAATTGGTGTTCAGCATTGGGAAGTCGGGTTTCCGGATAAGAGGAAGTGCATTTGGTACATCGGGTATATCACAGATGTTTCATTTAATTGTTTTATTCAGAATCTGAATAAAAGTGAAATACTCCTTTTAAGATAATTTGTCTATAGGGAGATAAATTGCTTTCCAATTTTTGACAAAATGTTTACACTTGTGTATTTTTCTAAATAACCTGTGCGTATATGCATTCAAATAATACATTATTCAGTGATGGGGATTTTTGGGGTAATTTTTTTCAGAGGATCTTAATGTACTTAAAGAAGTGAAGCTCAACTAAAGTTTTTTCGCTTTTTGGGTTTTTTTTAACTCTTTTTTAAATCTACTGTTCAGGTGACTTCAGGGGGAGAGGGCAATAGAAACTGATACAAAATATAATAATACGAAAGTCAAATGCTGTTTTACCCTGGCCTTGTAGTCTACCCACAGAGCTTTGCAGTGGGGATGCAGCTGTCCTATTCGTTCTTTGTAGTCAGATTACTTTTTCTTTCCTGTTTCCCCATTTGAGGAGAGCATTTTGAGATGGCATTATAAAAGAGACAATTTAAGGGGAGGATGGTGGCATTACTCTTTAAGCTGTTTGAGTGCTCTTGCTTTTCCACAGTCCCCATTATGCAGTTTGCTGAGAAAGCAGGGCAGTCTGGCTCAGCTGAGCACCGTCCCAAGGAATTACAGAACATGCTGGATTGTAACAGCATGTGTGGCTAAGCAGGGCTGATGAGAAATGCAGATAACTCATACATAGCTTCCTTGTCAGGTTGCTTTCATCCCAGAAACACTGATCTGGATGGTCATCACTCATGCTAGCTTTGCAGAGAAGGTATACCCTCTGTGTGGGAACGTGAGATTTGGGATACTATTAAAAGACATGCAGAATGTACTAAAATACATGCATGTTCATGAATACAAATGTATATATATTTACTAGGCTTTCAGAAAGGCTGGGCTGACACAGGCTCCTCTTAAGGTTGTGTAAGGGGGTTTGATGTTGGAGTGTGCACCAAATGTAGATGGCTTGCCGTGTGGACAAGTCAGAGCTCTCCTCTGAGTAGCTTCGTTGTCCCCCTGACAATCATCATCTTTGTACTTTAAAATCCCAGGGTGGAAATAGATGTTCAGAAAGAGCTTAGGTTAGCAGAACATCTTCCGCATTCTTAACCTCATTCGCTGAAACTGCTTAAATATTTCTGCTGAAAGCTAACCTTGGCTCCCCTGCTGAAAGAGGGATGTCTCTTGGGGCACAGGGACAAGCGTGGAAATTTGAGCCCGAGGAATTAGCTGGTTGAAAGAAACTGAAAGCTTGCCTTAGTCCAGGCTGGTTCAGATTGTCTTACAAAGGTGGTGTGTACTTTGCTCATAACATGGGTTCCTTGTAACAGAGTTAAATCCTACTGATGTAGCAAAAAGAGCTGTGTAATAATAGAGTGGGAAACCTGAACTTTTGAGGACAGAGTAAATGTATTAGACCAATAACAGGCACGTTGTTGGCTCTTGAGGTCCTGGAAGGAATCCTTTGTGCATTTTTTTCTCTTAGTTTCAGATACCCATTTCCTTAGTAAGTATCTTCAGTATTCATCACTTGTTCTAGAAAAGGTGAAATATTTTCCTTTAGTGTGACTTGTGGGTGGCTTCTGATGGCTTTCTATTCCAAAGGGTGATGGGTAACCAGAACAGGACTTTAAAATGCTTTGATTTTTCACTCTGTTGTTGCCAGACAAAGCCATGAAAAGCAGCAGGGACTTTAGCATGCTATTCATATTCACAGAGAAACTTATCCTTGCCTTACCTTTGGGATGTAGAGTGTACCTCTTGAAAAGTGCCTAGTGGTGTCTGAGCATGGCTTATCGTGGACAATGTGGAATACTTAAAAGTAGAACTTGCTCAGTGTTATGTGGTCAGTGGAAGCCCTGGGCTCTTGTCCCTGGCTGCTTCGTATCTCTTCTCAGATCTCACTATTTTTGAAGCCAAAATGGAGTTTGGAGAACAGATTCTATGAATTTTGTGATGAGTTGGAGCTAATAAGCGCCATGTTCCTGGGTGCCCGTTGTAGTACCAGCTAACTTACCAAAACTACCAATTTAAGTTGAAGGTAATTACTAGTAGGTTGTAGATTTATGTTCATTTGGGAGGGAGAGTGCAGAGAAAAGAGAAATATGGGTTTCTTTAGTGCATAAATTGAGACTTACTGAGGCACCTTGCAGGGTTTGTGCTGGCTTTATAAATTCTAATTTGTATTGTTAAAACAAATTATAGCTTTACAAACCGAAGTGTGTGCACATGAAAATTCCCGGTAAAAATGATTAACTCATGTGAAGCTGTTACCTTAAGTAGGAAATAGAAAACTGGTTGATAATACTAATGGAAAACTGCCCAAAAAGGAAGAAATACGAAGTTAATATCCATGAATAGGCAAGGTTTGGTTTGCACCTTCTCTAACATCGTATTTATGTAGAGATAATACTGGATGTTTTGGTAGCAAAGACTTACCATCTGAAAAAACAAGGCATGCGACTAATGCTCAGAATATGGAAAGGCAGTTTCTGATGAACTTTGTGCAAGTCTTAATACTTACAAAAAGAAGCACATGCTCAAGAGTTATAACCGTCCTGTGCAATTACTTCTGAGTAATACGCTTTGTTGTTTGTTGTGTTGCTCTTCTAACTGCTGAAACCTCAGGTGTGAAACTCAAAGAGTCATAGTGTAGTCATCACAGTAATAAGTTCTTAAAATTCATGTGATTAATACATTACTAACTGTGCAGATCTACTTTGCTGACTGTATAGTATCCAAGCATGTGTTTATTACATTTGTCATCACAGTCATTTTATTCCATGCTGCACATTGTACAACTGTGTCATTTCATAGTTGCTGAGTGTGTTATTGAACAAGAATTTTTTTAAAGATGAAGCTGTAATATTGTTGAATATGAAATATTAATCATCACGTGTTCAGACTGTAAGAATATCAAATTCAAATCATCAAAGCTATTTTCATTGTTGCAATGGTTGATTTTTTTTAAAAAATTTTTTTAGTTTAACATCAGTGATATTAAGTCATTACAGTGACAGTGTAATTTAATGTCATTTTTTTAAACTAAGGAAATGAACACAGTGTGTACAAAATAGATTTAATATATTGAAGGCATGTTGCAAATATAGTGGTAATCCTGTAAGTATTTCCATCATTACTCTTGTATCTAACCCCTAAAGTTTTTTTCATTGTGTTAGTTTAATTCACATTCCTAGACAAAATGTGAGTAAATTATGGTGATTACTGGAGTGAACAGAGTTAATCTAACCTGGTTTTATTTGTATATAGTTTAAATATTGATGTCATTAAGTTACAGTTGCATATTCTTATTGCTGCACATATGCTCTTCTAAGTAGGAGGCTCAGGGGACTCACCATTTCATAATTCATTCTGCACAGCTTGTGCAGTTAACTACATTTACTTGCGTTTCACTTGCATTTAAAGTTGAATGAGTTAAAATACTCTATAGCAGTTTTGTTCTGTGTTAACATTGAGTTTCATTTTTTTAGCATGTTTAAATCGGCAAACTTATATATTGTTGCATATTTAAAAATGCCGACTCAGAAGTCTGGTTATAGATTCATTTGTCTATAAAATACTTAGTGGTGTAGCACAAAGAATGGCTGTTCTGTTGGTGAACGAAGGAAACTGTTTTTCAATTGTGTGCAGAGTTAGTGTACACAGAAGGGCTTAGGTGTAGGGCAGGATTTTTGTCTTCATATAGACTTGTCACATATTCCTTTGTAATTCAGGTAATTCTGTCCAGTTTTCTTTCTCTCTCTGAAGCTATACTTACTTGGCTGATTTAAGGACTGCAGTTTGAGGAATGCCTGGGTTTGGGCAGTACAGATGAGTTTATTCCTGTGCAAATGTGGCTGTTCATTGAGGTTAATTATCCATAAGGTCCTGACTTACGAGGCTACTAGAATAGCTGTTAACTATGAATAATTTAGTACAGCATCATATTGAGTGCTACTTAAGAAGGCCTCTGCCTGTGAATCCTTATATCTTGTTGAAAAACACTCAATAGTATGAAGGTTACTCCTTGCATTGATATTTTATTGTTCTCTTTTCGTTCTATTTTAAGATCTGTCAGTGTACGAAGGCAATGTGAATATTTTATGGTGATAATAAAAATACCTGTGAAAGAGTAGGTATAATTTGTTTTTGAAAAGCTGAGGCATTGAGCTAGTCTTCAGTGTTAAATTGTCTTTTAAATTTATTTTGAATCTTGGACTAGCATAATGCAGTTAGCATTTTCTCCACTGAGATTTATGTAGAGGCAGTTCACATCTTGGAATATACTTTTAGGCAATACTTCATTGTGGGGAAAGGAGAGAGGCTTAATGAAAGACTTGCTACCAAGATTTCAGTGCTTTCTACGAATTGCCTTAGTTGCTCATACATCTGGCTAGAGCAGACAGTGTCTCATATTACAGAGGCTTTTTCAGGAGAAAAACTACAAATACAAAACTTTGAAGCAGCTCCAAGTGCAGATAAATCTACTGTGTGCCTTTAGGAGACTTGATCATTATAACTTAGCACTGGATGTGTTTTTTAAGAATGCTAAAATGATAGTGTTTTGTCATTATCATAAACTAGATTTTTCATGAAACCACCCCAAAACATTAGAGAAGAGCTTTATGAAGAAAGAAGTTGCTTTGGAAATGTCAAGGGAAGAACATAAGAATATGAACACAGAGAGTTTTCTTTGGGGCTTTTTGGGGAGAGAGACTGATGCCTTATGATATTTAAGGAAGGTACGTCAGATGTCTGGAAAGCTTTTTTCCCTTTCTGACTACTTCCAGATTTCCATTAGCGCTCCCATTCGCTATCTCTACTATAAGTTTTTCTAGTATAAAAAAGAGGAGAATCCCCTCCCAAGAAAAACTGGGAGACAAATTTTCCGTCCTTGTGCGGCATTTTTAGAAAGGGTTCTGCCACTCTGTTTTCACCCCTTTTAAAAGTCACTTTAAAAAATACAGTGGAGGCACATTATCCTAACTCCTTGTCTTGCTGCATTGTCGGATAGAAAGGGAGAGAGGCAAGTGAATGTCAAGAATGGTACCCAATGGACAGTTTTGGCCAGAATACATGTTTGTTCTTCATTATGGGCCCATTCATTGGAGTGCTCTATTATAGCTGTGCATATCTTAACTCGTCCTTAGAATTGTTTTGTAGGATAATTCCAACCTCGTTTAGAAAGTAGAGCTTTTTTTTTTTCTTTCCCAAATGAGATTTGCTGTAATATATGTGATGCTGTTAGAAGCTGACATGGTGACGCACAGTCATCCCTTGGTGCCTGCTTCAGCGATTGAAGATAAAATAGGCCTTTTATCTTTTTGTGCTCCTCCACAGGGTAGTAAGTAATTTAGGTGTCCCTTAAGGGTTGGTAGTTAAATGCTAAGATCTTGCTAGATGTGTTTATTTCTCCTCAAAGGTGAGGATTCAGATTGGTCCCTTTGAACGGGCACTCTTTGAGCTGTACCTTATGGGGATGTTTTAATAAACTCAAACCTCTAATAGTTCTGCAGTTTACTACTGACTCAACTGATACTTTGATGGAAATGCAGCTTTGTTTACAGATGGAAAGAACTCATTATGTCGTTCAGCCCTGGTGTAAAATTTTTAAGGCTGTTTATTTTCAAATTGGGAGCTTAAAACTCAACTGGAAATTAGTGGGACTTCCCTTGCTCTGGAGCTTTTTGATCTACGTTTTAATTGTCTTCTCTCTGCAAATACTTCTTACGCTGAAGTAAACTGTAGTTTACTAGGCAGCCATGAAAAGTTGAATTGTCAGTTTTCCTGATTCAAGTGATAAAACGTTCTATGCGTAGTGTGTGCTCGTGCTTTTCTGGTATGCTCGTATTCCTCAGATTCTGATTTGTCTGAAATCCCATGATTTCAATTACTATAAATCATTACTGATACGTTGTATCTGTGGGCAGCTGTTGCTGGGCTTGTCGGAATCACGAAGGTAGGTTGCAGACCTCCTCCTTTGGAAAAAACAGTGGAGCT
The DNA here is from genome assembly GCA_034782735.1 of Sagittarius serpentarius. Lineage (NCBI taxonomy): Eukaryota > Metazoa > Chordata > Aves > Accipitriformes > Sagittariidae > Sagittarius > Sagittarius serpentarius. Next base: position 19,695,367 of record JAVKLA010000081.1, read on the forward strand.
CCTGTTGCTGGGCTCCTAACATTAAGGCAGCGCAACAGAGTGTGGGGGCACAGAATACCCCACCTGCGCCCGTCACCGTTTTCACCGCAGCGCACAACGCGCTGTGGTTAAACCTCGCGTGCCTTTGCAGACGTCTCGCAGGGTGCTCCGCCCGTCTGTCGATGCAGGAAGCCCCTTGGACGTGGGCACGGGCAGCTTCTGTGAGCTCCCGCGGCTGTGGTTAGGCACCAGTCTTCAGGCTTTCGATCCTGGCCTACGCCCGCCGTGCAGATGGGGTAGTTTTTCTGAGAGCTGTCTTACTGCCACTAGCTGCCGGTCTGTGAAGCAGTTCTTTGAAGACAGAGGTCGTTTGACTCTCTTGCCTTGCCCTGCCTGGGCTGTCATGGTAGTTGTGGAGTGCAGCCCCCAGGACAGTAGAAGCCCTGTGGGGACCAGATGCGAAAGGTGATCTGCTCCCCGCAGTCACCGCGGACAGTAAGTAGGAGGGCAGAGGAGGGGGAAGGCTCTGCGTTTGTCTACCCAAGCTTCCTGATACCTGTGAGGAACTTCTGCTGTGAACGTGTGCACTATGGCTGCGATAGTTACGGCAATAGAAAGGAAGAAGTGCCTGAAAGACTTTTTTTTTAACACCTACAATTTTATCGGTGCTGTGTGCAAGAACAACCTACCCTCCAAACCTAGAGTGTGTGGGAGGGAATGTTCTGCCTTTTATTTTTGTGTTCAAAATAAACTTTGCACTGTTGCTGTTGAAATGTGTCAGTTAGTGTTGCAGTTAAAAGAATACTATGTAGCTGATGGACTGTTGTTTTAATACTGTCCGTAACCAGAACTTTATTGAAACCTTGATATTTATTGTTTCTTGCTTAGCTTTTATCAAGTGGTGATTTTATGCAATGGCATCAAGCCACAGTTCTTCACCAGTGCCTCAGTCAAACAGCAGTGATGCTTTCTTTAAAAAGGAAATGGATGCCACGAAACGCTTTCGACCTGTGCAGTCACTGCCCGATGTGTGTCCCAAGGAACCTACAGGTAATGTTGTGCAAGGAGAGTGAAAATGCAGTTAGATTTGCTAATCCATTTACGGTTGTTCAGTCAAATTTTCTCATATACTGGGTGTAGTGTACTAAGCCGTAATCTTATTTCAAAGTATGCTGTAATTCTGCTTTATACCACCCAGTGTCCCTTTGGAGTAGTGGGAGAGCCTTCCTATTTGCAGCTTGTTTTTAGATGCCCACGTTACAGGTGGGATCTTGCTTGTATGATTCCACATTATGCTCCATACTGCATGCGAGAAAAGGGTATATATTCTGTCAGAGCCTGTAACAGACTTCTCCAGCGTGCTTGGAGTCTAGCTGCCTTACTTCTGTGAAAAACCCCAGCCCACTTGCAGTAGGAAGCAAGAGACCAAGACCTGTCTCTAGCACTGTCATAAGTCTCTGACGCTATCGTAAACCCAGGTGTTGGTCACAGTTATAGCTGCTGTGGTATACTAAGGCTTAGTTTATAAAAAGCAGTAGGTGGGGTGGGATCTTAAGAAATACAAAAGATAATGCTAATGAATTTCAACTGTTATTCTGATTGAGTTCTGATTATTAAAAATATGTTTGTGGTTGGATTTTTTTTCTCTTCAGTAGAAGCTAATGTTGCTGAGCTAAATATATTTAATGAGTGTGAATACTCCGCTGTGTTCACAACTTGTGTTGGTTAATCTGATAGAAGAAATGCAAGTTAAAGTGTTGCAGAAGGAGAATATCATGTGTCTTTTGCATAGATCATTCCGATCCACTATGCGAAAGGATGGTTTGCTTAAGAGTGACATTTTAGCAAAAATACAACTTTCAGTTTCTCACCTTAACAAACTGTCTTGTCTTTTGTGCTGCAGGTGATCCCAATAATTTATGTGACAGCCCATCTCTAGTTGTGGATCAGCACAGATGGACTATTTATCATTCCAAAGTCAATCTCCCAGCAGCACTAAATGATCCTAGGTTAGCAAAAAGAGAATCTGATTTCTTTACAAAAACATGGGGAGTGGACTTTGTGGACACTGAAGTCACACCTTCATTCTACCTCCCACAGATCACCAGGGAACATTTTGCATTATACCAACAGGAAATCACTCCGGTAAGAACCCAAAATTAGATGCATGTAGTACTAGGGGCTGGGAAGAGATTTGAGATCCTTCTTCTAAGTAGAGATTGTCCCTGCTAGTAGTCCATCATACAGTTAGCTAATAATTAATTTGCTCTTCAGTGCTTGTTGACTCATCATTAGGCATTTCTTGTTTTATAATCTTAGTATTTGTAGTGTGGAAAATGCTGCCTAAATTCTCTCTAAGCAATTTCTTTTTTTTTTTTTTTTTTTTTACTTGTATTTCTTAACACTGAGCTCTGCACCAGGACTTACAGTTCATATTTATTCTTTCTTACTATTAATCCTTTTTCTGTAAGGATTGTTTAATGATTGGGCTGTACAGTGCCATGTAGCATTTTCAGACCTTTGGATCATATATCAAACATGATTACGTGCTGCACGGATTGGAGATTTTTTTTTTAAGAGTCTCTAATTTAAACATTTATACATGAAGTTCTTAAACTATAAATAGGCCTGTTATCTCAACGATTTCTTTTGTAACAGGAAGGTTTAAGCTACATCTAAGGACACCAGGACCAGTAGGAGACTTCTACAAACTCTTAAAATACAGGTGTCAGTAAGTATGTAGTATTTTTTTTTTTTTTTTTTTTAACTGAAAGAACATGTAGAAGTCTCCCACTGTTTTCTGCTTCCTTGGTTTGTAACTTTCTTATTTTTTCGCTTGTACGGAATTGGCTGCAGGAAGTGTTACTTGTCTAAATCGTAGTTAGAAGTGTGGGAAAGTGAATTGTCTGTAACTGAACTATTGCCATTAGTTCACACATTCAACATTTAAAACTTTTAAGAGCTTATCCATTAAAATTAGCATGTAATGCAGTGACTGCTAAATGAAAGAAGATTTGGGGAAGAGGGAACTGACCTGTAATGTAGCTTCTAGCAGAGATCTAGCTAGCATCGGTGTTCTTTAGAAATGTAATTTCTCATCACTGTGGTCTCTGGTGTTGTTTACACCTGTAGATAAAATTTGAAGCTCAGCATGACGAAACTAGATATGTGGTTTCAGCAAGGTACTCATTAGTAAGATGTGGAAGCAATTTCTACTTTGATTCAATTTAATTTAGCAATGAAAAAGCATTTGTTGTGTGTTAGAGTGATTTCTGAATTAGACAACAAATAAATGTTTGGATATGTAATTACAATCGATCTATTGTTATAGCTCATTATGTAGAGAAGTTGTTATACCTCCAGTAACTTCTGTGTTCATTTTCTCTTGAGATGTAAAGATACAGAAAAACCCAACATACTGACTACAGGTTGAAATTTTTGGCACCTTTCACCTGGACAAACATCATCTGAGCTTATAAGAGGAAAGAAATACTATTGTGAACTTGTCAGAATTATTTGATGTAACGCACTTATGTTTCAATGAAAATGTTCTGAATGTTCTGTTTCGAAGAAAAAAATTCTTAAGCCTCAGAATAATTCTTCAATATATTTTCTCTTTTACAGAGAGAGAAGGTTCATGAAAGATGCAAGAATATTTTTACTCCTAAAGATACCTTCGACAGGACTCTATTATACACCCACGGTACAGTCAAAGCCTTCCCTTAGTTGTTAAAAAGTAATTTCTTTTGTATCAATATGTTATAGCATTCAATATTGAATGCTATAACTTACTGATCATCTCCTTTACTTGCTCGAGGCTTCATGTGCAATAATAGCTGCTGATGATTTCTTTGTAACAATAACTGAAAACCCAGACATGGCTGACTAGAAGTATTCATGACCACTGATATTTTATAGGTCAAAATGCTTGTGACACCTGCTCTTAAACTTTTCCTTGGCATGTTTGCATTCATGGCAAGTCATTATGTCCCTGGCAGTGTTTTCTTTAACTTCCTTTTATTTAAGATCCATTGACACCATTACATCAAGTTTGTAGCAGCTGTTGACTTTCCAATGAACAATGGCAGCGCTGTGCCATTCCTGTTTCTCTGCCATGAGGATCACAGAATGGCTGAGGCGGGAAGTGACATCTCAAGATGGTCTAGTCCAAACCACCTGCTCAAGCAGGGTCACCTATGGGAGGACAGTGTCCGGCCGGGTTTTGAATTTGTCCATAGAGGGAGATTACACAACCTCTCTAGGCAACCTGGTTTAGTGTTTGACCACCCTCAGAGTAGAAGTCTTTCCTCATGTTCAGATGAAATTTTCATGTACCAGTTTCTGCCCATTGCCTCTTGTCCTGTCACTGGGTACCGCTGAGAAGAGCCTGTTCTGTCTTCTTGACACCCTCTCATTGGATATTTTAAAACATTGATAATATCCCCCCCGAGCTTTTCCAGGCTAAACAGTCTCGGCTCTCTCAGCCTCTCCTCTTATGAAAAACGCCCTGGTCTCTTAATCATCTTTGTGGCCCTTTACTGGACTTACTCCAGTATGTCTAGGTCTATCTTGTACTGGGGATCTCAGAACTGGGCACACTGCTCCAGCTGTCTTGCCAGTGCTGAGTGGAGAGGGGGGATCACCTTCCCTCAACCTGCTGGCAATCCTCTGCCTAATGCAACCCAGGATGCTTTGCCGCAAGAGTGCACTGCTGGCTCACGGTCAGTTTGTTATCTGCCGGGACTCCAGGTCCCTCTCTGCAGGGGTGCTTTCTAGCCACTATACCCCTAGCGTGTAATGGTGCCTGGTGTTGTTCCTTTCCAGGTGCAGGACCTTGCCTTTTCCTGTGTTGAACTTCATGAAGTTCCACTCTGGCCAGTTCTCTGCTTACTGTTAGCAAAGACTACCTGGCAAACTTTTTTTGGTGTCCACAGCTGTAGCAAGGCTGAATTTCAAGATTTTATGGAAATAGTTCAGCTAATATGAAACTGGACAAAGGCAGGCGAGAGGCAAAATGAAAAAAAAGACAAGCAAAAGGAAAAGAAACACTCATAACCTGGAGCAAGCTTTTAATATTTAATTCATTTTAATCTGTTTTCTCAAAAATGTTAGCATTAAAGGGTTCATTTGCCAATCACTGTTTGATCAGACTTGTTTGTATCAATGTCTACAGGTAACGCAGCAAGAAGCATTCAGTAGTTTACTCTTTGATCGAGTTCTTTCCACCAACTTTTTCTCCTTTTCCACACAAAAGGAAGCCCCTTCTGTAGGGTTTCTCTGTGATTGGTGTTATTTTGGAATAGCTGTTCCTGGATGAGTCTGTGGCGCATGCTGCAAAACAGGCTTAGCTTAATCCATTTTGAAAGTGTCTTTTGTTTTTAAAAAGAGAAAATTACTGTGTCACCAAAGTAACTGGGAGCTTCTTGGGTAGATGGACAGTTCCTGGTAGAAGCATCATTTGGTAAACTGAAACTTTGTCAGTGTTGCCTGTCTTCCTCTAACTCCAGTCCACAAGACTTGGCCTTTCACTTCTGTAAGTTGGTCTGTCCAAAGACTGAGAACAGCAGGGTGATTCCTATGTTGCCTTTTGTATTTTAATACAAATAAAGTAAGAAACAAATCAAGTAAGAACCAAAGAGGAGAGAAATGTGGGAGATAATGCTGATGTAGCACTTACCATGTATGTCAGGAATGAGTAGACTGTCCAGCTGAGGTATGGGCTTGTTGCTCTTTAAATTTGTCACCTTTTTTGGCCCACTCTTCATAATGCACACTAAGTCAACGAGTAGGAGAGGAAAAGGGGATTTTGGCTGAAACACAAAAGTCTGAATTTGCTTTTTCTTCAAGTTCTGCTGGGGTACAACGATGCACCTCTTTTCACAGCTCAACTCCCACCCTCTGCAATTATCAGGTCAAAGCTTCTGCTTCAGTAGAAGGACTGCTTCTGTGCTACTTGCTCAGTGTGCTTGGGACTCTGTCCTGAGCCCTTGTTCATCCTTTTTGCCAGCCTTTGTGCATCCATCCTCCAAGTGTTGTGCAGAAGTGATATGGGCAGCTTCGATCTGGAGCGTTAAAATTGGGGTGATGTTAGAGGGACCTTTTGCTGGCCCTTGCCATTTAATTGAGCAGTGCACTGAGGAATGTGAAGTCTTAAGTAGATTGCTTTGTAGGACTAACATTTTCATTGTCAAAGCAGCCAAGTGCGAGCACCTTTGAATACTCTGAGCACAAGACTTAAACTACAAAGGACAACAGAGTGTTTCAAAGAATCGGAATACTTCTGGTTGGAAGTGACTTCAGAAGGTCTTTAGTGCAACTGCCATCTCAAAGCCAGTTCAGCTGTGAGGCTGGGCCAAGCTGTTCAGGGCTTTATCCAGTTGGGCCTTGAAAACCTCCAAGGGTGGAGACTGCCTAGCCCCTCTGGGCAGCCTGCTCCAAAGCTTGATTGTCCTCACAGTGAAAAAGGTTTTCCTCGCGTTCAGTCGGAACGTTTCGTTTCAATTTATAACTGCTGTTCCCTGTCCGCCCCCTGTGAGGAACCTGGCATCGTTGTCTTGAAAACTTCCTCATAGGATTTAATAGTGTTCAAGGTAATTGTTTTCTATTGTTTGCTCATGAATGACTACTTGTATTTTGTTTAATTTTAGATAAATCCAGGACAGATCTGGAACAAGTACCTAAGGTATGGTTCCTGTGCACTCTAAGCTTTTATAAGGATTTCTCACATGTAGTCTTGAATATATGAATGTACTCTCTTCTTTGTGGAAATTTTATGCAAGCTGATTACTTGAACTGATTCTCAAGAGGATCTGCAGTGCTCAGAATTTAAAAAGACTAAGAACAATCTGCTTTTTCCTTTTTTTGTTGTTGTTTTTGTTTCCTGTGGTCTTGATTTTTCTCTTACTTAAAGTAGAGTACAAATGCCATTACTTTTTTCATCTTTTATAGTTAAAACCTCAGAGATGGGCAAAATTAGCCACTCCGTGTTCTAGGAGGAAAGGGAAACTGAAGAGTTTGATAGAAGGTTGAATATTGCGTAGTGTACAATTTAGCATTAGGTTTAACTCCTTGAATCCTGGAGCAAAGCCGTCTTGCAGATGTGCTTGCAGCATATAATGTGGGGTTTTTTTGACAGGTTGACAAAAGAACAACTCCAGATTCCATTTCAGTCTGAATAATTTTTTTCTGGGTACATTAAGAAGTCAGTGTTAATACAGGTCACCATGTCTGTGCCAGTTGTGTGGGCTGTTACTTGAATAGCTGTCACCACAATGTTTAAAGTCCAGGAAACAAGAATGTTTGAGTGTGGTATGATGCTATAGTCTATGTTGAACCTTTTAAAATTACACTTCACAAATACAGGGAAAAGGGTACTACTGTCTGCTTGGAAGCTCAAGGTTTGTACCAGTTTTGTCAACTAAAAATAACATTATCAGAGAGAATTTTAGATTAATAGCTCTCTGAGATGTGTAGTTAATGTTACATGTTACTGACTCTTTCTGAGACCAGTGTGTTTGCTGGATTGTGCTAAAGGAGATCAGCTTGAGGCTCTGTTCCCTCCCAGGCAACACTTGCTGCACCCTGGCAGCTGGCTGGATCCTCAGTCTGGTAGAAGCTATGGCCCCAGAAATGAGCAGTTCAGCAGTAGGATGTCCCTGCTATTGAAGAATGCTTGTTCTGATCCTTAGAGGACCTGCATGCAGTTTAATGCTGCCTACGTTTTCGCATACAGGATGTTTAGATCATCTTGGGTCTTGATAACCTATGTAATTTTGGGGCTCTGCCTTCCACTTTTAGGAAGATAAGACTTTGTCAGATCACACAAGCTTTTAAGGTGTAAAGTAAACTGGTTGTAAGGTCTGGAATGAATTTGTTTGCCTGGATAAATGAAAATTTGGTTTCTGAAAATCAACAAATAAGGTCCCTGTTAGCTTCATGACAGGTGTGTTGAACTGGGGAGGAAAATGTAGGGGTGAGGGAGGCACATTTATTTCTTTTGTTTTTCTGTTTCAGATTTTTATGAAACCAGATTTTGCCTTGGAAGATTCCTTAACATTTAATGCCGTTTTACCATGGTCTCATTTTAGTACTGCTGGTGGAAAAGGAAATCGTGATGCAGCTTCCTCCAAGTTACTTCAAGAAAAGGTACGACTTTGATACAAGGTGTCATTATCCATTGCAGCTGCTAGTTACTACAAAAACTCCATTGCTGCTGTTCTGTACCGTTTGTTGAAATGTCACTGTTGCAGGCTTTATCTCTCATTTTACATCAGGCTGCAGATTGTTAGTAAACAATGCAGGAAGCATCTTACTGAAAGAACTTTTTCCCTGCTAAATAAAACTATCAAATCTGGAAAAAAAGAATCTGTGTATGGCATAATAACTGGCTCTTCTTGACTGCTAAAACTTAGTGAAGCAGGTATGTATTGAGAACTTCAGAGATGTGGAGCTGCTAGGGAAAAGGAGCAATTCCATAAGAAGGGAAAGCTAAAGGTTGTACACTAAGACTATTGCTTTCTCATATCTCAGGAAAACCCCAGATTCAATGCACTGTGGTTTCTGTGCTGAAAGAAATACTAAATCCTAGATTTTTTTGTATGTCAGGAGCTTCTTATTACCTTTTGTTGTCATGTCATCTGCACAGAACTATTTTTACATTTCACGAAGGACTTGAGTACATTGGAGAGCATGAGAGCAGAGCTGTTTGTTTCATATTGGAAACAGAAGTCTTTACTTGGGTTTTTTTTTTTGTTAGTTTGTTATGTAGTCATACTGTAGAAAATCCCATAATGAATCATTTTTATGGTGTGAATACCCATAAAATGCTTATAGAAAATCTACATAATTTGGAGTCTGTTTTCTAACTTTTAATTTTCCCTCCTGTTTAACATATTAAAGCTTCTGGGAGCTGGGGCAGGGCGGGGAAGAAAAAAAAAATAGTAGTGAGGTGCCTTAAGAAAAAATAACATGAGGTCCTCTGGAAGGTGTTTCCAAATTTCCAGGAGTTAGTCTTCCTGCTGTCCCGCCAGGTCAGGAGGAAGAGACAGGCTCTGCTGGAGGCTAACTTGATCCTTCATTGGGTTGTCCTCCACACCTGAAGTCGGGGGAATACTTCCTCGGAGTTTCTTGTGGCAGTTGCTGTCTGAAGATGAAAAAGCAGTGTCTGGCATGTGCTTTAAACTCACAAAGTGGGCCTGGCAGCCGCAGGATGGACACTCAACATGGACTTTGAGCGAAGGAGACCCAGAGCCCTCTCTGATGCATTGGAGTGGAAATAAGGCTTTGAATAGCCGTGAGCCATGCCTCTTTGGAGAGGTGATACAAATACCGAAACAGTATAAAAACAGTTCTGTTGCTGCCAAAGCCGCATGCCTGACAAACAAATTATTACACTGCTTCATATTACTGAAATGGGCCCAAATTTTTTGTTTTACTTCTTAAAGGCTCTGAACTGCACAAGGTTTACACTTACCATGTGTAAATAGCCACCCTGCTGCCATAATTATCCTTAGCTCCAGGCGCCATTTTTTAACAGGATTTTGAAAACCCTGCCTTAAGCGTACATACTTAGGCTATTAGTGCTTTTGGACTGCTGCTGATCTACTTGAACAATTTCCCCCTGATGTTTTTTTCTTCCTTACCTCCTTCCATGTCTTGCCCTACATTGGGACTGTAAGCTCTTTGAGGCAGGTACTATCATTTTGTTCTGTTTGTTCTACCTCGCTTAGCATATTGAAGGGACCTGGGGCATCTGGTTGGTACAATCACATAAATTAATGATCATCATAACCCTTTCTCTGATCCCTGTGTCACAGTCTGTCTCAGCTTTTCCTGTGGGCTAGGTGTGTCACAGCTGGTTGGTGGAGGATGTTTTTGATTAAACATATTACAAAAAAGATGGGTTTGCATATTGTGTAAGTCCCCAGTGTTTAAATACCTGCAGGATGAAAATAACTATAAGAAGGGAATGTTCTCCAGCTGATTTTCTTTCCGTCTCTGGATGGGCCTTTTGAAATTCAGCATGAGGTTTGAGTGCTTGGCACCTCTTAGAAACCAGGTCATCTGAGTATTAGCATTCAGATGAGCATCCTAATGACTCGATCCTTTGAGTTTGCATATTCAGCATAAGCCAGAACACAGAGCTTTTACAGCTCAAATAATCAGGCCAATCCAGTGGTCTGGTAACTGGTTGACATGGAGAATTTGAATTTCAGGTTCTAAACATGTAGGCATACTCTGTCTCTGGGAGTCCTGCAGTGCCAGCACACATGAAATGCTTAATAGGAACTCCAACTGGTTGGCAAAAAACAACTGCAGACAAAGCTATCCTGAAGATTTTTCTACAAAGAAGATGATACAGCCTTTTAAATGAACAGAGCCATTCCAAAGCCGTGTCATCAAGTATAGTTGGGCTGCATCTTTAGCCGCTTCAGTGACCTGAAGTACATAGCGTATTTGCAAGCCAGTATCCAGAGCTGTCTCCTGGTTAATGGCCATATTGTAACAGTGCCAGCGTGCAACCGTGTGGTACAAAAGCCTTGGGTATTTTAAAATTACTTGCTTTTCTACCTTGTAATTTTCAAGCAGGAGAGGCATCAAGTCAGCCTTCCCAAAGGGATTTTGAGCTCATTTAAAAACAAATGATCAAACCACAATGGGTAGTTATTTGCTTGCTAATTTGACAAAGATTTTTAATTTTTATTAGCAAAATTTCCTCATGATACAATAAGAAAAATACCTTGAAAGTGTATTTGCATGGTGATAAACTTGCTAAGTCGTAACAACACTGTTTGTTTTTCCTCCTCCCTCCTCTTTCTAGCTAAGTCATTATCTGGACATTGTGGAAGTCAATATTGCTCATCAGATTTCTCTGCGTTCAGAAGCATTTTTTCATGCAATGACCTCTCAGCATGAGTTGCAGGACTACCTCAGGAAAACCTCCCAGGCTGTAAAATTACTTAGAGAGAAAATCTCCAAAATTGATAAAGTAATGTGTGAAGGATCGCTTCGAGTTTTAAGACTGTCACTCACCAGAAATAACTGTATAAAAGCGTACAATAAACTGAAGTTAATGGCTACTGTGCACCAAACACAGCCCACAGTACAGTTGCTGCTATCCACTTCTGAGTTTGTTGGAGCTTTGGACTTAATAGCAACAACACAGGAGGTGTTACAGCAAGAGCTTCAAGGCATTCACAGTTTCCGGTAGGTAACCATCTAGGAAATAAATAAAATGCAAGTAGAGCTAGAATGTTTTGAGCACATTATGCTGGCTGAAGGAGTTTGTTTTACCTTTGTTTGCTTTTTCTTAGAGGACATAGTACAAAAGGCACAAAATATAAGTGTGGCATAAGCAGTGTGACTAATGCATGTGCCAGAGAGAATTTTTTTAGGGCGGGGAGGTGAGATGCTCTGTACTCCATTCTTGTTTACAGGTGTTTTAGGGGTGCAGAGGTGAGAGCTAACCAGTGGCTCGACCTTCATCTTGCAGGGCTTGTAGCCCACAGCTGAGAGATGGTTTCCAAGGGGTGGTCTGCAATCCTCATGCGTGCAGCGCCCCAGACATACAGTTCTTGCTACGCAGCTCCGCTCTGGGCCTGTGTCTTTAGTGACTGACGTAGGCTTGTGGCGTTACAGCAATATGCATGGACCATGTGTTAAATAGGTGAGCCTCCAGCCTGTGCTTGTGCTGGAAAAAGCTTTGCAAGCAAAAGCCAGTGCAAAGCTATCAAAGTGTGGCTCAAAATGTGGTCTGAGGTTGACAACTGGTCAGATGGGATGTGTTTGGCCATGTCTGCTCTTGTGGAGAGCTGTATTTATAGTGGCCACGGGGTGTTTCCTCTTGTTCTATCCAACTGAGAAATCCAGTTCTGTGAGCTGCTGAAGTTGGGAAGGGAAGAAACAGTGGCAAGGTGCTGCCTGTGCTGCCCATGCTGCTGTTGCTGCTGCTTTTTCACCCATGTTTGCTGCAGTGATGGGAATTGGTGAGTCCAAGGTCCTGTGCTGGCTGCTTCTGTTAACAGTGGATGCTTAGAGCTCCACTTGGGAGATGCTGCTGCACTGGGCAAGGTCCTCTGTGATATGCAAGAGTATTAATAGAGTAGAATCCTTTTAGCCAACGTAAAATAAGCCATCATAACCATCATACACAGTTTAAAAGTGTTGTATGCAAAGCTGCCACTGTGGTATGGTGCTAGCAGAAGTAGTGTATGTTAAATCAGCTCCGAGACTTGCATCAGCCAGTTGAGGAGCTGTATGCTTAGTTTTAGTAGTTGATGCTGGGGGGTGTGTGTTGTTTAGCTTAGAGGTTATGTGGTTCCTGCAACCTGGTGGTTCCCAGCTTGCATAATAAAAGCATCGTTGTTGCTCAATAACTGTAACATGAATGTTCAGAACTTTATACGGTTACTACTCTTGTCCGTCTGTTCTGATGAGCTCCTCTTCTAACACCCCTTCTGCCTGGTTTGGAAAAAGACTCGAATTTTATGTAGAAAAGATCTCAGAAAAAGTCTTTTTAAAAAAATATTAAAAAAAACCGTAAAGAGCTAATAAACTATTGGGAGGTAAGTTGTTAGAAGCTGTTTAGTCTTTTTCTTTTAGCTTAGATGGTCTGTCTTCAGACACCTCAGTGCCATTTCTTTCCTCTTTACTGTTCCTGCTCTCAGCCACTTGATTATGGTGCACAGTGCTTGACTGAGTCACCTTTGTATTTACCTTGATCATAGTGACTATACTTTTACAACCCTGTGACGACACCAGTCAGAATTAGTTGCAATCAAGTAACCTATGTGGTATGCCGGCACAGTGAAATTCTGTTGTCATTGTGGTTGGTATACGTGATGTCCCAAGAATATGCCCTTATTTTAAAATTTCAGTCAGATATGGAACATATTTGCAGGTAAATATTCATCTTGTCTGTCAAAAGTAATTTCTGTGAATAATGTTTAGTCTGTTGCTTTCGCAGAGTTAAAAATAGTGATGTGAATGGGAAATGTCCCCTCTGCTTTGGGTATTAAAGGTTCAGAAAAGTGATTTAAATGCAGCCTAAGTCATCACCCCCACCAGAGATGCAAGTGCAGTTGAGAAGCTCAGCACAGTTGTTCCCAAGTCTCACAGTGGCCTGTGTGTTTAGCATGTTTGAAGAAATAATGTGCAATGGAAAGATGGAGATCTTGATAAAACTTCTCAGTAGAACGTTGTGTTTCTAAAAATAAACAAAATCTAAAAAAAAAATTCTAAATTGATGGTATACAGAAATACTTAAGCTTTTTCCAAGAAATACCAAATAGATGTTCTTGCTCTGTTCTGAGCAAGAATGTTGCAGTTGTCAAGTAAGTGAAATACCCGATTTATTTTCAGAAGAGATTAACTTCTAAATCAGTATCTCATTTTTCTAAATAATTAGTATCTCTTTTTTCCTAAAGAATTTGTATCTTATTTAAAAAAAAAAACTTGTTGCTTTAGTGTTGTGCATGACAGCTTGTAGAATTTGCTTTTGAAGAGTTTTAAATTGAGTCATGTCACAGAATCATTCAATATAAAGCAGTAAGAAAACTACTCAGATCATCCATATACAAAATTTTTTCTCTTGTTATGCTATATACAGAAAAAAAGTAATTTGATTCTACTTATAGCAAAAAATGAAAGCACCTTAATGATGCTGTGAAGTAATAAATTGGTGTCTTTAATCTCTGTTAATATCCCCAGTCATTATATGTATCAGTCCTAACTGTATGATTATTGCTTGCTACTTACATAGGATAGAATTAAAGTTTTAGAGCTCTCTAACATTTTCAAGTTCATCTTTTTAAGTTAAAAAACTTAACTAAATTACAAATCTGTACTGCCAGTTTTTACATTGTTTTCACAGTCCTTTGTTGGGGTGATGGAGATACTGTGATTTTTTTGGCACAGATATACCAGGAAACCACACTTTTATACTTTTTAATACAGCAAAACACAGATACTTGGAAAAATAGTTCTCATCTGTGTATTTTAAAAGAATTTTTACCCTGCAGTCATAATTTTACATCAGAGAATTGTAGTATTCAGTCATTGAAAGGACCTGATGTGTGACTGGTGCCTCTCGAGATAATTGCCAGGGTGTTTTGCTGGAGTACGAATTAAGGTTTGACTTGTTCCTGCGTGTTTCTGGGTCGAGGGATTTTTTTGTTGTTGTTAGGGGCTAGAACATCTAGGGCGAAGTGGTGGCAACAAGTGCTGGAAACTCTTGTTGTACGTTTCTATACCTGAGGTTTGAGAGGGTGGGTTACAATGTGTTTTGGTGTAGTTAAGCACAGTTACAGAAATAATTTACCAAAGAGCATCTTTGTGCTTACCTAAGTAAGAGCCTTTGTGTTCTGGGTATTAGTCCTGCAGTAAGTTTTGCAGCTGCTGTCATTACATTGCAAATAATAATCTTTAGGTTTTTTTCTGTTGGGTTTGCTTTGAAATGTCCATGATGCAACTGGCTTGGATTTCTAGAGGCCATTTTTGCTTAAATTAGATATTTGAAATATGTCCACTTTGTCCATTCATTTCAAAAGCAGGCACATCCCTGGTCATCTTAAAATAATAAAAAAAATTTAATCTGCTTAGCTCAGGTCCAGCAAGATTCATTCAGTTCAGCTCAGTGCTGGCTATGTGGGCTTCTGCAGGGAGGAGCTACTCTGGTGTCATGCTTCCTCGCACCCTGGCACTGACTTTGTCCTGCTGGATCCTACGGGCTTTGCATTGGTACAGCAGTGCTCCTGCCAGGGGGTCCCAAGACATTTTTGTCGCTCTACGCAGTCTAACGGTCCAGCTACACCAGTGCTGAATTAAAGCCAGTGAGTCATGAAGGCTTATCCTCCCCATTTTGTATCCAGGTTTACCTAAAATAACACAGCTCCTATTAATTCACATTGGCAAAGTGTCTATTTTTATTTTTTTTTCTTTTTCTTTTCCCCTGAAAGAAAAAGTAGTCTGATTTTTACAGATACTTGGTGCTCCCAGCTGTCGGTGGAAGCTGGAAAGCCTGGAATATTTGGCATCTCTGAAATTCCCACTTTTAATTTTACTCTGCTAAAAGTTTCTCTAGCTGTACAACTTTTAAAGACTGGCCGACATTTCTGATGGGAGGAATTCCCTTGTGGTTCTGTACGACAACAGTCTGCAAAATATGACTTAAAATCTGCAATACATGAAAAAAATATTTTTAATTTAGAGTAGCCTACAAATGGCAAATTTGAAAACTCTCTGTTCTCTGAAAGCCATCCTGTCATGTAAAGCTATTACTGTATCTCAGTCGTGAATTAAATCTGTGACCGCATTAAAAGCTTGAATGTTTGAAGTGGAAGAACTTGCAGACTGGTGAGCTGAGGAACTGGATGAGCAAAAGAAGTATTCCTTCTTTTTAACACCTTTATACTGACAAGCACTGAGTCTTCTTAGTTCTGGTTCACTTCATTGGGAAGACAGATACTCAGCACCTTCCAAAAAAACCACCAGACAACCCCAAACCGCTCCCTAATTCCAATTTTTACCCTCCATCAATATTCAAGTCCATATGTTTTGCTGCAAGGTGACAGTGCCTCTGAAAAATGCATGGTTTCAGCTGCTCTAAGAAGTGAAAGATTTGAGTACCCCATTAAGCCAGCGTTGATTGCATGGAAATGACCTGCTGGGTGGTTATTTTCTTCAACTGTGAACTAATGATTCATTTTCAGGTTGATTATTTAGCTCGTATCTCAATGGCTGTTTTTCTTAGGCATCTTGGCTCACAGCTTTGTGAACTGGAAAAGCTGATAGATAAAATGATGATTGCAGAGTTTTCAACTTATGCTCGCAATGATTTAAATAGACCCCTAGAAGATGATTGCCAAATTCTAGAAGAGGTATGTCTGTTATTGAAATAAACTGTCTGATGAATATGTTTGCGTCTTTAACATACTTAATTAGCACCAACTAATTCACTCGGGTCCCTAGTAGCAACATTATAATTTTATACTATTTCTCTTCTCATCCAAACCTCCCTCCGCCCCCCTTTTTTTTAATGTGCTTGATAAAACTAAATAATTGCAACTAAACTCATGGAGCTGCAATCCAGTCCTACTTTATTTTTTCAAAATAATCAGTTCTCTTTTCTCTGATTTAAATGTATACTGAGTTCACTTCATGAACCACAACATGTAAATTGAAAAGAACATGGGCTGTCATACCTACTTGACTGGAAAATTTCGGTTTTGCGATGAAGGCTGATAGTTGCATGTTGTTCTCATTCTGTCTCCCTGTGCATTTATGGGTGCTCGTATCAAGCATATGGTTGCCCTGAATACAGGCTTCATTTGCAGTGTATATATATATATATTCCTCATTCCTCTGCAGATCATAAACATCTGAAGATTAAACTATTGTGGCTGCTTTCTAGGCAGGAAGAGATTTTTCTGGATTTTGCCTGTACTGTTCTTCAGCAATTGCTAGACCCCATTAACTATTTAGTCTTGTTTCATCCATGGGTTTCATGAAATACAGTGAATGGCAATAGCACTTAAATATTCCCACTTCTGCCCTATAATTTCTTCCCACCTCTGTGCTGCATGTGATAGCCTTTCGCTTGTGCTGGTGCAATTGTATTTAGTGTCATTCTTGCTCAGGGTAAGGAAACTCACTAATCTTTAGAAATATCCCTGGTTTTAAGCACAGGTGGATGAGCATAACTGAGGAACAGGCATGAAAGGGGCTGGGAGGAAGGGACTCCGTTAGCTGGTATTGCCACAGGGAACTTTCTATAGTTAAAGCATGGCATTAGTCTCAAGGTGCTGGACTGGTGTAAATACTGTTTACCATGTGTTTCATACATGAACTTTCTTACTGCTGTGCAATTTCTTAAATTGTTTCTTGTCCTCACCTTTATATTTTTAGTGTGGGTTTTTTTTTTAATTTTCTTTTTTTTCTTGATAGGAGAGACTTGTATCACTAGTATTTGGACTTTTAAAACAAAGAAAGCTAAATTTTTATGAAATATATGGAGATGAAATGATTATTACTGCAAAGAACATAATTAAACAGGTAAGCCAAACACTTCTAACTTATCTGACAAGCTTGCCTCAACTCCTTACAAGTTATTTTTTTAAGTAGTTAAGAACAGCTCTGATGATTTTTGGTGGCTGATGGTCTCTCATTTAGAGCAGCTGAGCTTACAGACACTAAGGACTTCCTGAAGTGCAGAGGTCTGTTTGCAGAAAAGACCTTCTGGAAGGAGTAGGTAGCATAAGTACAGCAGATCATAGCTGTCTCTGTATAATTACCATTGTTCTGAATCCCCCGATTTTTAGCTTAGTTTTCTCCTTGCTTTTAACACATGGCTTTCCCGATTAGTATAGTTGTGTCATAACACTGTGTTTCAGAAAAAAAAAAAGGCAAAAACCAAAACCACACCAAAAAGCCCACCCCCCAACCCTCTGAAAAATAAAACATTCAAGTTCTTGATGTAAATACATGAGAGAATCAGAAAACTTGCCAGCTCAAACAATCGAATTCCCAACAAATGCTACAGAAAACATTGTTTGCCTGAATCTTACTTAGCACAGACCTAGCATAGACACAGGATAAAAGGCTGGGAAACATTCTTGCCTTTTTCTGAGAGAGCAAAGAAGGTAGAAGAAGTGCTCACCTGTAAAAAACATTTTAAAAATGAATCCTTGTCCCCATTGGTGTGGTTGTTTGCCATTTAGGGTAGTGTATCTGTCTTTTCAAACTGAAAATCTTTGTAGATAAAACCAGCTATAACCAGCAAAGGAACAAAGTCCAGATGACTATTTTCGGGGAAAATGCATGGACAGTGACATGAAGGCTTTTGCTTGCAAACAAAAACTTAGGCTGAACTTTGAGCATGTGTTTGGTACTTTGAATTTTAATTATCTTGTTTGTTTGCATGTGTATGTGTAAGGGGTGTTTTTCTCCCCTAAAGGCAGGTGATTATTTTAAGAGCCAGGTTCTGATGTGTTACTAGCTGCCTCTGATTTGTATCTCAAAGGCTGAGAGATAGTCAGGTGGTGGGTTTGCCATCAGATGAAGACCATCTCTCCTGTCCTCATAGTACAGTATGCTGTTCAGAGCTGTGTTGTGAACCAGGTTGGGAACCCAGCTTTTAAAAGTTTAAATTTTCTTTTATAATTATTTTTATTTTAAAGTGGTTTTTTTAAGCCAGATTGGCTCTCCCAATCCACTTCACATTGCAGCCCCACAGTTCTGTTGATCTGGTTGTGCAGGGTGGGTATAGATAACACAGGCCAATATTGGTAGTAAATATTGTGGCAGAATTAGAAGACAGTGGTGTGTGCGACTGCACCACTACTTCTTGTAACGACTTGGTGATGATGTGAGTCCTTTCTCACTTGACCCCAATACAATTTAAATTGGGTTAAGTACTCTTGCCCCTAGCTCTTGTTCTTTCCCTGCCTGAAAGCGGTGGGCTGCTGGGCTGGGTCATTGCCCTGCTCCCTGAAAGATCAGCAGAGGGTGTGAGTGAACACTTCTTTCTAGTCATGCTGTATTACTGTAAGCCTGGAAAAACAAAGGCATACAGATGTGTGCAGCTGCTCTGGGCCTTTGCATAAGGCTTAATACCGAAAAAAAAAAAGTATGAATGAGTAACACCAGGATAAAACTGTTCATCTGTCCGTCAGTCTCCATTGGCTTTTCACTTGCCTGTATCAGCAGTCATAAGGAGACTTTTCCCTTTAAATTCTTTCTTTAGTCGCATAATGGGCAGGTAGCACTTCCTGTTTTCCTGCTCATTCTTAGTCATAAAGTGCTTTTCCCATTCTTCTGGGAATATTTGTCTTTATGTTGCATTTTTCAGGTGTCATCTCTGCTCAGTAATAGACAAAGTTTAATCAACTTCCAGTGTTAAGTTTCTGTTGAATAGGAAAAATAGGCAGGATCAGAGTCCTTCTGTGTGGTTTGTGCAACACATTTGCATTGTGGCCTATTGCCTAAACTCTTAGGGATATTTTTCCTTATAAAGGAAACTGTTTCCTTCCCACGTCTCGAATGTGCTTCCTGTTCAAATGCATTGCTGAGCTGTTTTGGTCAGTACTTTAGTAGCTCTTTATTGCCAGGCAGGTGAAAGAGCAGAGGTTTGTAAGCACTGAACGCACTGGGTAGTTCAAGAACAAGGTGTGTTTTTAAGGAGCTTCTGTACTGACCACCGTTATTCACCATACAGATAAAATCCATGTAGCTTGAGATGGCAGACCTCAGTCGTCATTTGGATTGTACGTATTTACTTAAAAGCAAGATGAGTTCATATGCTACTGACTCATTTGATCAGGTTATTGATTGGCATTTGGGAGAAACTCCCTAATTCTGTTTGAATGGAGTTGATTTGTACCTAAGGCTTACAATGTGAAAAGAGATCAGTGAAATTGCTGTAAAACAATAGATATGTTCGGAATGAAAATCGATTGTTCTAGAGACCTGAAGAACCGGGCCAGTTTTGTGTGTATCAGTTGAAGAGCAAGTGCCCTTTGAGGAAAGGCCACAGTGTAGCTATAAAGAAGTGGGGAAATCTAGGTACATGGGCAGGCAGTGCCCTGGAGGTGAGGAGGAGAGACAGACAGCAAATACTGTGTCTGCTAGGAGAGCAGTTGAAACTGGGTCTGCCTTAACAGTTGAAAGCACAGGACTGTAGGTGTGTGCTTCCACGCTTCCCTGGTGCTGTTCCTTCCAGTGTAGGTTAGTTCCCAACTCCTGTATTTAAAGCTGAAAAGGAAGTAAACCAACATTTTCCGAAGCCAATCATTTTGGAAAGGGGAAGAATATGGTTTCTGTTCTTAAGTATCTGACCTGAGAGACATTTTTGAAATGATGTTTCGCATCCATGCTCAGAAAAGCAGGTCCCTTCGAGATGGAGCCAGTTAGGAACGTTTTGATCATCTGTATTTTGCAAACAGATGTTTGAGGGGGTGGTTTTGAGGCTTTCTTTTGGTTTTTTTTTTTGTTTGATTTCAGAGAAACAAGTTGCTAAATGATACAAATGTCTTGCCTTTATTATTTTACTTTTCCTTATTTAACTTGAGGATTATTGTGTATGTTGTAAAACTCAGCAGTGGTTAGAAAGAAGCTAAGATCTTTTTTTGTTTTGTTTTTTCCCCCTTTAAATTTGACAGTGTGTGGTTAATACGGTATCGCAGATAGAAGAAATAGATACAGAAGTGGTTGTTAAGTAAGTATACAGCCAGATCTTTTTTTTTTTTTTGGTGGTGGGTGGGGATAGGAGATGGATGGTTTTTAGCATAGATAAATTTGCCGTTCCAGTTTGTGCTTAAATTGCCCTATAATTAAGGATTACCCTTCTCTTTCACCTTAAGCCTCTGCTTCTGTCCACCTCTGTGAGAATGTTGTGTATTCCCCTTCTCATTCAAATTCTAATGTTACCTTAAACTTACCTTTAAAATAAATACAAAAATTCTGTGCACCTAATTGCATGAAGCATAAACTACTGTATTTAGGCGTATATCTCTTAACTACTTGAAGGCATTCCCTGTTGTCATGATCTGGGATTTTGTATTAAAACGTGTCAGTGGTTTCAATACCTTCTGCGTGAACGAGAATAGGAGTTATCCAGAGAGGAGACCAGACAACTTCAGATCCAAGAAACGGTCCAGCAGGAACCTCAAAAAGCCCAACAGAGGCAAGCCAAGTTCTGTGTCTTGGAAGGAGCAGCCCCTTGCGAGAAGAGAGGCAGAAGATGGCTGGCTTCAGAGCAGCTTTGCAGGGCAGGACCTGTGGGTCTCTGGTGGAGAACTGATTGACCATGGACCAGCAGTGTGTCCTTACAGCCACAGCCTTAGCCATGTTAGCATAACCAGCAGGTCGAGGAACAAGAAAGATGTTGAGATCCAGCAGAGGCCTCTGGGTTGGTTGGGGGCTGAAGCTTGGAGTATAGGAGGAGCAGCCAAGGGAGCTTGGTCCCCCTCCAGCCTGGGGAGGGGAAAACTCAGGGGAGAACTGCCCACAGCTACCCCTTGGGAGGGTTCTAGCAGAGCTGTAGGCAGAGCCAGGCTTCTATCAGAGGTATGGAAGGGAAGGATGAGGGGCAATGGGCACAAGATGAAAGATGAGAAATGCTAGTTGAATCTTAGGAAAAAATGTGTTGCCTCTGAGGATGGTCAAGCACTGGAACAGGGGACCAGAGAAGCTGTGGGATCTGTCCTGGGACATAGCCAAGCCTTGACTGGGCAGGGCCCATATCAACCCAGTCTAGTTGGACCCGCGTTGAGCAGGGGTTGGACAAGGTACCTCCAGAGGTCCCAGCTCAAGAGGCCCCTGCCAACTTCTGTTTTTCTGTAGCTCTGCGATACATTTGGCTCAGCAAAGGGTTACCCCAAGATAAATAAAACCAGACCAGCTGATAAAGCAAAGTGAGTGGCAGAATCTGCATGGGATTTGTACCCAGACTGGGAAAAGACTGGGCACAGGGTCATTTTTAAACACTGGATATTTGGTCACCATTCTCCAGTGCCTCCTGTTCTGCTATTGGGTCCTAGTTGTGTATTACAGGGTTTAACTTTTGTTCTGTCAATGACTCTTCTGCCCTTTGCCACAAACAGCTGACTTGCACTTTAATAGCAGAAGTGGTCTCATTGCAGTGCAACAAAATGGACTTAACACAGCGTTTGTAACACTTGCAAAATATTTTCATTTAATTTTTTCTTGTAATTTTTTCCACATGATTTGTGAAAATGTTATTAACCCCTCTCCCTTGTTGGTAACACATACTTATCCCAGGGAAAAGAACATTATGCCCTGGAAAAAACTAAATGGTAAATGTGAGGCTTTCATTTTTTAGTATGATCTGGTTTTGTATACCTCCTTCCCCATTCCACTTGCATACATTGTGTTGGTCGTGACTGTTGTTCAGGTGATGTCTGTTCTTCTGCCAGATAAAAGTCTACACAGTTTTCCTTATATTTACAATCCCATTTAAAGCACATTTTTTTCTTCATGTGCCAGTAGGCATCATGGCCAGTAAACATTTGCTGTTTACTGAATACTGCTCTTTTTTTAGGCTTGCAGACCAGATGAGAATGATGAATTTTCCTCAGTGGTTTGATTTACTGAAGAATATTTTTTCTAAGTTTACCATCTTCCTCAAGAGAATAAAGGTAAGACATTCATTTACCAAGAGCTTCACATAGTTCAGCCATGAAATGGAATGACTTTACTTTCCATTTGAAGTCTTAAGGTGTTGGTTTTGCTTATAGACTTCAAACTTTTGATTGAAAGAAGGATATGTGAATATCGGCATCCAGGGCAAAAATGATTAGTGCTAACAAAGAGAGCAGTGGGAAGGAGATAATACCTCTTGCTGCGTGATTACATCCATTTCAGGCTGCTAGGGATTAGGACAGAACTTTTGTATGTGTTAGATTGCTCCAAATGAGGTTTCTTTCACTATTCTCAGAAACATCTAATATTGATTACAGTCACATGGATGGGTCTGGCTCCGAGTGCTAATTACACAATAGAAAATAAAGCCAGGATTTAGTTTAATTTTGTGGGTAAAAGAAAATCTCTTTCTAGCACAAGCTTGTGGTGCAGGGTTTTGGTTTTTTTGTAATAGAAGTTATATTTGATTCTAGGCAACGTTAAATACTATCCGTAGCGTGGTTTTCTTGGTTCTAGACAAGAACCAAAAAACCAGAGACCTGGAGGACGCCTTACAAAAGAACTCTGCTAAAGACAGTACGGTGGACACAGAAGTGGCTTACCTGACTCATGAAGGCATGTTTATAAGCGATGCATTCAGTGAAGGGGACCTCCTGCCTGTAGCACCTGATACTACCTCTCAAAGAAATACTTCCCCAAACAGTGAGCCCTGTAGCAGTGATTCGGTCTCTGAACCAGAGTGCACTACCGATTCCTCATCCAGCAAAGAGCAAACATCGTCTTCAGTTACTCCAGGGGCAGTAGAGATGATGTAAGTAAATGTGCTGCCTGTCTCCACTTCGCAACATGTCAGAAACAAGGTGTTAGGTGCAGGCGGTTGTTTCTGATGATACAGTACAAAAATTACTTTGAAGGAATGCACTTTTCTAGGTAAGTGAAGTGCAGTGGCTCTCCACCATTGCCCCTAGAGTCTGCCATCAGACAGCACTGTCCCCAGCTCACCTTTGTTTCGTTTATTTGCCGTGTTATCACCTCTGTGTGTAGTCGTATGGGGACTGATTATGTCACTTCTTACAGAAGAGGGCCCCTTCTCTGTCTGTTCTGCTTGGGAGCCTGCTTCTATAGAAAGCAGGAGAGATGCAAGTCTAGCCTACATGCAAGACGTTGTCATACCTTTAGCAGGCAGAAGCATCTCTGTTCCCTGTCTGTGTTCCCTGTGGCTATTTTTTCTGTTTGATTTTTTTTTTTTTTTTTTTTAAACTGGCTTCATGGAATGCACCTTGATAAATTTTAGAGAAAAATCTGCTGTTCGTTGGCAACTATTTGACTTGCATGGTTAAATAAATCCATCTCAGTGCTTTGGTAACATAGGCAGTGCTGCCCTGTGGTGTTCCCAGACTCCAAAGTTGTAACCTTTTTGACATCCTTTTTTGCATATCTTATTTATGGCTGGAAGTCAGAGCTACCTTTTTTTAAAAGAACAGGGCATAGCGTGTGTGGGACTCAGGCATGAGCAATTTCAAAAGCCAGCATGGCTGGATACAGAGTTCTATGAAGCAAAATTGAAATAGCACTTGTTACCCTGCTGAAAGATGGAAGATAGCAAGTGGCCTGCTCACTCTGATTGGTACTCAAGTGTCTATACTTTGTGTTTAAGCAACTGTCAGTTTTGATAGAGACCTTCCCCCTCAAATCACAATGCTGGCTGAAAGAGATAGATTTGAAATAAATATGCTGTTCATAGAAGAAATTCAGGCCTCTCTATGTCCAAACATGCATTGTGCACTGGAAGAGAAATGCAGTGTGGAGTCCAGGGTTACAGTGAGGAACAGGGAAGGAGATGGGGGTTGGATCTGAACTGGTCTAGAGCACTTTGCAAAGTTTGCTAAAAATATACCTCCCAGCTAGAGCTCTTGAGCAATAAAGTTGTTTCCGAGGCTGATGGCATAACTTTTCATCCCTCTTCTGGTTTTCTTTGCACATCTGCTCTGTGTTTGGAGCAGAGTAATAAAATTACACAGTTACAACAATGTTAGCCCAGTTGCTGTTCTGTAGTGTACCGGGTTTACTCTCTCCTCTCATACTGTCAGTCCCTTGAATAGCCACACTGGACCAAAAGATTGTTATCTTAACTAATTACATGAATGGCAGAGCTGTGCCATGGGCTAGCCTCAAAACAGTAGGCAAATCACAGAAGGTGTTTTAAAAAGCACCAACTTAGGAGCCTGAATTCTAAAGGGCTAATAGAATGACAGCCTATAGATTAAGATGATGGGGAGTGCAGAGTATCTATTTTAGGCCTTACACTTGCATTGGAAGAAAAATACTGGTTTATCTGTCGTACACTTGTGATGCTCAAGTGTTACAGGAGCTGGGTAAATTTTAGGTCAGTAAATGTTAGTATTTATTGTATTAGTAATGGCTATATTGTGTTTTCTCTTAGACCATTAATAGCAATTAGAATGTGGATTTAAAACAAAATATAAGGATGTGCAGTTGTACATTTCCTTGTTACAGGACTGACATGACATTGACAGCAGCTTAGAAGATTCTATCTGCACAAAGTGACTTTGATGATTGACTGT
The DNA here is from genome assembly GCA_034782735.1 of Sagittarius serpentarius. Classification (NCBI taxonomy): domain Eukaryota; kingdom Metazoa; phylum Chordata; class Aves; order Accipitriformes; family Sagittariidae; genus Sagittarius; species Sagittarius serpentarius. The sequence goes on from JAVKLA010000081.1 coordinate 19,720,086, forward strand.
CTGCATTTAACAGTTGCTGCAAGGCTCTTTCCTCCTTCAACCTGTGAGCAGAAATGCTGGGTTTTTTTATAAATTGATGCTCAACCAACTGGTTCTGTCATTTGTAGGATCAGTGATGACATGAAGCTGACTGACCTGGAACTGGTCAGGCTGGCAAACAATATTCAAGAGTTACTTTATAATGCCTCTGATATCTGCCATGATCGTTCAGTCAAGTTCCTCATGGCAAGAGCAAAGGTAAGGAGCTTGGGTCAGACTGCTGTCGGTGTCTCAACCCTAATGAGAATTTATTCCCAAGTTACTGGTTTAATGAGTGCGAGTTCTGAAATGGCTTTCTCAATTGAAATTCAGTAACTGTTCTTGCTGCCACAGGTGCTTGCTGTTAATGCCCAGAGCATGCAAGCATTAATGTATCATGTCATTTTAAGGCAATGTGGGTTTCTGCTACTTTTTTTTCCTTTTTAATATTCTGATCTGCTGTCTTTGAAGCTCCATGCAGAGAATGCATATCTATGACAAGATAGCTGCTTGCACTGCAATCTGCCTTCTCTGTCCCATGTAGGGTTAAATAATGTGCCTCTTAAAATACTAGTAGCCCTCAGACATGCTGACTAGTTATTTCTTTACATCTGCATTTTTGTGGTGCTACGTCTCCTTACAAGGGTTTTCTTTGCCTACAGGATGGCTTCCTAGAGAAGCTGAATTCCAACGAGTTTGTTGCTCTTTCTCGCTTGATGGAAGGCTTTATCTTAGATACTGAGCAGATCTGCGGCAGGAAGAGTATGTCTTTGCGAGGAGCACTTCAGAGTCAAGCCAATAGATTTGTGAATAGATTCCATGAAGAGAGGAAGACAAAACTAAGGTATCTCTGGGTGGAAGATCTTTGTGTTGTTCTTACATGAATAATTTTATCAATCATATGCCAGGCAAACAATCTTTTGTTGCCTAGAACACTAGTAAGCCAGTTGTACTTAAGAGCAGGGGGTGAAAAAAATGCATTAAACTCCAATTATTTTCAATTGGTTTAGACCTTTACTGTTTTCATAACATTTCTTCAAACTGGATTGTTCTACAGTTACCTAAATAAGGACAGTAATAGACACAGGAAGCACTCAAGACTGACAGTGAAGGGCAGGACTGATCTGTCTCAGGGATTAATTAACTTCAGGATAATTCACTTCCAACTGTTTTTTAAAAAAAGGACAAAACCAAACCCAAAACAACAACAACAACAACAAAAATACCCAACCCAGAAAACCTCCTACAAAACCCAACAATTTGAAAAACAAACCAAAATAGAACAAAAATCCACTTGGGGAACAACCTTCCCAGTAACATACATCAAGTCTTTTTGCTCTCATCCATCAAAAGCTCTTAAAATTCCAGTATTTACACATTACTTCAGTGGCAGTGATCTCATAAGGATCTTTATGGCCTAGTGTAGTCTTTTGTCCTCTGTGATAGATTGAATGAACAAATTGTGAGATCTCTAGGCCAACATGGTGTTCTTCGGTTTTGCTACTGCCAGTTGTTGGGCACCTATTTCTAATGAAGATGAATAACATACCATTTTGGGCTACTGGCTTTTTTTAAATTACTCTAGTTTTGATTCCATAGCATTACAAGCAGGAGAAGCGTCAAGGCATTTCCTCATCCTCCTCTCTTTTGTGTTTATAACTAGCCTACTTTTGGACAATGAGCGCTGGAAGCAAGCTGAAGTTCCTGCCGAGTTTCAGGATCTTGTAGATTCAGTGTCAGATGGCAGAATTTCTCTCCCTGAAAAAAAACCAGCAGGTGTGTATCTTGCAGTCTTACTGTTAACTGAATTTATTATCAGTCATTATTTATTATCAGCTATTCAGTGTTGATGGACATGTTCCCATGTCACTCTTGAGTTTGCTTGCTGTCTTCTGAGGGGATCAGAAAGAAGGTGATACTTTTTTTTTTTTTCCTGTTACTGATGTCGAAACTTCTTCTGCTAACCTTTTAAAGATTTTTTTTTTTGTATTTTTTTGTGTTTTTTTTTTTTTTTTTGAAAACCCATTTAAGTGTTAGCACAGGGAGGGAGCTACTTTTTTATATAAGTATTCCCGGTGTAGAGGCTTACAGTCTTTGCACAAATTCAGTCTTTCTCAGAACGTACCGCTGAAGCATTGCAAGGGACCGAGGAGCATGTGTGTGTGCTCAGTCCCCCTTGTGTTAAACAAAGCTTGCTCCTTCCCAAAATTTCAGCTGCCAGTTCTTCCAATGAAAGGCAGCATGTTATGTGGCTGTTCATGGAAGTGAAAACTCATGTACATTCAATAATTTACCTTGCCACAGAAACCTCATTTGACCTCAGACAAGTCACTTTTTTCTCCTTGTGCCCCAGTTCCCCGTGTGCAAAATGGGAATGCATAATGCGTTCTTACCTTGTGGGGATACTCATCCAATATTGCAGTGATGAATGTGTGTGAACAGCTACAAGAGGAAGAAAACATACATAGAGGGGAAGTAAAATGGCAGTAGATGAGAAGGAAGAAAACGCAATAATGGAGAAACCCCAATCCCTCCAAAGGAATATAGCAGATACAGAGAGCATATTAGAGAATAATCACTCCAACTATGGAACATGACACCAAAATATGCTCATCAACCATTGCTCTTAAAATAAGCTCATGCAGCTTCCTTCAAGAAGATAGGAAACTGGTGGCATCAAATTTAGCATGAAAAGCTGCATCAGTAAGAGCTTCTACTATGAAGCCTGAGGAAGAAGTGGTTTGAAGATGAAATATTAACATACACAGCAAATCATCTGAGAATGTATAATAGAAAACCTAGTGACTTTATCTGCTTTTCTTCTTCTATTTGTAACCTGTTGTATTTGGTGTTTCTAAGTCTGTAATGACTGTGGGACTTTGGGGGATTTTTGATCTACAATCCCAGCAGATAATAAAGTAACTTTATGGATCGTAATAATTATGATGGGTGACCAACTATATAATAAATATTGTAAAAGAGAGCAGTGCTCCAAAGATCATCGATTGTGGTTTTTTCAAGCCTTAGCAAGTAAACACTAGATTTTTAGAAATTAACATTTTTGTACTTGTTTTTAGTTCAATTCATGCCTTTTCTTTTCTTGCTAAAACGTCTAGCTACCGAAGAAAGAAAGCCAACTGAATTCCTTATTGTTGAAGGACAAAAATATGCAACAGTTGGGTAAGATGCACTCTTTTCTCGTAGCAGTGGGTTAGTTGGCAAGAACTTTGGAGTAGAACTGTGATGAATACTAACAGCTTTAGCAATCTTATTTAAATACCACCCTCCTCCTTCCACAGACTAGTTTCTCTTTAGTTCCCAAACAGTTATAAAACACTGCAAGCTCCTCTGTACATTAATATGCTGTTTCTTCTCTGAATGACTAGGTTGAAATTTATGGCTTCATTTGAATGTTGGGGGTTTTTTCCAATTATTTCATGAAAACATAGTCATGAAAATACAGGTTTGTCTTCATAGAACACTGCTGTTATTTCTTGCAATATAGGTTATCTCTGGCAAAATCACAGAATCATGGGATAGTTTGTGTTGGAAGGGACCTTTTAAAGGTCATCTAGTCCAACCCCCCTGCAATGAGCAGGGACATCTTCAACTAGATCAGGTTGCTCAGAGCCCCGTCCAACCTGATCTTGAATGTTTCCAGGGATGGGGCATCTACTACCTCTCTGGGCAATCTGTGCCAGTGTTTCAACACCCTCATCATAAAAAATGCCTTCCCTATATCTAGTCTGAATCTACCCTCCTTTAGTCCTTTGCCCTATTGCTACAGGGCCTACTAAAAAGTCTGTCCCCATCTTTCTTAAAAGCCCCTTTTAAGTACTGAGAGGCTGCAATAAGGTCTCCCTGGAGCCTTCTCTTCTCTTCTCCAGGCTAAACAACCTCAAGATACACGAGACCACTACTGAATGATTGCTTGTCTTATTCAGAATAAAAAATAAGATATGGGCTATCTCAGAAGCTGCATATGCTATTTCTTGGTATCCTGATTGCTTTGGATTGGAAAGTAGTTTCTTAAAGCTGGTTATATCAAAGACATTTTAAAATATGATACTCACATACTTCTTCCATTTAAAAGCAAGCTGTGTTTCCAAAGACTGTGAGACTTAAGCATTAAATATGCATGAGAGTGTTTTTGGGGAGGGAGTAAAACCTGAAGATCTCACTCCCCAGAGTCCTAACATCAATTTACCCCAAACTTAAAAGTTCTGATTTACATAATGTCTTTGACCAGCTGTCATTTTATAAGTTTCTTCATGATGATGCATCATTGTTCAATTAGAAACAGAAGCTGATGGCTCAGAATTTCTGTGCTAGCCAACTGATATCACTGCAAAAGAGCATTTCAGGTCGAGTAGGAGCATTTGAACATACTTTAAAGGATAAAATTTACTTAATAGCTGATGTGTTTGATAATCCATCTCTGCTCATTTGAAACTTGTTACACTTAGCTTTGTGAAGCAATTGTCAGCTTCATGTTGGTGCAAGTACTTGTTTCAGTTCTACAGACTTCTGCATACAGTTTCATTGTATTTAATCAAATAAAATGCATTCATGAAAAAAACCCTAGATGTTCTCCAAAAATTCTCCAGGTGTTTGTTTTAAGTTGATTGTGCATCATCTTTCTGCACTCTATTGCCTGAAGGAAGAAAGAGATTTAACTTTTTGAAATGTTAGAATAATCTACTCTAAACATTTAATCTTGCCTTAGTTTCCCTGCCTTCTGCGTATTTGAATTCAAAGGAGTGTACCTGCTCTTTGTGGAGCTGCCTTAATTCCATCCAGTAGCTCCCAAATTCTCCAGTGCCTGCTGAATTCAGGGGAAATTACAGGTGTTGAGCATCTTTGAATATTTGGTAGTTTCTTCACAGCTGCCTTCTGTCTTTGTGACTCCTTAGCATTCATTACATCCTTTTCAATGGTGGCTGTTGTCTACATTCTGTGGATTTTTATACTTGCTCAAAGTTTGTCAGAATTACACAGCAGTACAAGAAAGGAGCTTTGGATTTTTTGTCTCCTGCCAACGACTGTGTGGAGACTGCTAGTTCCACAGTAGCTTTTTTTGGAGATTAAAAAGTTACACCAATGAACTTCAGAGACCTTCTGTCATATATAAGCACTTTTTCCATGTGCCACCCTGTGGAATGGGTATTCTTTATAAGCAGCTCTAGGTATATCGTCTTTTATGTTTTACTTCTACTTTCAGACCAGTTAGTGGGTTTATTTAATGCTATAATCTCTGGCATCAGGTAGCTTTCTATCAACACAATTGGCCTGTGTTTTATTTTTCTGCATTTTCTGTGCGCTGAGATGATATATTTGGCTGTTTCCTCTCTTGTAGGACAGTATTGCTGTTAATAAGAATAATCCTTGAGTACTGCCAGTGTGTGGATAGCATTCCTTCCATCACCACTGACATGCTTACCCGCCTGTCTGATTTACTGAAGGTATGACTCCAAATGTACCATCTGTGCTCATCAGGGGTATTCAGGGTGAAGAATGTCTTACTCTCTGTAATGCTTCACGTGCTTTTATGATTTCATATAAATGATATAATTGTCTAGAAATGATTGCATTTGTTACTGTGCCATAAGGTAGCCTTTTAAGCTAAGGGCATTAAAGGTGCAACTTGTTGCATGAATTAAGTTTGGGAAGTCTGTCTTTTGTCTTGTTCACCTGGAGTATTGGAAATCCCATCCAGCAGTGTTTGTCATAGCTGCCTGTCCTTCAGGCTGGGTGTAGGATTAATGCTGCTGAAGAAGCAGCAGTTTGATCCCAGATGCCACAGAGATGTATCTATATTCAGGAAAGAAAGGAGTCCCTTGGTTTTTACAAGTCAGTAGAGGTATAGCCAGTAGAAGCATGAAAAATAGTATGGGATGAAGCTTCTGTTTGTAAAATGTAAAGATGATGAAAGACCTTTTTGTCATTTATTTCTCACTAGGGAAGAGGAAAGCTGGTAAAGCACAGATACTGCAATAATATAAGTAAACAATAATAAGAAATAATTTTGTATATATTTATATAGGATCCAAAGCCTAGCAGTTAATTTATTTCAAGGTTTTCGCTTGTGTCTTTGCCTGCAAAGGTTATGTCAGATATTACAGTTCTGAACATAAGCATAACTGATAAAAGATGAACAAACTCTACTCTCCAAAAGCATATTTTATATAAGGTGAGGGACTGGGAAGGGAAAACACACCCTAGGAGATGGACCTTTAAATAATCTTCCTGTTGATAGATCTTGTCTGAATAACCAGATGCAGAAACAGTCTTCCCTGCAGTCATCGTTCAGATTCATCCACAAATCTGCCCCTTTGAAAGCACTATGTAAGGCAAATCAGTCAGTCTGGGACTGGGGATGCCCCTCTTCACTTCTCCTTCTCCAGCTGCTGCTTCACTCAAGTCTTGCATCACCTTTTTGCAGGCAGACAGAATAGCAGCAGATGCCTCAAACTTGGCCAGATTTGCATCTCTGTATTGCTTCTCTCTCCCTGCCATATCTGGTTCTAGCTTTGTCATTTGCGTTTTATTCCTTGGTATTCAAACACCGTGTGCAGTTTAATTATTGTATTTCCTATCTGGCAGCAAGGTGCCATCAACTGGAGAGATGACAAGAACAGCTAGCAAAACTACAAGCTCATTTATTACACTTTGAACAAAATAAGACCCACTCAAGGTGTCCTTGCAGGTCACTACGCTTTTTGTTTGACAGCTGTCGGCTAGCAGGCTTTGAAGGTACCAAGAGCTAGTCTTTATTGTGATGGAAATTGCAAAATGTTCCCAGGTAATGAAATTCTAGGCCATTTTGAAATGTGGCTACAACCAGAGTGAAGTGATACCTGTGTATGGACAAAACCATGATCATAATTACTGGAGTTGTTTAGTTGGTGCAGATAAGAGAAGGCTTGCAGCCATGGTGCCGGAATGCAGAAATGCTTTCCTCCAAGCAGTCACAAGGAGGGGGTATTGCTCTTTTGATGTTTCAGGCATGCTGCTTCCTTGCTGCTTTGTGTGCAACAGGCTGTCCGGTAACTGAGTAATAGCCACAAAAGGCAGGGGGAGAATAGAAGTGTCTGTAATCCTTTATAGAGCATGTTTTCAATGGTCTGCCACGCAGTCAGTGATTTGGTGCTAACCTGAGCTAAATACCTCAGAGGAGCTTAGGCTGTGTGGGATATATCTGCCTTTGGCTCAGTGGATCTACTTCTAAAGTCCACCAGGAGGCATAAGAAAAGGTCTTGCTTTTCAGGAGGAGGAGGTGAAGTGAATGTCAAGACAGTTTCAGACCCTGACTTCTGTCTGAGAGCAGAGTAGATTATGACTCTCTCAGGTCAGGGGCCACACGTAGCTCAGGTTCAGTTTGTGGCACTAGGTCTGGGTTGCTCTTCTGGCTGCAGATACACCACTCTGGCAGCCCAGAGTGGATGTGTGGGGTTCACAGTGTATCCTCTGTGGTCCTGAGTTTTGTGACTGATACCAGGCAATAGCCAGAAAAATTTCCTGGTTTTACTCAACGAGGGTTGAAATTTTTGGTTTGTTCTTGTGTTACCATGAAGCAGGATTGTGCCCCAAAATAGAAGGAACTCTGTGTGAGGGAAATCCTCTGTGTGGCAGGCACAAGTTGCAGGGCAACCTTGTCACAATTTCCTGTGGATCTTTCCTCAGGGGCATGAGAAAGGGTCAGCTCTCTGTAGGTTTTGTCTCCCGATTTCCACCCCAGTGTCAACAGGACAGTTCTGTTCAAACATGAGCCCTGGGACTTCTGCTCTTCATTCAGTGCAGGAATCGGGGACAACAATGGCTCCTCCGTCTCTACTGCATCACCCAAGCCAATCTAGAATATCTGGTGTCTCAAGATGGGTGATGGAGTAGAATTCCAAAATAAGACAGAATATGCTAACAGGAACTATCTTACTGTCCAGAGACTTTGCTGGCCTGTGTGCATTTAATGATAACTTCTTTTCTCCTGGAACTAAGGTAGGAAGATCAAGTCATGAGTTGCCCCCTATACCTGGAATTCTTACAGAATTGGTTTTTGATGTGGCTTAACATCTTCTGTGCATCATTTCTTAATCTCAGTATTTTATAGTATTACAAACAGATTCAGCCACATGAGCAGCAGTGAGTTTCAGTGCTTTCAAGTTTTCTTTAACATCAGCAGTGGGGAAGGTCTAGAGCCAGAGCAGAAACTCATTCTTTTTGTATTTTCCATTCTGATATTACACTTTTCTACTCTACTTAGCAAAACTAGTGAGATCCTTACCCTTCACTCCATCCAAGGTCCTGGTTTGAGAAGTAGATTTTAGAAATTTCTAGTACAAAGCTGTTCTTGTGTATGCCTTTGAAAGTAATGCTGAACATAGCTAGTTTGCAGCACGTCTGACTTCCTGCTTTTCTTTCACACTGAGAGAAGCCTCACCCAAAGGTCTCATAGAGAAGCAGAAATTAGTCCCTGAATTGAAATCACTGAGTAGCTGACTGTGTTTTTAATAGCAGTATTTCTACTTCCCTTTGCTGAAACACTGCCTTGAGTGCTTTAGTGTAAGCTGAGTCAAAAAATACCATGGGCCGGTGACTACTGAGAGGGGTGAAAAAGTTCCTTTTGTCTTACTAGTTAAGTCATGAACTCTTCTGTAGTAAGGAGTATGTGAAACTCTGGTACTGACCTTTGTAATAATCTATTTAATCTTGCAAAAGTCTATTGATGGTATTTCTAAACTGTTGTTATGTGTAGTCATTAAAGAGTCAGCCTGTATTTTCACTACCTTTTTCTTTCTCACAGTATTTCAACTCTAGAAGTTGCCAACTAGTGCTTGGAGCTGGTGCATTACAAGTTGTTGGTTTGAAAACAATCACTACAAAAAACCTAGGTATGGATTTCTATATTTAAAATGTCAAAGATTGTTCTCTTGCCTGTTAAAAACAAACACACACAAAAAAACCCTAAACACTTATTACAAGCTATGTTTGTGTTGTGGTGCTGTGCATGGAACACAGGGTGGTAAGACCTTGCTGGTTAGAGGGTAAAACATGTGTAAATGCTAGTGAATTGTCTGATTGAGGGGTGCACTAAAATCTATCAAATTCCTTTGCTGTCTGCTGGATCACTTTAAATGTAAAGCTTCACTGTGTTACACGAAGGAAACGTAAGAACAAATATACAGGTTGGCAAGTGTTCCATGAAAATGTTTTGACTGTGGGAAGGTGTAGTTACTTTTTCAGTGGTGACTTTGGCATGCTTGGGAGCTGCTTAGTGTTCAGATTTTGAGACTGGAGGTACGTAGGTAGAAGAATGCAGCCAAACCCCTGTTCTCCCCATGCATTTCGCTGAGCTGTGCTGTCCCGTCTGCCCCGTGGTGCTGTATTCTGTAACACCGTGTTCACATACAGCTCCTGCGGGTTATAACCGCATGTCAGTAATGCGCGAAATTATTTCTGCGGGTGGCTCTAAATCGAATAGTTAGTCTTTATGTGGCTGAATGTCCTGGCAGAGTCAGGTAACTTAGAGCTGTGTGTCTGTGTGCTGAATCCAAACTATGATTTGGGCTTTAGTTTCTCATTTTCAGTGTGCAGCTATTTAGCTGAATTGCCAGCCCCGAGTTACCTGCCTGGACTGCTTTAGCTGCTCTGAAAAGCTGGGGAGAACTAGGTGCCCAGTTCCATGTTACAGAAAAGTCTGACACGCTACTGGAGACCCCCGGTTTTAAACTGTCTCCTTAAATTAAGAGCCTTTGGTTGATGGGTTGAAGCAGGTGTTTGAACTTGCAGTTCCCATGTTGCAGGGTGTCCTGATCACCAGCCTGCGTTTCCCTTTTTAAAAGGGAATAGCTTGAGGAGGATGGGTTGAGAGGCTTCCCCCCAAGGGGCCATGGGCCAATAGTGTTGGAACAGACACAAGTGAGCAGAGAAAAGCTGGGTCGAGTCTTTGCTCCAGAAGGCTTGGCCAGTGTGGTGACCACGCCAGCACCACCATGTGTCCTGCTGCTGGCTCAGGCCCTGTTGGACACAGGAGAAGCTCCGTTTTGGGCATCCAGCAGGATTCCCAGTCCAGGCAGGAACAGACTCTGGGCAGCTCAGCACTGGCAGGGCAGGGTGTTTATGTACACATCCTGCAGAAAAAATATTGATGCCTGGAGAATGTGGCTGCTGAGGTTAGGCAGCTGATGAGTCAGGTCTTTTGAGATCTCTCTGATAGCTGCCTGTGCTCAGGGCTCGAAATGTCAAGTAGACACTTAAAGCCTCTTGTAAAATCAGTCCCTTAACCCGTATCTTACAGAAGCTGTGTGTGAATAGCCAGGTACTAGTCTGGTGTCTTCACTGGGTGGGTTTCCCAGTGAAAACAAATGCTTACTGTCTTTTTTTTTTTTTAATAATAAAAAAAGGCATGTTAAATTGTGTATGATCTGTTACTTATGTTAAAGGAGATACAGTCTATACAAAATGACTCTTCCTGTGTAATAATTAAATTATTTTTCTTTCCTTCTCTCGCTTCTGGATTTACAGCCCTTTCTTCACGTTGCCTACAGCTAATCGTACACTACATTCCTATTATCAGGGCTCATTTTGAAGCTCGTCTACAGCCGAAGCAGTTTAGCATGCTCAGGCATTTTGACCACATTACGAAGGTAATTCTTTTCGCATTTCCTAATTAAACACAAAGTTCGGCTTTTCAACTGTGCTCTGAAGAATATGAATGCCATTAGATAGTAAATAAAACCTGCTTTCTTCCATTACAGGATTATCACGACCACATAGCTGAAATTTCAGCAAAGCTCGTTGCCATAATGGATAGCTTATTTGACAAACTATTATCCAAGGTAATGATTTATGGAAATAATTGTACTCTCTAAATTGCAATTGGAGGTCTCATTGTATACAGTCTAGATGTTTCAAATGGAGTCTTAAACTTTCCTAATCAGGACTTGTTTGAACTTCTTTGAACTGTATAAACACAAAGCTCTGTGCTGTACTTGTCAACGTGTTTTGTCTTAACATTTGCCACCTGGGTGTCATTCGCCTTCACCCCCACAAGAAGAATTGTTCATTTACTCCCTCAGCAGTAGCAGAAATGCTTTGGCTGGCACAGATGCTCTGGTGTTTAGAAACTGAAGTGCTCTCCTACCCTCAGCAGTTTTATCCGCTGACAGCTCTTGTCTGTAGTTAGGCTGAGCGAGTTCCCGTTTCCTTTTCCTCCTGATGGTGCCTCTTTGAAAGTGAGGAGTGTGTCATTTCCTGCAGCTGAGGAAACAGCAAAAAACTGCTGAGGAGGAAGAGTTTTTGGAGGGAAAGGACCAGCCCACCTATTGGGCTTGCAGGCCTATGAACTAGAGGTCTGTGCTTACCAGTTCCTGCTGTGTAGCAGCATTAATAGCTGTCCCACGAAGTGCTCGTAATGTTCTTTGGTTTTTGAACACTCATCAGTGGAACAGGTTGATCCTGGGCTGGATCCATTCACTCTGACTCATCTCAAGGTGGAATACGCTGACAGAGACTGCCCCAAGGTGGGATCTCCTGGGCCTACAGATCTGATAGATAAAGTACACGAGCTTTTAAAGTTTAGTGTTTTGCTTTGGATCTTATGCTCTTTTGATTTTAAAAAAAAAAAAAAAAAAAAAGCTGTTCCATGAGAGAAAAAGTAATTCTTTAGTGACAGATTTGGTTGATTGGCCTGTGCCACCCCCTTCCTTGCAGGAGCTCATGAGAAGCACGGCATCTGCCTGGTGGAGCACAGGTTGGGGACAGGCTGATGGTGGCTGCAGTGAGGCAGCTGTAATGGGCAGCATTTCTGTCTTCCTGTTCCTGTTATTTTACTGTGTATTTTATGTTGTGCTTTTCCTTTTCATCTGTTTTTTGGGCCATCAGATAGTTTTACCTAAACTTAGGGGGGGGGGGAAGCCAAAGCATTTAAATTAGGATTCCCCCACTCCCTGTTGTGTTTACACTTTTAAAAACATGTTTATGCCCTTTTCTGAAGATCCAAATAGTGGCTTGCTGTTTGCCCTGCCCTAGCCCCCGCTCCCCCTCCCCCCCAAATACCTGTTCTTTGAAGTAACATGGCTTTTTGGTCACTTTACGTCTTACCTCTTGAAAATAAGACAAATGCAAGAATTTAGATTATAGATACTAAACAAGTTAGCTCACAACAAACCAGTAACACGGTTTATGTTCTTGATGGTAGTAAGTATCCTTCCCTTACCGTCCTTCCATCTTTACAGCCCATTCTCCCCTTGGGAGCTGGCACCAGACACAAACTGAGAATATTCCTGTCCTTTGGAGCTCTTAAAGGCTTGACTGAGAGTGCCTGGCTCATGTGAATACAACCCACAGAGTACAGGAGGAAAGGAGACCATGTGTTGATTTGCCTCTGTTCCTAACATACCACATAATTTGGCTCATCTTGTGCCTGAAATAATGAAATCTTGGCATTGAAGGCTGTGAAGAACATAAAAACAGGAAATTTGCAAATGGGCATGTCAGTGCAACCATGTCAGTGTGTTCTTTGTTTCATATGTTTTTGTGAGACTCCAAATAGTTCAGTGCCTTGCAGATAAAAGTGGTCACCTGCTTTAGAGGGTGTAAATCTGAATGAGTAAGCGAGCAAGTTTCATAGCCGTGCGTGTCCAACATGCTTTGAAAACAAGCATTGCACGGTCTAGAAACCTGCTTTGTAGGAGAACAAACAGTTTGGTCCAGTAGATGGGACGCTGACCTGGCAACGTGGGTAATGTGGACAAGTTACTTTTGCGTTTTCAGGCTCTGCTTCCCTCTGGGAGCTGCGTGGAACAGGAGCTGTGTTCACACAGTGCCACTGTGATGAAGCTGTGTGCTCAGCGAGGCGTTTCGCAACAGCGTGGACAGTTCCCAGCATCTGTCTGTTAACATTGACAGGGAGATAAAACAGGAACAGGGGTATTTAACAGCTATAATTAACAAGTGAAAAAAGCGTAGGTTTTTAAAAAGGGATAAATGTTCATGGAAAAAATCCAGTGCGAGTCCTTAGCTTCTCTTGGAGCTTGCTGTCTTGTGACTGTTTGGACAGAAGAACAGTAAATTTTTGTCTGATCCCTCATGATATTAAACGCTGTTGACCTTAGCTGGAGATAAAAATGGCCAGCACCTTGGAGGGCTGGAGCTCATGTTTCTTTCTGGTGCTGTTGCTTTTCCCCCGTCATGATGAAGAGTTTGATTTGTCTATAGTCATGCAAGAGCCATTGCTGCAGCTTGCCGCTTCCCTTTAGCTTTACAACATACTGGTAAATTGTAAATCATTTGTTGCCTCACTCTTGTGTCTTGAGGCACGTTGTCCCACACAGGGAGCCCAGCTCCTGGAGCAATAAGCACTATTTTTTCTGCTACTTCTCCTGTCAGAATTAGGTCATTAGTTTGGCTTTTCCGTAAAGACTTTCTCAAAATTCCCCATTTCTTTTTTTTTTCTCTCACACTCAGGCAAGCTTTGTTCTCTTTCACAATACAGGCTAGCATAAGATACAGCATCTCCTACAGTATGTTTGTAAATAATTTAGTTATAACGATTCAGCTCTTCCACAAAATTGTGCAAGGCTCTGTGGGGACGTATCACCCTACCAAACGCGACCTACCAGAGTTTAACCCAGGCCTGTGCTAGCAGAGCCTCTCCAGCAGGAACTGAAGAGCTGGCTTCACTGTTCCTGGGATGGTTCTTCAAAGTGCTTCTGAAATCACAGTCAGATCTTTCCTATCCAGGGTGGGGAACATAAGAATCTTGTTCCCTTTGTAGCAAAATCTCTTGCCATCTAGTGGTTTCTAGTGTCTTAGTTCCTGGATTTCAGTCACTGGGAGAAGGGACATTTTGTACTTTCTTTTCCAAGGTGTTTCTGCAATGTTTTTGTGGGGTGGTTTTGGTTTGGTATTTTTTAATGGCCAATATTGAGTTTTCAGGAGTTTCCATTTCTTTATGCTTTCCTTTCCTTGTCTCTTCAGAAATTTGGATGTATATGATCTTAGAGAAGTAGTTTTCTCTCATGAAGTACTTGAGGAGCGTATTTATCAGAGGTAGAATTGCTTATCTGTCACTGACTCATACAAATCTGAAGGAGAGGGCCAGCTAGCAGGCCACATGGCGTGCATCTGTGTAGCTGGCGCAGTGATTATTCTTTCTGCATCTGTAATTCTTAGGGTAATGGAACCCAACAAAAAGTAATGAGCAAAGAGAAGCAATTCAAACTAACAAAGGTGAATAGATGAAACTGTGAAATCCTCAGATTTCGTATAGCTTTGAATGTCACTGTGTGCTTATTAAGCAAGAAGTGCTAGAAGATTGTATGATGTGAGTTCTTGGCTGAAGCAGATCATGCCCAGCGACCATTTTAATTTGTGATATGCTAAATGAACCTTGATTCATGACGTCAGTAGCAACACAGGGCTTCAGGTGGCTGTTGGAAACTCTCCTATACAAACCATTTTAAAGTGGTAGAAAGAAGTAACAGGTTGTGTTTTCATTTCCAGTATGAAGTGAAAGCTCCTGTTCCTTCAGCATGCTTCAGGAATATCTGCAAGCAAATGGCAAAGATGCATGAAGCTATATATGATCTCCTTCCTGAGGAGCAAACTCAGGTGAATGTTATTTTTGAGATTCATGTAACAACTCTTGCAAATGCATGTGAACTCGGTAACTAGAGAGACTTCTGCTTTATCTAGGGGGAAAAGAATTCTTTTTTGAGCCTTTGTGAAACCCACACATTAAAGGGGTTGGCAGCAGTCACGCAGACAGCTTGGTCTGAACTGAAGTAAGTGTTTGGATGTGCAGGGAGAATGATGAGACACGCAGAAAGAACTGACTGATCCCAGCATTTTGAGCTGCATTTTAACGTCTAGAGAGGTGAATCTTCAATGAGAAATTAGTGCTGAAATTCTACACAAATGGCAACACTTTGGGGCTCGAGTACAGCCTTTTTAGGGAATTATTCTGTAATGCTGCTCAAACTTAGTGGCTTCTGAAGGTCCCTAAATGTATTATGCAGCCAAATTGTACCAGATGTGCTTTTTTCAGTATTTGCTGCAGTTATTGCCACTGCAGAGTTGTAAATCTAAGGACAGGAAGGACTGATCCAGTCACTGAATACACTAGGTTGTAGTTTCTCTTTTGCACTACGTTAAATGGTCCCTTCAAACCGTTTTTCACGCTTTCTCTTGGAAAAAAGGTTTTTAAGTGGTTATAGTACAGGAGAGAGATTTGTTATCTTCTAGCCTTAATACAAGTTGCTAGATGCTTCAGACAACAGGGAAGAAAAATTCACGCTCCAAAGAACTTGTCCACTAAGTGCAACACGTAACAAATAAGTGAGGGTGTATACTGTCCTGTGTGTTATAAATTGTATATGGCCAGAAAGATTAGGAGGCTGAAGGACTCGCAGAAGGGAAAATCACATGAATTGTGAAAACAAAACCAAAGATTAGTGATTTAAGCTGTTTGCAATGTATTTCCTTGCTGTAGGCAGTGATGCAAGCACGGGGATTGGTTCCTTACTCTGGTTCTGTGGTTTCTTCTAGATGTTGTTCTTACGAATTAATGCAAGCTACAAACTTCACCTGAAGAGGCAGCTGGCTCACTTAAATGTAGTCAATGACGGAGGACCTCTGAATGGGTACGTTTGGGCACTTTTGGTTTTTGCTGCTTTATTTAAATTAGCAGGCGCTGTTTTCTGCAAGAAAGTTGTGATTGCAGAATACAGCCACGCTCTGTGTTTTAGTATGTCCCATTTGGAGCTTTCTTACAGTAAAGGACATGTCTTGTGCCTTTCCAGGGCAACTAGGAATGCAGTCAGCTTGGTAATAGATTGGGAGTTGGGCATTGTCCTACTGGAAACCTGCTGTAGGTTTCCTCAGTTTGTGGATTGCTTTTTCTCCTTTTGTGTGACAGCAGTAGCGACAGTTTAATTTGCAAGAATTGTGTGATTCATGAAGCAGCTTTGAAAGGTGGATGATGACTCATGGCGCTAGCAAAGTAAAAATAGGAAAAAGTGGTATTTCATCTGTGCAATGGGCAGCTTCTATACAGAAACTGTTTTTACAGCAGAACTACATTTGAAACAGATTATGCTCACAGAGCTTTTCCCCTTTCCTGCCCCAGCCCAACCCTCCACACCAAAACAGGTCAGTGGTACCTCCCCGTGAAGGGTGTACCCGGCTGTGCCTAGCGTCCCACACCTCCCAGGAAAGCATACAGCCCCTTGCAGGCTGAATCCTAATGTAAGTTGGATTGTCACCTGAAACGGTGGGTTTTATAATTGTTCTTAATGACCTGGGGGTGTTTATTTGCAGCGTAGTAGGGGTGAAATTCAGTCGGCCTACCCACCGGCAAGGAAGCATTGTCTTAGGTTGAAGAACTCAGAGAAGGAAGTTTCTAAGTGTTTCAAACGTTGCTGGAATGAAGAAGAGTTTTGTTCCTGTCCCGCTTAAGCTTATTCATCCTTGTACTCTGTGAAAGAGTTCATCTGAAATGGTTTTCTGTACTTGTGGTATATTCGCAAGATAATATCCACTCGCCTTTGGTGCTTACTAAGGTATTTGTGAGCCAACAAGCTTACTGAATAGGAGTGAGGCCGCAGCAGCCCCAGCTGGAATGAGAGCGCCCAGAGTGTGCTCGGGAGTGCTTCACCCTTGGGTTTCTGGTCCTAAACGGTGTGCTGTGCGGTCTTCATCCTGCTCTCTTGGTTTTGTTCGCCGCTTGTGGTTGGATGGCCCGAATGGATCCCTTTCTGATAGGAGGGTTGGGGCAGGTGATCCTGGTAACAGACTGGTGGTGTTTCCCTGCACAGTCACCCTGACCGTCGGCTGCAGCTGGAAACAGTAATGCCCGGAGTCTCTCTCCTCCGTGGCAGCAGTTACTTACTTGAGAACACAGCCCTCGGGGAGTGCGTTGTCAGGGCTGTTTGAGAAGGGAAACATCGAACACTGGATTTCGCTTGCTGGTGTTCCAGCAGTCTTCATTTACCTAGTTTTTAACGCCCTTTTCTGATCCTCATCCTATTTTAAACTGCTTGTTTCTGTAATAATAGTAAAAATCCAGGTCTGTGAATCCTGGTTAATATTTTTAGTATGAAAATACAACTTTTATTCCTACATCTTGCTGCTTTCTAACTAGAAACATCACGATCATGTTTCTGTCATCCCCTGATATGTTTCAACAATGTATTGAGCGATTTTAACTCTGTAGAAACTGTTACAAACAATATTGCTGTTCTGCTATTTGGTTGCTTTTACATTAACCTTCTAGAATACAGAAATTAATGTTGCAATAATTAATATTCTAAGTTGCAACGGAATCGGGGATTGAAGTCAAGATAAACCTGGGATTACAGCAGGAGAATAGAGGTTTTAGAGGCCCAATCCCTGCTGAGTTTTCTGAGCTCGTCATTTGATCTCCCTTCCCTGTAACTGCTTTTACACCTAGCAGTAATCACGTACTGTCACTCCTGTAAAATAAACCACCTCCGTAGCGTTGAGTTCTGAACCGATACTTAATCTAATCTGGGCATAGTACTTGAACATGCATTGCTGTGATTGTGTGCCCAAGTCATAAGCAAACCCTGGCTGTTTTTCTGAATACTCCAGGTGGATGGGACAGGTTCAGGTGCTGATCTTGTTGTGTGTTTCCCTGCAGATTGGTTACTTCAGATGTAGCTTTTTACACTGGAAACCTTCAAGCTCTGAAAGGCCTTAACAACTTAGACCTAAACATGGCTGAAATCTGGGAGCAGAAGAGGTGATAACCCACTGGGAGCAGTCACTTGGCTCTGACAACAGACCGACTTTCTTCTAAGCAGCGTGACGACTGTGAGGTGAATACTTAAGACCGGTGTCCAAGAAAGGATGCTATTGAGAGTCGGGGAAGCTAGGCTCAGAGTGAGCTGCAGGGAGTGATCTTTTCCGTGTCCTTCAGCAAGAAACAAGTGATCAGCTGTCTGTGCAATGTTTTTTCATTCTCTCTGGAAACAGACTCAGGTTTCTTTGGACCAAATCCAAAAGAACACATAGCTGTAACACAGCTGTAGTTGTCTAGAATGCTCTGTATATCTTTATATTAAAAAGATGCTTTGCATTTCTTCTAGTGCAATGAAATTCACATGGTGTCCCACCTTATTTAATGATGGTACAATATAAAAATCTTGCAATTGGAACTCTGTAGAAAATGTTTTTCTCTATGAAACTATGCTGTTCTAAAATTTATTTTTTTACAGAACTTTATATAAATAAATGTCTTTTGATTGCTTGCATATAGGATTCAGATTTGTTAGGGAGCAGTCCTGTTTCAGGGGATTTCTCACAGCTGGGCTCTAAACTGCCATCTGAAGATACAGTTTTCTAACGAATTCTCAGTTCACTGAAGCCATTCCCTACAGGATAGAGTTGTGAGATGACCGTCGTTAGCAGTGACAACCTACCAGTGGAATTTGAAGGTAGGAAAAAGGCTGGTGTGGGGATGGTTTCCTGCAGCTGCCCAACCCTGGAGGAGGCATGGCCACTGATGGCAGTGTATGGACCAGGAGTGTTGCAGGATTTTGCCAGTTGCTCCATGGTTCTAAAGGCAAAGCCATGTGTATAAAGACAGAGGGCGATACAGAAAATGGGGCAGGAAGAACTTTAAAGTTTTTAGGCTGCTTATGAAAGGTTGCACAATTAAGGAAGGTGCAACTGAAATTTAATTTATTTAAGAGTTTTTAATACTACCTTTTAAGACTGGATGCTGCCAGTACTAAGTAAAAGTGCCTGTGTATTTCACCTCACACCTCTTTACCTAACCGTAGTCCGAGTGCCTAACCCTGTGATGATTATGTACGATGGAATGGTCTACAGTGTGTGCGTGTGCCAATGGTTTCTTCAGACAGGCATGCTTATCTGTTAGAGTAACAGATGTCATTAATTGTCAGTCAAAATAAAGCTATAAAATCACAGTTGTTTTTAAAGACCAACTTCTTTAATGATACATACCAGTGTTATACTAAGCTTATAAAATAAAGTTGTCTGCATGTCAATACAGGAGAAAACATTAAGAAATCAATAGTGATCAGGACAGGGATTTCAATTCCTGTACAAATTTAGAAACAACGCGAGAGAAGATAAATTAACATACATGGCTGTGACAATATGAACATGGGTATAGTCAACATGATCCATTTATTGAAAAAAGAGGGCAGATCAAGGATTAAGATATTAACAGGAGATCCAGTCTTAAAGGGGATGTGAAAGAGCAAACACCATACATGGATACTGAGGCATTTTTCTCAAGTATTAGATTCTTTGGGTGAGTTTGGAACACCAATGATTCCCACTCTCACGATACAGAAAGGGAGGTATTGACAGCCTTACCCCAGTATTTGACATACAATTGGGAGAGGACATCCCACTTGTAGTTTGGGAGGCTTGAAGAGGGCTACAGGTAGGGATAGGTGTGAGCACATGAAATACAGGGGTTTTAACAGCCTGTTTAGCAGTAGTGAAACTTTTGGTTTTCAACTGTGCCTGCACTTATACTTCATAAAAAGTCACGAGTAGCTAACTGTGTTGTCCCACATGTATTGCTTCACAGCTTTATTTCTGCAGTTACAAGCAATTCAAAACTACTAAATGTTAGAGGCAAGCCTCTTAACTTCTTATCAAAGAAGATCTGTCCATCTTACCGCAAGACAAACAGTATTGCACTTCAAGGTTATATTAACTGAGTTACAGAATCTCTTTAAGGACTGAAGCATTACTTATGCACATCCATTGCGCTATGTGTCTGCTTAAAAAGATAAGCAAGAGAAATTAATTTAAAATTAATACTGCAGGGTACTGTGAAGATGACAAAGCATAGGCCCTCTGTGTACTTATGTTTCTAATGCTTAAAATGTTCTTCCATTACGAGGCTGGTTTAGCACAGCAGTCTACGGAACCGGCCGTGCCCTCTCCCTGACTCAGTGGTCCAGGATCCGAAGATTGCCAGATACAATTTTGTTCTCAAGTAGAGCTCCAGCAGGGATGTCAATTCTGTCGCCGTGATTTGCAATGATGATAACTGTTCCCTGGATTTACAGAAGAGAAAACAAGTGATTAGAAACTTTATATTAACTGTTGTCTTGGAATGAGTGAGAGTAGTGGTGTCTGGAGGACCAGTTAGGTGTCAGCTGTAACACAGCCCGATCCCGGGTGCATTTAGTGGTATTGTTTCTGCACAGACTCTTGCCCCCCACCCCCACAACAAAGGTTGTTCAACAAGCAAATCTTGGAAACACTGTAATTACCAGCATACTAGATACTATCAGCTTACAAGCAGAGCTGATGCCTTCTTTGAAGATGCTTGCTTTTAGGTGGGAAAAATGTTACCCACGTCAGTATGTCATGGCACAGCTCACCACTACAGCCGTAAGGCAAATACACAAAAAGAGCTGGGCACAGATACGTGTGTGTGAGTGTGCAGTCTGGTAATAGCCTAAGCCAGGTCAAGTGCTGGTTGTTGCAGCCCCACCTTGCACCACTCTGCATCGGCAGTTAAACTGCCCTAGACTGTTACAGGGCCATGACAGTGTGCTGCTCAGATCGGCCAGATCCTAAGGAAGAATTTGAGAGAGAAACTAACTTGCTCAACTTCAATGTTTACTAATAAATCAAGAACCCCAAACTGATGAGAAGAGGCCTGCAGCTGTAAGGCCAGCCTGGGAGGTGAGGTGGTACATGCCTTGTAGAGCTGTAGGTTAAAGATGTAAGCATCATTTTGAACACAGAGTCATGAGGTCTGTGCTGTTTTCAAGGTTCACAGATAAACCTCTGCTCTCCCTGGGACTACAGAGAGAAGCAGCTATAGCGGTAACACCTTGCACTCCTCCATAAGGCTCTCTGTTCAGTCTGGGCCTCTGCAGTCCCTGGGCCAGTTACTTAATTCCTAGGAGCGCTTCCACAGACTGTGCGTAAGGGCACTGACTCAGGCAAGATCAATCACCAAGGAGCAGAGATCAGTCACGTTTATTGCAGGAGCATCCCAATTACACACTCACCTTTAATGAAACATTCTTCCCAAATGTAACATCACCTGAAACCGTGAGATGATCCAGCTCTAGCATATCTGGAATACTTTCAAACCTCCGCAGGTAATCTTGAACCTTTTGGAGAGGGGAAAGAATAGAGACAGTTTTAAATCCATCTGTGGATTAAGACAAGTGTGACAGCCTCTTGAAAACTCCTTTCGGGGACCTTTCTAGAATCTACATCTGACACTGTATGAGCTGCTACTTTGAAAGCAATGTGGTGTTGTCACTTCTGTCAGCAATAACTACGAGAAACCGTAAGGGCAGTATCCCACCAAAGTGGGGTGAGCTCTAGAGAGCACACACAACCCAATTCACCTTCTCTTTCCTCAGCTGACAGGGTAAAGCAGCACCTGACAGCAGTATGACATTATGCACACATGTTAAGTAGTCTGTATTCTAACAGCCTAACAGTGCTTTACAAAGAGCAAAAGGGAATGCCCAGGTGGGCAGAGGTCAATAAAGTAAACCTCACTTTTAACTTATTTATTGCTATGGACTGTATTCAAAGAGATAAAAACAAATTATAGGATTTACCTTTGTGAAAGAACTTCCCAGTTTGACAAGAGGCACTGTTGGAAATTCACGCTTCTCACTCATCGTTAGAGATCCAGCATTAAGGCTATACAAATTGGACATCACAAGCAGGAGATCTGACGTGGTCTTAACAGGCAGAAAACGACTACGAGGTACATTTATCCCCAGAGAGTTCTCAAAACTCTTAATAGCAGCCCCAACTGCAGTCTCCAACTGGATAACATTCAAGCCTCCATCCAGAGTCTGGAAGAGAAAACTCAGGTAAACACACCCAGCAGGTAACAGCACTCGGCACTAGAGACGAGCCTAAGTCAGAGCTCTGCAGTTACCGAGAGACTGGCTCCTTTTTGAAGACAGCAGTCCCTGTTCAGTTACCTAGAAACTAGCAGTTCTTGCGAGTTTGTTTCCTCTAGAATCTTCCTAGCTGATTACCTTTGGGTTAACAATGATCTCCATGTCAATAGCGTTCTTCTCTTGCAGCCTTTTAATCGCAGACAGAGCGATCCACAAATTGTTGGTATTGAATATTTTGAATTTTGACACAGACTTGAATTCATCCACGTGTGCTTTTGGGACCTGAGCTATCTCCACCAGCCTCAGCTTGTTTTCGTATTGCGTAAGCGTGCCACCCTGCAAGGGTCAAAGAAAAAGTTTTAAGCCCTGTTCATGAGGTGCCAGAGAAACACCCCCCTCACCCCAAAGAGACGCACTGTTTTGTTGGCATTTGAAGTTGAACCTCAGTGAAAACATGCTGCTTGTGTTCAGCTACCAGGTTACTAATTACAGACTAGGTTTAAAGTACAGTCAGAACTGTCAAATGATCGTGTTTCAGCACTCCAAGACAGTTAATTCTTTTACTGAAAGTTGCTGAGACTCTTTTGCAAGTGCTGCTGTTGTCAAAAATCACCTTCAGCAGTACTTTGCTAGATTACAAAGCAAACTCTAAATTAAATCTAACAGTGCTGTATTTGTGGCACACACTTACTGGAGAAACAAGTGGTACTTCAGTAACCTGAACTGTATTCTTACAGCGCATTTCTGTGGTTTTATAGGACTAAGTCAGAGCTCTCTTAATAGCTAATGAATACAGAGAAAATCATGTTTCCTCCCCATCCTCACATTTAAAAGAACAGAGACAAAGTACAGTTACAGGACAAGCATTACTGCATGCTAGAAGTACTTGATAGCTGCCATAAACATCTGTCAGGTTGTTAAACCTGGACTTTGTGCAAACTCACACGGTTAGGGCAGGAGCAGACTGGCAGCCAGGCCAAGCTGAGTTGTGCAATGCACACCTTGACAGCTGCTGGGTAAGTACCTTAGGCAGTGTTCAGTCAGTAGAGATAGAACTGCTGTATCCCACCCCTCAGAGCTGTGCTTTAACCATCTCCAGACTTCTCCCCTGTGCAAGTGATAGTTTGGAGAAGGTAGGGCGGTTGTGACCTGCACCCTGCAGAAATCACTTGTGTTTTCAGTGATCAGTCAAAACCAGGCTGTCCTTGTCTGCTGTTGCCCAGAACCTAGATCCAATTTTTTCCCATGAATTAGAACTTCATAAACTTTTGTGCATCTCAAATTAGATCACAGCTGATGTGTTAAATGGTGCCTAAAACAGCTACAAGAAGATTTAACGTATGTCTGAATTCATGCATACAGAAGAGAGAAGAGGCTGAGATTTCCACCAACATGCCAGGCATTCAGACAGACTCGCACACCTATCGCCCTTTACCTTCACATCCGCCCTCGTTTTGTTTGTGACTTCCATGACAAATTCACAGCGTTTTCCATTGGGTGGGTTCATAAGATGATTAAGAATGTACAGGTCCACAGTGGCACCCAAGTTATCTATATTGGATACAAAAATATATTCCTTCCCCTCTCCGATAAGGTTATCCAGCAGACCAGAGTTATAGAAACTGGCATAGATATCTCCGTGGCCTGGGGGATACCAGCACTCCGTATTCTCTCCTGAGTAAGATACATCCTTGGCTATTGGCAGCAGAGTTTCCTTGTTAATTCTAGGATATCTGGGAAGACAGTGGGTTTTGTTAAGTTCTCACCAATGTCAGACTAGCATAAAGAAAAACAAAATGCAGTAGTAAAGGTGCAACTACACGGGCTTTTTCATACAGCTTTTGAAGGTATGCTTTCTACGTTAGTGTAAGCACTCTGAAATGAAAGACCCATCCAAATACTGAGCTATCACTGAGAAGCTACAGAACGCAATCTCACATTCAAGGGTCTAAAGTTGCAGTTCTCAGACCATGCTGTAAAACAGCTTTACGGTGACATGCAGGTTCAGAGCATGCCAGGCACGCCTCTGACATCATCAGCCACTGTAGAATTTGTTCTTGGTAAGGAAGCCATGTTCTGTCTCCCTCCAGAGCCCAGGTACCCTAAAAGCAAACTCAGGAATCAAGTGGCCAGCATCCATTACACCATTATTCCCACATTTCTTAGAAACTGTGTCCCTTACCACCCCACCCCCACCCCCTAATTTTAATTCATTGCCTTTGACTCTGCTTAGCACCCTGATGTTTCAGTCTTTCAAAGAGGCCCAAAACAGAGACCGAACATGGTTACAGAAGACACTATTGCTATCTCAGCATCTCAAACTAAAAACCCACACCATTTGGAGTATGGAGAAATGCAAGGTAGTTTTTCTTTTCACCCCAAGTACAGAAGTTTTTTGATACCTGCTTTGATTAAAAGTATATATCTTCACACGGCTGTGACTGTATTTCTGCAAGATTTTCTTTGTGTCGTCATCAGTGTTGAAGGAATTCATGAGAACAAGAGGAACATCAGTGTTGTAGGATTTGTTTAAATGCTGAGACAGGAAAGAAATGGTAAATTCAGCATGTATTATTAGCTTTAACTCCTGACACCTAAGATTTTGGGAGAAAGAGATTAGACAAAACAGACTGGAAGTAAAATCCATGAGAGAGAGATGCGCTTATGCTGACAGAAAGGATAATAAATCAGGTAAAGGAAAACAAATCCTTTTAAGTAATAAGGATAAAGCCCACATTAAGGTATAATCAATCATTGTTTTTAAATCTGCATCGAGATTTAAAATTTGAAAAGCATGACACCACAAAATGATTATTTTAAGTTTTATGTTACTGTTGATTACAAAAGGCATGTTTTCCCTCAAATTATTAAAGTCTGTCAGGGTGAAGTTTTAAAACCTCCTCTGCACAGCTAGCACTTTTGAGCCTTCTTGGCAGGCTATGAGATGGACAATAGTATTAAGAGTACATAATGAATGAAATGTCACCATGTTAATTATTTGGGAATCTACAGAATGGAGCTGAAATACGCAAGAGCATTTTGTTACATGCACAGCACAGCAAAGGCAAAAATCAGAAAACATGACAGCATTCCACCAAAAATAAGAGTGTGCAGAAAAAAAGATACTTCAGTGAGTTTTAAGGTTTATCAGATCGCCCTCATCTGCTGGGGAGCATTTGGGATCATTATCCTCTAGTAGCGTCTGAGACTTCCACAATGACCCTTTTGAGAAAGTGCCCGAAACACCAAAGGATTAAGACTGCGTTAGCTGGATATAAATTTAAGCCTGCTATAGAACTAACACACATGGGAGAGTCACTCCAAACACACACCACACTGAGGCAAAAATCATTGGAGCTCCAGAAACTATGGAACAGGCACACCCAATTTCCTACTCTAATGACCATCTTAATTATCTGCTGGAAGAGGAATACTCTGCATTAACAACATAAGCTGAAATGTCCTCTCTCAACACCAGCAGCTGTTATTTTCTTTTACTTTTCCTTCTTCAGAGGAGAATGCCAGCAATCACTTCCAGCATGAAAGTTTTAATTCACCAAGGAACCTGGAGCTGCTGTGAAGAGCTTTGTTCTAATGCACATAAAAACAACTTTTTAAAAGCTAACAAACTTGCACCTGGAGGAGTCAGAAACAAGCCCAGGAGATAGCCATGCCAGGCCAGCTTTACAATTTGATTGCTTGTGTTTGAGGACACAATCACCACTGTCTGGGTTGGTGTGCACAGGCTGAATTACACTTGTGCTAACACGTGTGGAGTGGGCAGAGTTCAATCGCTGACTGCTCCGTCCTTTCATGCCTGTTCTTTCCAAAGCAATTCTCCACTGCTACTGCTGTGACCAGACCTCATTTCCCTCTCCTCTTCCTTTTGGCAAGCCTCCACTGTGATCTCTCTTAAAGGGCAGTACAAGAAAAGCTCAGTGTGTTTTGCTTCCTCCAAC
>JAVKLA010000081.1:19746052-19759968 GCA_034782735.1 Sagittarius serpentarius
CCTTTTGGCAAGCCTCCACTGTGATCTCTCTTAAAGGGCAGTACAAGAAAAGCTCAGTGTGTTTTGCTTCCTCCAACACAGAATGAAAAGACCCCCAAAAGTTACCTCAATCTGCTGAACTGTCAGATCCAAGAAGGTGTTCTCATTCCGCACCCCAATAAGACTTTTTGGGCCTTTACAACCCATGCTTGTGCCCAAGCCGCCATTTAGCTTCACAACCACCAGCTTGTTCAAGACAGAAGCAATGTTGTCGGGCAGTCCTCTGGCCTTTATCTTCTCATAGGGCTGGATCTGTAAAAACAAACATTGAAAACCAGCAGTCAGATATTTGGAAGGAAATTTCTTTCTCCTAAAAACCTTCAAAACCTAAAATTTGGCAATAATACCCATATTTATTTATATGATTTATGACACTAAAGGACATTTGCAAAATGAGTCTACAATAATCTGATTTGTTACAATACAAATAACCCTATTTGTTACTACAATAACTTCTTTTCTTGAGAGGTTCTATAGACTTTGTAACACCAGTCACAATCAGCTTCATCCAGATGAAAAGAT
Organism: Sagittarius serpentarius; assembly: GCA_034782735.1. Taxonomy (NCBI): domain Eukaryota; kingdom Metazoa; phylum Chordata; class Aves; order Accipitriformes; family Sagittariidae; genus Sagittarius; species Sagittarius serpentarius. Next base: position 19,746,614 of record JAVKLA010000081.1, read on the forward strand.
GTCTCTGTCTGCTCTTCCAGGCAGGGGGAACTGACTCGATGGTGAAGAAGGGTAAGGAAGAAGTCAGACCAGTTATGCCACTTACCCTCCTCTTGTCCTGCAGAAGGAGAGGGGATCTCCTTGTGAGCCATCTAACTCACTTCCCCAGCAAGATGACCGCCCCTTCAGTCAGGCCACAATTTAAGAACACAGGCCCTGCATGCAGGACATAGAACTTTTCTTCCCTGAGCAGCTTAAACTCGCAGCAGATTTCCTTTTTTTTTTTGATAATTTGCTCTGAGGTTGTCAGAGGCAACATTCTTGGCAAAAGGTTGGTTCTTCGACTCAGTCTAAACCAATTCTTATTCCAACTACTAGTCCAATATAATAATTCGTCTCTCCCAACAGCATGCTACAAAGCAGAAGAAAGTTCCTAGTTCTTATCCTGCTATTTTCAGGATGTGTTCATCCAGCTCACATTAAACCTTGTAGAAAGACGTCTCCCTTGCTGACAGCTATATCCTACAGGTTCAAAACCAGGGTATGGGCTACATTTGGGGCTAGTGATGGAGAGCAAAATCAGGCTTATAATGACAGTGTGCCTTGCATTAGGCTTTGCTCGTTCCCTAATCCAAACCACCTAAGTCAAAGAAACAAAGGTAACAATGCAAGGGTAGGTATCATGCCAAAACTGTTAGAGCAAAGTCAATAAAATTATCCTTTAGCCTGCCCTTCTAGAGATTTTCTTTTGAAGAAAAGCCTTGGTGTTTCAGTGCTGTGTGTATTCTAGCAGCAAGAAAAGTGATTTTAGTTCTGATAAGGGGTGTGTAAGATCCACAGCTGACTTCCAAAAACAAATACATACAGAGTAGTTTTCGGAACTGTGTTTGCTTTGGGCAAGTCAGGCTGGGGTTCAAATGGAAATTCACACTGCACTGGAACAAGAGTCACATTTCTTACTCGGATGTGTGGGGGCAGAGAGGAGAGTTTGCACAGTTCCAGCTTTCCAGTACACCACAGGCAGCGGATTAAAGCAGATCCCTTACATTAGGGAAATTCTGCCTTACGCAGGACCTGGAAAGCTTATGGTACATATTTAAAGATAAGATCACTCCATGTGGAGTTATCATGGCTCAGGCAGCAAGCAGTAACACCATCACTGTCATTTCAGAGAGGACAGACATGGGAACTTCTTTCCAAAGTTCCCAGAACTTTTCAGGAACAGAAGTGTACAAAAAGCAGAATCCTGCTGTGTTTAGTCAACAACAGAGATCGTGTTCAGGCTGCGTAGACACCTTGGAAAACAACCATTCTTCTCATTAACAAAGAGATGATAAACACTGATTTTAAGGTACTGAAGGTACATCAGAAAGCTTAATGAACGATTCACTACCAGCAGCACCTACAGAGATTTACACTCAGAGATTTACCACCTCCCATCCACTCTAAGGTCAGTACCACTCCGTATTAGATTGCAAATGGATTTAAAACATTTAGGTTTGAGCTTTAGCTGGGTGGGATGTGAGTCACACCCACAATGTTCAGACGCTGTCTGAACAGCCAAGAAATGATTTCAACTTTCAAGTCTCACTATGTTCTTCTTGCATCACTTACAATATAGTTCTCCAAAAAGAAGAAAGTCTGCCACTCAATTCAGGGCCAGACTGCCTCAAAATCATCTGCTTTTGCTAAAGTGCCAACTATCCTTTCATGCCTGAAACTAGCTTATGTGGAAAGCTCAGAGTAAAATCCTAATGAAGTTAACAGTTCCATCCAGGCCCTCCATCAAGGACTTGGTTCATTGAATGCTGCATCAGCTACAACACAAATTTATAACTCAGCCTCGCTAAATATTTCAGTTTCTTCTGGCACAGGCATTGGAAAAGACAACTTGGCAATAAAGCCCTGGATCTTGAAGGGTCTTTAATTCAGAGAATAACAAATGTCAAGAACTCAAATTCAAGCGGGATCATTACAGCATCACGACTGCTGGATGCCAGTGCTATCATTTTGCAGTTCCAGTCATGTGTAGGCACTAATAGGCAGAACTACCTCATCACCTATGAGCGTATACACAAGTGTAAGAAGTGCTCCACAGTAGTAAAAAACAATTCTTCCTCTAAGGGTTTGGAACAGTGGACTTGACAAGGAACTGCTGATCGGGAAATACTTCAGGAACAAAAACGGGCAGGAATGACATGGCTTATGTATGCATGACCACAGTGTTACTCATTTGGGACATGTCTCAAAACTGCGGTTTGGGATTGTTCTAAGGTGACATATCTAGCTTCTTCTGGGTTTGCAGACAATGTCACAGAAGTGATTTTCAGAACAGTTTGCATGAGGCAACACTGGGAGTTTGACTAACAGATTTCAGAAGCATACTCCTACTACAAGGAAGTTTGCAAGAGTTTGTCAGAGACAGACAAAATGAACATCACGGTTGTCATTGTGGGTAGGCTGGAAAGGAATACACCCGTATTAGTCAACAGGTACTTACAGAACAACAAGGAAATATTTACTCAGCACCAAGGGACAGTTTTAGAAACAGCAACAAGCGAACCTTTAAAACTTGTTTCCAGAGTTGAAGATTAGGAAGATGTTTTGCTTTTGAGTAAGAGCATGACATTCATTCTTTTCCTTCACGATATAGTTCATTAAGATGACAAACTGAGCTACAGACAAGAATTCGACCACTGGGGGAAAAAAAAAAAGCCCCTGACAGACAAGCTCCTTTCACACTCACATGGCTTTGGATGCTCTCTTTACATCCTAGATGAGGTTTTGCATTGCTATTCTGTGGTTAGCTTGATCACGGCAGTTCTCTCAGAGGCCTCCCAGCAGGACTTCACTATTGCTTCCAATTCAAACAAACAGATCACTGCAATCTATATCAACAGGATTAAATTACACTCGCCACGTCCACATTCTTTACCCCCTCTCCTTGTTAACCGGCATTCCAACTATACTTTCTACTCTGAAGACTGGGTCCTAACTATGCTAGCTATCACTGTAAGCCCTTTGGACAGATGGAAGCAAAGCATCTGGAAGCAAAAAAACAAGTCAGAGGTTTACCAATACAACATGAAATGGGTTCAATCTTCTGTTATCGTTGTCTGGACCTTACACGTTGCTTGCCCATCAGTATTAGTTGTCGCACTGAAAACATGGAGGTCAGGGATGAAATCTCCCATTGCAGAGAAAAACGGAGGAATATTACAAGACAATAATTTCTGCTTCAATCTACTGACAGGAGCCTTTACTTGTCAGTAGATGCTTCAGGAAAGAACAGAAAGCTACATTCAAAGAGCGAGTACAATGGATAACGCATTAGATGACCCATGGAAGTCTGATCAGAAATTTCGCTCCTGCATGGCACATTGGGCAAAAGCCTGAAACACCTTTCTGACCTAATCTGAAAGTCAGGAGTAGCTTACGTAAAACAGAAAATTAAAAGACAAAGCCTATAAATGCATAGACCATGAATTTTTAAAGCTGTTAAAAATGAACAAACAAAAAAACCCTACCACTCCACACTTTGGCACATTTTTTGGGTGCTTTTATTTTTTTTATAGATATACAGACACATGTATATACACACACACATGCACGTATACATACATAAACAGATACTTTAAGCTCTACTAGGTATCAGGTGAAGATTACGCTTGCCAGAATTCTCAGTGCTTTGGACCAATCAAACAGCAAACCAATTCCCCAAAACAATCACAGGCAAATAAATTCACACTGAGAAGAGTAAGTCATTGCTTTCTAGGCCATTATAATTGTAGTGTGAGGTTTTAAAAAGCAGCCGAGCACCCCACCACCATCACCACCACCACATAAAACAAGGTTGTCCGTACAAACAATTATAAATAACTTGCAAGGTTACCAACCAACTTTCCAAACAAGTCTTGTGTGTACCAAATTCTGTGCTGTTCTAACAAGACCAGGAGGAGAGTACACTGTGAGGTTTTATAACTGTGAAAAGAAAACTCAACTGGAATTGAACAGAAGCACTCAGAGAAAAATCTACATATATTCACAGATGGATACTTGTCCCAAAGAACTCAGTACTGCAGTCTTTATTCTGAGGTCCTTCTAAAATTATCACTCTTTACCGCTTCTAAAAGCTCATACTGTTCCTACCTATACTAGCTAGACTAATAATTCTGGAATTCTGGTCTTTAAGAAATCAACTATTATATAATAATTCCACAAGTCATACACCTCAGCAAAGAATAATTTGGGAGAAGTTACACTGCAGGTCACTTGAAAAGGGTTTCATGTAAGACTCATTTCACTTTCCATGGCATGTCCCCTACATGACTGACATATTAAAAAGGCAGTGGAGGCAGGGTAACTACAAGCAGGGTTTGAGGAGGGTAGGGACATGGAACTCTTATGGTCAGCAAAAAAAGAAAAGAAAAAAATACTCAAGAAAGTTAAGTTTGCTCTCAGTTTTTGAGAGCATTCAACCCACCTCCTGTCAGATCAGGAAGTCTAAGTATCATCCAAGTAATCCTAAAGAGATTATTATGAAATGAAGAAGGCAGGGAAGGAAGTTTGAGGATATTTTTCCCTAGCTTTCTTCTGTGACATTTACCAAGTATGATTATTTCATCTGGAGTACATGCTAGGAAGCAAAGTTTCATTTAAGATCATGCATGCATCTCACCTGACCCAAAGTTACCTGATTTTGCAGGATTCTTACCTTTCTCTCTCTCTTGTCAAAAGTTGCTGCATAGCTAAGGGACACATTTGAAAATGAGCTAATACAAGCCATAAGGGAGAAGAGATACTCTTTCTAATCGTGCCCTCCTTTCAGCCCTCTGTGACCTTAAGTTAGACCTTTCTCCAAGCTCTTTTTTAAACAGCTTGCCTTGCCTGGGAATCTCCCATCAGTCTATTTCAGTGTCTTATCATAACCCTCCTGTTTGACATTTGCTGCCAATGTCCTACCCCGTAATTTTCAGTCCTTTACAGAATTTGAAAGTTTTTCCACTGAAGGTGTGCAAAACTTGCAAAGTAGACGATAGCTCTCCCTCTCCACAAAGCAGCCCATTCACTTGCATCAAATTGCTGTAATTTAATCCCAGGCCTTACCTTGACACAGAGAACAGTTCATTCCTTTCATTGTTGCAACTACCTTTTCACATATTTAAAAGGCTTACCACTCCCCAGAGTCTCACCCCCTCTAGATGAAAAGCAACCCCCTTTTCTTCAGCCTTCCTTGTAAGTCATGTTATCCAGAACTCCAATTTCTTCACCTTGGCCTCTTTATTGAAGGTAGATTTTTCTCCCCAAAGCAACACTGCATTCAGTGTTACAGTACAGAAGAGAGAGACATCACATGGTTTTGATGTTAAAAGAAAACACTCAACCTTGGAAAAACCCTAGACTTGCTCTAAAACAGCATCATTCTTCAACGCTTTAGAGAGCAGCACTGCATCTGTTCTGGAAGTAACTGTACAGCCTGCCTTTCAGTTAGAAACAGAGCCTCCATTCAATCACCACAGAGAGGCTAAGAAAAACCACAAATGTGTGAGGACACAGAAGTCCCACAATATGCCAAGATCACTACACTGGGAAAAGCAAGAATTTGTAGTACAACTACAACGTTAGTTACTCCAGAGTCAAAAGACAGCCTAGGGCCACAGATAAATCAATAAAATGAGGTTAGGTTTAATAGGAAGTATTTATTTCAGTACTAAACAGTGCTGAAAAAAAATATTCAGTGCTTTTTCAGCAGCAGCTCAAGTGGCAGGTTATAACAACTTAGATGACATTAGAAAATTACACTCAAAAAACCCCCACAGTCAACTACTTGTTTCAGATTCCTCGCTTTTACTGAGCTGCTGTAGACTACAGAAGTTGCTAAATGAGCTATATAACCCAGCCCACTTGCCATATGTCCCTTTCAAATTATTTAGCAGAATGGATTGCTGGAAACAGTCTCACCCGAGACGTGCAACCTTCTTTCACAGGCAGGAGGGAAACGGGAACAACAAGGGTCCTACCTACCTCCCCTCTAACACAAGTTACCATTTACTCCAGAGAAGGTACCAAATGGTAAGATGGCAGCATCTGTCCCATTTTGTTGCCCCGCTCAAAGAACAGCTAACAACACCAAAGAACTTGACACATATGTTAAGCAGGACCTGATGTTCACGAACACATACAACATATGTCAATAAATAATTATTGTCCAGTTAGAACCCTAAGTGTTGAACTATGTGATTTTACAGAACCATGACAGATATATCCATTCTATGGGCGACTACATCATTTGCTACAAGTAGCAATTATCTGTTTTATGTTCCTAACTGACTGTCACTTCATTGAAACTTACAGAATCTTCTGGAGGTCTCTGAATCTTCCCCCAGTCCACAGATGGTCCCTTTTCTTGTAGGAATCTATGAAATAGCTTCTTAAATCCTTCCAGGTCTTTTTTAGTGTGCTACAAAGAAGAAATGCAGTAGTTAACGCTGGTATTTAATGCATACCTATTCAATCGTGGAAGTATTTCTACAAACTTGATGTACAATCGATACACAAAAGTAGTTTTATCAGCACTGAAGCAGACATGCTGAAATTTAAGTAAAATTCTAAAAAGGTACCAAAAGCTCATTTCCAGTAAAACTCAAGGTACAAAACCAACTTGGATACCTAAAAGCCAAGTCTTTAGTCAAAATCGTAACCATTGGAATTTGGCCCAATCTTTAGGATAACAGCTTTACCCTGCCTCTCTGCAATCCATTAAAGATTACATAGAACCTTTAATAACTAAAGATGATTAAACACTTAATAACAACTCTGTCACCCAGTTTACACAGAACTGAAAGTCTCCTGCTGACACTGTACCCAGGCTACTCTTCCACACAGGGTCAGAACACATCCTAAAAATAAAGATCGTGGTATTCTGTGATTTGTCTCCCTGTATAACATTTGCCTCAATTTCCTGCACCTCACTTCTCATGCTCTGAGTTGCGTCCATATCATGCTCCTTACCTCTAGCTCATTTGAAGGTGCGGTCGCAAGTATCTTATCAAGTTCTACTTTCATTGAATACTCCAGCTCTTGTCGAATGACTTCCTGAAACTGTGAAGTGCCAGCTTGAGACATTGCTTTGCTGAAATCTTAAAAAAAAAAAAAAAAAAACAACAAACCACAGGTTAAAGGAAAAAGAAGACGACTAGCTTATTTAGACTACAAATAGCCTCCAATTTTCTTTTAAAAATTAATAAACTCATGTAATCTAGTCTCATTTTATTACTGTGCTAGCACTCCAAGAATCTAAAGCTTTTGTTCTGAGTAACTTGGAGAACAAACCTTAAATTGGGGCCACAGAACAACTACCCTTCTCTCAAAACTCAACAGTCCCAAAAAAACAACGATCCATCTCAGGAAGTGTACAGAAGTCCACAGCGGTACACTTTTTTGCTAGAGAGCCAAAGAATTCACATCCTACTGCATCAACATACTTTAGCAAGTAAAAGTGTGAAAAAGCTTTTCACTAAAAAAATTCTTTTATGTAGAACATCGCGATCGAGGGTATCCTTCTGTTCACACAAGCAAATAAAAACATATGCTTTAATTATTTATACAGTGCGCTTTCACACCATCTTCAGTTTGTTCCAGTAAATACTCCCTTACTTTATCGTATGAGTATTTTCACACTACAGCATGCATTTCAGTTACTAAGCAACCTAGAAAATTCATCTGTCTATCACTTCAGCATTTGTTTTGCTTTTGAAAGGGATAAGCTCCATAAATGTGAAAAAGAGTAAATACACAAACGTTCTATACAGTAAAGTCCACATTGCAGAAAGAAACAGGAGACAATATGACTTTATTTTCCAACAGAAAGCATTTGAAGCAATTGCATTCTCAAAAGACATTCTGAGTATGTTCTCTAAAGACCTCAGTTAATTTAATTTCTGCCAAATCCCTTGAGTAATCACTTCTCTGTAACGCAGACAGTGATGTATTGCCAAATATAGCTGGATTTTAGAAACACCCTGAATACTCATGCAAAAATGGACAGGGGGAAACTTTGCAAGTGAACAGAGTGATATCGCCAGAAAATTCTGTTAAAAAAACGAACCTGTGTTTAAAGTTTACTTATTTAGAACATGTGTTAAAAGGCTATTCTATTGAGAACGTCTAAGAAAGCCAGAGGCAGTTCATTTTAATACAATTTTTACTTTATTTTTTTTAAGCAAAGTATTCCACAGCCTCAGACTCTGTGACAGTATCTAATCCTTGCTTTGAAGCCCACAGAAGCCATTTTCCTGACTGCACTGTTTTGCAGGTAGGGGAGGGAAAAAAAAAAAAAAAAAACAAAAAAAACCCCAAAACAAACCACAGACAAGTGCTGCAGTGCACATACTGTGTGTGCTGCAACACAGGGGAAACACCAGCTCAAGATGAACAGAACAATGAACAACAGGTTCTTTTTTTAATCAAATGCTTCATTTAGTAATAAAAACAGGTAATAGTTGAAAGCCTGTTAGGCGTATCTTTCCACGTCAAATACGTTACAACACGGACAGCTCTTCCTCCTACAGAAAACCGAGGTCTATACCAGCTTCATACTTTCATACCAACTGCCGCAAGTACTGTCTTTTCATTCACATATTTTGGGTTGATGCTTGCTGAAACTGTTTAAACTTCCAGAGAAACAACTGCTAGGAGATACTTTCAGATGTCTGTAGTCCTCCCAGCAACGTGTTGTAATACATGACCGGTTACAGCAACAACAGTGGCCATTTCTCACAGTTCATCAGCCTGTAAAACATCTGAACCTCCCAATATGATGCAACACATCTCAGAAGAGACTCTGCAAATATCAAGTATTCAACAAAGTCTGTCATTTGTGCTGTTAAACACACTGAAGCTAAGTAAGGCAGAGCCAGCTAGCAACTTTCCCAGGCTGCCATGTAAGTAGAAAAATCTTGTTAGCTCATATTGGCCAAAAGACTTGAACCGACCAGATAAAAGCATTTAAAGATTAAGTAACATCACAAACAAATCAAAAGAAAAAGGCATCATAAAAGTAAATGCGTGATAATGTCCTAGTTTGGTTTGCTGGGGTTTTTTTTCATAATACTATAAATTCTCCACAACTTAATGAGCAAATGCTGAATGCATTTGATCACCAACATTCTTGCAGAGAAGCAAAGCAAACCTGTTGTTTTCCAAACACCAACCGTCAACCACGCAGACCAGCGAGCTAGATGGGATATTCCTTACCAAATCCCAGATCACCAAAGCTACCAGTGCTGTTGGCTGCACCCTTCATTGGTAACAGAGGATATTTAGGCTTTACGCTGATCATTTAACAACTACTACAACCATGCGGTCTCATTCAGGTTCAACATGCCAGGGCATGGTTGCTTGGAGAGACCATTATAGTGCTATTAGCACTATTATTATTATTATTATTTTGGGGAAAGGGAGAGAAAGGACATGGCTGGAGTCCACAAAAACGTGTTTGTCTGGTGCAGGAAAAGTATCTATTCTGCACACATAACAATTTGAATACTGTAACTAAGCAGCCAAGAGAAATAGCAACACAAAGCTTTTCTGCTTTTAACATGCCATTGCAAGGCAGAGACTTCTAAGCATTTATCTTAAGAGTTGTCTACCAGGATTTGGACTAGATGGTGATCTATGGCACTCTCTAAAGGCTCCCAAAAGCAAGACCACAACAGCAGCATCGGTGCATCCTCGCCAAAGAAACAAACTCAGTACTAGTTCTTCCTGTGTTGCTGCCTGTCAAGAGGTTTTGGGAAGAAGCCGGTATTTATGCACCTCAGCCTACTGCTAGCAGAAAGACAACTGCAGTCCTTTAACATGAGCTACTGTTAAATTTAACAGCCTGGGTGAAGGTTGGTTTCCCTTTTCACCCTAGCAGCAAGAAGAAAGTAGAAAGGCCAGTGCAACCACCTATCTGAAAGCGGTTATTTCCTACAGACAAGTAAAGTTTCCTAAGGCTATAATGAAAAGCAGTTATTGTGCCTCTCAAAATCTGAAGGGAGGCAGGGGTGTTGGGTAATTGCAGGAAGAGATTTCCAAGGGTACATGCCGCCATAAACTCCCAAATTATTTTTAAAAAAGAAATGCCCCTTCCAAGGTATTTCACAACCAAGGCCTCAGATTTCAGCCTAAGCCCACTTCTATGGGACCAGTATTCTTGAACACTCATCTGCAGGAAGAAAAAGGGTGGGATAAGGTAGCGGAAGACTCTTGGGGGACCAGCCCACGCAGGAAATTAGCACAGAACAGAAGAGCATGACTAAATAGTTGAGGCTTCAAAAAACACTGGGCTTTGCAGAAATGACCACCCAGGATATCTTATTTTAATGTCTTCAGTGGAAAGTGCTTCCTCAAGTAGCAGAGAACGGACAGCTCTTAATCAAGTTCGTGGTGGTGTCTGACACATGGAGAGTTTCACTCAAACCCTCCTGCCCCCACTGTTATTTCTGGCACGCTTTTGTGCTCTGCTCTCACTGCTAACCTGGCCTCTGCCCTCACAGCATGAACTACAGTATACGGCAGAGTATTTGCAGGTTTATGATACGTAACTTTATAACTGACATGTGAAAAAAAAACAAAAAAAAGATAAATCAGATCAAGCTAATAAAAAGGAGGTCTTCATACGCCATCAGAAACAAAATAAGGGACAGATGTTTTCAGGAAAACTGCACAAAACCAGAACAGTGATGACCCCTTACTTAAGGGACTGCATGTATTTCGTTTCTGCCGTTCCTCCTCTTATTCTGCATTAGAAGTGGAGAATGCGTTAAGATTGATTAGTTTTGTTCATTAGTGCACTCAGAAAAGAACACTGCCTTGGTACTCCATATACAAGGACTCAGCACAGGAGGGAGTTGTAGCACAAGTCAAGCAAGAAGTCCCCCCTCTCATGAAAAAACTGGGAATCTTTTGGGCTGAGGGTTATGAATTGTAAACACTTTTGCAATCCAAACAAGTATACGGAAAGACCTACGGCAGAAAATTATTTAGGTCTCCTTGGAGCCAGACTACTTGCATAAAAATCAAGAAGGGTGGCCAAGAAGTTAAAACACGCAGCTGAACTTTAAATGCTCTATCCTTGAACTCTGTGCTGAGGGTACAGAGTGAATGCCTTAACTTCCACCAACTCCGCTGAAAGTTCCAAGGCAATTTTTATCCCTGACAAGGATAAAAATCTCTTTAAATACCCACACTATAATGTGCAATGCTAATAAATATTACTTCATTTGATTTTTAGAACTGAACATACCCACTCAGCCTTTACGAACATTTTTCTTTTCCTACTACTAGAGGCAAAATTTGTCAACATATGTTGGACTGAAGCGTACGTGAAATGAAACCTATACGCTCGCTCGCTCTCCTTAATGGATGAGCATGTTAGCCTGAGCTAACTCGTAAGTTTGCAGCCTAGGAAGCCGTTCTTGCCAGCTGTGCGCACCAAGAGTTTACGTGTTACGGTCAGACACAGCTGGATTTCTCAGTCTAGCAGCTGATCCTCATGCTAAAAATATCACTTGACATTGGCAATGTGTTTTAGTACTACTGGCCTGATAAAAGAGTACTTAAATGGCTGATACTTTCTTTTAAAAAGCTTTGTGGATTGTCAAATCTTTGGTAATATTTTAAAAGCTGGTTACGATCTTTACATAGGTTTCTCCAGCTTTCAGTTTCATAAATAACACCACTTGCCTGCAAGATGGCTACCTTCAGCAGTAGGCTGAGATAAGCTAATTCCATTTAAAAAGAACAATTCAGAATGTATTTTCACACTGTATTTCACAGCAAGAAGGGGCTTATCTTGACAGCTTTCAGAGCAGCCGGTTGAGAAATGTGGCTGTGACGCTTCCCCCTTCAGCTCTCTGCATTTTGCCCAGGTGCCACAGGACATTTGCAGACAGCTGATGCATTTACACAGCAAGTGGTGTACAGTCCCAGCCATCCACTGGGTGAGTGACAGCGATTTCCCAAAGCCTACGAAGGCCCTCGGCTGCCTGCAACGTCCAAGTTCGTACAGCAAAAGACCTACTCCTGTTCTTTCTACAGGCAGCATTACATTTGTTGATAGGCCTGCATGGATTTATATTAAGGAAATCTACAGGCACGGACTTCATTCAAAAAGCACACAGGCACCACTAGGAATATGGGAAAGGAGGGAAAGAAAACTGCCACAGTAATGCACCAAAGTAATTTTTCTTCCCAAAATGACCTCTTGTGGGCTGGTTCCCTGTTTTGCAAATAAGGAATCTGAAACTCAGACCACGTACACACATGCTCACACATGCAGAGAGTAAAGGAGAGCGCCAAAGCCTATCAGGGTCAGAAAAAGCCACAATACACTCAAGCCTCTGAAAAAAACGGAAGACGTCGGACCTCAGTGCTCTCCCTCCCCCAACTTTTAAAAGACCACTTAGTGGAGAGGGGAGAATTGTGCTTGCAGGATCCCCCTGTATACTTCAGATCCTGCCTGTGCATCAGCCGTGGATAGAAGCCCTGCTGCTACGGGCACCCGGTTTCACCGTGCGCCCGTACCATGCAAGAGAGCCACGCATCCACCAAGGTAAGCGACCCGAACAGAGCAGAACCGGCGGAAGCCCCACTGCCAAATAACAAGTAACACTCTGAGGAAGCCCTTGCACATCACAACCCGTCTGCTGATCGGGCTCATTACACCTACCGCTGCCTGCGCTCTACCGGGCTGCTGGAAAGGCGAGAAGAAGAAAAAAGGAAAAAAAAAAAAAGCAGAGATCTATGTAGACACAGCTGAAGAGTCAAAATAAAATAATTACAAAGCACGTCAGCTTACCTTTTGCAAAAGACGACATTTTCGCTCTTTAATAAAATAAATACTTTGCTCTTATAAATACAGACTGAATTGTTTGGATTTGGCTTTTTTTTTTTTTTTTTTTTTTTAACCCAAGGCTGGGGAGGGAAGGGCCGGGGGGGCCGGCTGCCTCCCCGCGCCCCTGCGGAGGCTGGCCGCCGGCGGTCGAGCAGCTGCGGGGAAGCGGGAGAGACGGTGGCCCCGGCCCCGGCCCAGGCTCCGGCTCCGGCTCCGCTGGGAGCAGCCCTCCCGCCGCGCTGGCCCCTCAGCCGAGCAGTCCCTCCCGGGCCGGCGGGCGGGAGGCAAACCCCGAGGAATTTAAATTTCATCAATGAAAGAGGCGGACCCGCCGCGCCCCGGGTTTCGCCACCCCCAACCCTCCCCTCCTCTCCCCTCCCCTCCCCGCCGGGCCGGGCCGGGCCGGGCCAGGCCGGGCCGCCCGCCCGCCTCCCCGGGGCTCCCCGCACGGCTCCTCCTCCCCGCTGCCGGACGGGACGGGACGGGGCAGGCCGGG
>JAVKLA010000081.1:19760272-19771417 GCA_034782735.1 Sagittarius serpentarius
GTTTCCAGGCGGCTCCCGCGGGAGCGGCCCGGCGCTACCGGCCCCGCTGCGCTCCTGAGGACCTCCGGCCCCGCCGGGGGGGGCGGCGCGCGGGGGAGTCAGTCGCAATTGCTCTTCTGTCGCGACATCCGCGGTTGGAGGGTGGGCGCCTCGAAAAACGGGGCCTGAAGCCAAGACGAAAGAAAATTCAGTGCAGGTTTAGCGCGGGTTTAAGCACCCCACCCCCGCGGCTGGAAGGCCCCTCGGTCCCGGCTGCCCTGCAGCGTTTCACGGCGGGGAGGTACCGCGCTGGTGCAGCCGCCGTGGCAAGCGGGGCGGTGCCGAAGGCAGAGCACCGCCTCTGGCCTCGGCTGCAGCCTCCCTCCTCCGCCGGTATTTTCCCCGTTTTTCGCTTGGACGCGCTTCCCGGCAGTGCCTGCGCTTCCCCCTTCCAGGTGTGGGCACCCAGTCACGGCAGGAAAGCCGGTGCCCCTGCCCGCCGCCGGTACTGCCCAGCACCCCACGGGTGACCAGCGGCACCCTTTTTCTTGTTTTATCGGTGGGCAGGAGCTGACAGCGCGGGGTCCAGCACCCCGAAGGGGCCGGGAGCGGGGCGGCAGGGCCGGGCTGCTCCACGCCGGGGCTCGCCCCGCCACGGCCCCTGCGGAAGGGAAAGGCTCCCGCTGCCCCTCTGCAGACCGACGCGTTGGCCCAAGCCCGCCTTCGGTGGTGGCGCGGGTCTGTGCGCCTGGCGTTCCGAGTTTCGGGGAGGCAGGGGCGCTCCTCCCCTCCCACCAGCTTGATTTGGGCATATATATATATATATATATACACGCTTGTATATAAAAACATACCTAATATAAGATTGAATCATTCAGTGCGGCCCTTTACTCCAATAATGAGGACACCAAAACATACCCGAACTGCCCCTTATAGCCACACCGAGTTGAACTGCAAACAAGACCAGTGCCCCCCTTCCACGAGGAGAGGGGCACGGGAATTGCCGGGGTACTGCTGAACCCCAGTTTCAAGGGGTGGAGGGGTGGGAGACGGAAGCAGGCTTGCCTGGGATGGGCAGGGTGGGCTTCATCCCTCCTGGCCGCAGGCACCGAGGTTCAGCCAGGTGCTTGAGGCTCTCCGTAGACTCTGGGGAAAGACAAGCAACCCCCAGGATAAGCCAGTCAGTTCATTTTGGGGTCCCGTCTGGATCTGCCCATTTTTGCCTCTCGCCTGTAAAGAAAACAGAAAATGCAAAGACCTAAAGTGCTCCATGAATTTTATAACCCAGTCCACCTGACCTGGGAGCGTCCCTTTGCACTTTGTACCGCCGGACGGGTGCAGCGGCTTGCTGCATGCTGCCTTCTCCGCATTGGGGAAGAAGCTCCTCTTCCGCCCTGGATCCACCAGCAGGAAAGTCCTGGATTCACTCCTGAAACTCCTGATCCTTCTCTCCAGACATTGATGGGAGCTTGCTGCTACCTTAAGTGCAAAAGCAGCCCCACTCCTGTGCTGGCACTGTTAATTAAAACATTTTGCTTTAAAACCGGCGCCCCATTCTTACAGCTCAGCTCGGCTACGATCCCGCATCCAACACCTGCAAGCCAAAAACACAAGCTGGATGATCTCCAGGTCGTACCAAAGCAACTTAGATACAGCCATCCCTCTACAGGATAATTACAGGCATAATTTACAGGGTAATAAACAGGGATAACTTTTTATCTGCTTGCAGTAAAACTAATTTCAGTGACTTGCCTCACTGCAGTAGACCCAGAAGAAAACCCTCCCTTCTTCGCTGAGTTTTATGGAAGCAAGCAAAAAATCAAGGCTGAGGACCAACGGTGTCAGTCAGGTCACCACGTCACTTAGGATAGAGGTAACCAGGATCAACCCATCCAAAACCGGCAAATTTTGGTAGAACTGTGGGTGCCCAGAGCTCTGATGGCATCTTTTTAGGTAATGAAGGAAATTAAGCTGATGAGGCTGATGGGGTCTGTCTGTCCATCCACCCGCAGCAATTCCTTCTGACTCCTTCAGCATCAGCTGAAGGATGGATGGAGGAGAGGCTGTGCTGCATATATCTGTGGCCTTAATTTAAAAAACCTAATTGTCCAGGAGCTAGATTAAAATGAGAGAAAGAGGTTTTTCTTGCAGGATGCATGCAAGCTGATGCATACAGCTTCCCGATGCCGCTGCTCCCAAAAACACCAACCGGGGATAGGCGGGGAGCGACGTGCTGGCAGCCCATCTGCACCGACATTTCGGGTTAAGTAAGTAGCCATAGAAACGCTGACAACAGGAGGTCGAAATGGCCCAAATAAAAAATAGGCTTTTCCTCCCCCCCGTGCATGATGTCACCGTCTCACCCAGGGGGCTCAGCGTCTTCCAGGAACATCGGGCTGGACCGCATCGCGAACATAAGAGTAAGCAATAATGGGGAAAAAGGCACCAAACCCAAACCACCGCCTGGTTTTTATGCCTCATAAATAAAATGCCTCATAAAGACACCTCATTAATAAAATAAATACAGTAATAGTGATTTCCTTTGGTTTCATCAACCAAGAAGCTGACGCCAATGCAAGCGGCTGCCAAAAGAGCTGGTCCTGTCCTCCCCTTACTCCAGCCCTTCTCCTCCCGCTTTTGGCTCAGCACCGGCGGTTTTTGGCTGGGACAGTCGCCTTTTGGATGGGCTTGTTTCTGGCATGCAAGTGGGCGGTGGCAAGGGGAGGTGAAAAAGCCCTTCTGGATACCCAGCATCATCCCTTCATCTCTCTCTCATTTATTTCTTCCTTAGCTCTCCCTATTAAGTTTCCCACCAAGGACATTTATTTTCCCTCTATGCTCTGTTTTTCAGCCTCTTCATTTACTGCCAATTAACTGACTCGCTCGATCTGAGCAGGATCAGCAGATAATGGAAATGTGGGTGTTTATGGGGGAAAAGACACAGCTCAAATGCCAGGGAAATGTGGCCAGGAGGCGCTTGGAAAGCCAAGGTGTGAACATTTTAATTTACTGACTAGGGAATAATAGGAAAAAAACCCCTTTTTTTTTTGTTCTCCAAATAATATAAATAATAACGCAGGTGCTTTACAGCCATTTCTCCGTTAAGCTGAAAGCTGATGTCCCAGCTAAGTTTCTTTTTTTCCCTGCAAGGTGAAGCAGCGTCCCCAGCCCCACTGGGCCAGGCAGGGGAAGACCCCTTCCCCATCGCACCCAAGCCCTTCTTCCCAGGAACCCCCCCGGGGCCATTTCAGAGCAGCAGCTTGAGCCTAATTTGTGGCATAAGGGTAGAGGAGGAACAGCCTGAGGGCTTGGCTCCGGAGAAAGACCTGGCCGCCCTGACAGGGCCTGTTGTGCGCCCGAGACTGAGGAATTAGGGGTGAAGGTTGCAGCATTTAGTATTTTTCCTGATTTTATAGGTCTTCCCTTCCTCTGAAATGGTCTGTTCCCAGTTTTGTTGCCCCAGGTCTTGCACTTAGTAAAAGCACTGCTTAGTGCTTAGTATTTCTGGATATGTTTGTGTGTGTATATAAAAAAATACATAATTGTATATATTCTATATGTAAGACACATTTTTCTATATTATAGAAATACATATTTTTATATATCTAGAATATAAATATACCTATATAAATCCAAGAGTTTATATAGGTTTATTTATATTATGTACATATATTCCCAGGAGATGTGTCCGGGCATCCAGCAAAGCAGACATGCTACACACATGGATCCACAAGGATGTGTGTATACATATTTTTCTATAAACGCATGTTCCTATATTTATCATATAAATATATATTACTTTATTTAATTATATATTATAGATTTTTATATATTACACAAACATATGTATCTATAATATAAATGTGCCTAGATAAATACTTAACATATAAATCTATCAGATGTATAGACTATATATAATTATATATAGTCATATATTATCATCATATTTAATTTTTAATTTAAAAGAAAAAACAACAGGTTTTTGGCAGGAAGAGACAGTGAGTGGCTGGGAAACAGTAAAAATCTACCTCTCGGCCCCCTTGGCTGGGACGCGCGGGGAATGCTCCGCCTGAGCTCCGCCGCCTCCTGTTTGTCCAGCGAGTGCAAACACCCGCCTGACAGATTCCCAGGTTGCTCTGGAGACTCATTTCCCGTGATCAACACCCATTTGCAGTATTTCGTAAATGAGAAGAGGCTCATCAGTGAGCACCATCGGTCCCACTCCAGTTTCCCGTTCGAACTGCCTCTGCTGGCTGGGGAGCAGCCGAGTTAAAACAGTATGTGCTCAGGCATAAGCCCAGGAGGACGTAAAGCATTGCATTAACAAATTTAATAGCCCCAAACAGATCAAAGCTTTCAAATCATGTAATTAAAAAAAAAACCCTCTTGGGCACTGGTCTGTGACCCCAGGACTCCAACATGGGATGCAGAAACCTCCGACCACATTCTTCTGAAATCTTTCCCAAGCATTTAAAAAGGTGTACAAATCCACAATCTATGGCCAGCAGCGTAAGGCTGCTCCAGCATTGAACCAGGTGGAGCTGAGCGAGGGCTGTGTGAGCAGGGCGCGGGCGGGAAGACCCCTGTAAGTGGGGCTGAGCATCCCAGCCAAACTCTTGAGGTGCTTCAGCCAATCCTTGTGCAGGCTTTTCCTTTCAGTTTTTAAAAAAAATAAATTAAAATAAATTAAAATAAAATATATATTTTTTTAATTCTATGGCTTTGTCTCTTTCTTTTACTTGTTTAAAGCAAGAACGCTCAGCACACCTTTGGGGCAACAGCTGAAAGCCACTGGATCAGGAACAAGCCCGGTTGCACCTAAAAATCTCATTAATAACCTCAGCGGGGACCATCTGGAGGTTTCGGGCACTCCCGCTCAGAGCTGCAGGGCTCTTGAATAGTGTTTTTGTAACGTGGCAAACCGGGAACACAACAGAGGCAGCAAGGGCAGAGTCTCCTGGTTTGGGCAGGGTGAGGTGGTGGTGGGAATGGCTGGAGCTGCTCAGGGGTCACGAGGCAGTGGGGGTTATTTTGTCCACAAATAGGCTGGACAAAAGCTCTGGAATAATTCAGCATCTATTTTTAACTCCCTTCTTGCAGTGATTGTGCATCGCCTGGTGCCTTGTGGCACGTTGGCGTGCAAACGGAATGCAAACGGCACGCAAATGGCACGCACGTCAGTCCCGATGCAAGGCTGTGAGGGGGCTTCGTTTGGAATAACGAAGCCCCTTCTGGTCCGGAGATGTTGGCGTGGCAGAGGGGAAGGCAGGGTTTCTATCCGTCCTGTCCCGTGAGCTGCTTCTCCGCACACTGGAAGTCTTTCTGCTGATTTTTCATAGGACATAAAGCCCTCGGGACAAGCCCTTACGGGAAACGACAGACGAGGCTTGTCCTTACCACCACTCGGTCATCACCCCTTCACATTTGCCCCTGGGCCTACTCCCACCGCTGTAATTAAGGGCAAATCAGGTGTCAGCTCGCTCCGTTGGACACGGCCATAGAAATTCTTGGCATGGTGCTCTTCCTTTCAGGGCTAGAAGCCAAGCGCTGGAGAGATGGGAGGAAAACAGCTCATTACGGCCGCGATGGAGTGAGAGCCTTCCCCGTTTTCCTCCGCACGCTCAAGGCTGGACCCAGGACCTAGCTCAGACAAGGTGGCTGTGGTTGGACATCTCTGTGCCCACCCAGAGATCCCAGGCGGGAAGAGCCTCGCGGGAGGAGAAGGACAGCAAGGAGCACAAACCTCAGCGCTCACCCAGGATGGGCAATTACACGGCCGTGCTACCAAGCACGGCTCATCCTGGCGCCCCGGGTGGCCTGATCCAGCCTAAGGCTGGGCACAACACTCCGTGGGCCAATGCAGCTGCGTCCGTGGGGTCACAGTGGCCTTGCGGGTTCTCTGCTTAATGATTGATTTTATCAGCCCTGGGTAGCCTTTTGCAACAACCTACAACTCGTCTTTTCTAATGATGAACCATTAGGGCCCATTGGCTTAATCAGGTCAGCACAGATTAAAGTCCTAGCCCAGAGGACTCGGAGCGGCCCTGCCGGTGACTCCTCCTGTGGGTTTCGTGAAACATCTCAGGAGGATTTCGGTGACTGACTGGCAGCCGGAGGCAAGGGGAGAGACAGAGCTACCCAGTCCCCTCTTGCTCCACCTGGCCAAGCGGAGCATGAAGAGATGTTTGACTGGCAAGTAATTACGTCTTAAATGTGGGACCTACAGAAAGAAAAGACATTCACCAGGGCATGGTGAACCTGGCAATGACAAAACAAACACGTTGGTTGAGAACAAGACTAAAGGCGTGATTATAACTTCTCTGGTTTCTCCACCAATAGACCATGGGTTTTTCCTGATGAGCCATAGCTCTGCAGAAGAATAGAGGCCAGCAAGGACCTCTGGTGCTGGGGCCTCTGGAGGTCCCTCCTCCAACCCCTGCTAGATCAGGTTGCTCAGGGCCAAGGTTTGCATCTCCCAGGACAGAGATCCCACAGCTTCGCTGGGCTCCAGTGTCGGATCACCCTCACGGAGAGCACATTTTTTCCTAATATCCAACTGGCGTTTCTTGTCTTCCACCTTGTGCCCATTGCCCCTTGTCCTTCACCTGTGCAACCTCTGACAGGAGCCTGGCTCCGTCTCCATCTCTGCTATGGCATTTGCTTTTGCTGGTCTCTGTGAGGTTCCTGCTGGACCATTTCTTGGGTCTAAACTTGTCCGGTCTCCTCTCTGGATAGCTCCCATTCTCGTTCATGCGGGAGATACTGAAACCCCTGACACGTTTTAACACAAAATCACAGGTTATGACAACAGGGAATGCCTTCAAGTAGTTAAGAGATATACGCCTAAACACAGTAGTTTATGCTTCATGCAATTAGGTGCACAGAATTTTCGTATTTATTTTAAAGGTAAGTTTAAGGTAGCATTAGAATCTGAATGAGAAGGGGAATACACTATATTCTCACAGAGGCAGACAGAAGCAGAGGCTTAAGGTGAAAGAGAAGGCTAATACTTAGTTATAGGGGAATTTAAGCACAAATCAGAATAGTAAATTTATCTGTGCTAAAAATGTCCATCTCCTATCCCCACCCATCACGAAAAGAAGATCTGGCTGTATACTTACTTAACAACTACCTCTGTCTGTATTTCTTCTGTCTGCGATACCGTATTAACCACGCGCTGTCAAATTTAAAGAGGAATAATACAAAACAAAAAAAATCTTAGCTTCCTTCTAACTGCTGCTGGGTTTTACAACATACACAATAATCCTCAAGGTAAATAAGGTAAAGAAATACACAGGGAAGACGTACTCGCATTGTTTAACAACGTGTTTGTCTAGGAGCCCAAACCTGCGTAGCAGCCCTGCCCTCCAGCATACAGGGGACCCTGCCCTGGGCTTCTGCGCCAGCCCCAGCTCTGCACAATTGGCTCCCCGCCAAATGTCCCATCCAGAGAGGTGACCTTTTTTTCCCAAATCAGCACATTTTTTAATGTTGTGGGGTTTTTTGCATGGTTACCCAAGCAGCTAGTTTCTGAGGGAAAATGAAGCCTGTGCTCACAAGCCCATGCGCAGCAGCACGATGGCGTTTGTCCCAGAGAAGGAACGGTGCTCTTCAGCCAACCCCTAGTCCTGCAGTGCTACAAAACCAACCCCAGCGTGTCCAAGTGACCCTTTTCTCCCCTGAAATGCATAAAATAAATCTGTCTGAATTTTATTTCTTGCAATGGTTGTGCCAAGCCAGTACCTTACTGACAGATCACCGGCCTCCTTCCCTGGCATGTGCAGGATTATGTACACCACTACTGGGATAAAGACCCAAATATCACCCGTTCTCAAGCGTGTAACAAATTCTCCAGGCCACTTGATTTTTTCTGGGCCCCTGTGGTTCGACTGGAGGAAGCATATCCCATGATGGTGGTGCTGCCAAGCACTTGGGGGATGGAGCAGCCCAAAGGGCCAGTGGTGAGCTCCAGGTTTTCGGCTGTGCCATGTCTTCAGCGCTGTCTTTGGGGGAGCCAGCAGAGAAACCCTGGACCCACTGGTTTGCTTTGTATTAGTGGGCTGCAGGTTGGGGTGACAGGATTGGGAAGACCCAACAGAAAGACACGACCGAAGCTGCTGCATCCTGAAACTTCATTGGCAACGTGAGGCTTCCCCACCGCCGAATGCCTCTCCACAGCTGCTTCTCATAGACGTTAACACGTGGTGTAAATACCGCCTTCATGAGGTCACGCTGCAGTAATTTCACAGAGGAGGAATGAGGCATCCTCGCAGAGATTTGGCAGGCTCTTGCTGGACCGAAAGTCAGGACGGCCTCAAGCCTGGAGCTGTGGCTCAATGAGGATGTCCTGCCCCTGGGAGAAATCTGCAAAGGACTTGCGGTCCCTTTGGGCCCCCAGTGTCCCTTCAGGTGCTTATATTTAAGGAAATGTAGGATGAAGGCAAGAAATGACAGCTGCTAACCCATTTCGAGTAATAGGATTGTTATAGCTGACTTACAGCTTTCGTTTTGTTTTAATTTTAGATCTGCTTGTTTGGGGCACATTCTCTGAAAATGAAGTCTATAACAGAAAGGAGACGATCACTTACTTATCGCTACAAATGAGCATGTTTCTCATCTCATCCATGTCTTGCATTTCTAGCCAAGGCATCCGCTGCCAGGCAAGCTCCCCAGAGCCCCTGGGACATGCTCGTGAGGATTTTTGTGGTAGGACAGTGACTCCCCACAAAGCCTGCCCTGCTCTTTTACCACTTCCCCAGTGGAAATGAGTGGATTTCATCCTTTTAGTTCTTGCCTGCTCCGTGCTGGACTTCCCTGCTCCGTCTCCGCTGAGGCAGTCCTGTTTCACAGACTCTCCCTAGAGAGACCGCTTAGTAAATCCTTTTAATTAAGGCCATGTTTGCTTCCCTTCCTTGGTTACAGAGGGACAAAAGACTTCAGCTGGCGCCCCTGCTAAAATGTTTTCTTCACGGTACTAAATAGTCATGGAGAAGCCAGATGGAAGGTCAGAAAACAATTTATTTCTAGTGTCCAGACCACGGCATATTGCCACCATCGTCTCTTTTTGGTGGCAAAGGCGGAGTCTCAGATGCATTTGGATGACGTGTCACAGCTGCTCAGGCTCTGCTGGTGGCAGCACGAATCATCTCGGAGCACCGTCAGCCGCCATCCGTTCCACCCAGGCTCGGGGTGGAGGGGGTTAAAATTTGCCCACCGTACTGTTCTGTAAATGTTGGATGATGAATCTGTTGGATGATGAATCTGTCGGATGATAAATCTGTCTGTTGATTATAAATCATGTTTGCTGTGGTTTAGCCGTTTTCAAGGAGACGCTTACCGAGGTACAACCCGTGCCTTCGGGGAGGCCCTGGAGGCTTCCTGAGGGCAGTTGCGGTCCGTCCTGGTGGGCCAGGCGGTGGCTGCGGGACGCGGCACCGGCAGGGAAAAGGACTGCAGAGGGGCCAGTGAGCAGCCTCACGCCACAGAGGGAGTCTCTTCTCCGAACCAAAGCCATACAGGAGGTCTCCAGCAAAAACGGGTGAGACTGAGCCATGGTTGCACCTCGAAACATCTTGAGAAGACATGATGGCGCCTCCCCAGAGAAGGGGTTTTCCATTTCTTGATCAGAAATAGTGACTCCGAGGCTTGCGAGTCCCTCCCATGCTTGTCTGGGCTGCCTGCATGCTGGGCAGCAGGGGAGGGGACGACGTCTGCACCCTGTTTGCCGAGGGGCATCACGTCCTGGGAGTGCATCAGCACTGCTGGAGGAGGCTCAGAGGGGAGCGGTGCAATGTTTTCCCCACTAATCATTTACCGCATGGCGATGTTTCCTTTGGCGGAGGTGGACGGTCCCAGTGCACACATGTTTGGGTTTTCCGCAGCGCTCCTGAATGATTTGCTGCCTAGCATAGCGTGTGAGTAAGAGGCACTAAAACCCAGCCAGGCGCACATTAGGTTTGAGCTCTAGTCCGCATCCTCCTTGGCAGGGGAGCCTGTCTCTGGCAGATCTTCCTCATCTGGGTGCAGCAGACCTCTGGCAGCTTGTAGGAAGCATTGCAAGAGGCCTCTCTAAAGCCATCCATGCCTCTGTCACCCAAATTCAGGAGTGGGTGTCCACGAGGAAGTCCTTATGGAGGCTGTATTTGCAACGAGGGCTACATCCCAAGACCCTGGTTAGCTTCTTACGCAGCAGTGAAATTGTGCTTTGACTGCAGCTGTGAAGAATGAAACATCACAAACATAAAGCCAGACCTTTCTGTCCCAAGTCCATTTTCATGGGGGGTCCTAAAATTTTCAATCCTGATCAAGTTGCTACTGGGGTAGGCACACAACAAGCCCAGAAGAAGTATTCCTTGCCCCAAAAAGCCCCTTGTCCAGGGAAACACAATGAGTGATTCCTAAGGATCGTTGCTCAGCGCCTCAGAAACAGAGGACAGGATAGGAAACCAGGTCTCTGAATGTGTGACTTCTGGACAAGATGGGGCCAGTGAGCAGCCTGAGCGAACAACCTCATGCCGGGCAGCAGAGAGAGCCACAGCTACTGAAGGACAGGAGACCTGGGGTGTCTCCGCTGCCTTGGGCTACGCTTATTACTGGAAGCATATGATGCCATGTGCTCCAAGAGCTTTATTTTGCCCCATCAACAGCTGCTAAAAGCCAACAGTGTTTCTTATTCTGCAACTGGGTCCTGATTATGTGAAAGTGGGCACTTCAAAGGCAGGCTTCCCACCTCAGCCACACCTGATCCGTCCAAGAGCACTTTCCTTTTTTTTTGCCATAGTTTCCTTAAGCTATGGGGTGAAACATGAGCAAGTTTAATCTTCTACTACATGACTTTGCTGGAGAAATCCAGAAACAGCCAGAAATGTTTTACAAGCTTATCAAGGGCAATAAATGTTCTTTGCTCGAGTGAAGAGGATTTCACAGGAGTTTGGCTATACTGGTGGAGGACTAGCTCTACAACACAGGCAGTTTCTCCCTTCTGGGTCCCCCAGCTTTATCCGTAGCTGTGGGAAATGGCGTCATGTGCCACCAAGATCAGGCTGTGGAGAGACTGCAACGGGACCGCCGCATCACAGGGTAGTGAGGAGCAGGCAGGAGCGAGAGGCTCTTGCTGAATATAAATTGCATGGAGGAGCCAAATCCTGCAGCTTTCAGTAAAAAAGC
>JAVKLA010000081.1:19784476-19813369 GCA_034782735.1 Sagittarius serpentarius
GCTTCTAGCAACTTTTAAAGAAGCCGCCCCTGTGGCCCCCCCGCTACCAAAACCTTGCCACGTAAACCCATTACAGCAGGGCTAATCCATCCTTCCTTCTCCATTGCCCTAAATTCTCTCTTTTTCTGCCTGTATTCCCCTTCTCCCAGACTCAGTAGCTTTTGTGATTATCCCTCAGACCAGCCTGCTTCTCTTCCCACCCCTCTCATTTCCACTTAATCAGCTCCTCCTAAGTTGAGGTGACCTCCTCATCCTCCTGGCCAGGTTGTCTTTCTACCAGTGTCACACATTTCCTTTTTGTGTCCCCTCTCTTCGGGGTTCAGCCACTGGTTTTGTGATCTTCAGGCTACTCATTCCTTTGACTCATCTGCTCATTTTCTCCTGTCTTTTGAAAGTCATACCGTTAATCACCGTCCCTGACTACCTTCCTTCACTTCACTTTCAAAAAGTAGGTTAACCTGTGCTAGAGTCAAAAACCTGTCTTCTGTTGAGAGAAAAAAAGAGGAAAGCTCTTTTTATTAAGCACACAGAAAAAAGATTATTCTCAACTCATTCTAAAACTGAAAAAAACCCAGAACAGACCTTTTATCAGAAGTAAATGGAAGATGATAACACATGATGCAAAAAGAAAAGGAAGGATGCTAAAACTGAAAATGAGGGATCTCATTACAGGTAAGTTGTCTGGACAACACAGTGTCTACCTACTGGAAAGGCAAAATATAACTTAAGATGAAGCTTGTGAACTAACCAGGGGAAGATAAAAACTTGTCATGATGAAAAATACCAGGTGCTATCAATAGAATATAATGGACTGAAAATAAGGGTGAGAAGCGGCATTGATTTTGTGCCCAGCCCTGCTTTTATCAAAGTCCATAACCAAACCCCAGTCAAAATCAATAGCAAAAGTGGTTGGGAAACCACAAGATAGCTTTGATCAGGTTGCATATCTGTGGCATTGATTTTCAGTTTGAGGTCAGTCAAACTGCGTTTCTTGACCTTTTTCTGTTCAACCTTCTTAAAAAAATATCCAGGAGCCCCTTTGTGCCATGATACCCCAATGTTTACATTTCCAGAGACACTAAAAAAAAAAAAAAAGCCAAGGTAAACTTTGAGTAATCATTTATTACTTCTTTTACTGCCCTTCTCTTTGTTTAACTGTGTGCCTGAGGATATACGTGGATGGATGGCTCTTTTGCAGTCACTTCCCTGGCCTTTCCCTCCTGCCTCTGGAGCCCAGCAGTGCTGGCCACGTCACGGGTGGAGGAACACCACGTAGAAGCACTGTGAGCCAGATGCCCATTTATTTGCTCAGGTATCACTCCCATTGCCAAGAGAAATTTTACCCATGGGTAGGTGTGGGCCTCATCACCTCCTTTGTGGACATAACAGGAACCAGATGGCTCATGACATGAAAGGCTACAGCGTTTGCAATAAAGGTCCAGAATGTGACAGCCCTTCTCTCACTGATGAAGTATTTGGGGAATTTATGGTTGGTATTTGTGACGAAGATACATAGTAAGGTAAACTCCGTAGGCAATATTTCTGACTTTTCCCCCTGCCCCAGAATTCAAGCAGTGTTTCCAAGATTATCTGTGTTGCCAAACATGCCAACGGAGCATACTGCTTAGGTGCCTCAAGAGGGACAAATGTCAGCTCCCAGAGTTTTGGCAGTGTCATCGGTGGCTTGTAACCAGGCAGCCTGGGATTTGGAAGAGGAGCTGCAGTAACCCCTCAGCCGTGGGTTCTGTCCTCCCTACGGCCAATATGGGAAGGCAGTTACCCTTCATACACCATCCAGCTCTCTGCATTCACTGAACACATCATTGGCAATTTCCATGCCAAAAGTCAAGCTAACAGGTTACTCCCCACTCATTGCATGACCAAGGTCATTATCCAGGTTAAAAGACCTGGTTGAAAGACCAGGGCCTTTCAGTGCAGGTTACTCTGAGCCATATCTCAAAGCAACTAGCTTGTAGTTTTGGAGAGACCCTTCAGCAGATATTTTTCGGTCAGGTCTTTCCTTCTGTTGACTTCTGTAGTCTGGAAGGGAAAACAATCAGTGCTGAAGAGCATCAACATCAGCCAAACCCTGTATTATATTTTAGAATAACAGCCACATTCAATTAATAGCAGTAAGGGTGGGAAGCCTGATAGTGAAATGTAGAAGTGTAGAAATGTAAATGTAGAAACTCTGAGCCACCTTTTTTATCCCACTCACCAAAAAGAAATTAAATCTCTGGAGTTTTCTTCCGTCATCAAAGGTTTCTCTGTGAACCAAAAAGAAGTATTTTGTTTCTGTGCTCCAGTGAAAAGGAAAAGAAAGGAAAGGCTAGTTTCACATCATGGTGGTGCTTTTGGTTGCGTCTATCAAATAGCTGAGCTTCACAAAGAGCTATTGCTTCTGCTGTCCTCTTTGCCTGAGAGGATTTGAACTGCTCAGGAAAATGCCCAGACTTCTGCATATTTTGGGACACAAAGGGAACTTCTCCTAATCTCATCTTGTAGAAATAATCACACAGCAGCAGGAACCGATACCCTCAAGACCTATTTGCTGCAGTCTCCATGAGGAGTTAAATAGACTTACGCCGCCCTTCTACTCTGGACCAAAAGACCAAGAACTAGGATGGAAATTTTCTGCGCCAAAATGATCACTTTTTGTGAGTTACTGTTTAGCCAAGAAGCATCATTTCTCTAGATCACTTCTCTGCCTCCACCTGGCAGGCACCCTGAGACAACAGGGCAGTGGGAATAGGGGAGGACAAGGTAAATGGCACTTCTCTATTCTCCTGCACCTACATTGCACCTACTCCAGTTAGGGATCCAGGGGAGACTGGGAAAGATTGGGTCTTTTTCTCTCCAAATGAAAGGGACCACCATTTCTACCATAAGCCAAAAAGAAAACATTCACCAGTTAAAAAAAAAAAAAAAGAATGAAAGAAATATGAAGTATCAAGAGGCAGATCTTCATGTCCAGTACTGCAGAGTTGTGTCTTCTCCTGTGGCTTCCCTCCAAGTCCTCCCCAAGCCCGTGCAGCTGCCCTGTGGGGACACCTCGTGGTTCAAGTGGCACCTTTTGTTTGGGTGCTGGTGGCTGCCTTCAGGGAAACAGCACCTCTTTATTGCACTATGATCTGTGTAAAGTATTTTAATTTCCAGCATGCCAGCTGGGAGGTGAAACATGAAGTCAAATTTGGAGGTGGGGAGCTAAAGGGGACAAGTGTAATCTATCATTTTCCTCGAATACCCACTCTTCTCCTAATGATTTTTTTAGCAGCTAGTGCCCATTTCAGACAAAACTCAAAATGTTGCATGAGATATATGGTCTCCCTGAGTATTCGTCACTTTTAGACCAAATCAACAGCCAGTAGATTGAGAAAGTGATGGTTTCCCTTTACTTGGAACTCGTTAGCCTGCATCTGGATACTGCACCCAGTTTTGGGGCCCCCAGTACAACAGCAATGTTGATAAACTGGAGAGAGCTCAGAGGACACCACCGAGATGGTGTATGAAGAGAGGCTGAGGGACTGAGGCTTGTTCAGCAGGGAGAAGAGGAGGCTTCAGAGCAACCTAAATGTGGTCTTCCAACACCGACAAGGAGGTTGCTGAGTAGACAGAGCCAGGTTCTTCACGCTGGTGCACAGCAGATGAGAGATTACAGATACGAATTAAAAGAGGGGAGTTTCTCATGAGGTTGTTAGAGGGAAAAAATCACAATGAAGTTAACTAAGTACCAGAGCAGGTTGCCCAGAAAGACTGTCCGGTGTCCATCCTTGGTTTCAAGACCTGACAGGATAAAGCCGTGAGCAACCCGGTCTGGTCTTGCTGTCAGCCTTGCTCTGAGCAGGGGTTAGACAAGGGACCTCCTGATGTCCCTTCCAACACAGATGATTCTACAGCTACATGGCAAATGGCCCAGTGCTGGATAATAAGGCCATGAACCCATTATTTTCAAATTCCTGAGGTTTTAAAACACACATCTTTGAGAAATGGGCAATTAGGCCAGAGAGAATCAAACCCAGACCAGAACATGGGCTCTTCACTGAAGGAAACTTGAAAATGAAGTTAATTACTCCATCACCTGTCCATTAGGCACTATGGGAAAAATGTTATTTTTGCTTTCTTTTCCCCTTGCTGCATGTGTTTAAAACCCCTGCCCAGCTTGAAGCTATCCCAGT
Source organism: Sagittarius serpentarius (assembly GCA_034782735.1). Lineage (NCBI taxonomy): Eukaryota > Metazoa > Chordata > Aves > Accipitriformes > Sagittariidae > Sagittarius > Sagittarius serpentarius. The sequence continues at coordinate 19,788,652 of JAVKLA010000081.1, forward strand.
GCTCATTTTGTCCTTCTGGAAGAACAACCCTCAGTATCCTTCTGCAAAACACATTCCCTTCCTTCAAGGGTTTACAGGAGGCTCTTAGTCCCTCCAGCACCGGCAATGTGTGTGCGTGTCTATAGACGTTTTTCCTCTCCTGGAGAAGTGCCTGCCATGAGTTTGTGATAAAGGCTGGCCTCTGACACAGGAAGGTCCTGCTCCTAACAGCGGGCTCTCATTTTCTTGAGGTGGCAGCAGCAACAGGAGCCATGTTCTGCAGCAATGTCCGGTCTCTGTAAAATACCCGATGGCAACGGCACAAGCGTTTGTTGCTGGCTGGCCATGGGCAGGGGTGTGATACAACCAGGACGAAGACCTGTGAAAGGCTCCCTGTTGTCATGCTGAGTATGAAGAAAAGGTTGGGGTGACCTACAGGAAAGAAAACCTGTTTATTTTTTATGCTGGAGAGAGGTGACATGCTATCCATTTTCAGTGCGTTTGTCATGCTGGCGTCCTAGTGGAAGGCCCATCTGTCCGAACGATTCTTGCTGCTTTCTTTAGCGTGAGAGAGACTAATCGTCTGGGACCACGCATTGTTTCTATCAGACGTCTCTGCTCCCTGCACAAAACCTCTTTAACGGCAAAGCCTTCACAGGCGTTTTTCTCATGGGCATAACATTGCATGATCAAGTTAGGTGCAGTGTGAGGCTCCTTACTGGCTTCAGAGGACAGACGGGTCCAAGGCAGATCCCAGGTGTCTGATGAACCTTGGCCTGAGTCAACCAGAAGTGCAATCTGTGATCATCCAAGGCATCAAGGGACCATCATGCTCGTAAACTAATCTGGTGACGGGAACCAGAGCAGTCCACCCGCACGTCCACAGCCGATCTCTTGTACACATACAGAGCATCAGCGCTAGTTGAGGAGGCGCCCCAGCCAGGTGATGTACGTGTAAACTCAGCATTTGCAGGAGAGGTCGTTTTCCCTCTCCCTGCATGACCTCAAGGTCTTTCTGTTCCTGTTGTTTCATCCTTGAAGATTTACATTTGAATTTTTATTAAACCAAGTTATTTATTTGGAAAAAACAGGGATTTCTTCTTTCTGTGAAGACCTGTGTACCTAACAGAGTCTGATTTTCCCAAAGGCATCACCGGGTATAATAAAAGATGTTGTCCCTCCCTGCAGATTTTGCTTCGCCTATAGACTTAGATACTGCCTGGACACCCAGACATCCAAACAGAAAAATAGCAACTCTTTTTGTCATTGTTTACTTCAGTTCTTATGCATGTTTGTAATGCATAAATAATTTAACTGAGTTCTTTGACAGGAACATCCAGAAACGATGTCCTCACCAAGGTGACCAGGTGGCCTCACAGCAAGAAAGGCTCAGAAAAGGCAACAGCAGGGTGTGACAAGGAGTAGCTTCCCTCCCATGCCATAACACAGACTGAGGGCAAGCAGCTTGTGCCTTTTCTGCTCAGTCAAGGCAACCTCCAGCAGATACCTAATGAAAGCAATAGGACAAGGAGCTTTTCCGCACCTTGAGCCTCACCACCTTCCCACGCTACCCTTGCTTTTTTTCCACTTTCTCTCACCATGGGCATGAGAGCAGAACAGGCCTGCATTGCATTCAGTGCAAAGACCAGGTGGCAGCACACCCACACCGGTGTATCACCACTGCGGAGAGGGCAGGTATCTCACCACAGCCGGACCACGGGGTTCCTCATTCCCCACGCGCCCCAGCGCAGGAGGTGCTGGCTGCCGGACCTCAGCCCGTGGGTGCTCTCCCATTCTCCCCCTGGTTTGTTCCTAGAAACTCTTCAAGCAAATTGGCTTTTCACCTTTCACCATTAGCACAATTCTTTTGTGGTAGAGGTACAGTCAGTGTGGGGACCGGGAAGTCAACATCATGGTGCAGCTAAAGCCCATAGATTTCAAGTCTTTATCCATTACATTCAACCTGACAGTGTCCTCTCCACTCAAAGCAACTTCTAGCCCTTCCAAATTAGCTAAATGAATCATCGAGGTGCTTGCATGACTGCCTCCATGCTCATTTGAACAGAGAGACACATGCGCTGCATCAGTGCAGAGACACAGCTGGAAGCCGGGAGGCTCCTTCTCCTACACCTCCCGTGCCCTGCAGTCCTTTAGGGCCCCTGGCAGCCCTGTGAAGTCACCAGAAATTGCCAGCAAGCTAGGAAACCTCCACGGGATTAGCAGAGCACATGATTTCTTCTGATCTACTCCTCACCGGCTGAAAGGAGGGAGACTGAAGAGGGACAGAGGTACAAAAAGAGGGGCGTGAGTCATTCAGCTGAGCCCACCTCCCCACATGAGAAAGTGGCACCTAAGAAAGTGGAGGAAATGTGGAAGAGCCCAGATCTAGGCACTTTCGCCAAAGTGACACACTGTTCAAGCGGCAAAACCCCCAAGATGACCCAAAAGCAGGGAGCTAGGAGTGACACCACCCAAGTGAGTCCCAGGATAGCAGCAAGCATCTGAGGGGAGAAACTTGGTCTTCGTTGACTCAGGTAACTCCACTGGTGTATAATGCAGAAGACCTGAGTGCCAGACCCACACATGTGGTAAGCAGTACAGAACCAGAGCCAGGAGCATGTGATGACTGAAAGACAGACAGACAGCACCCTGCTATTAAAGAAAACAAAGCTCTGAGAGCAAGACCTTAGGAATCTGATTGAAAGCAAAGGGATGGGAGGCTGGGGAGGGAGAAGAAGAAAGCCTTGAGAAAGCCATCCTGATGTGCTGCTTTCCCACAGAGCTGCAAATCAAAGGGATTTCTTCTCAGCAGGTCTAGCGGACAGCCAGCTCCTCATACAAAACCAATAATGGCATGTCAGGGAAGCGTTCCCTTCCCGGGGGAGAGGCAAAGGCAACTGCAGCAGGTGACATTTTGCGCAAAATTTTCTATTTTCCCGAGCAGAGAAGCTGAACATGAGCAAAATGTGTTGACTTCTACCATTATTTGCAGGTAAATAGATGCTTCTCATTCATTACAAGATGTTACAGACTAGAAAATAGGGGAAACGTTGAGTGCTGCAGCTGCGGTGAAAACGTTCATTCAGACAACCACGAACCAGCTCCATCAAACAGGACTCATGATGACAATCTTGCTCAGATGCTGGCAAAAGTCATCCGATACACAGATACATTCATATATATATACATACACACATACGTATCTGTTCATATGCTTACACAGTCTCAGCAGTGTTGGTGGTAGGCAGCCCCAGGAGCCAGAGTGGGAGGAAGAACCGAGCAGGTAATTAATTATTCAGCAACCAGTGTACACCCAAAACTCTCCGAGCGCTGACAGCTGAGCCTGGGCAGCCCTGCAGGCTTTCGCTGTCTGCCCCACACCTCCTCCAAGGGTGGCCAGCTCCACTTACAGATCAGCCACTGCAGTTCATGGTCTGCATTTTAGTGCAAACCTGCCTTACTTGGCCGAGTGGGAAGCTCCAACATGGGCAGAAAACAGATGAGAAGAGGTGGGGGATAAGATTCTGAAGTGCCAAAGCTTAGCCCACCGGTCTGTCCTAGAGGCTGACCGTGGTTGCGAGAGCCCAACGATGGCAAGGCACAGCTGCTGGGCATCACCTTACTCGGACATCCAGCCCATCTCAGGCTTGTTAAAAAACACATTAGCGGGCTAGGAAGAGCATTTTGGTTTTTAATATCTTATTAGCAACTTATTTTATATTTTTAATATAGTATATTTATATATTATTTTATATTTTATTAGGGCATGCTCTGCTCTGTCAGGCGAGACTAGTCAGGGCAGGGCTTTGCCAAGGACCTCGGTTGCTTTCTCCTGCTCTGAGCAGGCAGATTGGCAGGGCAAGGGCAGGAGCGGTGAAATACTCTCAAGTATCATCCAGCCCTGCCATCCCATGTTTTGTACCTCCTAACTCCATTTAACCCTCACCCTCTCTGCCCAGTACGATGCTGGTCCCCAGGACACGCACAATGTGGTTCACTTACTTTCTTTACACAGATCAGCTGTCAAAACCTCAGAGGCCTTTAAGCATCAGCGTCCCCGCAGTCGCGGCAACAGGCTTGCCTCAATCCTGCTGCCAGGCGTAAACTGGAGCAGTTCAGTGAAGGGCACATAGGCCTGGGAGACAGTGCAATAGGTTTCCTTCCTTTGCCTCACCACGGGAAAAAGGGGATACAAAGAAGGGAGGAAGGGATGGCATTTTGTAAACTTCTCATTGTACATGGAAAGACGGCAGAGGTGGACGTCAGTTCTGCTCTACAGAAGAACAATGTCCTCTTCACGGCACAGCACCCAACTGCAGGAGTGCTGGGAAGGTAACCATGTACTCTGTGCTGGACAGAGATGGAGAAACAGAAAGAGAAATAAACATGCTCTGATTACACATTTGAGCAAACAATTGGCTGCCAACAAGCAAGATGACAAAGTATTGTTGTATTTTTATAATAGAAAGCTCATGCAAAAATTTAGAGATATTGCTACAGAGCTCTTCGCCCTTCAGGAAACTTGTGATAATCTGGCAGAATAAGATCTTAATCTTTTTTTTTTTTAGGTATTCACATGGGTTTGGGGTAGGGAGTACATAAATTTCAGGTGCATTCTGCATGGACATCAGGGATTTAAATCAGAATAAATACAGAATGCATATGTGACAGAAGCATTCCTAGGGAAATTATAAGTGGCTGAGTTAGAAACCCCAAAACTTTCAGATGCCCTTAAACAGCAGTGCTTGGCTGCTGTCCTCTCTTACTGGCCAGGGCGAGCAAGTCCCATTAACACCAGTCCAGCCCCAGAGGGGAGGCAGGAACGGCACTGGGGAGGTGCTGCCAGGGGTTCGGTTATGGGGAGTTGGTTTGTAGCAGCTGAGACCAGCCAGTTCCTCAGATCTTACTGTTACCACCCCGAGCACTAAAGAGAAACTTAATTTACCCCATGTCCAGTTTTGCAGCGATGCAGCCAGATAGGAGTACGGCTAACGTGGAGCCTATATTAATTATTTCTGTATTTGTGCAATGTGCAGATGAATCGCCTGGCACTTGCCAAAAAAGCCGACCTCGTCTCCTGTGGCTTTGCAGAGAGAAATGGGAATGGCTGGTAACCCTCCAGCTGGCTCCCCCCATCCTCTAGGTATTTCCATTCAGCGACATCAACAAGCCCAAAACCCACAGAGGTGGCCTCTGGCCGGTCTCCATGCAGCTCATCTCCTCCGTCTCCCCACAGGAAGGCAGAACTTCAAGGGAAGCTCTCGCTGTTTCTCAGGGGAGGCAGATGTTTATCGTGGAGCGGGATGCTCTGCTCTGCAGGCATCAACACCAGCACCACCACCAGTCCACACTAAAGAGAAGCTACCAAACAGCGTTTGGTTTTCTTGCAGTACGGTATTTCACAACGAGGAGTGTTGCTAGTCTTTTAAGTTTTTGCCTTAAAAGCCCACAAAAGTAGCATAGCCACCCTCACCTGTACTTATCTTCTCCGGTTAGGAGAGGAGAAGTTAATGTCAGGATTAGTCATTTTGTGGTTTGCTTGTTGATTAAGAGGTGGCTGAGCTTTTCCTCCTCTCACGCCAGTGTCACCTGGTGCACAGCCACCCTGTCTTCTCCAAAGTGCTTGGAAGGAAACTCTGACCATGGCCTTAACAGCATCCTCCAGGTGGGGCTTTCAACTCATTTTGCAAATATCAGCTAAAAGAAGCTGAGGGGCAAAGACGGGTTATCTATCTGGCTTCTGTTGGCCCGGATGTCTCCTGGAAAGCCAGCAGCAGAATTCGTTTCCTGAATTTGTAACTCGACCTCAAGCCCTTCTCCTGCTTGGGAATGGAAGAGAGGGACACTGGCAGGGGCAGCGCCAAGTGTCTAACACAACATGTGTCTGGAGTTTATTCTCCTTGTGAAGGAGAAACTGCTTTTCATGTAGACACATCCTCCATTGGACAGAGGCAGGTGTCCACCCCGGTGGGGACGAGGGCTAGCCAATACCTTCCCTCTGCTGTCCAAGAGTATCCTGGGCCCCCAGCCTTGTAACTGCAGAATTGGAAGAAGATTTGTCTATTTTCTCTTGGTCAAGTATTTAAATTCTCCAGGCTCACAGGCTGAGGGGAAAAAAAATCCTCCCAGTGTGACACCCTCTCTACTAGCTCCATCTGGAGGCTCCAAAAAAACTTGCGTTGTAAAATTAATTTTATTTTTATTTATTTATTTATCTATTTATTTAGGATTTAAGGCTGTCTTGGCATTGAAAACCACCAATGCCAAAAAGCGCCAAGGCAGCGGCAGCTGTGGGTGCAGGAAGCTGTCTCTGCTGCTGTCTGACCCGCTAAGCAGAGCCAAAAGCACTATTCACCATTCAGCTCAAGGATCCATGTAAAAAATACTTCACTTGACAGTATCCTGGGATAAATACCAGCATCACAGATTATTCTTTTAGTAAAATCCCATCAGAGATACATACACCACCCTCTTCCAAAGGAGGAGTTACGTAGGACAATCCTGGTGCGCACACTTGACAGCTCAAGGTGAAGAAAGCCTCTCCAAAGCTTCTTGCTCTGCAAGTCTAATAACAACTGGGTGCGGAGGGAAGGGGACGTGCCAGACCGGCGTGTTCCCTCTCTGCCTCTGCTGGCGAGACAGCCAGCCCGGGAAGCTGCAACCGCTTCTTCACCAACAGACAGCCTGGGTAAAACTACCTCGGCACTAGCAATGTCATTTGCAGGCTTAAGGTGCATTGCGATTGTTGGTCAGTGACGGTCCGGGGAGAGCGATACAAAGAGTGAATTAGGAAGGGACCTCCTGTTAAGGGATAAAAGTTTTAAATGAGATAATTATCCCCAAATCTGGATGCGACTATCCAGCTAGAGCAGCACCAGGGTGATACTTAATGTACCCAGAGTGCTCTGAAGTCAGATGTCGTCTTGCCTGATGTCTGTGCAGCGTGAAGGCAGGACATCATTGCCAGATATTTTTTTCCCTCTTCTAACTGATAACAAGCCCACACTGGAAGCTCTTGTCAAATCAAGCTGCTGCTCTTGAACTCCGAGTCTGCAAATAGCTGGGTGGTGACATGTCTGTTAGTTTTAACTATTTTAGGAAACAATCTGCCCTTTTTCAGTCATGAAACACATGAAAGGCCCGATGGCACATTTGGATGCGGCAAAATCCAACCTTGAAATTGTCCAAACCTGCCTTCCTTATCTTTTCCTATGATGTCGCAATTACGGCGTGTAACCAGGAACGGCACCTCTCTCCCTGGCTACCTGACCCTTGTTCCAGCGCTAACTGCAAGCTGTGCCCTGCTGACCTCCTGCCCCTCCTCGTGGGACTCGAGCTTTCAGCTTGACGGTGAAGCTGGTTGCTGCTTGGGTCATGCTGGAACCTCCACTTCTTTGTACAGGCTGCTACGCACTTCTCAGCCCAAAGACGTGCTCCCCTCCTGGGACCCTCACCTCAAGTACAGAGGAATAAGCATGTATCTGTGAGATGAGCACCTTCCGACAGATAAAGTAGAAATCTTGCAGACTCTCTCCTACTGAGCTGTTTTCCCTGGGTTTTAGCCCCAGCAGACCTCTATATTTTCACTCATCTAACGTGTGCTGCCCTTCTGCATCCTCGATCTGGCTGGGAGTGATGGGCATTGCTAATACACGTCCTCACGTCCTTGTGGGTTACGTGCACGACACAGCCATGCCTGTCATGGCTTATGTTTACTTTGGAGTCAATCTCCCTTCTAATATCAGAAAGAAGGAACTTTTAGGAAGTTTTTTTTTTTTAACTTAGAAAACATAGAGATCCTTTGAGGGGTTAATTCTCTCTTACAACCTCTTTGCTGAGGAATAAACCTCATTCTTCCCCATCTTCCTTGACTCTTCACCTTTTTGGACTCCCTCTCAATTTAGCTTCATAGAGCTCTTCTAGGAAGAACCTGCCTTCGAGAAAGTTTTTTTTTTTTTCCCCAGAACTGGAGGTCTGAGTGGGAATTAGCACCATGTGCCCATGTTCGTGGTGCTGAGGAAGTGGGACATCCTCTGTTTAAAATCCTGCTGAACAGCAAGCTTACCTCTGGGGCTTGTGTTCAAGCCTGCTGGCGTAAGCGGCTCACACTGTCCTCTCCTCGGTCAGGCATCCTCACATGTAAAAAGCGCATCTCAGCTGTCAGCTCAGCGTGCAGGGGAGATCTAGCTAAAAATACTTATTTTTCTTTTCTTCAAGCAGAAAACCCAAATGTTGTCTGTCTTTCCCTCCTAGGAACGTGCAAGCACGAAGGTATGGTCAGAGCTTCCTATTGCCACCTTCCCAAGGAAGAGAAACACCACCGTCTGCAGGACAGACCTTGCTGGGCTTGCCACACGAGGCAGTATTTACTGTGGCATTAAAAACTTGCAGCTTGCCGTTTTTCATGAAATCCCGGGTGTACGATGACTATGTTTTTTGAAAGTAGGCAAATGTCTCTGTGCAAACCCTTTGCCATTTAGCTACAAACCACTTGATGACTGCAGTTAGCAGACGTGGAAAAAGGAAGTGTGTGTGCAATTAATTTTTTAGTAATAAATTCATATGCGCGATAAAAAATTCTTCAAAACCAAAACAGTGGGCTTATTTCTGGCTAAGTTGAAGACTGCTTATCTATCAATTTCTCTATTTACCTGCAGTTACAGTGTATTATTTGAAGCAGCTGACTGCTCAGCTTCTATTCTGATGCAACAGCATTTGTCATGTTCCTCTGCAAAGGTGCCACTTAAAAAGTAGTTGGAATGATTTTCAAAAAAACCTTGGTATTTGAACATAAAATATCAGCATTTGCAGTTGCAAATAGTTACATTTATGTAAGTTCTTTCATTTCAACTGAGCTGTAGTTATCATCTAGGATTTGCTATTTGGAATTCAAAACATGTCTACAAATGCAAAAAAGTCCCCAAACCACAGGAAATGGTGGGAAAAAACAGAAGGAAAAAAGAAATAATTCTAATAAAATCTTCCAGGATGACTTTCCTCTGTTTTGTAAATCTGGTGCTTTGAAAGCATGCTGCATCTGTTTTACTTGCCAGAGAAGTTCTCTTTTGCCTTCCCTTACGCAAAGCGTGATTCAAATCCTATTGATATGACACGATACCTTATAAATATGCCCAGGGCGCAAAAGTCTGTGGTGAGCATCAGCATAATGTTGATTTAAATTAATTTGTAAGAGCTACAGTTTCCAGCTTCACCTGCAGTCACTGTAAAAAATAGCAGGAATAGCTGCAGTAGAAGAACAACAATGCGAGACAAACTTGAAATCAATTTTTCGTTCTTTTGGGGGAAAGTTTTATTTCTTCTCTCTCTCTCTCTCATAAGAATACTTGCTGGGAATGAAAAACGGTCACGAAAGCAAAAAGAGATCAGCTTTGCAGCCTGCCGTGTACAGCTTACACTAGCATGAAGGGAGTTATTTGGGATCCATGTTTTCCCGGTGCTCCGCGACAAAGCATGCCAGTCACACTGAACAGTTTCCAATCTTCCCTGGGAGCCTTTCTGCCACACACAGACTCAGCCAGGAGCCCTAATGTTCTCAGCCGCTCCATCTAGAAAGCTTCCACAAGTGGACCTGACAATTCAAATCTTAATTTCCCCCAGGATTCATTTCTGAAAGAATGCTTGTAGGTACTCACTGGGGAGTTGCTCTTCAAAGTCCTAACTTTTGTTCTCTTGGGGAAGTCATCAGCGAGTAAAAGGTGGATGTGAAATTCCTTCCTGCACAGAAAGTTTGTATGTACTGAAAATATGCTCATCACCAACTGAAGAATAACTTTTGATACGCATTTAGCATTGTTTAAAAGATGCAGTTGGTGTGAACATATCCAGTGGCTTTCAGTCACAAAGGTCAGAAGTCGTTCAGTGCAAACTCCAGCTCCACGCAGGACTGACCTGTGTCCGGTTGCTCAGGGACAGATCCAAGGATGGAGCTTCCACAGCCTCTCTGGTTGTTTCAGTATTCAATCACCCTCAGGTCTGAGAAATCAGTTTCTGGTGTTCCAACTTGCATCTATTGCCTCTTGACCTGCCACTATGTGCCACTGAGCCTGGCTCTGCTTTCTCTGTGCCCTCCTCTAGCATTTCTTTTTCCAGGATGAAGAAACCCAGCTCCCTCAGCCTCATCTAGGTACATCATGTCCTCCAGTCCATGCATACTCAAAAAAAATTAAAAAAAGAAAAAAAATTTACAGAATAGAAACATTTCAATGAAGAGCAAGGTACTTAATACCGCAAGTCTGGAGTAGCAATGTGCAAGTTTCCTCTTGTAGCAGAAAACTGTAACAGTCTGAAAGACAGAAGGAAAAGCGCATGGCTCCTCTTTTTGCTTTCATGTGCGTATTTTCATATGCCACCTACTAAGAGAAGAGCAAAGCACCCCGCAAAAACAGGGCAGACTGTACAAAGTAACACAAGTCACAGTAAAAGATAGCTAACCGCAGCAGGAAGGAAGCTCCCAGAAATATAAAAGCTGGAGAAGGTAGAACAGAGGACAAAACAGTTCAGAAACATGAAGACAAAATATCCACCGCTTGCTAGTTTGAGAGTTTGTAAGTAGTGGGGTAGTAGTTAAGGATACAGTAAATGAGCAGATGAGAAATTTCCTGTTGAATTGCTTCACGGAAGTCTGGAAGAAATACAAACAGTGCCAAAAACTTACAATGTGAGAGAAGTCAAATGTAGATTCAAGTGTTAACTCGAGGAGTTAAGTATAATCTGCAATTGTTCTGATACACCCAATGTTACAAGCATCACCTTACAAGAAGTGAGCTGTCTCCTAGAGAAGGCTGCTTTAAAACAAACATAAAACCTGGAAAAGCCAGATCTTCCAGATTTTTGGTTTTTTTAAAGCTTCTTTCCCTACATTGTGTTGTTTCTGTAGGTATGGCACAAAACATACTGCAGATCAGCAGGATTTATCTTTTATTTATGGTTTTCAGGCACAGATGTGTAATCTTTACTTCGCCTGTAGCCTTTTTAAACTGAGTAACAGTGCGTCCTGTAGCTATCTCCTGCAACATTCACTGTAAAACATATTGTTTTAAAATAAGCTGTAGCATGGTAATTATTGGAATGAATTCCTTTGGTCCCCAGGTTCATGTTGAGAGGAGATTTTACTGACTTAGTACAGAACACCAGAAGGCAGTCATCACATTGGCAGTTTCCCTTACCTCCCTAATTTCCGCAGAAGTTCCCAAACTGTTGTGAAAAAACGGACGTATGAAATTCTCTTACCATTTCTCCACGGCTAAACTCCAGCAGGTTTAGAGGAAAAACAGTAAAAATACAGTCTATATACTTCTTGTCTATTCCTAAGACTGCAAGAATGCGCAAGTTCTTGAAACAGCTGCTTCATAAACATTCAAGGCATTCACTTACTGTGCCCTGTCTCCAGCTGGCCCGTACTGCAGCAGACATTCCCATTTTCTGAAATGCTTGTTTTCCCTTTCAACTATTTATGTATAGTAAGTCTTTGCTGCATTACTGTCACTGTACTTAACAGCTACAGTAATGTTCTGAGAGCAGACTTAATTTTTAACGATTGATGTTTGTTGATTTATTTTATATTCGAGTTGATAAATCCTCAAAGAAACCATTCCATTTCATTAGTATTCACTTTAAGCTTTTTTTTTTTTTTGGTCAAAACAGTTCTACTTATTGAATCCTCATTTAAGGACAACCAACTAAAAAAGGTAAATGAGATGACTCCAGATATGACAGACCCAAGATTTACTTTAGTACAAGGCAGAAACACTTACATTGGAACAGGAGAGACAACAACTTAGCACTGTCATTGTGTACCAGAAAAATCCCATTATCATGAGAATTTGCACTCTGCAAACAGGGCAGGAAGTATTTAAGGTGCTTAGAAAACAAACAGAACAGGTAGTACTACATCCAAGAAATCCCCAGAACAACAAACCTAGTCAAAATCCCTTAAGTCTATGTAAGGTAGGTTACTACACTAGGAACAGACAAAGCAGGAATCTAGGAGAAGAGTTACAGCAACATGCACCTGTGTGTTTACAAAGGAATAATTACAGAACAATATATTTGAAATCGCTTCCTGAAGTTAAAATGTTTGTAGGCTGCACTAGGAAAATTCTCAAGCAAGTATATTAACCTCACTTGGTCTTAACCAAGTGAGTACTTGTCTCCTGGGACAAAAGGCTTTGAAGCTGCAATCAAATTAATACTGAGCTACAGTACCAACACTTTTGAACTGTAGTGCTGGAATACAAATCTGCCTTGAGGCTTTTATGTCTGATGTTGATAGAAAGCAATTTTGCCTGGGAAAGATAAATGGAAGTGCTAGTCATCAATAAACCTCCTTAAAACCAGTTTCCCTCAGTTTCTTAAAACAGGCCTTCAGTAGTTTTTTTTACGTTGTACTATCAAATTCTGCCAGTTACGTAACTAAAACATGCAAATAAAGAGCAACAGACTACTCTTAGCCATTATGTGATTAAGCATCTTTTAATATTTCTATTGACAAACATCGTAAGCATAACCAGAGTGAACAGTATATACTTGGAGGATGTCCAGCGATCGACTTGAGTCACTGAACTACTGGTTCAAGGAGGACTACTGGCATTCTACTTTCATTTTCAGTTGAGCCATAGGACGCTGAAGTGATCATGGACTAGGACATGTTCCAATAGTGCCAAATTCTAATCAAAACTCAGATTGTGCGTTAGTAGCCAAGGCAAACAATAATTCTGTATCATACACAGAAAGCAACTAGTATTATCAGACAAAAAGTTTGGTCAACAAACTAGTTTTACTTCTTTAATAATCTTTTTGCTAAGAACTCAACAGGCACAACAGTACCAGTAAGCATATGAACTTTAAAATGCACAATTGTCACAGACAGTTGACTTGAATACAGTAATAGTGTTTGGTAGCAGACTTAGAGATGACTTTTAGGTTCTTCCACTCTTAAATGATTTTGTATTTCCTCATCACCTAGTCATGCACTGGCGAGGAATTCCACAGCAGTCTCCTTCTCTTCAGTTAACTCCTTAGCAGTCAGATCCATCTTCTCACGAGAAAAATCATTAATAGGAAGACCCTCAACAAACTTCCAGGCCTTGTCCTGTTTGAAAACAAACAAATAAAAATCCCCTCCATATAAGAACAAGCTTCATTCAGTCTTCATGAAGGAAACTTTGCAGCATAAGAAGCAAAGTTCATGGCCTTAAAAAACACAGACAGAAGTTAATTTTGTTTTCAAATAAAGAATGAAATCAGCACCAGCTAGTCATAATCAGATTCTACTTGTCTCTCAGTACTTATTTAATAACGACTACAAAATGGTTAATAATGGTCCCCTCTGTGAAAGACTGCTAAAACCCTCACATCCCAGCAACTGCAGCCCCATACTAAAAGCACTGCTGTTAACGAGCTCATGTGACAGTTTAGCTATGTCTTGCAGAAGATACATGGATTTAAATACAGTCTAGGTACCTTGATCACAACAGGGAATGAATATAGCAAGTCTTCAGGAACACCGTAAGAATTGCCATCAGAAATTACTCCCATGGAAACAAATTCCCCCTGAAATCACAAAAGTAAGAGATAAATACATTTGATGCTAGAACCATCAAAATTTTAATTTCCAATATACTGCAACTCCTATGACACACTTTACTCCAGAAAAAGAGAGATTCTTCCCTGTGTGAACACACATACACACTTGAGGTCAAAGATGCTCGCATGTAATCAAAGAATTAGGCAAACAATCACTTACTCAAGAGCAACATCTTACCGCTGGAGTGCCAAACCAGATGTCTCTCACATGATCACAGATAGCTTTGGCAGCTGACATCGCACTGGACAGCTTCCTAGCCTTAATAACAGCTGCTCCACGTTGCTGAACAGTCTGCAATTCAGAAGAAAACCTTAAATTGTAAAGCAGCAAAATCATGGCTTGGTCTGAAAGCTGTTAGTAAACGCTATGAGGAAAGACTGCCTTACATCATTACTTAATTTCATCAGTCAAGATATAGTTCTATCACTAAATGAACATGGCATACAACCCAGAAATACAATCTAGAAGTTTTGCCAAGACAAGAACATAATGGAGTATTTCAGAGACTGGCTCATTTCTTAGTACCTGCTTTACAGCTAGCAGCCCACTGACTTCTCTCGTACCAGCCAGATATTCGAAGCTTTTACCGCCAAGAGACTTCATGTACATCAATAGCAACAGATGTCTCAGAGCAACACTGGAAATTAAGGGGTTTTTTTGCTGAACACCAACGTGAATTACTTGCTGGTCTCAATCCTACAATATTTAATGCATAAAATCAATTTAATTCCTGAAGATAGTTGAAGCTACCTCCCTATACTCAAGTTTATATTTAGAAATTTTGTACTTAAGAATTGTACTTCTTGGAATTAGCACAGCTTCTTAAACGGTACATACGTTTTCTTTTAGTAAGTTTTGGTAAGGCTCTGTGCCAACCAGACCCCAGTCTAGAAAGCAAGAATTATGAAATCTCCTTATCTTAGGCAAAGCATTCTAGCACAAACAAGCATTACAATGTGCCTAGAAGGCCAAACCAGTATCCTGCCTTGGCCACGTAAGATACAGCAGGATCAAGAACAAGGACAGGTTTCTGCTTACCCTCTGGCTTATGAACTTTGGTTGCCAGCATACAATCATTTATTCTGCAGCAACAAGCATGAACTGGAATAAGCTATAGGACAGAGCACAGTCATATGACAAAACACATCCTCAGCCCCAAACTAAAGGTGCCTTGGCTAAGATACAGTACCTGGCGGTCAGCCTACCAGTAACAGTGCAATACCAAGCAAAGTACGGCTACTTGGAGTCACATTCATCAAGGTCTTTAGTAATCCTTGTTTCATTTTATATTGCATTTAGGTAGCCTGTGCTTTTGATCAATTAATACCATTACTTTGTTTCCCTACCCTACATTATTATTTATTACTACCCTTCATTAAGACATTTGCAGGTTTCTAGATCCTTCAGATTACTGTTTAGAAATGTTGCTGACGAGGCCACAGATTTAGATTTGGAAAACGTGTGTACACACGCATGCATATGCGGAGGGAGGGCTGCTGGGCTTTTTTTGGTGGGTGGGGAGCAGCAAATGGAAGATCATCCTATTTGTCATTTACAAAGCTGCCCAACAAAGTCACCATAGTGAAATGTCAATGGTGCTTGTGTGTCAGATGAGTTGCACCTGAGGTACGATCAAAATTTTTTGTTGAATCATTTTAACACTCCAAATGGATTTTTCTAGGAGTAGGTACACAGGTTTTCACAATGCCTTGTATTTTTCAAGAGCAAATAACTGACAGAGACACACTAACTGAAGATGACTTATTCTAGTGAGATAGGAAGAGCTGCTTCACTAAGTCAGTCAGTTACAGAGTTTACAATTTCATATGAGGTTAGGAGAAAGCAGAAGCACAGAATGACCATTTAAAAAAAAACAAAACACAAAAACCCAAGGTCTTACCAGGATAAAGTCTCCCTTCAGCCAGCTGTCATCTTTTATAGCTTCATAAACTCCAACTTCCTTTCCTTTCACATTTACCTTCGCATGGTTAACATCTGGATATTGAGTGGAAGAGTGGTTGCCCCAGATGATGACGTTCTTCACATCATTAGCAGTCACACCAAGTTTCAGAGCAATCTAATCAGAAATTAAAGATGTCATTTGTGTTAACTTCATCTTCTCAGTTCACAGGCTTCTTTGAAAGCATTGCTCTGTTTGTATTTAGCAGAGACAACAGAAAGCACTGTACTTTGAACAGGCCCTTTTTACCTGAGATTTAGCTCTGTTGTGATCCAAACGAGTTAAGCAGCTGAAGTTTTCCTTTGGTATTGATGGGGCTGACTTTGATGCAATCAGGCAGTTAGTATTTGCTGGATTCCCAACTACCACAACCTAAAAAAGAAAAAGGGGAAGGGGAATGTGGAAATATGAAGAAACTATTTCCGTAAAACAACTCCCTCAAGTGAAATACATGGCTTTGCCTTCAAAGAAACTATCAAAAAGTTAAGTTTTCTAAATCCCTGGGTTGTCTTCAACGAGATCGTTTTATATGTGTGTTGTTCATAGTCACTGACTCTTCTATAACTGCACAGAAAAATATTCTCTAGCTAGGTATTTTCTTTATAATTTGACATTCAAACGTGAAAGAGAACAAGGGAGATCTGCAAACTGACCCACAGCCTGGCTTCAAACCTCATGCTACCAGACACAGGGAAAGCAAGGTACATACACACTAGTCAGCCCACAGTGAATTCGCCGTCACCTTTTAAACACTTTCTAGACTGGCTGCCACTGCTTCATATAATTGCTTTATAATAAAGAAAGCCAGAACAGTTACTTATCTCAATGTTCCTAGGCAGTTAGAAGTAAAATGTTGCCTGAACTTAGATCAATTTATTACTATGGAAAACTGATTTTTATTCATCCTTCATCTACTAATGTGCCTCAAATGATTAACGTCAAGCTCCATATACTCTCAATCACATAAGCTAATCTGCAAACCTCCCTTTGTATTTCCCCTTTTGAAAGTGAGTTCAGTAAATTTTCCATTACTCTGCAATAGTTATATTGATAGTTTTTATTCCAACTGTATAAAGAAGCAAACAAGTCTTTAGAAGCAGTAGGAAGTTCATCAGCAGAGGAAGTAGACATTAAAAAGTCAGTTACAAAGCACAGTTGGAGCCTTCATTTGAGATTAAGAGCAGTAGGAGAGCAGCCACATGATCCCATTAACTGGGCTGAAGGAATCTGAGAGAGAACAATTAAAAGCTTCCAATGCTCCAAAGACCAAGACGCAAACAACCTAAATAAAGCCCATTTTTTGTGCAACCGTAATTCCATATTGATGCTGAAGTTAAGGGTCATTATGTTAAAGCCACAGATGGATATGAAGTAGGCAGCTGCATGTAGATAATTTAGTTCTCCCAGAGAAGAGAGATAACAAGCAGAAGACTGCGCTTTTTAAAATTTTTTTTTCTTTTTTTTTTTTAGAATTGCTGGTAACCAGTTCAGAGTATGTGTGGACTACAGCAATACAATGCAAGACTTACATTTTTCACCAAACGAATTAAGGACTAAATCATCTCCCTATTTAACATGCTATCTTTCATCTAACCTTGACTGCAGTATATTTTCTAGGGCTTAGGGAAAAGAATGCCTGCACTGAATAGGCTCCTGCTTGCACAATATCATTTTACAATGTATTTAGATCTCTACATAAGTCAGAGAGTTAACTTTTTAAATTCAGTTTCTATATTCACCTTGACAGTCTTTTTGGCATACTTATCCAAGGCTGCACCCTGAGACTTGAAAATTTTCACATTTGCTTTGAGTAAATCCTTCCTCTCCATGCCCTCTCTCCTTGGCATGGAGCCAACCAGAATTGCTATGTCAAGGTCTTTGAATGCAACTTCCTCCTTGTCTGTTGGAATGACCTCTAAAAAGAAAAAAAAAAAAAAAAAGGAAAAGGGGGGGGGGGAATCTAAGATAAATACTCATGGCAAAGTGTTAATTCTTTGGTTCACAAATAGTATAAAATCAGATCTGCCAACATCACCACCTTCCCCTTCCAAAAATATAAGTATAGTCATTTGGCCCTAACTCCACAGATCAAATAGTTGCCATTAAATGGTTTATATACACAAATATTTATCTAAAGCTTTAGATATAAATTCTGAAAACACAGGAGAAATCTATGTAAAAAAGATACCTTTCACGTGTCTCTATCTAAATACATACACATGTACATATGCTGGTTTTCACTTTTAGAAAAAATTTTCAGTGGCAAGTACCAACACATATAAGGTTTTCCTCTCCCTTTAACAATTCAAACCAAAGAAGGTTTGATTTGTACAAGAGCTGGTAGCTACCTGCTTTTTGTTTAGTTTTTTTTTTTTTTTTTTTTAAGTACTGCAATAATTACAGTAGCATCTACTTGCTCCCTTTCTTCTTCTTGTTTAAACTATCAGAACTTAACTTGTTCACATGACTTGATGAACGATTTTTCAGTTTGTGTCTTTATTCTTTATGTAGAAGATATTTCTACAGCCTAGGTGGTTTTTTTTGTTTGTTTTGTTTGGTTTTTTTTTAACTTAGTAAAGGCATCTAGATGTATCTAAAGATTCAATGTTATTTTACCACTAGGCCAGAACACAATGCATAAACGCACAAGTATCTGACAATTTGTTGTACATGCTGACAACCCAGGATTAGATGATATAAACCAAAACCCAGGTATCTGCGTAGTCAATTCTTTACACAAAACTCATTTGATGACATTCTTCCTAGCTTACAGCCTAACTTATCTTCTACAAAATGTAAAACCAAGAAAGGATCATCTAGTATTTTCTTCTGCTTAACTTCCTGCCAGCTACAGGAACTCATAAACACAATAGTTGTACTAGAACATCTTGTAGGTATAAGAAAAACTTCTTTTGGCCACCTCTCAGCAGCGATAGAGCACAGTCCTGCAGCTCCATCACTACACCCTCCAGTACAGTCATCATGGGGGTGATATCCAGCAGCACAAGAACAAGAGGCTGTAAAGAAAGAAATGGTTTAGTGCAAGTCAGGCTTAATCTGTTTTGAAAATTAATTTGTCTTGTTACTTGCTAGAAACTGCTATCTTGTGCAAGACTTAAAATCCATTTACAGAAAACTGAAATACTTCAGCACGAGCAACGACCGAAAGCTTGTGTTAACAGAGCAGCACTCCATTTTCCCCACTTAAATTACTTGCATATTGGTAAACCATTCTGAATGTCTACAAGAAAACAAATCTCTGGGACTCCATTTCTGACATTAGCTTATTCATTACTGCATAGCAGAGACAAGTGATAATTCAGCGTAAAGTTACCTGTTCTTTGCCAAAGACATCTCCCTTGGCAATGCTGTAGAGCAGCGAGTAAGCAATCTGCCCAGCAGCTCCAGTCACCAGGACCCTGATAGGTTCACCCTGCAAGAAAATTCCAGAGACTTACCCACAGCTACACACCATCTTAGGCTGGTAAAAATTAACAGTTACTACAGAAACACAGTTATGATTATTTAACCTGGATGAAAGCATGTGCCTAAATGTGGATCAGGCCCAGCTCCTGGGGTCATACTTCTGTTCTGCTAGAACCACCAGCAATTTCTCTACTTGCTTTTACAGAAACAGACCACACTTACAAAAACATCCTTAAGAAGTGCTCCTGGAAAAGCTTCCAAAATGCCAGGAATAACAATCTATGTGAAAAACTTTGTGTTCTTTTTAACAACACTGCCTTTGTTAGAACATGTACCCATTCATTAGATTACCCATTCATTAGATTACCCATTCATATTTCAAATTTACTACAGACGTTTTATGAGCTGTGACACTTCAGCAGTTTTCAGGTTCTTTCAGTTTTGAGGGCTGTTTCCATTAAGCACTTTGAACGCATACTTGCAACCAAAGAGTTACTGAATGCCAGAAATCAAGGAATCTAGTAGACTTAAAACTACTGCCTCACTGAACTGTTATGGAGCAATTTAACAAATCCACAGACAAAAGCTACGTTATGGACAAATACAGACACTAATATCCATGATACAACTGTCCATTGTCAAACTGACCCAAAACTCCAAAATACTGGGAGAAGACTGCCAATATGTTGCTATATTGCAAACAGGGTAGAAAAAAATCTGACCTACCCTATAGCAAAAGTCCATTTTGTTAAGCAGAACCAGGACTTGGGGAACTCCAGAGGTCATTTAATATTGAAAAGGGAAAACATGCCAAAGGACTTTCATAACCCAATAATATTCTGTAAGCCTGGTTTTTGCATCTCCCTTTTTCCCTAGAGGCAATAGGGCTGGGGCTGATTGTGCTAGGACAGCAAAAGCAGACTCCAACCAGCCTGCGGGAATCCCGTGCCCACTTTTTCAAATAATTAAAAGATGATAATTTGAAATATGCACAAAACATCTTCCACATTCAATTATGTCTGAAGTGATTTAATTGCATACTGGGCTACATTAGGAAAAGTGCAGCTTGCAGAGCAAAGGCAGGCATTTTGCTTAGCGCTGGTGCTTGCAGCTGGAATGCTGAGTCCAGTTTTGGGACGCTGAGTTTTAGAGGGATGTTGAAAAACTAAAGAGGGTCCAGGCAAGCATTACTCAGATGGTTGGGGCCCAGAGTTCATGCCCTGTAAGATGAGGCTGAGGGAGCTGGGCATAGTCTGGAAAGGTAGAGCACAAGGGGTGATTTAACAGCAGCTGACTACGACTTTGAGAAAGGTTACAAAAATAATGCTACCAAACACCTTTCAGTAGTGGCAGATGGCAGAACATGGGGCAACAGCTACAAATTAAGAAATAAATTCTTGATTATGGTGGTACTGCTGCACTGGAACAGGGTACCCAGAGAGTCTGTGCAACCTTCTCATCCTTGGTGGTTTTCAAGACCCAGATGAAAAAACACGTATGACCTGACTTAGCAGTGGCAAACACCTTGCTATCAGGCTGGACTGGACAACCTCCAGACTCAGATCAAGAAGAGGTCAGACTGAATGACCTCTAGAGATCCATTCCAACAAACATTCCTGTCATCGATATTTATAGCAAAACCATTTTGGGATTTGAGTGTGTTCTCTGCAGCAGTGACCAGCCAAGCACAACTGCATCAAGCTAGCATTAGATAACCATGAAGATGAGGCCACTTACCCCATTTTACCACATACTAGATAAAATGAGAGTGTGAGTGAAGAAGTTAAACTACTGAACTCGCAGGTTTAGACCTCAACATGATTTTGCCTTCATTATGGGAATGGTTCTTTAAATATTTGGTTAAATGGTTACCAGGTACGGTGTTGAACTGCATTATTTTCTTTTGAACCTGCCCTGCTGTGAGTGTCATCCCTCAAACCTTGTCAAAACTCCATGACAAGGGGGAAGGAGAGCAGACAATCGATTATTGCCACTTTAAATCTCAAAACTAGTTTTGGTACACTGTTCTTTAATAGGGAAGTTATACCGTCCAAATGTACCGTAATGTCTGAACGATGATGGGCAGCACAGATTAAGATGCATATTGGATTTTAAAGCCAACTTTCCAGCATGCTTAAGGAGAATCTACATTTTATTTACGTAAAGGGACCAATGAACTCTCAAGGCAGCTAATCATATTAATTACAAAAATAAGTACTGGAGAATTACTGTGCTGCAAAACCTTGGCCTAACAAAATCCCATGTCAGCAGCATATAAAAAGTGATCCTGTGCTAAGCATGCTACTCCAGAACTCACACAGACAACAGCAGAACACATGTTCTTTGAATTACATGGTATCTGAAATCAATTGTGAATTGATTTCTGAATTTCCAGTGAATGGAACAAAGATTTTAAGAAGTTAAGCTTTCTCCTTTGCAACCTGTGAGCCAGTCTAAAGTAGTGTTACAAAAGGGAGAAAGTCAACGAGAACTTTCTCCACTATATGCACTTTATATGCAAATCTGATTTGAACAACAACAAAGTCAGTATATCCACTAGCATTACAGTGAGTATTTACTATAACAACAAGCGAGGGAAGGAGTAGCAGATAAAAAGGCAAGAGGTAGGACAATTATTTTTTTCTCTTTTACTAAGACAGACTTAACATTTAGCCTTGTTTAAAAAAAAAAATCCTTCAGTCATGACTCAGCTCCACCCTCTCAAAAAGATTATGTTTGCTTACTACCAACCCTCCTGTTCTGCCATTTTGGAGGAGGGAGGAAGAAACATAAGCTAAAATAAAGTGAGGAGTACTGCCTACTTCTTTTTTTCTCTTCAAGCCTTCAGTACATTGGATTCACATACAAGCTTTCCCTGCACCCCCTTGCCCCTGCACCAACTGTAAGCAATTACTATCAAAGAAATATACATGCTCTCTCTTGATTCCAGGAGCTAGATTAACAAGCCAGAAATGTTGTGCTTCTTACAGAATATAGGTAACTCTCCCTGGAAAATTTACATCATATATAAAAACTGGTGTCACTAAGCATCTGAGGCTACTTTTGGAGGTTGGATGTTTAGAGAAATGAGTAGCTCCCCAATGGAAGTTGTAGGCTCCACACATTCATGTTCAGGCACTTTAATCCGTGACTTGGATCCTGCATTGGGCTTCGATAAGAATACTTTCACGCTGTGTTAACCACAGAGGTGACCTTTACTCACTCACTCTCAGTTATACAAGAACCAGAGGACAAACTAAACGACATCTAACCAAACTATTTAGTTTCAAAGCCTTCCCCACTTCACATACAGCCACTGTATAGTTAAAAAGTTCTAGGAAACGGAAAGAGTAGTAAAGGTAATGATAAAAAGGAAGGGGAAAAAAAAGTCAACATTGCATCCCGAGACAGCCTTCTCCCTCTAAGTCAGCAAACATGTAGGATTTCTCCCCCTCCTAAATTATCACAAATAAAAGTAAAGCTTCCAGTATCAAATGAGGAAGCTGTGGGCTTAATGCCCAAATTATCACAGATAAAAGTAAAGCTTCCAACATCAAATGAGGAAGCTGTGGGCTTAGTGCCCACACTCCCCCTGCACACCCTTAGGCGCCTGAACTCGGTGCCTAAATTCTCTCTGTGATTACTGCTGATACTAGCAGACCTAAAATATTAGTGCCATACATGAAAACAGCACTGCATTGCAAAACTGATTCAGGAGGTTAAAGGTAAGTAAAAGTGCAATATCAAATAACTCACAATCTATCAAATTGGAACAAGAAAATCTATGTCCTGTCTACACAAGTGATGGACTTTGCATTACTAACTACAGTTATAAAAGACCTCTATACATATTGTTACTGATAAACTCAACCGTCTGTAAAATATCATCAACCTAATATTACTGCTGAATATTAAAGCCAACTAAGCTATCCCATCTTGCTTAACAAGACGGCTTTAAGCATTAAACTGTATCGCCTCAAAGGTCTAAAGCCTGTCTAACAAACCTTCCCTTTGCTCTTCCCTCATTAAAGCAGAGTTGCAGTGACAATAAATGTCTTTGGAAGTGTGGTAGCAAGTACTGGCAAGACAGTTATGCACTTTGGCAACCCCAGCAGCGCTGTGGTTCATATACTGAATTCCAAAGGAATTCTTTCCTTAAGAAATGACCTTGAGACACGTGCCCTTAAAAACTTTTTCCATTTCATTTAGCCAATAGCCAATGTCCATCTGTCAATAGACAGATTATTTTATTTCATACGTTTAAAGCCCCTGCTCAACATCAAATGCATAATTAGAATAGTGAAAGTAAGGTAAAACCCGTGACATTCAGAAAAGTGTGGACATCAAAGCAATTTTCAACTAACAGTTCTCTTGGAGACCAGCAAATTCATGGCAGTCAATGTTTTGAAAGCTCAAGTACAAACTAAAACTTGCTGCCTTGTGGTCACTCCTGAGAATCCATATTTTGATTAGAAATAAGAGTGGAGAATTAGGATAGTTAAGGTTTACAGAGTTCAGTATTTTTTAGCATACAGCTGAAATAATAAGCCACATTTCACAGCATGCAAGCATCTTTTCTATAGCAAAGCACTGAAAGAAAAGGTTTTAATAACAGGGTATAAAGTCTAGAAAAACATGGAGATTTTTCACAATTATAAAGGAAAGCAAGGTCTCTGGGCAAGTTTGTGTGGGTGCATATATATATATACATGCCACTGAAAAGCAAAGCACTCCAGTTCACCTCTGTAACCTCAGGGCAGAACTAGAGGGGCTCCTTGACGATTCGGAGAGCCTAAGCAAACAGCTGGATTTCTGACAGCAAGCAGGGGAGAAGCAAGAGAGGGAAACAGTTCACAGGCGCTTCCCCTTGAGCTAACACAGAATTGCACCCAAAACCTCTCACGTCTTACAAAATCAAGGAGCGAGCATCTCCATCTTCTCGAAGGCAACGTTGCCAGCCGCGGGGCTCAGCCAGGCGCCGGCTTCAGGAAAAGGCGCAATTAAGCGGCTGAAGGGCGAGCGGCAGGCCGGGGAGGCTCGCCCCGCTCCGCCCCGCTCCGCCCCGCCGGGGTGACCCCCGCGGGAGCAGAGGCTGACCTCCCTCGCACGCCGGTAAAAGGCGGGGGCAGGCGCGACGCGAAGCCGGCACTGCAGGGGCCGACACCAACCCCCCGAGACCCCGGGCTGGAAGAAGGTCACCCCGGCGCGGCTTCCGTGGGGGCCGAGGCGAGGGCCGAGGCGAGCCCCGGGCTGCCGCCGGGCCCGTTTCCTCTCGGTCGCCACGACCACCTTCAAGTCACCCCCGGGGCCTGGCGGCGGCGGCACCGTCGGCCGCCCGGCGAGGAGCAGGGCGGGAGCCGGCGCCATTTCGCAGCCACCTCCGCCTGCCGGGAACCCCCCCTCCCCTGCCCCAACCGCCGACGGCGAGGGGGCGCAGCCCGCCGTCACCCCGCCCCAACCGCCGCCTAAACGGGGCGGCCCCCGGCTCGGGGAGCGGTACCGACCATGGCTGAGAGGAGCGGCGGGTCCGGCAGCCTCGAGGTCACCTCTACAGCGCGACTGCAGCCGCGACAGCGCTGCGCTAAGGTAGCGCGGCGGGGCGGGGCGCGGCGCGCCCGCCCGCCCCGCGCGGCCGCCTGGGGACTGTAGTCGCGGCTGCCGCCGCCCCCCGCAGCTCGGAGCCGGGGGAAAACTACAACTCCCAGCGTGCCCCGGGGCCCGCGCGCCGCGCCTCCGGGCGCGCGTGG
>JAVKLA010000081.1:19813469-19830249 GCA_034782735.1 Sagittarius serpentarius
CGCCTCGCCTCCGGGCGCTATTGGCGTCGTGGCAGCGGTCACCCGCCCCGCCCCTTGCCCCATTCATCGAAGCGCAGAGCGGCGGCCCGAGAGCGGCTCTGCTGAGAGCCGCTAGGGGGCAACAGGGAGCGCCCTTCGTTGCGCATGCGCCCGCGGGAGAGAAGGGCGGGGACTTGCTGCAGCTGCTTGGCGCATGCGCCAGGCGAAGGGCCGGCGTTGCGCGCCTTCTACTCCGGTGCGGGCAGAGAGGCGCATGCGCGCGGGAGGAGCCGCCGGCAGGGGACGTCGAGTGCCGCGAGAGCGCGTGGCTGCTGCGCGTGCGCAGGTGGCGGTGCTTCAGTGGTTGCTAGGTGACGGGGGGGCGTTGCTCGGGTCGCGGCGCGCGGCGCATGAGACACTGGCGCTGGCGGCGGCGGCGGCTGCAGCGCTTCCCGCTCCCCCCGCCCCGTCTCCTCGGAGTGCTCGGTGGGTTCGGGTGTGCGGCCTGGCCGTGCCTTCCCCGGGGTGGGCGCCCCGGCGGGGCCGGGCCCCGCCCCCTCCGGGCCCGACCGCGCGGCCCCCGCCCCCCCTGCGCCCGCCCTACCGGCGCTGCGCGGCCGTTGGGCAGCGCCCGTCGCCTCAGCGAGCCGGGCGGGGTGGGTGGCTGGCTGGGCGCAGGCAGGGAGCTCCTCTCCTCAGGCAAGCCCAGGGCGCGGTGAGGGCGGGCAGAGCCTTCCCTTTGCCTTCTCCGTGCCGCAGCCTCTTGCCCGGCTTCCCCTCGGGCCTAGCCTCCTCTGGGGAGCTGTCTGCGAGCACCGGCGCGTCCCGGGAGCCCAGAACCGCTGCCCTCGGGTGCCGCCTCTGGCTCCCGCGCAGGCTCCGCGTCTCATTCCTCGCTTCCTCTCTCCCTGCTGCACCTTTCTTTCGGCCCGTCAGGAGAAGGTGCATAGCTATACTTAGGCGTTACAAAATCCTGTGAGCTTGCGCTTGGCTGCTTCCTTTTATTTACTTGCAGTAGGGAAAACTGAGTTTACCAGTGCTGTTCTGCTGTTAAAATAGTAGTGACTAAACTAGTGATCTGTTTTACAAAAATAAAAATATTCATTTAGTTGTATTTTGGATTGTTGACTGAAGTAAACTCTTTCAGTCTGTGCCTAAAGTGAGGCTGATATTGGCATAAATACACCAGCAAAACCCACAGATTCTTAAACTGTGGTGTTATGCTATAAAAAAGAGTCTTGGATGGCATAGCTGATTTTTTTTTTTCCTCAGATCCTGACAGGGTTCCTTGTTGGACAAATTCTGTAATTTAGTTAAGTCTTTAGTGAAGTCTTACTCGCCCGAATATTTTTCTACAGTATTAGATCTTACTCTAGTCCTTGTAGTCAATTGTATTATTTTTTTTAAACAATCTAATCAGCGTGTACACTTACACAATTTCTTCTTCAGTCCTGGGACAGAAATAAGAAGTTACTCCTTTAGGGCAGTGGGTGTAAAACATAAATATTTATGCTTGTTATGCAAAGTGTTCTCGTTTTAGTGAGTCTTGTTGCTAGTCGTGCTCATGCCACAACTCAAAACTTCCTGTGGCTTCAACAAGTCTTTAGCTGAACCTCTGACAGTTTCTGTAGTACAGAAAACTGCAGTGTCAGAGTTGAAAAGGTACAGTCGCATGTATTTTACTTTAAATATCAAACTATACTGATTTATATCAGTTCATAACCGTACATTTTTAATATGAATGAGGATTGTACCTAGGTTCCCTTCTGGGTATGAATTTGAAAGCCAAATAGCTGCAAGCAAAGCTGAGGTCTGGCTTGCTGTGAAATGTAAAGAAGCTTGGTAAGTAGAAGGGAGCTTGTTTTCCAGTCAGATTATTCTAGAGTGTCCTAAGATGCTTTACCCTGGTGACTAACCTTTTTTGCACCCAGACATTGTACCGACTTAATTAACACTATTTAAGTTTATTTAAGATTTTAATGGACACAAAACCTGATACAGACCTAAGGTAATTTCCACTCAGCATAATCTGTTCAGTTAAAATTGATTCCTTATCAATTTTCAGCTAAATCAATCTTAGCATGCTGTAAACTGATTTGTGTGTGTCAGCATAACAGATTGTGTTGGTTTAGTGGATTTCAGTTAAGCTAATTTAACTTTCTTCTGTAGCTAAGGCTCTGTTTTCATTCTCGATCCTTTTCTGCCCAAGCTTGTTCTTCTTGAATTTTTTGTAGATAACAACATATCTTGTGTTGAAAGTGATTTGTAATGAATATAGTGCAAAGCCATGTGTAAATGCTTTTGTTTGTCAGAGACAAGTATATCAATTTATTTTAGATCTGTTCCCAGTATAATTAGTCCAAGATAGTTAAATTGGTTTAAGACTGTCTGCACTGTCTTTTGTGCTGATTTAACTAAAGATACCTTAAAGTTTCGCCTTTTATTAATGTGTAATTTTTAAAGTTAGAGAATCTTAACAATTCTACTATTTCCTTCTTACTTGGCTTAAATTTTGTTTCTGCTTCTTAAGCTTTAGTATCTTCCAAGCAAAATGTAAATGTACAAAAATAAATGAGAGATGCTTTTGTCTCCCCATCTGGTTTTTACAATTCCTTTTCCTTGTGTTTTTTAGTTTTTAAAATAATAGCCTTTGCTTCTGGATAGAAGCCTTTCTGGTGTTGCAGAAAGTGTTGGTTCTTGGTAGTGTTTCTCGTGCTGTTAAATCATGCCACTGTCTTCAGACTGTTGTCACTGTAGGAATCTATAAATGTTCAGTGTTTGAGCTGCTGCAACCCATTCTTCCAAATCTTCTATTCCAAATCTCCTTCTATCTAATCTTTATCTTTAAGAAGTGTGGTGTATTTGACTTATTTTTGCAGATTTATTAGTCTTACCACCTTTTCAAAGTTTTGAATATTTTCATTCTAAATTTAATGCTGTTTTTCCTGTCAACTTTGTCAGAGTCTTCAGATTTCCTCTAGTTTGTTATTGTCTCATATTTTTTCTGCCACTTTTGCTTTTTCTATTGCCAATATTTTTTTGAGATCATAAGGTATTGTAAATTTTTAATATTCTTTACTGCTTCCCCCATATTTTATTAGTATGCATCTTTTGCGTAGTGCTTTAAGCCAAAGAGCTGCATAAATGGAAACATATTATGTGCAAAAGAAGTAATGGTAATTTAGTGTGCATGTGGATTGGGCTGTCAGCTAATTCTTGAAATACACTCAAAAGATATTGAATTACTTGGAAATTGGTGTAATTAAACAACACACTTAATACTCGGGATGTTTTAATCTCCATTTTGCAGGGATTAAGTATTATTTCGCAAGGCAACTAGTAGTTTTGAAGGATAGTCTGCCAGAATTCTCTCTTGATTTATTTATTTATTTTTTTTATATTTTAAAATGAATTATTCTCTGTTAACAGCTGGCTGTGTTCTTTAACTGTATTTTGGATGGAATTTTCTTTTTCTTCATTGCCATCTATAGAAATTAATGAATTTTTTTAGGTAAGTTTTTACACTTAATTTTGAATAATTTATGAATTATCTTTTTATCATCTTCATGTATAATACAGTTTCTCTTTTATCTCATGCATTTACTTACAGTTTTTAATATAAAACCAAGTCTTTTGTAGCTAAGTCTGTCTGATATAATTAACATTTAAAATGTTGAAGGCTACATTAAAAAAATTAACTATAAAATGGCTGGTTTCAGTCCTAGAAATAATAATATAATTGCAACAGTTTTGGAAGTCTCTTCTGAGTTATGATCCAAGGGAATAATAATAAGGGATTTTTCAGAAATAAAATAAAGCATTACAAAAAAATACTGAAATGGGATTAAGAGGATCAAAAGCTATTTTTAAAAGTATATGAGAAATCTGTAATAGTATTTTAAAAAAAAGAGACATAAATATAAGCAAGAGCAATGAGAAAATGGAAATAGATACTTTTTGTTAATACTTTACATTTTTATCTATTATTTATTTTTTTGTATTCCTAGTGCTAATGTCCAAAACTATTTTTTCACTGTTCATTTCTAAACTTGAGTTATGTGATACTGCATAGATATTAAATGGTATGAAGAAACGGACATATCTAGAAATTTTGTTTATAACCCTGATTTTTTTTTTTTTTGCTGTGGTTCAGAAAACTTTCTTTCTTAAAGAGAAATTTTACATTCTATGGAACTGTTTTCATTTTATCTTATGGCTTCATTTTTACTTCTTAATAGTTTAGTTGGGTTTTTACATAATTAGAGGTAATTAATCATTCTTTAAATGATTTATACAACCTTTAGTATGTTTTTAATTGCTAGACAGGAGGCCATAAAACATTCTGTACTCGTGCCTACTGACTGTGAAGAGACACAAATGATGTATAGCATGCTTGTAATATGTATTAGTAATCTTTATGAACTATTGATGAGTCAATAAAATTTGTGACCAGATTGTTCTTTGTTGCTTCTTATTTCGAAGTAGGTTAATCGCACAAACAGCTGTTGTACATTTGAGAGAGGACACTGTAACAGTTAAGGCCTCCTTTGCTGTCTGTGCATAGGTAGATCTGAGGTGGTTGGTCTGATGCCCATAGGCCTCTGGTGCCTGGAGTGCAGTTCTGGTATTGCAGGGCTCCATCACTGACCAGGATTTGTGTTAGCACTGTGGCTTGATATGAGCAACCCCACTGTAGATAAAGTTGAGAGACCCTGGAAGATCTATCATCGTCTACCATCTGTGAACCATTTTTGGACGATTTTCTTCTCACAGTTCTTACAAGGGTATAGAGGATCCCTGTTCAAACCAAACCAAACCAAAACCACCAAAACATGGACACACGCACAAATACTTTGGTATGTTGGCAGTAAATTCAGCTGATCTCTGAATTATTACAAAGGTAACAGAATAATTGTGTTCCTGGTGTATGAGAAATAGTCCTACTGGATTCTCTTTTACATTAACACAAATCTCTCTTTTTCTTGGTTGAACAGACACTCTGTGACAGCAATGTGTGGATTTTCTACTCACTACTGTCAGTGTGTAGAGGAGGTTGATTGTGACTTGTAAATTCTGAGTGAATTAGGTGCTTCTTCCCATGGTAGGTGAACTGAGGTGGTAGAGGCTTTTCAAACCCTTGGGAGATGGGAAATGGAGAGAGGGGAGTAGTAAAAGCATCCTTTGCAAATAGGAGAATGGCATGAGCACAACAGAAAGTGCTTTTCTGTATTTGCTTTCTGGCTGTTCTGCTAAGCGGATTTCCAGACCATAGAACCTAAATGTACATCTGTGATGAAAACTTCCAGTCTGTAATCTGGACATCATGGATTCAATTAGTTAACTATTTGAAACGCTTGCATTAAAGTGCAGCTAAAGATATTTTTTTTCCATGCAGACTGTATAAAAGTAATAAAGCAATTTCCTTGGGAAATGTGACTTTCTAATTAAAATGCAACAAGAAGAATGTTGGATTAGGGGTTCATGTAAAAAAGAATGTCATCTTGATCACAAGAAATGGTACATTTCCTTGGTTCATTTGATTTTTGGAGTGTCATGAAATTGTTGTGTTGTTTTAGTGAGTTTCCAAGGCATATCCATCTCATTGCTGCTTTTGAATGAGGGTTATACCAGCCTGGTTTATTATGTTCCAGTTCAGTAAAACTAGCAGGTTAATGCATTAGCGGTAGGCATGAGTAATGAAAATCTGCTTTTTTATGAACATCTAAAAATTATATTGGTATTATGCAATAGCTTCTTCATTCAGTTTCCTCCTGTTTTATAAAACCAGATCAAAGTGTTGATGTGTTTTAAACTCAATCAGAAGAGGCAGGTTGGTATTCTAAAGAAGAAATCACCGGTGTAACAATTCAAGTTCTACAAAATGAAACCTTGTAATCTTAACTTAATTGATTACAACAGTTAAAAAAAAAACAAACCACCCCAAAAACTAGACTTAAACATTAAGCTGAGATTGTTTAAGTTTTTTTAAATGAGGTGTTTAGTCAAGTGGCAAAACAGCTTCTACTGAAAAGAAATGTTTGCTTTTTCTTACATGACTTTCTTTTGCACTTCTTCATTGTAACTTGATAATCAAGGAATAAATTTTGATACAAGAAGTTACCAGCCATAATGATTACTTTCCAGTTTTTAGACTCGGTGCAGGTGGGTGAATCCATCTGCTTCCTTTATCCATTCTTTCCATGTCAGAATGACTGATGGATGCTCTTCCATGCCAAACCTGTCACATAATTATTAAGTGCTGTTCTCATTAAGATTATTTCTATGAATTATGATCACACAGTTTGCTTAAAATATTTCAGCTTGTTTTAAAATATCAATTTGTATTTGTTTCTGTATTTTCAGAGAACTAAGTTGTTAATAGCTGCCATTATACAGATTGAATTTTTCTCCCTTTTTTTTCCTCAAGTATTAAATGATATTTTAAAGAAAATATCACTAGAAATATCTGGGGAGGGAGAATGATGTCTTATGGTGTTGACTTTTTAAAGTTAATTGTTTAAAAACTAACTCTTTGCACAAGGAAAATACTGAGAATTTTTTATCTTAATGACATTATTCATATGTGAAATGTAACTTTTAAAACATGAATTTATTGGCAATAAGCTTAAGAACCAACTAAACACATTGTTTCCTGTATGGAGTTTTTTCTGCTGCTTCACAGATTCATTTTGATATCTGGCCTGCTTTTGGAAACCTTATCCAAACTGATTTTTAAGCAGCAGCAGAGTCTATGAATGGCTTTAGTGTTGCATATAGTACTGTCCATATTCAGTGTTTTTACTGATCCTTGAGGAAAGAAAGAAGAAATTGTATTTATTCATTGTATTCACGTAAACAGAAGTACTCAATTTCTGCACAAGCTTGTATTCAATCAGTTGCACACTGTAAGGCTAAACTGTCTCCATCTCTTAATGAAAGTGTAGGCCCATGATTCCAGCTGTGTGGGCTCTATTGGCCGTAACAATGCTACATAACTTTGAGTTTCCTGCAGCTCCAAAACATGTACACATATATTTTTGTTTTTTCAGTTCAGACTGTGGATGAGGGTTGTGTTGGAACCCATGAGAATGT
Organism: Sagittarius serpentarius; assembly: GCA_034782735.1. NCBI lineage: Eukaryota > Metazoa > Chordata > Aves > Accipitriformes > Sagittariidae > Sagittarius > Sagittarius serpentarius. The sequence goes on from JAVKLA010000081.1 coordinate 19,820,541, forward strand.
TTTTCTTATAGTATGAGACTGAGGATCACTGTTTAAAACTTTTGGGCCTGTCATGAAGGCATTTAGGGTTGCCTTATCTGGCTGGGATGGTATTGAAGAATTACTACATTTGAACTCACGGTAGTCATACTGTCTGAAGCAGCGTTCCAAGCCATTTTGAGTCGAATTGGCAGGCTTCCTGTAGGAAAGAGCCAAGGACTGAGTCTGCATGTGCCCAGCATGAACGATAAGGGAACCACGGCCATGGAACAAAACTGGGAGCATGACCGCTTATATTGTGGACACAAATGATAGAAAAGAAGGTAGCTGCATTTTTGGATGAAGGAGGCTTCTCCATGAAGTAATCAAGCAAAGGGAATCATGATTATAGTTAGTCTTTTTGTAGTTTGTTTCTAGAATGATACAACTATGCCTTTTTGTTAGGTTTAATTTGCAGTCTGCCTTTACCTGTATTGAGTAACCATGGTAATGCATTAACACATGCACAGTGAAAAGGTTGGATCTTAACTGGATAAAAGCCTTTTGAATATTTTGAGTCCTACTGGAAAGGTGTTACTCTTGACTATATAGTAGAATATATACTTTTAATATAGGCAAAACCATATACATTTATTTCATGACAGGTAATCCCATTTATTTACAATAATGGGCCAGATACTGTTTTTCAAGTTGCCCACTGTCTGACTTAGGAGAATATAAAGTATTACTATGTAATGGCCTTTTCCTTTTATAGCTGACATCCAGGGTCTAGCCTTAGTGTATTAGTCAAGGGAGCTAGAAATACACCACAGTTAAATTATGGGTCTGTATCTCCAGGTGGTGCTTGAATTCATGGTTGAAGACTGTAGAAATTAATTTTGCTAAAGCAAGAAACAACAGGACATTAAGCTACTATGCCAGCTTTAGATGTACGCTTCAAAAATTTTTTGCTGCTCAGCATTATTCAGTAATCTTTAACTCAAATTGCAGGAAATATTTGAAATTCCATTCTAACAATATCCAACAGAGAATATTAAAGAAGCATTAAATTTCAAATGCCTGAGGGAAAATGTTCTCTTGCAACACCGTGGGCATTTGGATCTCACTAGTATATGCAGTATTATAGTCTAATATTATGCTTTACTTGGTCTAAAATGAAAGCCCAATTTTAATTCTATCTCCAAAAACTTGGCATACTGCAGTGAAAAATAATTTATTTGAATGTTGTTTTTTAATACATTGCCACTAACTTTAAAGCTTTCTCATATAAGACTCCCTCTATGGCTTTTTGTAATCTGACTCTTTCATTAAAACTTCAAATATACTCCCAAAGACTTATCTCAATGCTTTCATTGCTAATTTACAAGTTATAAGATCCCAAAGTTACCACAGAAGTTTTTCTCATTCTATGCAATTTTTCCCTTAATAAGACAAAACTATAGAGTATATTTGTAAATATATAAAACACCAAAACAGAAGATGAATACACTTTTAAGGAACAGGTAATATGCAAATACAAAATGGGGTTTAATGATATATTTACACAATTCTGGGCTGGTCAGTTTGGCAAACCCATTAGTGAACTTAATTCAAAAAACTGCTGATTAAACCTGTATGTTTTTATAACCTATATATGCCATATTTGATAACAAAGCTATTTCAGAAGTGAATCCCCAGCTTACAAGATTTTGTGGAAAGAGCAGAATAGTATATCTAAAAGGTTTAGAAAATCTCTAGCATGAATATATTTCTTATCATATGATTAAGTATCTCAGTATTTGGCAGAGCAAGGGCAGGTGGTATATTTCTGTTCAAAAATTAAGACCTACATTCTTTAGAGAAATAGTAGGGTTCTTTTTCATCTGTAGCTGACTTTTTTCCTGTTTGCACTTTTGACTGATGTAGACAGAGTAGCGTCCAGAAAAAGTGTATTGTGATATTTCATACATGCTTAGAGTTTCACAAGAAGCAGTTTTTTTAACAATAGTGGGCCAGTTGCCTGTGAAATTGGGCCATTGTGGCTTGCCTGACAAATCAGACTGGGGGGAAACGTCATTTAAAGACTTAAAAACTGCAGAGAGAATTCGAAAGAACAGCATACTCCGGATGGTTTAAGATGCATAAAAATGCAGTTTAATAAATGGTCTTTCATCATGTGGTTATCAGGACTATGAGTATAGCTATAAATGTATATCATGCATACATTAACCTATTTGTACAACGTAGCCACGTGGGACATAACTTAGTGAAATTTTATTAACAGTATCATTAGTTTAACTGCAATGCTAGACTCAGTTCTTGCCAAATTAATGTCACCGATTATTGTAATGAAAGCTAGTTGAATATCACAGCCCTACTGCAAGATCTGCTGTCACTGCTGGGACCTCCATTGCAGTACTGGCGGAGACCAGCTTGCCTGCTGAGGGTCACTCATGGGCTCTGAATTACCACATACGTCTGAATGGGAGCTGAGGCCTGCTGAAGGTTGGTCGGCTGACTCTTTTTCTATCATAGTTGGTCTCAGGCAGTTGTACCCAAACATCTGAGCAAGTAGAGTGAGACGCTATCTTGCAGAGCAGTTGTCATTGTATAAAGTCTGAGGGATAATTAACTTTGAATGCACCTCTTAGAAGGCAAGAATATCTACCTCGTGGTAATAACATCATCTTGGTGTGTAATTTTTGGACAGAAATGACCAAACTCTTAAGAAATGTGCCTTTAAAGAATATTCTGCATTTTTTGAGGACACTTAAGTCGTTTTGTAAATGTTGAGCCTGTGTTCCTTGAGAAATGGAAGGCTTGTAAAATGCATTAGAAATATATGTTGAAAGAGTAAGTCTATATGGACTTCAATATCAGTCCTGAAATGGACACCTGGGGGATACCACTTGTTACTGATCTCCATTTGGACATTGAACTGTTGACTGCAACTTTTTGGATGTGGCCATCCAGCCAATTCCTTATCCATGGAATGGTCTATCCATCAAATCCATCTCTCTTCAAGTTAGAGGCAAAGATGTTGTGTGGAACCGTGTCAAAGGCCTTAGAGCTAAGTCAAGGTAGATGACATCAGTTCCTCTTCCCTTGTTCACCAATGCAGTCACTCTATAGTAGAAGCCCGCAAGATTTGCCAGGCACAATTTGCCCTTTGTGAAGTCCCTGTCACCTCCCTGTCATTCATATGCCCTGACATAGCTTCCAGAGGATCTTTTCCATGATCTTATGGGGCACAAGGTGGGGCTGTCACACAAAGCAGAATGGTGAATAGGCACCTTCTGTGACAGTCTATGTACATCATTACATGTGAGGAAGCAGACAAGTTTAAGTGTAGGTGATTTTTAGAAAATGAAAGAGTTCCTTTGTAAATGTAATTAGTACATTCAAATTGAAACAAAATTCTTAATGATGTAACATCAGTGAATGAGATGCAGCTTGTGATGGAATTTATGTGAAAGCTCAGAATGTTTATTGAACACTCTGCTGGCAAAGTCCCCTATCTGTTAGGAGTGCTGTTAACTTCATTACTGTTTCAGCTGGCTGCAAAGGTCTCTTCATGTGTAAGACTGGTACTGGAAAACTCATAACACAGTGCCATTCTTGTGTTAAAATACAAAATTCAGATAAGTAGTAAAACACTGGCATTGGTGGCAGTTTCATTTGAGTAAATATTTAGGTAGTAAGCAGACCTTACTCCTCAGGGGACTATTTGATTTCAGAATAACTTGATTACTTGACATTTCATCAAAAGGCAAATTAAATATTTAGATCCCATAAAGATCTAGCTGGACTAGCTTCTTTGGCATCTGTCAGTGACAATGTTCAACTTTATCACCATTCTTCTTTTACTAAGGTTTTTTGTTTTCTTTTCTGGGTAGAATTGTTTATATGTGATATTAGGAAACCCCTGAAGTGGCTTTTTCTGTCTTTCTGCTTTGCAATATATCAATTTGTATTGCTATTTGGTACATGACTTAATTTATTAACTGCACTGCTGTCATGCTTGTTTTCTGAATCAGATTGGCAAAACTGTGCAACACATTCAATTCTAGTGCATGGCTGAACTTCACTGCAGTGATCTTGAAATTATGCACAATGTGCAAGTGATTGAACATTCCTTAAAAAGCAGCCTATAACATGTGCCACCTATAATGTCAGTGAATAAATGCCAAGTTTGGCATCAGTGTTCTTTTAAATTATGTGCTGTGCTGAGGTTATTAGTCACTGTGAATTAAGGACATGAGAGTGCAGACGTTGCATAAAAAACTACAGGAGTGGCATACCTGTGAAGGTGCTGCTGCTTGATTTTCAGAAGATGGCATGCTGTGAATTTTAAAACTCCCTAGTCACGGATGAACTGCCATAAATGTCATTTTGTAATTGGGGCCATGTGAGTTATTCTACATGTATTTCTAACTTCATTTTTCAAAAATCTCTTTGCTGGGATCAAAGATATGTTATCATCATGAAAGGAAGTAATACAGTATTTGCTGAATGGGGCAAGAAAGCAGAAGAATGAAAATTCTGCATCTTTTTCTCACATATATATAATAATTGTCATCTGTTTTATGGATTAGTTTGAAGATTATGCTGTTGGCCTTCTGCTTAAAAGTGAAGGAATAATGATAATTGTGAAAATATTGCTGCTTCCCTTAACATATAAAGGTGGATGAAAAGAAAACATCGCACAGAATGTAACAGCAGCCATGAGTTTAATTTGAGCAAGCCCATCTCAGACAAAGATTTGGGGAAAAGAAATTCACAGATAAAAGTGCAAAGGCCTCTAATATTTTATCAGCCATAAAAAAGACTTTTGTAAAATAAAGGCTTGTGTAAAATACAGAAATTACTTAACTCTGCTTCTTCCAGCTGAAGCCACTTACTGGTTTTGTTTTGCACTGCCAATGTGGAAGACTGAACTTGTGTGGAAAAATTAATTTAATCATATCTTTTACAGCTGTGGAAATGGAAAGAGCCAAATATTGCAGCTAACTAGACAGTCACAGCACTCATTTTGAGACAAGATCTTTCCAAATTGCTCAGAATTAATGCATTTTTAAACAATGCCCTTAAGTGATAAATCCTGGATGAAATTGTGGTGGCATTGGCTCTATTGGACTGGCATTGACTCTATCTGCTTCTAGCAGCTTCTCACAGAAGCCACCCTTGTAGACTCCCTGCTACCAAAACCTTGCCATGCAAACCCAATACAGAAGTGTTTAAAAAAAGGGGGGGGAATATGATCTTTGTGGCTGAAATCATGATCCAAAATCTGTAAATGATGAAAATTTCTTTGGAATGCATGGAATTACAGAATTGCAAACACAAGGTCAAAGTTTTCAACCAATTATTGATGCCCAAGTTTACATAAAGGAGTCAAAATGTGTAATTTAAGTGTTGCAGTCTTACAAATGGACATTAGTTTGATTTTCATGGCAAAAGCTGACCTGTAATATACTCGCAGCAATAACAGTAGTGGGTAATTTCTCTGTTTGATTTTTTAAATTTTTTTTCTCATTTTTGTAAATTTTTTTTTCACTTTTTTGAAACCCTTTAAAAGCAAGAAATTTGCCAGTGATTGGCTGATGCTCTAAAGGCATCCTTGCATGGCCATCTGCAAAATTATTGTCAAGTAATGTTGTTTGTGCAGTACCATTGTTTCCATTATATTGCCATTTACATTTGGTGTAAATTGGAGTCAAATGAGAAACGAGTTGGTAGAAAAGAGTGGGTCAAACTGTGAAATGACTGATAATTAAAAGATATGTACAATGCAAAGAACAACCTTAAAAGACATGAACACACCACTTGGAATTTTTGAAATTGTCTGATTCCTTTCATTTCAGTTATTTATTTCTGTGTGATACTAAGGTAGAAAGTCAAGCTCCTGTGAGAGCTCAGATCCTCTTTCTGGGGAAGGGAATAGAGAGAACATGCACTGTTCTAATGGTTGTTGGTAATTCAGGGCTGCCAAACCAATGCTATTCACACTGACATCCTGTCTTTTCAGACAATGAAGTAATATATTGAGGTAATTAAAGACAATTGCTTGTAATAGCAGAAAATTACTATAATTGTTTTGTTTTCCAGATAACAACTGCAGATTTATAATGTCTGTGACCACATCCACAGTTTTACTACCAGAATTCACAGAGAAACCATAAATAGTTATTGTTCCATTATGCTTAATGTTAGTGGTATGAATTTGACTGTTTTATTTAAAAATCAGTCAGGACAGGTTTCATCCTAACGTTAAACTGGTCCACAACAGTTTAACATAAGCCCATTCTTGGTTTTCAAAAGCTTGTTCATGTTTTGTCACACCTGTTGATCGCAAATCAAATACACAACTTGAATGGTAATGGACACTTTTGGAAAGTTTTAAAAGGAGAGTTTAACTTAATCTTGCACTGAAAGAAAAGCAAGCTTCAAAATGCTTCTGTCTTGTAGTGATTTCATCAGGTAACTCCAAGCCTATTAGAAAACTTGGTCACTTGTATGTTATTTCCTCATGTTCTTTGACATTTACAGGGTGCCTATAATGACATTTTTCCCTCCAAAACTGGGAAGCCCTTTGCTGGCAGAAGCTGTTTTAAAATCCATTTTTTAAAAAATAAATCTTTCTTTCAACAGTTTCTTTTGAAACATAGACTGGGTGTGATGCAGCCAAGAGGTTCATTGAATTTTCAGTAACCTGGGAAGTTGTAACAAAATGTGCGACTTTGCCTATACCATAGGGTTGCTATTCAACTAGAAGTCCTTTTTCTTTGTTAATTATTGTGGCTGAAAAGATTCATTAGAGTGTAAAGAGCAGTCATTTATATCTATGTTTGTTGATCTTCGATGATTTTAGCAGTTTAGCAGTCATACATAGTGAAGCTATATATGCTGTGTTGAGAATCAATACAGATAATTCTGATATTGTTCGTACTAATTGTACCATGGCTAGTTTCTTTGTTATGTTACGTTTTGTTATGTTTTTTTCCCCTGGACTACTGCAAGCTCTGTCAGTGTAAATTTTGGTTATGTACATAATATTGCCTATTTTAAAAACATTTCACTCATTACTTTAAAAACTTACTTTTTTTAAGGGACTTAAAAATATCTATTTAGATATAATTGCAGCTTTTTATTTAAAGCATTTTAACCATCTCCAGTTTTGCCTGTTAGCAAGATCTTTTTTGTCTTAAGAAACTAAAAGTGAAAGACAAGCAAATGGTTTGAGATTAGGTGAATAATTATGTTAATGATCATGAAATAGAACCTGAGGAATCAAAAAATTGTGATACAGGAGTATCAAGATGGTTTTCTAAGTGCTGAAGTTTTAGATTGGCTTGGATAGGACATGCGGCATAGCATCTGAGAGAATTACAGCCTCGGGGTTTTGTTCTCTGGCTTAAGCAGAAGCTGAACGTATTTTGAGGATCTGAAATTGTTTACAGTTTCCTGCCTAGGCCCTGTGTGTGTGTATGTGTGTGTATGCGCCTCACTGCAGTCTTTTGATTTCAAGGGATAGTGCATCCTCATAAAGGACCTGTATTTGAAGTATTAAGCAGGCTTCATTCCTGAACTTCTGCCCCTGGTGAGGAAGCTGTTTCTCTGTCCTCATCTCTCGAGTTTCCTGCTGGGCTTTTGATGCTGATTTTGCAGCGGGCGGGTTAGTAGAAGGTGCCATTCGTGGGGCTGAGTGCTTGAGTTTGAGTCTTGACATTAAGTGACAGTACAACTAGATTGGGTATCACTCAGTCAACTTCTTCTTTTGAGGTTATACAAGCGCAAATAGGGTCCACTTGCAAAAGGCACATGGACAGAGTAGCTGCTCTTTCAGAAGTTTCTTGGTAGAGGAAAACAATGCAAAAAGGGCTGGGAATGTAGTGCATTAACATCAAGATGCACTAGAGGGCCCAGCTTGCATATAACCATTTTCCAAAAAGGAATATGGGTAGCAAGCTGAAGGAACTTCTGAGAAATTACAGCAAAATTAGGAGGAGAAAGAACTGTCTGAAGCCAACAGGGCTCAAAACAGGACTGAATGTGGAGAAAGGTGATAGAGTGACAAATGCATTCAACCTGAAAATGTAATCAGACAAGCATGTTCCCCTGCTGGAGAAGGGATTTAGCAACTTTGAACTCAAAATCATGTGATTTCTTCCTCCTCCTGGCTAGATTAAAAAGGGGAGTGATGTTTTTAATAATATATCATGCTTAACAAACCACTGCATGCTGTGTCAAGTTCATTTTCACTATCAGCTCTGGCTAAAAACCATTGCTATCTGTAGTCTAGCCTGAAGGTGACAAGAGATTTGAATCATTGTAATTAGGCACTCATCATACTGCAAAAAGATACAACTATCTTGATGAATCGGTATTTAAAAAAAGCTGTGGGTTTTGTTTTTTTTTTTCTTTAACTGTAGTTGGTGTCTGGGAACGTAAGAGCAAGAACTGAGGCAGTTTCCTCAGCATGACAACTACTGTCCTGTTCTCTAGGCAGAAGAAGTTAACAGGTTTTTTACCCCTCCAAGTCCTGTTGACACCTTCGAGTGTTCTTGGGCCTCTCCCAGGTTTTAATTGACGAGCATTTTCATATGTCTCACTTCTTTCTGATTTTGAGAAATACATAAGAATTCACTTTCCACACTTAAGCAAGAGCTATGAAATGAGTTATTGTTTGTCTTTTAGAATTGTAGCTCCAAGGCAAACTTTTGCTATGAAGTGTAAGTGACGAAAAAGTGGATCTACCCAGCAAAGTCAGGATTGTGGTTAGATATGGCAGAAATGGGGTATAAGGAACTTTATCCCCCTGGGGAAAGGTATTTCCATACACACCAAAATGTAGTTTTTGTGACCCCTATTACAGCTGCCTTGTATTAATAGTTTGGTTTTCTTCTCATTTTTTCCTACATTTTAGAAAAAGTGCAGAAAACATTCCTGAAATACATGTGGCTTTCACCAGGTAGAGGTGCATTGCAATTTTTACCTTTTCTTTTTGGGAACAATGAGTTACCCTTCATTCTTTTTCTCTGAAGATACATTACTTTATCTTATCACTCATCCACACATCTTTCCTCAGAGCTTGGATAACATTCCTTTTGATTATTATGATGTTAAATTGTTAGAAAATGAATCAGGGAATGGCATTTATTGCCCGGTAGCATGCTTACTGTGCAGAGTCTTGTCGTAACCACAAAGTGTTTGAATTCAGGGTCCTAATGCCAATTTATAAGTGCTTTAGTTTTCAAAAGTAAAATGTGAATATGGATTTACATACTTATTTTAGGTAGTGATGGTTGAAATGTGATAATGTACTTTGCGGGGTGCATGGGGCAGTGAGCAACTTACCCTACGTGACTACCCCATGACCTATGAATCTTTCAGAGTTTTGAAGAATGGGTGTTTTTAATGAGTATGTTGTATAGTTCTACAGAAAATGAAAAAAAAAACCAAACCATGATTTTGCTAGTTAACGTTAAAGCTAAACAGATTTGGAATGTACTGAAAATAGATTTCAAGCTGTTTTTTTGTAAAAATTTACTCTTCTGGAGTGAGCAAATACTAGTTCTATTGGTCATGGAAACTTTCTCTTTGTCTCTATTGAGATTAGGGTTGAAATCAGTTAATTAGCAGTACTAAAATATTAGAATGAACTTGGGGTGGCAACCTGTCCTGGTTTCGGCTGGGACAGAGTTAATTGTCTTCCTAGTAGCTGGTACAGCGCTGTGTTTTGGGTTTAGTA
>JAVKLA010000081.1:19834579-19866129 GCA_034782735.1 Sagittarius serpentarius
TTGTTATTAGTGTCATTGTTAATTTCTTCCTTTCTGTTCTATTAAACTGTTCTTATCTCAACCCATGAGCTTTACTTGATTTTCCAGTTCTCTCCCCCATCCCACTGGCTGGCAGGGGGGGAAGTGAGTGAGCGGCTGCGTGGTGCTGAGTTGCTGGCTGGGGTTAAACCATGACAGGAGCATAAAGTGATTTAAAAAGACCCAAACAAACAACAGGCATTTAATTCCTATTTCCTTTTTTTTCCTATGTCAGTTTGTTATGTGTACAATTTCATTTATGTCCTTTCAAATTTTAATGGATTCCAAGATAATGTTTCTGCTTGATTTCTGTTAAGTGGTAAAAGACCCTGAAATTGTACCAAAAGTCAGACAAGGCCTTTCTGTGTGTGACTTCCTAAGAATTTTCTGAGAGGAAAGGCAGGGTCCCTTCTCCTGTTCTCCCTCTGCCCCATTGCCTTCCCCTTCCCCCCCACAGGACCTTCCTTTCAGCCTGGGGCACTTTTTTCCCCCATTCCTTTACCATATAATCTTGATTACATGTCTCTGAATGCAATTTAAGGGATCCCTAGGCAAGGGGTACGTCAGACCTGAAAAAGGAAGAGGGTTGTTGCTCCCTAGGAATGAATTTGGAAGTTTGCCTGTTTTCTCAAGATAATTTTTGTCTTTTAAAAGCAGCATGTCATTTTTTCTTTATGTAGTTCTTCCATTTCTCTTAGAATGTTCATCCCTAAGTATCTCATAAGTTTCCTTGCCTGTTGAAACGTAAAGAGCTATTCTGCGTTTTCTTTGTCAGTGGTGTTTCCTTCCCTGTGGCTGCTTTTGTCTTAGAATTTGTCTTGAATTCAGACACTTTTTTGGAGAGCTCAGTTGTTATTTTTTTTCTATGGGTAGGATTGACAGCCTGAGGTTCTCTACTGTAATTATTTCTTAAATTGCCCTATAAGCTGGAGTTGTTTTGTGTGTTTTGGTGGGGCGGGGTTGTATGTTAATACCTCTTCTGCATGTTCTTTGGGTTTGATATATTACAAACTAGCAAAGACCTGAGTTTAGTGTGGTAGTGTTAGTGATGCAAGCTGAGAATTCAGCCTGTGTGGTTTTGGAACTGTGGCTTTCAAGATTTTTTAAGTGTGTTTAAGGTTTTTTTAAGTGTTGGAAAGTAGAAAAAATGGTCATCACCTTGTAATGGACATTGTGATGTTCTCCTCCAGGTCCCTGTTTGCATTCAACATGAGTTACCACATGCCTGGCTCTGGGAGATGAGGAATAACCAGCAAAATCCCAATGACAGCTGCTGTGGAAGCACACAAGTGCATGAGAACATTGTAATGCATTTAAGAATTGTTTTTGAAATCCATGGAAAGTGTCACAAGTTTCATAAGTAGAATGGTAAGAAGTTTCCTGAAGTGGTGGTGGTGTTTGTTGTTTTGTTTTGGTTTTTTTTTTTTTTTTAAATGGCATGTGGTAACTCAGGTTGAGCAAAACCAGGGACCTAGAGGACAAAATTACAAAATCCTTTACAATGTAATGGATATTTTTTCTTCTTTCCAACATATAAATTCTAAATATTCTTGTCTTGGTAGGATTATCTTGCTAACAAATAAGATGTACTGTTCCTGGTCAGGTTTTGTTTTCAGTGTTGTTCTCTTGCACCTCTATTGCTTCATGTAGTCCCTCTGTCACTTTTGTGAAAGAATGACCATGATAGGTTTTAGCAAAGTTTATAAAGTTGGTAGTGGTAGACTACACCATTCTCAAGATAAGAGTGACCATTTATTGCGAGTCCATCATCTGGAATATCCTTTTCAGGACATTGCTTACTAAGTACAATTCTAATTCTTTCTCTTTAAAATGACAAACCATCCATGGCAATCCTTGTTCTCCTAATCTTGCCACAAGAGAAGCCTTCCCAAACATAGTGCTATGCCTTTTCCACCAAAGTGGATTTTTGATGGGCGTCTCCCCCTTCTATCTGCTGGTCTTCACAATATTTTCTCCCTGTTCTACACAGGATTAGTAAGAAAAAGGAAGAGTTGAGCCTTATGGGGAGGGAGTAAGGTTGAACTGACTGGAAGTAAGAAGGGGCATTTGCATTTACAGTGTGTGTTTACTGGCTTGGGACAACATCCTGGAAGTTTTCCATATCTGCATGTTTGCTGGCATACGTACCGAATTTGCTTAAAAAAATAGTAATAAAATAAAACTTCCTTATGCTGTTCCTTTCACCCAGGGTAAGTTTCAATGACATCTGTATTCTTGCTCTTGTGTTGATAGCAACAATGTTAATATCAATGTCATTAATATCAATGGCTACTGAATATTGATTGTGTTGGAATAAATTTTAAAGTTGTCTGTGTTGTGAAAAATTTCTATTCAAATTGTGTAAAAGTCAGTCTTTCTTTTTATTGTAACTTGAAGACAGAAAAAAAATTAAGAAAGCTTTGAAAGAACTTTTGATGCAGGGCCATCTAAATCAGTTTGTTATTAGTTGAAGTGTCGTGAATTTATTAATAGGACCACTAAGAAAAGTATTGTTATAGCAATATTGAATTTAATCTTTTATCTCTTTGTTCTCATTGAGCAAGTAATTATCTTAGCAGATTTGAAAATGGGAATTTCACCCCACAACTTTGTTTTATATAAATATAAAAGCATACATGTATTTACAGGCAAGAGAATAGGTACTACTTGGTCTCCATATAAAATGCTGGTTTGAGAGATGTATCAAGAACTGAGTAGTATGAACGGGTGCTTTGAGGCTTAAACTGAAACCAAGCAAAAATGTGCAGCCTGCCTCTTTTGCCTATAATAGGGTCAACATTGGGATCCATGATCCCTTTGATCTTTACATAAAACAGATGAAAATGCATAAATTGCTTCTAATCAGAGATGAATTAAAGGAAAATAGCCTCCCGGAGGACAAAGCACCCCAGGCACCCATCAACAGCCTTACCAAATGACAGACCTGGAGGAGACTTCAAAGCTGCAAGCACAACTGCCAGTGAAATCCACCAAGAATCTAGATGCCATTTAAAAACAATAATAATTTTCACAGTTTACAAGTGCCCAGAACTCTGTTTAAGAAAAAGTGACAGAAACACACTACATGGACTTGCTTTTTAAGCTGCTAAATATTCATTTTCTTTTAGAAGAGTTGATAAAGGCAAGACTTGCTTGTTTAATTTAGTCCAAAAATGTGTTCAGACATGACAAACATGGGTAATTTTTGTGTCAGGTAGGGTTTACTCAATTTGAGTGGCATATTGTTTTGAGGCTGAAGTATATGTTTTTAGTGGAGGCAGATCAGACATCTATTGTAATTGCTTCCTTGGTTGTCATCTGTATTTATCACTGTGAACACAAGCACAGTTAACATTCCTCAAACTGCAGAAGGAGGAGGAAATGGAATGAAATATCAGGCTTGATTTTGGAGGTGATGGAAGATTTGAGGCAATAATTTTATTGTGAGCAGTTTTCTCTTTGTGGAAAAATCAATAATTTTATCCCGTTAAATTCAGATCCTCTTCTAGCTCAGGTAACTCATTTTAATACTGTTTAGACATTAATATCAGTAATGTTAAATATGAGAAATAGGCTTGAATAAAAAATTTTAATTGCTGCGTTGTTTCAAGAGAGAGGTAACCTAAACATAAAATCTTTACTTTTTTTGGTTAGCATTCTGTTTTTTAAGGATAGAGAATAGACACAATTGTATGGAGTAGTAGAATACCACTTTTAATAAACAGTGATGTAGTCCCTTCAAAATAAATATTGTATTAGGAAGGATTTTACCTGCTGCCAATTGTATACTTTGCTTAGGTGTTGTGTACAGCGTAACATTTATACCCAAGCCTACATAAATGTGAGGGTCACTTAGACACATATAAAGAACAAATGACACTTCCAAGTATGCATATGAAATTGTTCAGTGGACTGAATGATTTGCTGTATGTGAGGTCAGAAAGGTTGCCTAATTCTTTGTTGTAAGAACTTATTTTCAGTTGCTTATGACTTTAATTGCTGTAACTGAAGTATGTGTTATGTGTTTGTCTAGGGCTATTGGTTTTTGGAAGAAGAAAGCAAAAAGATTTTGCTAGTCTGTGTAAGGGTGAAGCTAGGAAAAATTGTTGAGGGCTTTCTTTCTCTTAAAATTTTTTAAGGTTTTTCTCACATCCTGAAATCACCGATATCTCTGTTCTTTGGAGCAGACATTTTAAATTAGGTTTTGAAGAACTGGAGTTTGCCTATATCTTGTGAGACCTTTAAGTTCAACAGATTTCCAAAGCTTGCATCTTCACTGAATGCACTTGTCTCGCTTTTGGGCCACTGACCAGACTGCACATGAGCCTTCCTCAGAGCAAGAATGAGTAGTGATTGACTCCTAGCACAAGGGACACAGCTGGACTCTCTTCATAAAGACTGATCCTGACTGATCCTATCAATATCTGGACTGACATGGCATAAGGCTGTAAGGCAGAGCAGGAAGTCTGCCTTATTCTGTCAGGTGGGATGAGAGCTATGAAGAGAAGAGAGAAAGTGAAGTCTGAAACTGAAGAAAGAAAAATCAAATGTCTTGAATAAAACTTGATGGCCTGTAATAGTCCAGAGCGACAGCCTACCTGATTATGGACCTTTTCCTAGCATTACAAAAGAGGTCTTTGCCACAGCTTACATGGAGAATCATCCCCATTCCCTTAGCTTTTGCTCTGACACTGTTTTTCTGCCTAGCAGCAAAATCTCCTCTAATATTGAGTCATACTTCATTGACTGATCAGTATATAAAGCCTAAAAATAAAGTTACTCACTCTTCCCCTCTGTGAGTGCCTGGAAAATTGTTGCACATAGCATGCTTCAGTACCACTGTTTGTTTCTCCTTTCTTAAACTTTTTATCGCTGTGGGTCCTTTGAATTAGGATGGGCCTTGTGCTGTTGGGACTTCCATGTGTGTCACACTGTTGGTGAAGAGAAATCCCAGTTCACTGTGAGTGAAAGTGTGTGGTGGAATACAGCAGTAATGTATTCCTTCTATATGATATCAGATAGCACAGGTACAGATTGATACTGCTAGGCAACACAACAGCTTAGTATGCTTTTTCTTGTGTTTTGGGGTTTTTTTTAAGGAGGAGTTCATTTTCTCAAATGTAAGTCTACTTGGGAAAGGAAAGATGATGTATGACCATCTGCATTAAGCAATCAGCATTTTGGACTCATCAGACTCTCAGCAGTATCTTCAGGCTCCCCTTAAGGTTGGAGTGTGCATTAATCAACCAGATAGGGTGCCAAGTGCTGCTGCTTCTAAACTGGGGCTCACAGGGGCATGAGATGCCTCAGGGATCGGATTCACAATCCGGACAGTTTACCTTGGAATGGTTGTTCTGGTTATTGCACTGCCTCTGCTTCAGGGACAATTCAGTTGCTTATGTAGCAGCTCCACAAATTATAGGTTGGCAAATTAAGGAAAACTGAAATTGGTGCTAGCGTACCATTGGCACTGAGCTGTTCCTTGCATCAGTTCAGAACTATGAAACACTCATTTCACAAGTAGCTGAGCCACCCTGCAACAGGGTGAGAACCCCTTCATTCCCAAGAAAAAGAGAATTAGGTGGACAACTGGAATGAGAGCTATTGCATCTGTCCTGTCATAATCTGCCCTGTTCAGGAATTGGCACCCTGAACTACAGCAATTGTATCCTTTGTCTTCTCCCTCAGTCTTTCAGTGTCTGCATTCAAAAGCAATGTAGATAAAGAATGAACAATTTAATGCCATGAATACTGCAATACTTAGCTGTCCGGAGATGTCCAGTTCACCTTCTAGATACACTTTCCAACAACAAAGATATTTTTACATGGATTTATTTACAGGATTCCTCTACCTGCACGGAAATCGGGGGTTTTGCAATTGTGATTTTTCTGTTTATAAAGGACTCAAACAACGACTTACAGTTCTCAAAAACGTTTAAACTACTTCAGATCTAATTAGATTGTTTGTGTTGAACAGGAGTGATAGCTCTGACATGTGCAATTGCGCTTTGCATGCAATCAATAACAGTTCTCTCCAATTATAATTTGATCAGGAATATGTATTTGGTTGTTCTGCTGTTTCATATTTACTTTAGGAATTGGGTAGTGGCAGTCTCATGTGAAAGGCCTTCATCCTAGCAGGGATTTCTGTGTAGTCCCTGCCATGCTTCTAGGTTTCATTGTACAAGCCCAGTCTTGAACAGCTTTTAGTATATCTGCTTGTCAAAATACCATTCTTCTTTTTCTTCATCATTGCCTTTGTCATCACCATCGCCTTTGTTAGGAATTTGTCACCTTTATGGCCTTTCAGTCCACAGAGATGGAGTTATTGTGTGGCCTTGTGCTTATTTGTGCCTAAATTTGCCTTTTGATTTTTATCTGACACAGTGTACCTCATTTTTCTAGGCTGTGACCAAGCAGTGCAGTGAATGTAAATTTTCAGATTACCTATAATCCCATTTTATTCAGGAAGGACAAAAATGTTTGTCACAGTCTTCAGTTTGTTTACTCCTTTGCCTTCGGCTGTTGAACTGATAACCTTCATTGCTCTGTCTCCAGGTTCCTTTCCTTCAGAAAGAAAAAAAGAGAAGAAAAAGCTTCTGTTTACCTGCCTATAACTCAGTGCAAGATATTTGGGGCTTGCTAATGTGTTGCTGCTGTCTGGGCCTCCCAGAGGAGCTAGCATACAGAAGGTTGTTTCCCCTTCCTACCATGTGGAGAACAGAGAATAGGCAGAACACCAGAATAAAGCATGCAAGCATGGCTCAGTTTGTGAGGAACATCTCACTGTGAGATGCCTCTAGTTGTTCCAGCCTCTGCTGCTTATAAAAAAAAAAGTTGAATCATCCCAGATTGTAGTCTGGCATATTAATGTAAACTGTGACTGGTTTTGGTTTCTCTTAATATGCTAGGCTGCAGTTTGTGGTTGTTCAGAAGCTCTTATGCAACCCCTGTGGTATTGCAGTCCAGGGGGATGAACAAAAGGGGAAAAGAACGAGTACAGATGTCTTGGGGTAAACCATCTCTGCCCAGTCAAAGCTTTGAGATAGTCAACAGAAGATAGGCTTGCTTGTTCACACTGCCCACTCAACAACTTCTGCTCTGCTGGGGAGAAACGGGAGGACTGTTCCAGTCATATTCTGAGGTATCCTCTCTTTGTGGAACTGTTGTGTCCAGCTGTCTCCAGCGGAAAACACCCTGCAGATATCAGTGGTTCACATTATATCTCTCCTGAGAATGCAGTTTTAAGAGGCATCTTTTTGGCAGCCTTGGCAGCTGACACAGCTCTTGTTTTGTTCTTGCATCACTACCGTAATTGCGCTGGTAAACTATTTGTAGGGTTGCCTGACGATGTGGTTCAGAGAATTGAACTGGTTTTAAATTGAACATTTTTCTTTGTATGGCCTTATGAATGGTTGTACCAGCACAACTGAAGGAAGATCAACAGCTTTGGCTTTTTTTAAAGAGGATCTGTTCCCAGGACCCTCTGTGCTGGGGATTTGGATGTTGCAGCATGGTTGCTGACAATCAGTTTTGTGCTATCTCACAGTGAACAAGGTAATGTTATTCTTAAGGTTAAGAAGGTTTTGCAATCTAAAGAACAAGCTGGGGTACGGAGTATCCAAATAATTGAACTGTTTTTATTAGGAATCTATTCTGGAATTTTGGGGGTGCCTGTAATGAACCCCATTACTACCTGGCATCATCTTTTAAGAGTAGTATTAGCAATGATGTTGTGCCTTCCTGTATATAAAACACATTTCTGATTTCCCCCTTTGCTGTGCCTCCCTTAACCCACTGACTTGAACTCGTAGAGCTCCCTTGAAGGTGTAATGCTAAAAAATTTTGGCCAAAAGTTTATAAAGAATGTGTGCAAAAAGACTGCACAAGAAGGTTCTAGAAAACTGGTGTTTTCATGATTTTGGTGACTCATGGGGATGTGGGGCCACTAACTCAGGGGCCTCAAATAATATGCAGTGGAATCCTTTGTAAATATCTGAGAAAAAGTGTAGGTATTTTTTAAGAAAATTTGCCTTTATAGATTTTGTCTTTATTTATATTGAGCAAATGTGACTTTATAGCCAGCAAGTTAAAAGATCTAACTGTTTTTTGAAAATAAATTACATCAATGCTTGCAGAAGATAAAGAAGAAATTAGCAGGTAGAAGAGTAGAATAGAGAGAAGGACTGTGTCTGAAGCAAGGGTTAGGTTTGTGAGGAGAAGCATATGAGATGGAGGAGAAATATTAACCATTTAGATTGGGAAAAGCAGGTGAGATTAATGGGATGGGAATATTTCTGCAGTGCAAGTCCTTCAGTATTTCAAGAAGGGCAGAGAATTTCTGTGCTATATGTTGAAGGTGAGGTGTTGAAGAAGTCTTTCTAATGTAGCTCAGGTTGCTTTAACCACCATAGAATTAAACTAAGATTCAGGGATAGAGACCATATCTGTGCTTTCTTTGATGAGCACTAAGCGTTTCAAAACATACCTGTTACCTAAAACACTGTATGAGAACTGTACTTGGGATCAGCTGTGCCTGTAATGGAGAGAAGGTGGTTGCTGGGCTTGGGAACTCTGGTTGAGGTCCTTGTTCTGCCTCCAGCTTCTGAACCAAGCGAACTGGAAAGGTTATTCTGAATCCCTGTATCCAATATACACTGGACTAAGCCTGTATGGGCATAATAGGATGTTTTTATTTGAAATGCAGGAGACTGAAGAGCATGGTGCATAGAGTGCCTTAGAAGGGGGCTGAAAGGCTTAGGTACTGCCTAATCAGTGTTGAGAACAGGGACGCTGGAGCATCCTAAGTAGGAATGGAACTTTTGTGGACCTTATTTGCTGAAACTGTTTTGGTTTTTTTACTGAGCAGTTGTGAACATGGTGGTTTCTCCCACCAAATGTCAGAGATTTTTTTTTTTTTTTTTTTTTTAAGGTCCAGCCTAGGTAGGGGAGGGGAGGGGGGTTTCAAAGGTAAAGATCCACCCTGCAAAATTTGAAATAGTTTTAAAGAAAAAAATAATAGAGTTTTAAGCAACTGAACCATTTTTGCTGCAAAGCTAACTCACTTTCCATCTCCAGAAAAGAAAAGTCAACCTGGTGAAGATTTATTTGTATTTCAGGTCACTCAGATGAAGTTTTGCAAAGTTATTCACAACTTGAAGTACACTTGTAAAATTAGTAAGGTGGTTTGACACTTCTAAATGGCAAGGCTGCCAGCCTGCCTGAGACAATAAAAGACAAGCTTGGGCACTGGGTGATGCATTTTTCTAATATGATAATGCCTGCCTTTAATCTTTTAAGTAAACATTTTTTCAAGACTTATGTTTTTACAGGAAATTTACTTTCTTGGATAATGATTTAAAATACATATATGTGTAGCTTGATTTCCACTTAACCAACCAGTTAAATCCTGCTTTAGAGACAATTTTATTGACTTTCATCACAAAACAGGTCATCTGTTGGGACCTAAGCATTTCTTTTAAATGAAAACCAGCCGGTAACTAAATTAAGAATATGCTTGCAGAGGTCATGTTGTAGGTAATTTTTGGTATGAAAGACACAAATGCAAACTGGCAGAAGATGAGATGAGTCTCGTTTGAAAGAAATGTGCTCTTATTTAAATAGTTATATTTTTCATGAAGTGAGAGTGAAAGGAAAGAAGTTGAGGTCAGTGTAAGGATTGAAAATTGGTATTTTAAACACTAGGTGGTGCCATTGTGTAAAGTTGTGTTTCTGTTACGTTTCTGAAGTCAGTGAAGGTGAAAACGGTGCTTAAAAACTTGTGAGAAATGTGTACAGAGAAGTTAGCAGTTGCAAATGAAAGATTTGTAACACAGGATAAATGAGAATGTGTCTATAGTTCTAGTTTTGTGACATGCAGAAGGAAAAGGGATATCTCAGGAAAGAGCTGTGTGATAAATTGTGGTGTTATTTTGACTTTAAGTCTGCTTGCAAGTATTTGCCTTTTTTGGTTTCAAAGGGGGAGAGAGAACTTCACTCGCACTGTGTGAATCTAGGAGCCATCTCCTAGCAGCTTTATATTGTGAATATATCAAAACAAGCTTCCCTTGTGTTACTTCAAATACACCCTAAAATGCCTTAGGATTAAAGCAATCATCTGTAATACAATATCTGTGCCTCACTGTTGATTGGCTCAAAACATGAAATACAGCTTTTTTTTTTTTTTCTTGGAACAGTCAATGTATTTCCTTCGTTGTCTGCTTTACCAAAATTCTGCATTCCTTGTCTAATCCTGAGATATTAAAATAATTAAGTGGGATAGTCACAGTTTCACTAATGAAGTATAATTGAGCTTTGGAATACTTTGATATTAAAATTAAAAAGAAAACATAAAAATGGCTTTGCTGAGCATATGCACATTATTTCTATCTATTGCTACCTGTTTTAAGCAGTAAATGGGGAGCTTGCTTGCCTAACGACAGTTGGACTGTCTGGCTAATAGCTTTTTTAGCCTGCAAATCTTTATCACAGAGTGTGTGCAACTTCGTTTATTGGATCTGTGAGAAGAGTTAGCTCTAAACAAAGTAATCATTATAACTTTAAGGTGCAAAAATTTGATTGTATCAGTGTTTATTCTTTTAGGTAAAGCAGTCAAAAGAAAGTCAAAGTTTTGCAATAGCCATTTGGATCTGGTTGTTGTATGTAAAGGATACATTTTTAATTAACTTGTTGGAAAAAATACGTTTGACTTTATTCAGCAAATGCTATAGAATGATTGTTCCTATTGAGTCAGATAAAATATCATTTCATGTGCTTTGTTATTTAAATATATCAGGTCCTAATAACAATTTATGTGACCTAGAAAACACCAAAGAGTTGGCATAAATTTTTAAATTACTTCTTTCTTTCAGACCAAGAACCCTGTTCTGTAATAATATCTTACACACAGGGCTGCTTATTATAGATGTTGCATGTACTTTAGCTGCTGTGCAAAGCACCTCTCCCATGTAATTACACAAACATATTCTTAATTAATATGACTTGTGTTAGCATGGTCGAGCAATGGAATATTTTTTGGGTGTGTGTTTTGCAATCGTGAAAAAAGTCTGACAAATAAGGAATGTGGTTACTAAATATTGCACATCTCATGAAGAAATCTTTGGAAAGGGCAAAGGCCGGGACGGCTATAAGACTTCATCGCAATGAATTGCTTTAACCCTAAAACATGTATTGATGCAGGAATTGCAGTATCCCAAGTTCTTCCTGATCCTTAAGGATCTGTATAGAAAGCTGTTGTCAGATATGAAGAGCACTTGGGGGAACCGGAATAATTTTTTTACTCCATGTGCAGCAACTTGACTATATCAAACTGAAATGTGTCTCTATAATAACTTCAGTATGCTAGAGTAACATATTTTGTGTTCCCTACTTTGTGATTTAGCCATGGAGTATCCTGGAGGTAGGACCTGTAGTGCAATGTTATGCTGCTCAGTTCCATGCTGTGGATCAATCGATTTTTTACATGTTTATGCATTTTCTTCATATGTCAGTGCCTGGAATACTTGCAGAAATTTTAGGATTGGGAGTGAAGCTGGAAAACTTACACGGTTCCTCTCCCTATGTCCATTAATTTTGCCATTCCATTTTGAACCGCTATAAGGCAGCACAGAGCATAGAGCATAGATCATGATAATCATTAATGCAAGTAAGATTGTGCATGTGCATGTGTAGTCATGTAGAGAGGTGGTTTTGGCTCTGTGATTTCATAAAGCTTTTGAAGTTGTGGCCATACAGCTAATGAAGGAGGAGGAGTGGGTAGATGAATAGTGTAGTTACTTCCCCAGGACATTTATCTGAAGCAGCTTTATTTGGTGGAGCACTGCTTTAGGGGTAGATCAGCTACTTGCTGATATATAGGGGGAAGCAGTGTAATGATGCACAACTTGGATGACCAGTGGTGGAAGCAAAAATTCAGCATACCATAGCTCACTGTCCATCTTTGAACTCACTCCAGAGCTGCCTCAGGTAGTTAGGGGAGTTCTTGGCAGCGCCAACAGGCATTTTGCCATTACCATCTGAAAGCTCATTACACTCACTTGATGCCAGTCAGTTGCAAACTAGTTGAATATTGAGAAACAACTGTTGGGACTGTTGTGGAAATTTCTTATGGTTTTAGGGAGGCAGGTGCTGTGAAATGCAGCAGCAGTAGGGACATTTCATAAGTAGAGTCCTCAACATATTCAAGTGGTACTGGGAAGACAAAAGTGTCTGTCCTTTTCCCCCTTGCCCCATTACCCTATGGAAACAAAAATTTTGATGGGAAAGAATATTTTACAGGGTGCCCCAAGGGAAGAGCATCAAGTATGGACAAATATACTTAAGCCCTCCAGCTGATACTGCCAAGCATATCAATAGGGGAGCAGGTCAGAGGAGAATAGAAGTCAGCAATTTAGTCACTATTGATAAACCCCTGTAAGGTGTCTTGATGCTGGAGTATGTTATCTTGAGGCAGGTTCCCAGGAGACGTTGAAGACTGTGTTCAGAAAACCACTAGACAAACCAAAAAGAGATAGCAATGCTGCTGTGTACCAGGGTGACATCCTTCTCTGGGGATGCAGCAGTGGAAAGGGAACACCAGCTGTGTACCATTGGAAAAGAAATGCTGGACATGGCAGTAGTTATGCAGAAGTCTCTGCCTTTTATTTTCTCACAATCTGTAGGTGTGAGAAAGACGTGGCTGCTGTAATGTCTGTGTTTCTCATTGTACTGGAAAGAGACATTCCTGGTTGCCTTACAGCACTTTAAAGAGAGAGATTTCAGCTAGTCCACATAGTCTTGGAGCTATGGAGGGCACACAGGTATGGGTACAAGACCTACTCAAATGTGAAGCAGTGCAGTAAGGGATAAAACATGACAAGCTGCCTGAAGAATAGGTAGGAATGTGTCTGTAAAACCAGAAAACCAACAAACATTCTCTATAAAACTACTCCTTTTCATTTAGAGTGACATCAAACATCAAAAATTCAGCTCAATTAAAGTATGAGGACATCACTTCGGGGAGGTCAGCTTAAGTGCCCTATCTGTTTGAATGTCTTTTTTTACACAAACCCTGTGTTCTGGTGATTGCCCTTCCTCCTAGATGTATGGCTTCACTAGAGCCATACTCATTTGGCTGAGTTTTCCCATGACTGCTCAATAATAGTACAGAGGGAAACCCACAGAGAATTAATCCAGTCATGGTTGTGCTAATTTCCAAAGAAGCAAGTGAAAATAAGGGGAGTTTGTAATAAATGCAATATAAAACCTGTTTACTTGACTGCTTCTCCTCCCTACCCCCACCAGCCTGACTCTACCTCATTCCAGATTCCCTAGTTCTAGCTGAAAGCATTTTTGTGAGGAATGCTACAAGGAAAACTCCCTTTTTTATCTTGGCTATGAAAGACTTGTATGAAAGACCTTTCAATGGAAAGAGGGAATCTGTCTAAATGTGTTGCTATTGAAAGAGGATTGGTTTATAGTTACATAGTTTGATGTTCTTAGGACTATACATTCAATCTTTGATCTAGAAATGATTTTAAGAGTCTGCACATAAGCTAAAAGAAGTTCTATCTAAATGCTCCATCTTCAGCTCCAGGTATAACCAGAAGGATTGTGGTTTTTCTGAGTGAATTTTCTCAAGTATGGTTTCACTGCATAATTTCAGGGGGTTTCCTCTGTCTTCATTTAGCTGGTATATTATTTTCAGATAAAACACTTCGCACAGGCTCCATGTAAATGATTTTTCAGTTCTGTATTTAGGGAGGAAGTCGACTGTCCTCTTTGAGGTTATAGTGCTAACACTCTAATAAACTATTTCTAGGGAAGATGCAGATAATTGGGTATTATACCTGACCTATTCCAGTCTGATCTCCAAAAACAGTCATTTTAAGGAAGGTAAGGTAAATCTGTGTGTATGAAAGGAGCGTTACTGAAGAGTTATTTATTTCCCAAATTTTAGCAAGTGAATGTGGTTTGAAGTAGTTTATTGGCTTAATGGATTGAGACATCTCTGAAACACATCAGAAGCCTGAAAGAGTCTCAGTATGGTAAAAGGTCAACACGATTTTAGGTATTTATGGGCAATTGCAGCCCTCAGATAAATAAAACACTTATGCATGTACTTTAATACCAGTGAAGCCAAAAATTTATAAACGTGAATTTTAGTGCTTTGCCAAAGCAAAGCGTAGCTTCAGCAAAGAAGTTGTTTTGGCACTTTTTTTTAAGCCATCATGGAGCTTGAAATGATGTGCTCATCTAGGCAAGTAGGCTTCTAAATTAAAATTGTAAAAATAGCAAGTGTATATTCGTGCAAGTGGGAGTTGAAAAGATGACGGAAATATGCCCTCCCCCCCTTTTTTTTTTTTTTTTTTTTTTCAAAAACAGAAGGCAGGTTCTGGTTTTGATCCTGGAAGCCCTTCCCAGCTTCATATTTTCCTAGTTGATGTAACAAACATCCTCCACCATCTTTAAACAGTGATTCAGCCACTGCTTGCAGAGGCTTATGTTGCCCTGGTTGTATTTTGTCTTTCTGTAGGGATATAGGATACTTTCCAATTCTTTCAGACTAATGACTTTCCTAAATACTGTCTTTTCTTCAGAAATGTAAGTACAAATACATACTATTCTTAACGATACTGAATACTGTTCAGCCTATTTAACTATTCAGCCATATTTAACTATGAGACTCAATATCCAACTCAATATATATATTATTTTTGTATTTTTGTAAAATATACAATTAGCTAAACTTGGACTTTACACAGTAAACATGCACTTTGGATAATCTTTTCAATGAAAATAATGCAGATATTACACCCATTCTGATATGTAGAAGATGATCCATGGGGGAAAAAGATACACGTGCATAAGTCAATTATTTGAGAATAGAGTCCTTAATTTCTTCAGGCTCTATAAAAAGAATTTTGGCATCTGCACATATTTATTTTAGAGATATAGGGGTAAATCTTCAGCACAGACCATGGGGAGTTAACCATGGAACATTCATTAATGTTAATGGGATTTCTATGGCTAATTCCCCACACACTGGCTGAAAATTTAGCCCAAAGAGATTTGAAAAGTGATGTTGAGAAGCAAGTTGGTCAGTTAGCTTTATTACTTTCATGTTATTAACTGCTCTATCTGCCACTGGCTTTGTATGAACACTGAGATATTATACTTAACAGTTAATAATAAAGGACTGTATGCTAAATACAGATTCTAGTGTGGAGGTAAAATAAGGCAGTTATATGAGCAAATTTGGGGTATTTTCAGGAAAAAAAAATCTGCAAAGCCATAGAATAGGAGAAAAAAGAGATATTAAGGCATATTATTAGACAGCAGAAATGGTTTACATTTCCAGTATCTCTAGTACAGCTTTAGCACCAAAAGAAAGTATAACTCTTTGGTTTTTTAACTTAGTATTCCACTATTGGGATATAACTTCAGTGCTGGCCAACTCTGAGCAGGGGGTTGGACCCAATAACTTCCAAGTTCCTTCCAGCCTAAATTATTGTATGATTTGGGCTTAGTATAGCATTTTTCTTAAAGCCTTTTTGGACTAGTGTTCTTTTGTAAAAGTTAATTGAGATAAGATAGGAAAGTCATTTTCTGTTTATCTTAAAATTCTGAAGAACTGTTGGAACCTGGGCAAACATAAAAAGCTATTTCATCTACTAAGTTGAGAAATGTTGTTTTAAAAGGAAATACTGGCTCTGATTTTAAAAAGTTTATCATATTTATGTTGCTTTTTTTGTGTGTTAAGGATATGCAACAGAGAATGTGTGTGAAATGTGAATATATGTGTGTGTGCATGCATATGTCTATTCACATTTCTATTTCTCTTGTATCTTAGCAGTTTCCCTTCCTTTTTAGGGGAGCTATTAAATTGCTTTTCCAGTTGTTATTCAGAGCAGTCAGTAGGCAGCCATTAGAGGGTGCTTCTGCACCAAGAAGCTCTGTTTTCTTAAAACCCAGTTTACTCAACTTTAAGTATTTGTAGATTTAATGAAGTATCATTTTATATTTCCTAGAATTACCCAATTTCTTCTTTAATTTGCATTACTTTGTGGAGTACTGTTCTTGGAATTCAGAGGATTAAAATGCGGATAACAAAAGGTGATTCAGACACGGTGGAATGATTCAAAGCAGTAAAATTATTGTACTCTGTAATTGTTAATGTAAAAACAAAAACAATGTACATGGACCCCATGCAAGTGAAAAATGGACCGATCTCATACCTAATTAATGACAGAGATGAGCATCTGTACTTTATAGCACTTGCTTACAATATTACTGCCTCTTTTAGAAATAGATTTGTTCATTATAATTCCACTGCATATATTTGCAGCAAGAATAGTAAAATAGATGCAGTTTGTAAATTTCTGCCATTGCTAGTAAAGATTTAAAAATAAAACTGTCAGCAAAATAAAGTTGGGTTTTTTTCCTAGAATCATCATGATTCCTCATTCAGTAGTAAACTTAAAAATGGTATGTCTTTGCTGTAAGAATGTGCAGACAGCAGAGTAGGGAACTGGTTTTATAGACATTTATCCCAGGAATACCGTTTTAAAGTCTGCACTTCTGACCCAGGACATTGGTGCAAGGTGAGTGAAAGAGAATGGAAATAGGAAGATTCCTCAGAGAAAATTCTGCTGTTATGGAATCAGTTCCTAAGACTGACTGTATAGAAGTCATTAAATTTCAAAAGTGGCACATAGTACAAAGGAGTACATCTCAGCTAGATGCCCAGTAATGTCTAGATCATGAGCACTCAGGAAAGAAATCTGCCACCTGCAAATCTTTGTCAAAGCCAGCCCATGGAGATGGTGATTCTGAAAATACTCCTGGAGAAGTTGGTACATCTTTGCACGAATTTTCAGATTCAGGTTAAGGATTTCTGATATCCAACTGCTTTTGAAAGCTGCCAGAACTTCCAAAGACCTTCCATAGTAAAGTGTCAGTTGACAGCTGGAGGAACTGGCACTGAGCTCAGGAAGGGGAGGGATAAAAATAATCTTCAGGAGCTTCTTAAGAAGCGGCCGGTCATGAGTGGTGTTCCCCAGGGCTCAGTATTGGGGCCGGTCTTGTTTAACATCTTTATCAATGATCTGTTGGGGGAGGACGAGGGGATCGAGTGCACCCTCGGTATGTTTGCAGACAACACTGAGCTGGGTGGAAGTGTTGATCTGCTTGAGGGTAACGAGGCTCTGCAGAGGGATCTGGACAGACTAGATCGATGGGCCAAGACTAACTGTATGAGTTTCAATAAGGCCAAATGTCGTATTCTGCACTTTGGCCACAAAAATCCCCGGCAACACTACAGGCTGGGGGAGGAGTGGCTGGAGAGCTGCACAGCAGAGAGGGACCTGGGGGTGTTGACAGCCGGCTGAATGTGAGCCAGCAGTGTGCCCAGGTGGCCAAGAAGGCCAATGGCATCCTGGCCTGGATCAGGAATATTGTAGCCAGTAGGACCAGGGAAGTGATTTTACCCCTGTACTCGGCACTGGTGTGGCCGCATCTTGAGTACTGCGGTCATTTTTGGGCCCCTCACCACAAGAAGGACACTGAGGTGCTGGAGCGTGTCCAGAGAAGGGCAATGAAGTTACAAACTTTTTTAAAATTAGCTAGATGGATTTTTCTGCTGGTGGCATATTTGAGTAGCTGTTGTAAATCACTGGTTGAGTTCACAACTGGTATTTTAAAATTAGAACCAGACAGGTAACAATGACTGCTTAAATGAAAACAGGGAGTCTACCTAATCTTATACTTTAGTAAGCTAATTACTCGTTCTGGTATCATACTTCATAATTTTATCAGATTTTAGAGGGTTGATTCCTTCAGTAAACATTTCTTATATTAGCAAGAGCTGCTTTGTATAACTTTTTTTCAACAAGTACCATAAATCCATCAGTTAATGATGGGAGTAGAGCTAATAAGCATTGTCATGAAAAGAAAGGATAGATGATCAAATATACTGGATATGCTAACTCATGACTGAAGATAGTAAGGATGTACGTATTTTGATTATATCAATCTTGTCTCCTTCAAAACTGTCCACTAGGAAAACAAACTCAATATACAGCTGGAAAAGTAAGACAATAAGCCTGAGCCAAATAGTACATTACTGGTATTATCTAAAAAAATAGGTGGTCATTTCTATGGAGAACCAATTCACATTTCTCCCCATAATTCAGCTACATGTTGGGAAGATGCTGCAGGCTAGCTGGTTGTTTCTGAAGTATTAAGAGTTGACTAAAAGTCCATTTTACATTTAAAGAAGATTATAAAATATAAAATGTACAAATTCCACCAGTGCATTACTGTACAGAAATTAAGGACTACTAGCCTATGCTGACCAGAAATTAGAGCAATTGCATATATTCTTTCAACACATGAAACTGGGGTTGGTGAATGAAATTACCTCTACATCAGTGTCAATATCTAGCATATCAAACAAAGATATTGTAATTTTCCGCTTCTTGAGGCAGGTGAAGCTGATAATAAAGTGACATCTAACAGTTTTCATCCAGCGGTGATGGTATTATTAGCAAGATGAAAGTCTTCCTTAAGAAGTGTTGGATAATATCCGTTATCTATGTGATCTCTTGCCGATCCTGAAACTCAATTTATCTTTACTATGGATACTCAAATTTATAGGGATGGTGCTGGCAGTTACTAAATCTATTGTCTGTCTGTTGTAGGACAGGTTTGAGACCAAAACTGTTTTAAATACTGGTCAAAGGCAACTGCAGGGTATCTTAGTGACAGCTTGTCTTACTCCGCTAATGTAATACGTAGAATGAAGCTGGACTGAGATTTTGGCCCTTGAAATGCTTATATTAGTACTATAGTCAGTTTGGGTCCCCTACACAGCCAATGGAAAGAGATTCAGCCCATCAAATTTTTCTTTTATGTGTATGTTCTTGGACAGCACTTAACTACTGTGGTAGCTGAACACTGTCATGCGGCTATCCATTTTACAGACAGCAGTCTGGCAACCTGGACAAAAGGCACGATTACCTTGGATTCTTCATCAGCAGATTCAGAAAGACCACATCCCATTCGGCCACATTCAGATCAGTGTCACTGCCAGAGACATGAATGCTTAAGAAGAGAAGTTCATGTCGTGAGTAAACTGGTGAATTAACTGAACATCTCAGTTCTGTTTGGCCGAAAAACATTCTTTTGGTTTTGGTAACCGGGTTGCTTAAATCATCTTTTTTTTTTGTAAAAAATACTCAAATTTGGCTTGATCTTTCTCCTTTCTTTCTCTCTGTCTCGCCCCACCCCACTGCCCCAACTTGCTGTTTGTCTCATACTGTGGACTGGACCTATTTTATTTGGTTTTTTTAATAAGGTATATTTCTGAAACTAGCTGTACTTATAGACCAAATATTTTACTCTCATGTCTCTCCTAAGAATAGTAGAGTAGTCTGTAGTTCAATGTTAAAATCTGTGTTTTGCTTTATATATGACCCCACTGTTCAACAGTTTCAAATGTGATTATGAAAATGTTTAAACAAATGCATTTTTTTCTTCAAAGTTATTTTCCCTAATGCATATCTATGTAATTAGAATATAACATAAACTATACTGCAGCATTACAATCGGGAATTAATTATTGTAACATGAAATTTTCATTTTTTGTCTTTCCTAACTGCAAAGGTGAGTATGGCTTAAAACTGAAAAAATATTAGTCCTTTTCATAGAAACCTGTTTGAAGATCATAAAGAAGTACAAAAGAAGAAAAGCTTTTTGTTTGTGTTTGCAATCAAATCTTTCTTAAAAGGAAGTCTGACACACAGGCATTGTACTTTTTTTTGATATTACATTGAAGAAAGCAAGATACAAGTCTCACTGGATTAACTGGAATTCAAGTATAGCAGAAAAAAACATTTAAAAATAAATGCTCGCAAACAAGAAGCTCAATGAGCCTTGCAAATGGCTATTCAAAGGTGATTTTCAAATATTAGTGAAGCTTAATTTATTGCTTGCCTAATTTACTGCCTGCATCAAAACAAAAGAGAAGAAAATAGGTCAACATAAAGAAGCTACTGAAAATTATTTAAATGGCAAAACATTCTGAAAAAGAATACAAAAAATACATTTAAAGATGTTGTAGATCTAAAAGTAATCTGTTTGTTCTAGTAAATTTATTCAGCACATACAATGTACTCAGAAATATATTTCTGTTTTTAAAGACAGCTTGCAAATTTGCAAGATTTGTAAATCAAATTGTGTTTGCCAATGTGCTTTTGAAAATTCTTTAAACAAGTACTCAGTTAACATGCATAGTATAAAATGTTAAAGTCAAGAGCTGTACAGTTCAGTGAGACATTTGTTGGTACAGCACATAGACAAAAGGAAAACTAAATAGATGTTCATGCTATATTTTCAGTGCTGCACTTCAAAAAAGTTAACTGACATCCTTACAGATCTATTAGTAGTTTGATAGCTAAATCTGAAATACTGCATAAAAATATAGAAGAATTGTATTTTTTTAGGGGCAAGTATAGTTAAAATTCAGACTGAACTATGGTTAACTCATTGCTTTGGACTTAACTATTGTTCTGATTGCTGTTTATTTAATAGTAGCAGCCCCTGCTGCAAGGCCAGTTGATGAACTAAAATGCCTATGCATAGAAGTGTAAGTGGAAAGAAAAAATTCAGTCTGTTGCTGTCAATAGTACTGCTGTAAACCCACACATTTACATAATTAATTTCCAATGTGAACTGGTGTTCTCAAAGACCTGCTGATATAAACCTCCTTCCCTGCAAACAGGAGTTGCAACAATGGTAGGGCAACGGAGCAAGGACTTTTCCTGTGCTTGAATAATTTGCAGGTCGTTTCACCTTTTGATGCTCGTTTCTGCTTAGCTTAAAAAAAGAGGTATTTTGTTATCTTCTCTTTTGGCTGAGGGTAAGAAATCACTGTTAGGAAATGTTATGACCTCCTGACCTTTAGTGCTGAAAAATTGGTTTATTTACAACAACAATTACTATCTAAAAGAACAGCATAAAACAGGTTGACATTTAGTACTTCTGTAATTACCTTATGTCATGTGTCAGCACTGGATATCTGTAGTTTGGATCACTTATCTACTGTCTGGTTTATATAAAGGCCTTCAGGTTCTTTATCAAAATGTGTATATGAACTTTTCACTCTGTGAAGTAAAAACCCAGGTCAATTATACCTATTTTCTGTGACCTTCTTAACTTTTCACACCCACTCTGCCAGACTGTTGTTATGGATCATAATACTTGCCTGCAGTATCAATTGGAGAATGATTCCTAGCTTCATTAATGTTGTCAAGGTGTGGCTGATACATAAACTAAGTATCTTCTCGACAAATGGCGTTACCTCCCTCAAATTCCTTCTGCTTCACTGCTGTTAATCTTATTATCTGTTCAGTTAATCAATAGCTGTCTTTCAAAAGAGTGTACCAATAATACGTATTGGAAGCATTTTTCTGAAGGTAGGAGAGACAGTAGTGTTGTTTGGGCAGTAGGCAAGAATTTAGTTTCTGATCCTGTCATCTACTTGAGTGACAACTCAGCAAAAATTGTGCCTCGGTTTTAATACATGAACATGCAATTAGGTGGCAACAAGTTACCCCCATATAGATTTCCTGTAGTATTTCTGCAGGTGTCCTTGAACTTCAGGACCCTCTATCTAGTAGATAAGAGTTTTAGTTATAGAGCTCAGAGGATGAACTGCACAGCTGCCTCTGAGCCAGCAATTCATATCCTGAACGACGGCCTGCATGGCTTTTTGCCCACATACAACTAATCTGTTTTCAAATAATGTATCAAACACTGGTGCTTAATATTAATATAAACTAAGTCTGGCAGCAGTTTTTTGTGGTCACTGTTTCATGACATGATCCTACTATGAGCTTTCCCGTGGTGGTAAAGGAGATCATCACTGCAGAACCAGTTGCAAGATCAGGGCGTCAACATTTTGAATGCAGTTAATATAGCTGAGTATAAATATATTAAGCCCAAGATAATTGTGCAAGAAGTAATCTTGATTGATATCAACTGGAGATAAAATGTTTGTTCTGTTTTACAACATTTACAGAATTTCAGTGTTCTTAGTACGTGTCAAATGGTCTTAATGTTCTCAAGGATCCATATGTATATTTTACAGTTAAATATGTAAATATCTTAAACTACAAAAACTCAGTAACAGTATAACTGTCATTGCAAAAAAAGAAGATGATTATTTTCAGACTCACAAAACAATAAAACAAACCTCACAAAAGTTAATTCAATGGAGCATGATGCAACTTCACAGCATATGGGAATAAATTTACAATGTATCATTTCCATGCCAGAATTCTTGAGTTATCAGATAATGTATTTCCTTTCAATGATTATTCTGCAAGCCATATTTAGGCCTTTCTTACAATAGAAGCTTCACTGTGTATTTCAATACAGAGTGCTCTTGTGTGTTGTTCACCCATCTACAAAATAGTTTTCCTATTTAGATTGGGGAAGTTAGAATAAGGAAAAGAATTTGCTTCATTCATGTGTTTGGCAAAAATATTCTGAGTCACTGAAGTCTGAAGAGAAAGAAAGCAGCACTGGAGAGAAAGTAAGTAGCAATAGTAAATATTTGCCTAGAATAAATATAGCAGCAGTAAATATTTGCCTAGAACTTAAAATTTATGATAATTGAACAACTTGTTATTTGTGTTAGGTGAAAATATTCCTAAACCAATATTATAATATGAATTATTAGGCACTGAGTAGATTTATAAGAGCATGCCTGTATTTCTACTTAAAATCAGAGGTTGGTCTTATGGACAGGGGACCTGATTTTCATTTATACTACAAAATCTACACTTCTTTTTTCAGTGGTAAAAGGGACTTAAAGGAGAAGTAAATAAATGTAAGAATAAAGCCCACTGTGCTACTAAAGATAGCAAAGACCTCAGGCAAGGAGTTTCAGTCCCAGGAGCAGTAGTTGTGAGGAGGCGCTGACCTAGGCTCAGAAAAAGTAGCTGCAGGTGAGGAGGGGTCTGAGTTCACCGAGCATCTAGGAAAGAGGAAAGAAAAAGAAAAAGAAGACAAGCCCAAGCCTGCTTATGAAGGGAAAGGTGACGTGCTGCAGTGATGATCTGGAAGCAGAGGTATTGGGGAGCAGAGGGCGGCTGGTGAGATACCAGTGGGCCAACTGCAAGAAGTCTAGTCATGGGTGTCAACAGAACAGAAAGAATGGGGACTACCAAAGCCAGCTTGCAGTTGCAATTACAGAAGAATTAATAACGCATTTGATGCAAGTTTTATCAGGTCAGTCTTTTGCTTTATGTAGCCACAGCATTTTTGATCTGATCTTGAATGACAGAACAGCATTCACTGTTGTGGTTAACCACAGTCTTACTGTAAATGGGACTCCGGCCCTGACTGCCATTTATTGTGCACTGCAGAGCTTCTGTTTACGATACACGCATCTCAGACTTCGCCAATGCAAAGTGAAGGATGAAGACTAGCACCTCTGCTTATCAGAAAATTAACTCAAATTTCCACAATTAAATGAATGAAACTTTTAAGAATGAAGTGAGAATAGCTTATTTTCTGCATAGGTGGTAGAACTGCTGACCTGTGCAATCCAAAGAAAAGATTGCACAATGGAAGGAAGGGTAGATCAGAATGCTATCTTTGCGCCCATTCAACTTCTAACCAAATTAAAGCTATGCCATCTGTGCTATTTCTACAATGTCTTAAATCCAAACATTTGTGAAATTTAAAAGTGTTGTGGCTAAAAATTCAGAGCTGATGTTGCCAATGGACCCATTGAGCCAAGGCCTTAAAACCTGATCGGACTCCTATAGTCTCTAGATTTCTACACAGGAGCAAGAAACTATTCATACATACCTATTTGCATAATTTGCTCTAAACATTTGGGCCAGTGTCACAGACGAGAAGTAGCCTGCTTACTCTCTTGCATCCATCAATGAGAAACAAGTACATTTGGCAATGTCTGTATGGCGATTCATTCACCAAGCAACAGAACTAAAGAATTTCCAATGATCTTCCCCTGCCCAGCTGACGTATGCTTTGTGTTTGCC
Organism: Sagittarius serpentarius; assembly: GCA_034782735.1. Classification (NCBI taxonomy): domain Eukaryota; kingdom Metazoa; phylum Chordata; class Aves; order Accipitriformes; family Sagittariidae; genus Sagittarius; species Sagittarius serpentarius. The sequence continues at coordinate 19,858,669 of JAVKLA010000081.1, forward strand.
TCTTATGCGGCAGTGGTATAGCCAATATATACAATATATGCTCTTCACAATCCCCACATCTGTCCCTTTTCCCCCATCTGCTGCAGTCTCAGACCACCCCCACACACACACTTTTCCCTGCAACCTGCCAACCTTTATTTCCCCTCTCCTGTCCAGTTCCGCCCCATGTTTGCAGCACTCATGGCCACCATGCCACCACTGTCTTCCATAGACTATACCCCATTTGTTAGGTCTACCAGCTTGGGAAGAAACATGCTCTGACTGGGCTAGATCTACAGATTTCACCAAGAAAAGTGATACAGGGCTTGAGCTATCCCTACATGTCCCTCAGTTCTGGTACTAAGACAATCTTCCCTTGTGTCCACCTGCAGATTTGCACAGCATTTGTAGGAATTACTTATTTTTGAGAATTTAGTTTGATCAATGGATTAAAAATTTAATAAGGTTAGACTGACATGCAGACATAAGCATCATTTTCTTAAGAAACCAAATTAAAACTATCAATATACATGTAGAAATTTAGCAGTTTCCTTTAATTGCTGTGCTGCTGACTTTTAGTGGAATAAATTGTACATGTGAAAGAAGAAACTGGATTGTTTCTGCTTAATGCCGGAATACAAAATTAAGTTTTACAAATTCTCATGATTTTACTGACTTTATTTCTGTATGTGTTTATTATGTATCAAACAGGCTATACATAAAACTGTAAAAAGTGGCAGCCTATCTTGTAAGATTGGGAGAATATTTTGTAATTATTATCTATGGGAACATGAATGAGAAATTTTTACTGGTCTATTCTTAAATGAAGAGTTACAGTAAATTTTAAATTCATGTAGCTAAAAATGTAAAAGATAGTATGTTTAAAATTTTGTTTTACATGCCTTACACAAAGAAATTGTTGTATCACCTTAAAGCATACAGCAAGTAGCTGCTGATCTAATGCACATAGTTCGATCTAAACTTTATCTTACAGAGTCAAATATTACGTTTGTGAAGCATATCTGTGCTGCAGGGAGTTTCTGTCCTTGGTGAAGGAGAAATTGGTCATGAAGAGAAAGAAAAAACAGGCAGTGATTTCTGCTCCAAATATTGTATCGTGGAAACATAGAATAAGTGGTAGGATGTCTTGATGACTTACCTTGTTTGTTGAACATTTGGTGTCTGAGTTACAAATCAGACATTGGGAATGAACTGTAGTGATGCCAGAGATAGGATGTTAACATTGGAGAGGTGGAGGAAGGGAGGCAGAACTAAGATCAAGGCTGATCTGTTCTGGAATCTATAGCTAGTAGAGCTATTGTGTAATTAATCCAAAGTTAAATGAAAAAATACGTATTTCTCTGAATTGGAGTCCATTGTGGCTATTACCTTTTCCATTTTTTTGAAAAAAATTAGACCCATAGAACATGAAAGCAATCTGGAGCAGGAGAAGACAAAAGGGTGTCCTGTCCTGATTCTTATAGAATAATTCCTGGTATAGTATTTTTTGTCAAGACAGTCTGATACCATGTGAGTAGTGAAAATGGATTCTGCAGCATTTTCTTTTATTTCGGCATTTTGTCCTATAACATCTGCCCAAACCCACGTTTGAAGCACTTCATCTAGTACGTGTACACATTATTGCAGTAGCTTTGTAAATTTGCTGTGGCATAGAGGTACCTGCTTTCAGCCTAGCTTTGTATTTTACCTTGTTTCTGCTCCTGGGAGTGTGTCCCAAACTACAGCAATATTTGGAAGGGGGGATCCCCCTTGTTTATCACTCTTTTGCTAGGAATGTTGGATTTCTGGGAGCATGCTGGCCAACCTTCAATGGAATAGGCAGATGGTCATCAAATGCTGTCCTGTAGCCTGGCAGTTACAGGATTTACTCTTAGAGGGGCACTTGAGATAGCGGTGTGACACAGAGCCATGCCTCTGGCATGTAAACTACAAAGTTCAGATGGTCTGTTGTAGTCAGCATTTCCTATTCTCTAGCTCTAGGTTGCTCCTAACACATTATCAGAGGTCCACGTTCTTAGGATGCACTCACCTCAGGAGCTGGGCATTGCCTTTCACAAGCACCCCACTCTCCCAGGTAACTGTATGGAAAGAGAAGAAATACAATATCTGTGCCTGAATCACTCATGCAGTGCATAGTTCCTAATTATTTGGCACAACAGCAGCTATATTGATGGTGTCAGAGTGGACCCTAGATACCAGTTTCAGCACTTGCTGATGTTATGAAGTGGCCAGATGGTTATTTTCTCTATCAGTGGTTAAACAAAGATTTACTAAACAGAGGATTTTTTTAAAAAAAAGCACTCAATACAGATACTGGAGCAGGCAAACCATTGCAGAACATGTCCATTTGTCAGTAAGCCTTTGCAGCCACCAAAATATCCCTGCCTATTTTTTGTGGAGATATTGTGAAAGCAGTCAGTGTTGCATGAGCCAGAAGAAGAACCAGCTATTAAACTGAATTCTAGTTTTGCCTTAACAATAGAGTTATTTTATCCCATTTTTGCCAAATTCTAATCAGTTTTAAAGAGGGAGGGATGAAGTCCTTAAAGCTCAATGTGAAGAATTTTTATATTTTTTTCATACCTACCTCTTTGCAATAGCAGGGCCTAGCTCATGTAGTTCAAGGAATGTTGTAAATACTGAGAGACACTTTTCAAATACAGAAAGATCCCTTTGTCGTCATCGTCTTCATCATCCTCATCCCCGTTGTGCTGGAATATAATTATGTGGTAAATGGTGAGATATAGTTGCTTAACTCTGAAAGTTAGCCTGTATTCCTTCAAAAGGAACAAGAAAGAATAATTCCTCTGAACAAAATATTCAGACTTTACAATGCCATATTTAGTTACAAAAGCAAATTTTCTGTTTGGTTTTTTTTTCTCCCTCCTGTAGACTATTAACTAATCAGAAGGCATTTCAGATTAGAGTATTGTTAGCCTGGACCAGTATTTTTTGGGCAGATGTCCATTCTCACTGACACAACAGTAAGCACCATTCAAATAATGAGCAGGTTTGTGAGTGCTCACAGTCCAAAGAAAGGGAGAAGCAAAAAGTTAAACTCATTATTAGAATAATTGACAAAATCTCTATTCCCTTTTTAGGTATGTGGAGAATTTTGCTTCATCTAGGTGATTCAGTGCAGAACTGAACTGCAGTTCTTTAGAAGTCTTCAGGTTTATAACATTTTCTTACAAACTTTCTTTTTCTCTCATTTTTGAGAGCAAATTTTTTTAAAGTTTGTCTCTTGGACACTAAGTATTTAGTGCTTATTTGAAAGCTTCCTTCTGTTTTTTGGAGAGTTCCCTCTGTGTCTCTGACACTCAATGAAAAAATAAGGACTTGAAAGTCATCTTTGATCTGTCAGTTTGGAAGGCACACAGTAGCATTAAAATGTTACGCGATATGTTCATATTCAATAGGAGGACACAACTAAAAAGGCCCATGGGGCCTTCATACAAGAGCTCTGGAGTAATTTGGGGAATTTATGTTAGATTATTTGTTGTGCCAAAGTCTCCTAGTCTTACGTAGTCTTCTGGGCAGATGTGCCTTCTCTCCAGCTGGACAGATCATCTGCCAATCAAAGGTTTGTGGGGTTTTTTAGTCAAACCATGATAGGATTTTAAGAAGTTCACTCAATTCGATGACTTCCTATTAGTGAGATTCTAATCTAGGATCTATGGGCTTTGGGGAATGCAAGTTTTGTTTCACTTGCTAAAGAAAGAAAGTAAAAAAAGAGAAAACAAATAAGAAAATTATAATGTACAGTCTCCTTTTACTATAATCCACATGGAAAACGAGGGGCTGCCCTCACCCATATTTGTACAAAAAATGGTTTCCACGTTCAACAGACCACCATGCTACTAATCTCCTTGCATGTTTTTTTTTCAAACCTAATTCTCGCCCAGGATGAAAGTATATTCTATTTACTAGATGCGAGTTGTGAGCTTTTCTTTTTTGCTTTTTTTTTTAATAGAACTATGGGATTTAGTAAGTCAGCAAGACTTTTTGTACGTTTGGGGATCAGTGTAAAGAAAATGCTATTTCCACTTGGTGCTATTTCAGTGGATTAGGCAGTGCAGCAAAACATACATATTAGCTTGAGTGATAATACCTCAAGGTCTCATAGCTCTGCTGGGACTGTGACAGCTTCCTTGATGCTACCTGAGATTCTTGCACATATTCTTCATCATAGTACTCTTGACATAAATGTCTGATACTCTATGTGATAGGAATTCTGCAATCATCTTGTAATTGATTCATTATTGTAGATAGCACTAATGGAAAGGAAATGCAGAGTCCACTTCAAAAAAGAAAAAAAGTTCAAGTACAGTATCATACCAACAGTGGTTCTTAAGTGTGCTGTGTTTGTGTGAACTCCCCTTCCAAGTCCAGTTTTCAGTGAATTCTTGGGTTTAGCAAAAGAAGTGAAAGTAATTGGTCTGATGGCCCACTTATAACTACAGCACTGATGGAAATTACTCCGGGAAGTCTGTTGGATACTGTGTCTCAGAAGATTCCCAATGCTCCTTTGAAACACAGCACATCCTCTAGTGGGAATATTCAGATAGATTGTTCAAAAAACCACAGCAAACAGTTTATAACTGTAGTCAGTGTACATAATATTTCAAGTCATATATTTTATATGCTTCACATCTGTTGTTTTGACAGTTTTAATTGATTTAATGTAAGTGGTCATTTTTATATAGAAAGACATCTTTTTTTTTATATTTAGCACTATAACATCTGCAAATATCATGTGTTCAAAACTATTTCTTGATTATATGGACACTTCCCAAAGTACAGTGTTTAAAAAATTTGGCCTTAAAGTGAAAACCTCCTAAGCCAGATCTTTAAGTAGTGGCTTCACTTTTGCACGTGTCAAGGTAATAACCATACAGTAAAAATGGATTATAACGTGTATATAAGAAACACCAAGCACAAAGTTATTTTCTTTAGTGAGAGCAGCTGTAAATTTAAACAACCGTTGATCTGTCTCTGTATATAATGTATATATATACATTTATACATTTCTTATCCTGTTCTTTCCCATGCATTATTCATTTTATTGCAGTCGAAAACTACAACTTACATATAACAAAGTATCATCAGTACTAGGTTCTTCTAGCACTTAGTTTCCAAAATACTTGCAGTTTCACTGGTGACAGAGGGTAATTAATTTGCTCATGCAGTTTCTTTCCTTCTTTTGATAGTGCTAAGGCTCCATCTGCCACCAGATGTCTTTCTGCCTGACTGAGATGTTTCTGTGGTCTTTGAAGACTAACTTACATATCAGAGGTGAGCTGTTACCTGTTACTAAAACAAAACAGCAAAGCTTGTTGATGAATATTAAACTGATATAAAATTCTGAATACCCAAATGAAGTGGGTTTTATACTTAGGAGAAAGAAAACTAGGCAGCAATACAATGTTTGAATTTGGTCATCTTCTTTGCTTATCTCATCATAGAGCTGGAGCATCCTTTCAAGTAAAAAATGTTAAGATTATGTTTAATTGGATGCATTTTCCTTTTTAGGAAGCTATGCCCTACTTGACTGTAAGCTTCAGTTTAATGACTAGTTTGGGTGAATGAAGATCTATAGTCAAGTGATTTGCAGAGGCATTGTGATTTGTACTTAGCATGAAAATAAATTACTGCATGTTCTGGGTATTTTGCATGATTACGTGAAATTTTATACTTACAAGGATATATTTATCTTATTAATTGATTGTTCCAGGAGACACATGACTAATCACTAGCCATGTAGAAATTACCTTCATTATCTTGCCTTGCTATTGCTAAAGTATAATATGAAAAAAAGCCCCACTGGTTTATAAGTGGACCATATCAAAATATTATTTATGACACTTTATGCCAATTGTAGGGTACAATACTTTTGTTGAAATACTATTTTGAATATTACTGACAATTCAGTTGAATACAAGTGAATATTCAGTTGAATGTTATTATTCAAATATGGAGTCAATATATCTTGGCACTCCATCTTTGTGTGAGAACTGTTCTGTAACAACTATAATATAAAATAGTCAAAAGCTGTATTTCATAGAAAAGTCTGATGGTTTAAGTAAACACACAGTTGTGATTCATCGTAATTAAAGGTGTACTGTGGCCTGCTGTGCCTAGTTTCTGCCTTTGACCTTCTTGCTTCCTCTTTGTCCATTTATTCATTGCCTACAAATCTCATTCTAAACTTGAGGCAGAAGGGAGGACAGCTGTCTTGTTTTAAAAGCTGCCTGCTGATTGCAGTGCCTTCCTACGTTCCTCCATGCAAGGAATTTCCGCTCATGGTATATCCCCGTCTGAGTTTAGAAGGAGGAAGATGTGGTGTCAAACAGCTTATTTTAAAACAATGCAACTTAAAGCCATACTTAGATCTACTTGGTGGAGCTTGCTGTGGAACACCTAAGTATTTACCAGTCAGCCACATCAGGAACTGGCTGGTGTGGCTTGCAGTCCCAAGGTACCTGAAACATCCAGATTTCTTTGCCGTGGAAACCAGGTAGACAATAATACCTATAGATTAAGAATATTGGATCCTTTGAAAGGGCAGCTTTGCGAGTTCGTGAATCTTAAAAAAATTCTGTTGTCTTTAGCTCAGCTGTCAGTCATCAGAAAACATTTTAAGTTGTTCTAAGGTACACTTTCCACCATGATCCTTACCTTTCCTTGTGAAAGAACACAAAACATGCTAATTAGGGAGGTGGTAGAATACTTTTGTGTGTTGGCAGCTGGAAGAGAATCAAAGTGTGTGTGGAGGAAATGACAGCTCCAATAAATGTAAGGAGCTGTCACATTCTCTTCAGCCCTTGCTTGCTGGTTGTTTGAAGTCCTACTGGTATTCAGGCTATATACTGTAGTTTTTCCACTGTCTCTTGTATTTTAACACCTAACGCCCTGTTCCAGCTAGCAAAAATTGAGATGCTGAACTTTGCTTGCTAAGTTGTGTTCTGTTTTCAGTGTCACATCCATAATTAACTATATTTACATTGTACAGATGAAGACATTGGGATCCACCAGTACTGCGACAAGAAAGAACCAGGTAAAATATAAATACTCATAACTAAAACTGAAGAAAACTTCCAAATGTGCAATCTTTGACACTGACTGCTTGCTCTGAAAAATGTGACTTCGAATTTCTTGTCAATGTATGCCTCTCTACTCCTACAGAGGAAGGAAGCACAGAGAGATATTGTCTCTCCCGAGTTACGTCAGAGCACGTAAAACCTTTTTATTCCACAGAAGAAAAACCTGGAAAAACATTTACATAAAAGCAACCTTTATGCCGTGAGAAACCTCGGTGGGATTTTACACTCTCAGTCCTTATCCGTTCTATTACCTCCTGTGCTCTGTTCCGCCCTTTCACCCGCCGCCGGGTGCCAGACAGCCGCACCGACAGCGCCGCGCGGAGGCTGGGGCGGCGGGGCCCGGGGGCGGCGGGTCCGG
>JAVKLA010000081.1:19866169-19975002 GCA_034782735.1 Sagittarius serpentarius
CGCAGCGGGGCCTTTGCCGGCGCCCCAGCAGAGGGCACCGCGAGCGCGCGAGAGCGCCGGCCCGGTCCTCCTGCGCACCCCTACCTGCCGTCTGAAATGGCCGTTTCGGAGTGAGCGATCAGTTTTCGTTATCTGATTAATCCTGTTAATCCTGGGAGTTTCGCGATGGGCCAGAAGGTCTGTTCGGCTAGAGTTACTTCCTCTCCGCGGCCAGGCCCGAGCGGAGGCTTGTGCGGGCATCCCGTGGGCTGGGTTTCGTGGTTAATACGCCGTCGCCGTGGCTCTGCTGACAGACTGACTCAGCTTCTCTTCTGGGTTCAGTCGCAGCTCACTTCGCTATCTGATGAGATGGGAGGCTCAGTAACGCCGGCCCACCTGTTGGGCTGCATAAGCCTTTCTTTCACTGCAAATTTAAGATATCTGCCTTACGAGGTGAAAACATCGGGGCTGACTTAATTTTTTGTGAATTTCTGTGTTTTATCAAACCGTATGAATCTTCTCCTAATGTTAGTACTTGCTGACAGCAGTTGTAAGGATTATCATTCATCTTTTCATCCTTTCTTTCCTTTCCTTTAGCATCACAGATGAGGCATGGTTCCCTAGAAGAGAAGCAAAAGCTAGCAGAATGTAAGGACATTTTCTGAATTTCTTGTTACAGTAAGACCAAATTATTAATTTGGATTGGTGATGCCCCTGGAAAAGCATTAAAACAACCTCCGACTGCTTCCAGTATAACTTTCTGCATGTACCGTCTAAGACAGACGGTCACAGAACTACACAGCACAAAACCACTGAAAAGCTGTAATTACTCTTTCTGGTATATTTGCAATCTGTTTTTTTCTGTGTCACTAAGCACGGTAGTGTGTGTTGCTTCTCAAATCCTTTGTCGAGGAATCACAAAAGTAATCACAATCCAGATTTTTCCTTACGAAATTTACTCAGCAGATGAGCAACAAACATTTTCCCAATCAGCTCTTGAACTGAAATACCAACTGCCTCAAAACTGAAGATTATAACTAAAATACTTCCAGCCAAAATCAAATTCCAGGCTAATAATCAGCTGCCTTCACGGAACACTTTTAGCTTTGAAACATTTACACTGTTCCTGCATTATCTGGTTAAAAGCAATTTCAGTTTATGCTATCACAGAGCAGTACTGTGACAGTTAAAGATTTTTATGTTAGCACAACTTTTCTTTAGCTCAAGTTTTACAACTCCTGCATAGTTATTATTGCTCAGAGCATTCATTAATGTTCAAACATTATTGCATGACAACTCTGAAAAATCTAACTGATTTTTAGATGACTTCACAAAGTAATATGTATGCTGTAAAAATTGCCTTAACATTTTATCTTATCATAATGAAAATTCATGTGGAATTGTGCATGCGTTTGAAGGCAAAATGTGTTCCGGAAGGATAAGTTATTTTCAACACCATAAGGTGTGTTTGGAGCAGGTTGAAGCCCCGCTGGGAATGGGTATAAAGGTGCACGCAGCCATGTGGTAAATCTACACCCGCTGTGGAGGGTTGTGTGTCAGGCAGAATCAATACAGCTCTGTAAAGGTGGGGAGGTGAGAAAGGGTTATAAGTAGGGAGGAACATAATGGTTTTACATCCCTTGTGCTCTGCGTAGCATTATCTTACAGACGCTGTCTGTATGAAAAGAGAAGCAGGCCCAGATAAACCCCGCTACACAGAAGCCCCAACTGTTACCTTTTATATGTGTAATATGCAAAAGGAACACAAGCTACTGCACCTTGTTGCTGTAAATACAGGGGTGGCCTAGGCACAAAGCACTGTATGGCACATTTCTTAAAGAGGAGTACTGGGTAACTTTATTCACAGCTGCTGATTTGTATATGTAGTTTGGTATCTGTATAGGCAATTTCCCATTTTGCATATATGGATAAATATTCCAGTATTTATGAAGGCACCCATTGAAAATGTGATCTTACGTGCCTAATTAATATTATCATAACAGTTCCACCAAAGTTGGCTTCAGTCCAATAAAATACAAAGAGAAGTTGTATGTTGGTGTGCTCTTTTGTTGATATATGAAATCCTTCATTTTTTCACTCTATAGCACTTCTATTGTAAGCTCCTTTTTGCAGGGAGGTTTAAACACAACTGTTAAGTCATTCAGTCTGGAAGTTGGCATACAAACTGACAGCTTGGAGCTCAAAACTTTTCATCAGGTTTCCTTTAAAAAGGCTAGATTTTAAAAAGGCAATGTGTTCTAGTTTCTCATGTTTTTTATTGTATACTTATGAAGAGAAAACTGCTCACTTTTAAATGATGAAATTTCACAAGTTATTAGAGCCTGATTCACAGCGATGAAACAATCCAATTACTAGCAACTCCAGAGGAAGCTTTGCCTCCTGGTTTCAGGATTAATGTATTAGGCCAGAATTTTCACAATAGTTTGCTGAACATTAGTAAATTTGTTAAAGGACTGTAGCAGTCACGCAGTTTCTTGTTTGCATGACTTGGCAGATTCTTCAAACCAAATTTTCAAGAACAAATCCTATAAATAACTATACTCCATAATGTAAGTTATGGTGTTCACAATTACATGTTCTTAATACCTCTATATATGCATATATTCATGCATCTATATTTTGCAGACACGTTAGTGCCTGCTGTTTTAAATTAGGCAATGACATGCTAGTTCAAAAGAATAGTATCTCTTTAGGATTTGATAAGTTGAATTTGAGTTAACCTACTGAATGTTGAAGTGCTTTCTTATTGCAGGTGCTTAGCAGCTGGGTAAAATACTACACCCTCAGAGCTTTGTACACAATTGCCATGGTGAAGTCATGGTCAGTGTGGGTATTTCATGCTAACTGTTTAAAAGGATATTATTTGACAATAGAAACTGATAGAAACCATAGCCATTTCCTTTCAATTATAGGTAATTTTACATTTAAGGTAACTCCTAGAAATCTTAGATTTGTGTTTCCAGAGAAAATGAAGCTCAACTTGAAGAACTTTTTTTTTAATTTTATATAAATGTGTTTGTACACACACACATGCATATATATATGCATATATATATACAGTTGCCTGTATATACACATTTCTGTCTTTTTTTTTTTTTTTAACTTTTATTTGCCAGTTCGAGATTACCCTTGGATACTGAAAAACAAGAGACCAGACAAACTGCGAGATACACTCAAGGAGGTAGAGGTATGTTTCAGAAAGTTTCAAGTATGGCAGCATATAATCCAGTTTTCAAACCTCTTTCAACAGCTTTAATTTTCATAAAGCTCCAACTCTCACAGTGATGATAAATGTGCTTTTGTCTGGCGGGCTGTTCTAAAACAGCTGCATCTTTGTGTGGCATGCTTCATCTATAAACTTGAAAATCAGAAGTATGTTAACCAATAGTGACAATGTATACTGCCAGCTCCACTCTCTGTTTTCTGTTGTTCTTTAGGACTTAATGCAAAACAGTCAATGTATGCTGAGCAAATGGAAGAACAAACATATATGTCAGGTAAAATGTTTTGACAAGCTCTTGCAGCGTTCAGTCAGTGGAGCCGAACGGGCATTCGGTGATTGATGCAATAGTGTTAAAATGTTAACTAACGCAGAAAATCATTGGGGTTTTTTAATGTATGGAATCTTACTACCTAGATTGTGTTTATTTAAATTTCTAACCTGAAATAGATGCTACAAAACAAAAATCTGCGTTTTACCAACAAGAAAAATTACTTTAAAGGGCCCTGCTTTGTGAGATTATTATTATTTGGGGAAACTGAAAGAATCCTGTACCTCAAAATAGCAGGCTGAGGGAGCAGTTAAAATATACAGACAGGTCTGGAATCTATGTTATATTACGTTTTTATATCTTAATTATTTACATGTCTGTTGCAAGTCTTTTTACTTTGTGCTTGTGTAATATGGGAGGGAAGCTATAATTCTAAGCCAGCTAGACCATTAATCAAGTTACGGAACAAAAGATATTGTGACATGTGGCACACGTAGCTATGTTCTCTGTCTATATAAGTTCCACATATTGTGTACAAGAAACAGCTTTTCACATCCTAGTTAACACAGAACGGTAGGGTAGGTGGGAGATCTGAACATGTTACGTGCTCTAGCTCCTTAATCATGAGCTTGTTCTGAAAAACATATGTAATGTATTTTACAAGTTTCTGCAGTCTTCATTGTTCATGAGGAATGTGCATCGTATTTGAAACTGCTTTGGCACGGGGAATAGTTGTAAATATTACTGTTTCTAAAAAGAAATTTTGTGTTCTAACATATGCTTTTTCAGAGTCATAATTTTTTTCTTCTAATTCATGTAGTTCCATCAGCAGGATGAATATTAAATATTCAAACATTATACAGCTGAAATGGCAGAAATGTCTTTAAGAATAGCAAAAATTTTAAATACCTGACATGCCAAGTAGTATATAGTCTTTTTGTATCAATAAGAAAGGTATTATTGTCTAAGCTACATTTGCCTATCAGATCTTATAGCTAGTAAGTGCATGTTATTCGCATAGAGATTACATAGTATATATCTGTGAATGTTAATCTTCTATCACTGATTTAAATATTAATTATATGCTAATTTAGAGGACTCATTTTTTTCTGTTATTATTGTTCTGATTAGGAAAGGAATTTGGTTAAGAAATACTGAGTCAATTAGCCATGAGTGTATTCATCTGCTTCCCAGTTTGCTATCTCTTCATTTGCTTTCCCCATCCATTCTCCCTCTATCATTTTCCTTCCCCTCCCATCTATCTGCATCCACCTGCATTCCTTACCAATACATACTGTGGAACAGTGAACTTCTTGCCAAAATTTGATAGTCCTGCCTTTATAATTTAACTGCTTTGGTTGACTATCAATTCTGTATAGAACTCTTTTTTTTTTTTGACTTAACATCCTCCAAGTAGTTTCAGGCTTACATAAACAAAAAGGAGACAAATACAATTTTACTTATTTCTTGTACAAGACAGGAAAGAAAAGAGGTGGTTGTTTTTATCTTAGTATATTAGGTCTGGCTCTATATTGAATTGAATCATGTAAAAGGGTAGGTTGATAAATTGAGTATTTTTTTTAAGGTTTTTTGGATGGCTTGTATAGCCAGAGTATAAGTGATAGTATAGCTTATAACATAGCCAGAGTTAAAGTTACAGATAAAAATCATAGTAATTTCTCTGCCCTTAAATTCTGCTTTTGGTTTCTCAATCACAAAACAAAATGGTTTTTTTATATAATAATACCTGATAATTGAAGTCTCCAACAGGGTTTAGAATGTTCTGCCAAAACAATTGTGTTATTCCACTTTCTGTCTTCCTGAAAATATAAGCTCTCCAACAAATGAAAATAAAACAGAGAAAAATGAATAATTTGGGAGAGTCTAGAACAGAAAAGCTGTCTTCTACAATTTTTATGTCAAATGTTTTCTTTTTCTGCTGCTAATCTGTCTTTGAGCATTTTGCAGGAATATCTGGACTCTCCCTTTTTGATACAAATGTTCTGAAGCTTCTGAAAAAGGTGTTGTAGGTTTGTTTTTTAGTTCTAAGTAGGAGACTAATTAACTGTTTCAGCAGAAAGTGCTTATCACATAATGGTGCAATCTATGTCATAGCACTACTGTATTCACGTGTTACTTTGGATGGATACCAGAGCAGCTGCTAGTGGAAAAAGAAGAGTTAATGTTTGCATTAACTTTCAAGTGTGATAGAAAGCAACACGTCAGACAAACAGCATGGAGAGCATGTAGTGAATTACTCTGTTGTAATTTTCAGTGATTTGGGATAAATCTGAGTATATGGTTTAATTATAGTATCTTTTTTTTAGCTTTGGTTTTTAGTAGCAATACAATGTCAAATAATTTCATTTATAGAAATTAAAATATTTAATGCAACAGCCATCAAGTTTTTCAATAAATGTTCTATGTATTTGAATCTGCCATACCTTTAGCTGAACCAGGAGGAGTTCCCTTTGTGTTGTAATAACAATGTGCTATCCAAAAACTCAATGGCTGTTGTACCTTTAGCAAGACAGGACAACTGGAAAAAAATCTGAAAGGTGATACAATGATAACAAGCCTATCATTTACGAGTAGTACGATTTCCCTCCGATTTTGTGAAAAACAATCATAGGACTGCTGCTAGTGTACCTTCTCGAACCTAAACATCACTATTCCTAATCCCTCACTGCTTCCTCCAGCATTTCCAGCTTCTAACTTAATCACAGGCAAAAATTGGGGGCTATAAATTTAAACATGCATCTGCTAAAAATGAGTGTGCTGTCATGTTAACTGTTTCTGTGCAAATGACCAATTAGACCTCATGCATATGCCTCAATGAAAAATCTAGTTAGTTTGCATGCAGATTATCTTATCCATTGTATGAATGTATTTCTCAAAATTGACTCTTCTGTATGAGTTTGCCTAGAACTACTACAATGCTGGCCCAGCTTTCTACCTTCCTTAATGTTTCATTTTATGCATCAAAAGTTCTCCTATTACTTTTTTTTATACAATCAGTGCATTAGACGTTTCATATTTACTTCCTTGTCCATTGCCAAAAAAAGTCCATTGACCTTTATTTTTGCAGTCCTAAGTATGCATTCTAGTACGGCTTAGAGCTGCTGAAATAGATGATGTTCCAGTTCATGTAAACATAACCTAAGACTGTACAGGGATTTTTGTCAAGGAGCTTGCTCTCCTATTTGAAGGAGCATAGTTGAGCCCTAAAGGACTGAGGTCTTTAGCTCTGTTCCTGCTTATTCCAGTAGGATCTGAATGCACACCATTTCTGTGTGGTACTTCTGAGCCCCAACTTTGATGACCTGCGATGAGTTGCTGCAACAGCCCTGTAATCTTCATTTAGTTGATGTCAAAGGAAAATAAATAGACCATTAAAAAAGGAGGATGGAAAAAAGAAGTCTTTACAATAAGATGCCACTGTATTGTTTATAATTAAATAAACAATTTACTCTCCAGCTTTCCCTGCCAAGGAGTAATAACCTAAGGAATTAATTTTATCAATATTTTTGAGTTTACTCAACTCAGCTCTGGCTGCTTCCCTTCCTCTTGTTCTCCTTCTCTAATTCTTTGGAATGCTTTTAAGTTTTGCCACAAAATCATGAAATCAGCCCTATGAAATGATGCCATTGGTTCAGGTTTAGTTTTACAATACAAGGTAGTAAAAATCAGTGAGATCTAGCTGAAACATTTGATTTCCAACTTTTTTTAGTTTTACATTTGCATTACGATGTAGAATTAAACACATGCCAACACTGAATTATTTTATTATATACAAACCAAGCACTAGCTGTGAATCATATGTTACCTGCTAATGAAAAAGATTTATATGTTCTTTGCTAAATTACTTTGATTTGATTTAATTTGATTTGTGTTGCAATTTACATATGTATATAAATCGTTTTCATGTTACCATCATTGACATACTTAGAACTGGATTTTGAATTGAGATATACAGCAATATTTGCTGACATGGCTTGTTGTATTAGCTACAATGCCCATAAGCAAACTGATGTAGCAAGGTATGTGGTGACATACAGTAGCACATATGATATCAAAATCAAGACGTTCTGGCTAGAATACATGAGAAGCTAGTACCCATCACCAGTTACTAAGAGGAACACTGCCCTCATTAAATCCTTTTGGTTGCTTTTGATCACAACCATTAATGTGTTGTGTGGTTTTAGAGATTTGGAGCTAAAAGAACAAATGCATTGATTATTGTGAAACAGTAACGTGTAACAACAATAACTTCATCTGTAATAAGGCATGCAACAGAGCAATTATGGTAGGGTGGCTAAGAAAGCAATCTGGAATGAAGAGGTGGGGAAAAACCCTGGGAACCTGCTTGAACAAGAAATGCTTTGCAATTCTCCTCTCCTTTTGCATATTCCTTTGTCGGTTGGGCTCTGTAAGGGAAAACAGTTTGCAGCAATATTTTTTACAGGCATATTTTCCTTCTCTTCCAGTTTTAATCAGATAGAAGCAAATCCTGGCTTTGCTCTGCAGGTATCTTTTTAGGTAGAAGAGCTGATAAGCAGCTAAGCTGCATGAACGAGGAGTCAAGGGCTAAGGCTTCCGAGAATAAAGGAATCCACTTAAGCACATGCTTAAGTTCTACTGAAGTCCATAAGTCATGAGCCTGTACTTAAGTCCTTTGCTTAATAAAAGGTAACTCAAATGCATATTGGAGCACTTTGCTATTGGGGAAGGGAAGGGCTAAGTCTTCCCCTTAGTATCCTCTGCTCTTTCTTATGTTTTTCTTTCTCATTGGAGAACCATTTTTGGCACACAAAATGCGTAATTCCTTCTGTCAAAGTCTTCACGTTCAGCTCCTCAGTAACACAGAAATTAAGTGGCCCTTCCTTCCCAGCATGTAGAATGACCAGATGCCCAAACATTTTACTCGGAATACGTTCAAGTACAAAGGCTCCACCTATTCTTCCAATAGGTATGAAGTCATGCTTTCGTATTTTGTTTAGGAACACCTTGAGACTGTTAAAGCTGCAGAGATGACTCTTCTAATTATATTTCACATTGCATTACTTTAGTCTGAAAATTTTGTGATGTGTTTCATGATTGTGAGTTTCTTTCCCAATTCGATATCTGTTAGATGGAATGACTTTGTGCCTTGTGTAAATAATGCCTCTTACATTTGCTTTTATTCCTTAGCAATGGTAGACAATTCCTTTGAACAGTACTTTTGGGAGCTGGATCACTGTGTATCTGTGTTCAAGCCAAGTTTGCAATCTTCCCCATTTGCTTTATATTCATTTGTGCTTATGATTGGAGTGTTCCCATCCACCAAAATATGAGTTTAACTGTGCAAGCTTATGTGTAACAGCACTTAAATTTTATTATCGTGTAACAGTCTTTGCATAGACTACACAGTGAGTAAAGAATTTAAATAATGAAGTTTCAATTTGACCACATAAATATTTTCTCTTTTACAGAATATTTTTGATGAAAGATAATATAGAATCCTAGAATCATAGAATCATTTAGGTTGGAAAAGACCATTAAGATCATTGAGTCCAACCGTTAACCTAACGCTGCCAAGTCCACCACTAAACCATGTTCCTAAGCACCGCATCTACACGTCTTTTAAATAATTCCAGGGATGGTGACTCAGCCACTTCCCTGCTTTATTTAAATACCTGCTTGTATTTCATGGTAAACTTTAAGAACTATTTTTTAAAAAGCCCCCATTCTAATTCAAGGGATTTTTAAAGGGAGGTGGAAGAAATACTGACCTTACATGGCCATATAGCATGTAAGGTCTCTGACTTGCTTTTTAAATTTAGACTCTAAAGTTCTTAGAGGGAAGGACTTAAACCTGTGGAGCACAGGTATATTACCAACCATGGTAAGTTATTATAGCAAAAAAATTTTAAGTTTTGCCCAAATATCTCAGGCTTCTGTGGAGAATAATGGGAAAGAAAGTTTTACTGTAAAAATAAAGAAGGAGGGAGCACAATGGGAGAAACAATAAAAGCCATGAAAATAAGATATTTTTACCTACTTTCTGTCATTCTATCATGCCATACTGATAGCATAGAGAGAGATCTGTGCAATATTGAAAATACATAGCCTTGGTTTAATGACTAGTTTCACAGACGTAAAGCAAAGCACACCCATTAGCACAATATTTTATATTTCTATAAATGTCATCATACACTGGAGCAGTTTTCACAGATTTCTATTCTAGCTCTGTAACAGGTGTGATTTGTGCCATTACCAGGAAATGAGCATATAGGCATAAAGTGAATTTATACCCTGAAACATTTAAGAGTTAAAGTATCTTAACCTTATTTGTTCCTCTCAAGCCAAGAGTTTGTAAGCATGTCTCGATACAGCATAGTGGATGGACATATTAGATGTCAGCAGAATGACAAGCACATGGCCTCATTCCATAATGCAGTCATTCAAGATCATTGACCATCTACAGATCAAAACACATTTTTCCTTGTGTTTTGCCTCTCATCTGTACCTGGATGGGTGGTATATATCCCTACTCGGTCAGGTGAACCTAGAGGCTACAAACAGACTTCTGATTCACTTAGGTTTTTCTCCCAGGTTATCTCCAGCTTGCTCTTCTCGCTTGCTGCAGGGAAAGGAAGCACAGGAACAACCCACCATTACAGTAACATTTTCTGAGGGAAGAACATAGTTCCCAAGCAAAGGTGTTGTGGAAGATACAAGAAGAGTTTATTTATATGACTGCACCAGCTCTCTTGTTGGCACATAACACTGAAGGATTTGGGGTGTTTTACTCTCCTTTGGCAGGCTGATATTCATTCAGTAATTTAGAACTAATCTTTTTGGAGTATTTAAGTAATTTTGCTTGATCATTGCGTGCATCATAGTTTGTCAACTTCTGGGTTTCAACCCACTTTTTCAACTAGGTTCTTTGGACAATTATAGCTAACCGTAGTCAAACCTTGTTGGACTTAACATTATCAAGTTGGAAATAAATTGTGATTTTATCTAATCTAACTTCAACATAAGGATAAATTGAAGTTTTGAAAGATTGTAATAAAAGCTGCATGAGTATAACTGTGTCTAACATTTTTACTAGGACAAAACCTTTAAAGGACATCTGTCATGACAGGGAACATTGAAACATTGACTATATATATTTATCAAATGAATGCATGGTTAGAATTTGACAGGATGGGAAATGATTGTTTGTTCTTAAAAAAAATCATTTAACATCACAGGTATTTTTTGTTTCTATTTCAGACATCACTAGAATTTATTTTCAAACTACTGTGAATTGACAGGAAGGTAGATTGGAAAAATGTTCGTTAAAGATGTTAGTCAGGGCAAGAAGGTAATTTATTTAAATATGCTTGTCCTGTCCTTTGCTACAGAGAGCACAGAGCTATAGTAATATAGCAATATATGTGTAACTGAGAGTTTTCATAGCTAAATTATCGGGAGCAGAGCATTGCACAACAGGCAAGCTCAATTAGATCACAGCATTTCTGTCCCCAGTTTGTTTT
Organism: Sagittarius serpentarius; assembly: GCA_034782735.1. Taxonomy (NCBI): domain Eukaryota; kingdom Metazoa; phylum Chordata; class Aves; order Accipitriformes; family Sagittariidae; genus Sagittarius; species Sagittarius serpentarius. Next base: position 19,877,184 of record JAVKLA010000081.1, read on the forward strand.
ATTTATTATGCAATCCAGTAGATTTCACTGCAAGAAAGTTTGCCTGGTATTTATGTACCAGTGTGTTGTTCTAAAAAGTATATTGCAACGATGTTTGTCTCACAGCTCTAGCATAAAACAAACAGGGATTTTTCTGCCAAATTCTACTACAAGAACAAGACCATTCTGCCAGAATGGGTCCTTCAGAACTGCTGCCATGTAGCAGGAGTGAGAGCTGGCCTGAAACTTCTTAAACTTATACACTGAGGTCATCTAGTGCAGCAGCCTGCAGGATTAGAGGCGGCACTGGAAGATGAATTAAAATACACTTGTGTTTTCAGTACTGCATGAGAAGATCAAAGTCACAGTAGTGATTTTTTCACTGTTTTACGTCAAGGTTTCAGCAGAATTCAAGTTTGGCCATGAGTTAAACAATTAATATGGTCAGAAATTTTTTTAATAAATCCCTGACTTTATCTTTTACTGTGTTATTAAGAAAACAATATCTCTCTCATAAAGCTTTTCGTATACTTCTGCTACTGGAGTAACTTGGCAAAGTGAGGTCAACTCACAATGGAGCAGGGAATTTTATGGGTTTTATTTTCTGAATTTCTTTGCTGTAATAGTTGCATTCAGAAAATGACTAAGTTTAATGGTTTAATTATGCAAAAAGAAATGGTTTTCATAACTCCTCCCACTGAACATTCTCTCATACACGGTACGGCATCAGAAGGAGCTGATAAATACTGTGACTTAGTCTTCAGGATTATATGTATCATTTAATTGAGATTAATTAGGCAGAAATATTCAGTTAACTCTGAAATAAGCCTCTGACTATTCTGTCCAATGGTTTAAATTCTTTCTTTCTAAGAGAGACATCTATAACCTTATGCCAAGGAGTATATAGGTTTATTAGGAGCCTACAGCTGTGGTAGGGCACCATTATTTAAATTAAGCAATATATGAATGATCAGAAATAACAAAGATAGCAAAAAGGTTCTGGTTTTATCTGTGATAATAATATAAAATTACATGAAGTCCTACTTTATATGTTTTTTTCATGCAGGCTATGCAGTTATTTTATACAGAAAAAATCAGGTCCATGGATGATAGAGTGATCAGCATCATCCCTTTACTCATTCAGGATAGAATTTTGATATCTGTTTTTAACTAACTAATTCAGTACATTTTATGCAACATTTGGGGACTTAGCATGCATATTCTTCAAGTGTTCAGCAATTGTAGTTCTTGTACCCATATAATTCAGTGTCATATTACATCTCTCTCTTTCATTGAAAAAGCTTTCAAAGTTGTTGTAAGACATCTTCACATCAATGATAAGTCCTTCTTGTAATTCTGAAAATTAGATTACTACGTAATGGACAGCTGCTAATACGCACCTTGGAACATTTCACTCTATTAATGATTCTTGATGTCTTGTTTTCTCGCTATTTGGATTTAGCTCCTCTTTCACTCAGGTATATTGGTGTCCCTAAGCCTTTCTGGGCCACAGCTGGAGAAGGTGGTGATTGACAGGACCCTGGTGGGGAAGCTCATCTCCGACACCATCAGTGATGGTAATTACACCCACGTGCAAATCAATTGCCTACATTAACAATAGAGTAGAGAAACAGTATGTCAACAGGTAGACTAATTATTGCCACTGGGGACTTGCAAACACAACAAGTAATTGCATGTAATGCCATAGTTACAACCCTCAGGACTAAGAACACTTTAAGACTAATATTTAACATCAAAGTTTTCAGGCTTGTCAAATACTGAATGGGTTTCTAAAATTCAGTTTCTTACACATTTTAATCACTGTGAACATCCCATTTGAACTTGTCATATTTATTTCATAAGTGGGAAAATGGGACAGAACTAAACATTAGCCAACTGATTAATTACATGGGATAGTTATTATTAAAATATTTACTTACTAGAAAAGTCTGGATAACGTTATTTATGTGGAGGTGTTCTGATTTAGTTTCTAGATTTCCAGAATCTCACTATTGTTATTAACTAGTGACTACTAAAAATAAAGTTTTAGTTTAATGCAGAAGGAAACATGAAAATGTACCTGTTTTCAACAGCTTTATAATACGACTGTAGCTTTATCAGTGTGTTTCTACAGAGCTCCACTGAGAAGTTAACCAGGTATCTTGGCATCTGCATGATCAAGAATATGGAATTCTGGTGCAAGCCAAATTACATGTGCATTATGTTCCAAATTCTTAAAAACTAGACCCAAATTAGATACTTTTAGTAAGAGTATATGCTAGATTTAGCTTTGCTCTTTAATGATTTATTTTCTTCCATACCCAGGCATCTATTGAATATTGGCCTGGTTATTTAAGAAACCTGCAACACTGTGTCCCTCTGATCTTTTCTTATCAATATATTGTAGTTTGGCCTTGAAAAATAATGTTAATATAACTATGTTAGTAGAAACTTCAGTATAAAAAAATTTAACCCTAACCTAATTTGTTTTTCAACCAATTACATGGAGAGCATAGAACACATTTAATGTCTTGACTCCTTTTTTTCACTCTTGACCTGAGTTACTAGACTACTAATTCCAGATCAGATTTTTCTGCCCTCTGTTTCCAGAGGGAGGATTTCATATTTTCAGGTGATAAAAAGTAAGAAAGCATGGAAGCTGAGGTTATACCCAAATTGAAGTTGTTTGTAGAACTTATTTAGAATACTCTTTAAAAAAAAATATATATATATATAAAATTAAATTACACATATCTTGCCTTACATTGGCTTAGTCTGTCATAGAAATACAAATTTTTTTTTAAAAATACTGCTAACTAGAAAAGCTTACAACTAAAGCAATACCACTCAAACTGCTATAAAAAGCATTATATAATGGTTTGTTCTTGTTTTCACTTATTCAAGTATTTCTTAAACCTCCATGTTTGGTAATACCCATGTCCAAAGGTAAAATAGGACTGCTTCTGTTTACTAAAAGCAAAACCCACAATACCTGTCATTGCAATACGTTTTCTATTTTCATGAACAACAAAAGAAGATACTTTTGTTACCTGCGCAAATAGTGTTCAAAATACAAATTTTTATACTGAACTATCCTTATGCGAGAACGACAACATAATGTTGTCCTAGAATAAACTACTTTAATCCAATATTATTGCATGTCTTTCTAAATCTGGGTTGGAATTAGGGTTGTGACTATGAAGTTGGCCAAAAGAAATTCGATATTTAATACAAGAAGTCTGTATAAAAATAATAGTTCTTATTTTAACAATTGTGTATGTGTAGAAATGGATAAGGTTAAAAAAATTGCTTTCCTAGAAGAAAACAGTATTTCTCATTTTCTAAATTATTTTTTGGCACTGAGGTCTTGTGGTACTAGTATATAGAATATTTACTACACTGGCTGCCTTTTTAGTGTAATCTGACTGCAGCATGTGGGTCTTCTCTGAATAATGGTCTAACTATTCCCATAGTTGCATTCATGTCGATTTAGTCTCCACTTCTGCCCAGGACAACCACGGATACTGAAAATCAAGGGACTGCTAGTCTCATTCACACCGGCCCAGGGATCTTTGAACCCTGCTTTTTTTCCTTCAACCAAAACAAATTTCAGAATCATCTGAGGTGTGCTGTAGGTCATCTTTAATGTAAACTATGTTTGTGAGGATATAAAAATAGTTTAACTGTGTACATATTGAGCATACCATAGTCAGTGGCTTTGAATTTTCATGTATGTTTAGGATCTCAGTTATAGCTTCTAACTTACCACGTCAGATACTTATCACCATTTCTTTTTTTTTCCAAATGCTAGTTTTAATGTTACATTTTGAAGGCAATTATTTGGCTTTAAACTTCACCCTTTAGCATTTGCATTCCGGATACTTCAGAGCTGTGCCAGTACCTGACTATTGGAAAATGCAACTGGTTGTCAATCAGACTAAATCAAAGCAAAGCTAAGTAGCCAGTTTTCAGTGCTTATATGTAAGAGTAAACTGCCAATCTACTTAAAGATATATAAAATACATTTAAGAACCTAGGATATTAGTAAAAAATGCTTTTTTTGTTTGTTTTTCAGGGGTTGTTCTGCAGGTTTTTGTTTGTTTGTTTTTAAATCTGGTTCCACTTTACTTGACATTTTCCTTTTAGCAGAGGTTTCTCAGTTTACTTTCTGAAAACAGCTTGCTAACTTCACTTTAAACCTGATTCTCATTAACAATGATCTGGTACTAGTTACCCTGATGATTCAGTTCTCAGACATCTCTTTAAATGTGTGCACTGCTTGAATAACTGGATAGCACTTGGGAAAAATCCTAGATACTATTGTCTAATTAATTTTCATTGTCAGATTAGTTAATCACTTCTATATTGAACTATTTTGGTCTAGCACCCCCTTATGATAACAGCAGGGATTCCACTGCACTTTTCCAGACTCCAAGGGAGTCTGTGCCATCTTGGTTACCTGTATTGTTTGGGTACCCCCATGTGAAGCTTTCAACAAATTCATAACCCCTCTAAAGCATAATTCGTATGTAACAGCCTCCTTGGTGTCTGTAGCAGCAGCCGGAACCTTACAATGTCAAAATACCAGATACACCTCATGTACTAATTTGCATTTATCATCTTTAACACAAGCTATGCTGTATTAGGTGCATTTCTGAAATACTGGAGGATGTTACTATAAGAAAAAAAATTGAAGGCTGAACCGAGATGAAAATTAATATGGGAGGGCATAAAACATACATTTGAATGTAGTGGTAACTTGATATGAGATATTTATTCAGGTTTATGTAATTGGAGTACTCCCTAGGCTTTATTTCCAAGAAGGTCCTGGCAAGATGACACATTGATGTTTTTTAGGAGATTACATATTGCTTTTTGCAATGTCTCAGTGGAGGGTTCAGTAATTTGGTTTTTTACTAAAAACAGGTATTACAGTGTGACAATTTTTATTTTTTTCAGCTGTTCTTACAGACAATTTCATCATCTTGTCGTTTGAGGACCATAACCAACTCTCCTTTATTCAGTTTACAAAGAAGACGGATTCTCCTGATGTAAACAAAAGACTGGAAAAACTCTCTTGTTTGGACTTCAAGGTATAGCTGTCAATGGTGACTGTAAATACTGCAGTAACTTTACATTATGAATCACTGGTACTAGTGGGTATCATATAGGAGTATAAATTGTAAACCTTTTTATAACTGACCAGAACAGCTCAAATTCTAAAAATGGCAGTTATTGAAAAGTCAAAAAAAATTGCATGGCATTCTGAATTAATGAGTTAAAATACTGTGCCAAGAGGGATCCAATTTTCTACTGTATTTAGGTTAAGGGCTCAGACACACAGTTGAGTTACCCCTGCTTAACAGATTACCTTGTGTCAGTTGAGCAGCAGTAACTGACCCTTTGCACATTCTCAGCATCTAACAAGCATGAAGCAAAATCTGTAATGGTAAACCTCAGTGTAAAAGGTTTAAGCTCATGTGTTTTACCTCTTGCTTGCTGTGGGCTAAAAACACACGCATGGTCGATTACTATGGCTCAGCTGATACACACAAACTCATGAAGCTATGATAATTCAGTCATCTGTCTGAGCTCCAAGACTGTTGTAATTCTTTGCAGAAATCTTCCCTTTAGTTACAGTAATCGTATCGTTGGGAAAGTTGGTTTTACAATTAAGCCACTGAGCTAGGACTTAAGATATTGAAGCTGAGTTTCTCACCACTGACAAACTATGTATGTAACCTTAGGCAAGTGAATTGGTGTCTCTGTTTCTCAATTCACTACTTACACAGTGAAGATTAAAATACTCCTTTTTTCCAGCCCTTTATGTATGGGTGTATTTGTACCAGTCACAGCAGTAGCTGAAAGGTAGTCTAGAGATAGCTGAGGTAGCTTTAAACTAGCTGGTTTGGATGTCAGTAGAAACCAGCTCTTCTCAAGCTAAATTACGCTGCATCTTGGTTGGATTGGGCTGTGTAGACATAGCTTATTTTGACCATAAGCTCTTTGGCATTGGGGCAGTGGCTGACCTTAGGTGAAAGTGCTTGGCGCTGCAACGTTATGAAAAAATAAGCAGCCAAAGGCAATTAACTTTGAACAGGCGGAGTAGGAAAGGGGCTGCATCCAATTCACTGCAAGAGTGAAGAAGAGACAAGCTTTTGCCCAAGAAAGACAGAAAGATGTAGTGAGCAAAAGAGAGAGTTTGTATTTATTTCAGACTGGATAAATGTTAAGGAAAACAATCCTGTGCTAGCAAATATTTTCCCCTTGACAGCCCCTCAGTAATTTGCTTCCTCACATAAGGGAGTTTGCATCTGCAAGGCAAGCTTTTTAAGGATGTGTTTAATTTAAGTTTTGCCATAATACGTTTTAACTTGCTTCGTAGAAATACTTTCTGCTAGGATGAATATCTAATACATTTTCCAGGCTGTTTCAGTTCAGGGCCTCTTTTCAGCAATGACTTGTGTTTGCGAGATTGATCCAACCTCTATAACGTGGATTTGAGACAGTTCACTGTTCACCAGGAACTGAGCTGATACGTAGTTTACTTTAAAATGATGTGCGCTTGTGCCTGGCCTATGGTGTTTGTTCAGGTTGTGCTTTATAAGCAAGTGTGGTTTGTGGTGTGGTGGTTTTTTTTTTTAATGGTGCTAAACTTCAACGAAGAAGCTGTGGTGAGCTGAAGACTGCTTCATTTTATTGTGAGGGCCGTAGCTCCTTACTTAATTTATGTTTAGAAATTATATTCTCATTGAGTATTGCTGGGCACTTTTTGGATCTAATGGTTATGGCATTTTTTTCTTGGGAAAGAAGGAAAGCCTAATCCATAGAAAACTCCCTCTGCCCTAGGAAACCAGAAATATCTGCTGCACTCTTTAATAGGGTTGTTGCGTTCAGTTCTTTGCTGACACAGCTGAGCTTTTAGAAACGCCTCCATGTTCAATGTTAACATTGCTTTCTCTTGAAATCAGTGGGAATCACTATGGATTATTTCTTTGCCAGCCAAAAAAAGGCATTTGCATTTTTTAATTGAATGTTCTTTTGTGTGAGGCTTGCTGGTTAGGCAGCTAAATATAATTTTTATTATCTTCAAAATTGCACCAGTATGAGCCAGCAAAAAGTATTATTCACTACTGCAATAGTATTATGTCAGCTCTCTGCATAGAATTAGAGTTCTTCGTGCTGATTTTGGTCAAACTTACAAAAGCTAAAAGATCACAGACACAGTCAACACTAGTGTGGCTATCAGTAGTAACAAAAGAAACAAAGATGGTCCTCAATTGCAAATGCACAAATTTGTAACACTACACACTTTAGGAAAAAACAGTTCCTTAGTGTTGATTTTTTTTCCCAAGAGAAACTGAATTAAAAGGTAGCTTGCACTGGTATAGAACTATCATGGGATTAAAATACGGAGCTAAGATTCAGGATATTTGAGAGTAGCCTTCATTTCTGCCTCTGACTTTTTGTGTAGCCTTGAGAAATGTATGTAGTATTTGAGTTTAAATTCCCATTTATAAAATGAGGCAATCATATGTAATGATATAATTAGATTTCTGTCATATTAACATTGTAATTTCTTTGGTACCTGGACAGAAACAACTTCACATTGTTCAGCGTCCAGCCTCATGATGGGCAAAATTGGCAGGGAACACTGGACTGCCAGAGTGCTGTTAATAATAAAGAACTAGTCAGCTGTGCTTTCCTCCTCACAACTGATATTTATCCAAAAGTTGGGGTTTTTTTACACAATACATTCCTAAATGGAAGAACTACTTTCTCTGTCCTCTTCCTTTCTAAATGATACCACCTTGGATTTTATTTCCACTTTGAAAAAAATAAAGGAAGACTTATTGTATGAATTAGTACAGTCTTGAAGACCAGCAAAATATAAAAACAACTGTTATCATTGGCCTGTTCTTAGTGGCATTAGTCCCTGTTTGAGAATGCCATGTCTAATGCAAGACATAAAGGTTTACAAAAGATTTGTGGCTGTTATTACATGTGAAATTGTTAAGAACAGTTAACGCTACAATACTAATTAATATCTGTGAAAGTATTTGTGTTTTTCCATCCTAATAAATGTGTTGTCACCAAATTAACTATTTAGATACAGTTTTAATTCAAGTAGCAGCTACCTGTTAACTTTTTTGTATGTTTTATCTTTACACTTCTAAGTATTTTGACGAGTAAAACACAGGTTATTCTGAAAATATTGACCTTTTGCAAGTTTTTCCCATCTGTGGTTTTTTAATCCATTTCAATTTACTGAAGGAGGAGACAGTACAAGGAATTAAATGTTTACCATGAGAGAACAACATTGGTAATTACTTTGATTTCAGTTCCTTTTGATGTGTATTCAGGGGATGAAGAGGTCAATAATATTATGACCATGCAAATAGAAAAGGGTTCTTTTTGACCATATAAAAAAACAGCAAAGGATTATTAAAGCATTAACCTTGATTTTAATGGCCTTGGTTGAGTGGTGAGATCACAATTTGGATGAGCCTGATTATTTACTAAATACAATACATAAATGCAACGGGTTCTTAACACCCATTGCACTCTGGCATTATCGCATTACTGCCATCCTTTGTTGCCTTGCAGACAGGAATATGAAAGCAATCTGTCATGTAGTGAGACTGGCTCCAGAAGCATTTCTCTGATAAGAAGACCCCCTGCCCTTTGCTAGTGTCTGGTCCAGTAGGCTTAGCCATGCGCTTAATCCCCAGAAAGTGGTTCGATTATTGCTGACCAGCAATGGCAAGATAGTTTTTTTTTTCCCCTAGCTATCAACCTTCCATTAATTCCTTAAGCAGAAATGCGGTGCAATCTATATTTCCTTGGCATGTGTCACCCAGATGGTGCACTGCTCATGTTTTCAAATAACCATGCTCCAAAATAGCAGAGTTTGAATAATAAATTCCACAAATCCTTCCTGAGAAAGAAGCACAATTCTCAAGAGCTGCATAAACTTTACGCATGATGCTGTAGCTCATCCACATTATGCAGAAAAGTATATATTCTCTTGCAAAGCAGATGTTTGTATCTGGATTCCTTAATTTAGGGAGGAAAAAGAAAGATACAGGTTTGCTCAAACACTGTAGAATATATTTAATATTTTATTATGTCTTAAACACTAGCCTTAGCTCCCTGGTCAGCTTTGCAGAACTTGTCATTTAATATGGCTAAGCTTAAATCCTATGTGTAGGTCGATGCTGTCAAGCAACCATGACTGTACATTTTGGTATTGATTGGAGTCATTGCAGTAAATTCCTTCTTAACTCACATTCCTTTCCTTCCCAATCCCCTCCCCATAGATAAAAGTGTGAGCATGTCTTTTTCTGTCTGAGGAGATATTTTTTACATTTACGGACAGCCTATATGAAGATACATGTACGCAGTCCTCTGTGTATATATACATTCTCTTTCACACATCCAAAGTAAATGCTCCCAATTGCTGCTACTATGGTATTTTATCACCTCAAATATTTCCTGCATTTTTTCTTCCGTCAGATTTCTTATATTGATATATTTGGACCAGAAGGTAGAAGGATGAAACGTCACCTGGCAATAAACTGTATGCAAGATATGGTCATTTGCTGGTGGTCAGCAACTAGTGATGGAGCATGGCCTTGGTCTCCTATTTCCTGTGAGAGGGACAGAGCCAACCTATTGCTGTTAGGCTGTGCACATGGCAAATTGGAGGTAAAGTGCTGAACTCTCTGGTTACATGATTTTTCGGATTTGCTAAAGAAATAATGATTCAACTTAAGTGCATATTCAGGTAGGTATAAAGAACAGATATGATAAAAACATAAGAAAGGAAGATCAGCCATTCTAATCTTAAAAACAAAGGTTCATTATTTAATGAAAAAGGACCTTATTTAGTATATTTACTATTCTCACATCAAAACTGGCAATCTGCGAACTGTAGCAAGGAAGTTAGGTCTTTATAATGGAGCAGCTTTGAAGCTGCTAACACTGAAAACAGAAGTAGTACCTATTCTAGAGTATGTGGTATTTCTAGAGTACCACTAGAAAACTCGAATCTGAGTTAGAAACTGCAGCTGTTGCATGCTTGTCTAATGCAATTATTTTCTGTTGTCTGCAATGGTAACTGATACACATTTTACATGTATTTTAAATGTTTTATTATAAAATTTTAGCTACGCCCAGATGCTGCTTAAATTGTTGCTGAGTATTGATCAAATCAGAAACCATTTTTTTTCTTAAAGAAAAAGTCAAAATTTCCTATCTACAGGTGGGAATGTAAGCTACAAGTTAGAACAAGGCTACAAGCTGACCCTCTTCCTGACACTTGCTTAGCTTACCTTTTTAGGCAGATGTTTCCATTCCATCCATTTCATTTTTATTTCATCTGTTTAAGAATACTTGAAGCCAGTTTCTTAAGTTAGGTAAAAACTTAAAAAATGAAGCTACCTGGGCATACTCTGAAAAAAACTGGAGCCTGAATTTAAAATGTAAATGCTGTTCTGGACTAGCATCTTCTATAGATACTCCTGTATTTGGAGTTTTATTTTCAGTTTAGCTTAAGCCACTACTAATATGGACTAAAAAGGCACTGACTGCGGGAGAAGAGCACAAACTTGAGGATCAGCTGTGGAACAGCTGTTCTGGAGTAGCTATTACAGGCTATTTCCCTGTAGGGAAAAACCCTAAGTAACACTTCAGAATAAGCTGCTCTTATAAACAACATCCTGTTCTCTTTAATTAGGGAAGATGTAAATGTTTTAATGTCTTGGAATTATTACTTTGATAACTAATATTAATTTCAGAGAGGTTTTTTTCCCTTGGGATTTTCTATATATTGAAAGCAAAAGAGAAGAGGTTGTTGAGACAGCTTTTCTTTCTTATTTCAGTCATTAGTCACTGTAGAATTTTAAGTTTCAATTAACTCCAGTTCTGCCTTCTTTACTTCTTTTCAGTTGACCTGCCTCCGCTAGCAGTCATCTTCGTCTCATCTCTCTCCTCTACCTGATATACACCTGCAGTTCTCAGTTACCCCTGCAGCTATGCCAAATCATATATAAAAATTACTCTGGTAGCTAAAACGTGCATCTGTTCTTTGTAAGCTTTTTCAGCCTAGTCCCTGTGCTAGTCTGATATTATGAAACTTCATCCTACTAACTTTTCAGATCTTATTTCTTACCATGACTTCCCTATGTCCAGGTTCTGGCAGTGACATTCCCACGCCTTTTGTTTCCTTTCCACACCTTCCAGGAAGCTCCTTAATGCCAACATAGCAGTTTGCAATCTCTGTTTTCTGAGGTGTTTTTTAGAGACTCATTTCTTCTAAGAAATTCTCAGAAACTACCTTGTCAGTTTAAAGCTTTCTTCATTTCATTTTATGTGTTATAGGGAGATTTCCATATTACAGCATTCCTCTGCATCTTTCAATACACCTTGGTTTATCCTTTTCTGGTTTAGACTCTAAATTGCTTAGGGCTGAGGCTGTCTAGTATAGTCCCAAGCGCATCCCTGGTGCTTAACACAATAACGATAATAAGCATTCACTGAGCCTTTAGGCCTAAACTCGTAATCCTTTTAATTTAGCCCGTATTGTAATATAAATATAAGAAAATTATTTTTAAAAGCAGAACTGCCAAATTTAACTGTTCAGTTGCTTTCCCTTTTCTGATTCTTTGCCTGTACTTGTCTGTTTTAATTCTAAGATCTGCAGAATAAGTTTCTTTTCCTGTATTTGTCAATAAAATACCATTTACTATGCCAAGGCTATGGAAAACTTAGTCATATATAGATAACAAACTGTCTTGATGGTTGTCAGTTATTCTGTTGCATGTGCTTATCTCTTGGATGCTCATTGGGCTGCTGTGTAAGGCTCAAGACACTCTGCCTATACACTTCCCTATGGATCCATGACATGTAACCTACGATACGGTTTGGTTTTTGTTGGTTTGTTTGTTTGTTTTCCTTGATTTCTCTAGCACTCCTTATGGGCAGTAGTTCAATTCCCATGCATGGATGAAGGGATGTCATAATCCAGCAGCTCTAGAAGTAGCATCAACCCCTAGTCTGCAACTAACTGAGGTATATTTTTCCCCTACAGGGTCTTGGAGGGAACTTATTTTAACACCTTTAACTTCTGAGGGTCATTTGATAGCTTAAACATGAGCAAAAATGTAGTTAGCATTTGTAGACAGCTACTAAACAGTTACTCTCTAGGTCAGATACCACAAAAATACAGTGTTTCTGTAAGCATGTTTATTTGCCTCTCTTGGCCTCTACTCCCCTACCATTTGTAGTGTTCCTCAGGTATAGACCTGGAATAAAAACATGACATGCCATTGTTATGCATGAAAGTAAATCCATATTTATCATATTTGACGAGTAAAATTAATTTTCTCCCAGTAAATGATTACTATCAACAGGAGAAGAATGAGAAGCATGAACTGATTCAGTTTGGAGCATTTATCAAAAAGAAGTGTAATAAAATAATACCACCAGCATTTTACTTGAAAATAGTAGTATCGCTTGAATAAAACATTATTATCTGGAATTAAGAGAAAAGCAGGAATTGCTTAATGTCTAGCCCATGAAGAGCTGTTTGGCATATTGGGTTTATGAAAAAGTAAACCAAGCCCGAGGAAATGAATGGGTGCTAGCCACAGCCATTCTACACCACCTTGGTGCTGACCTTAAAAAAACACAACAAGATCTGCCAGCTACTGACACTCCTATTATTGTGGCAGGGCAAAGGTAAATGGGGCACTTAGGTGATACTGCTTCCTCCCTGGAAGAATTTTCTGAGTGTTATTTGCTGCCTCCCAGAAGAGTGCTTATTAGGATGAGGACAGGAATAGCTCTGGGACAAGGCAACTCAGCCCCTCATCATGATAATACCTTGTAACTACACGTTCTGGATTGGGATGATTCACACTGCACATACAGCGTTTGGGGTATTGTGTACCTAAGCAGCTTTTCAGCTTGATGGAGGAAATACATTTTTACATTTTAAATACAGTATAAATTTGATTTGAATTGTGCTGTGTGGCTTTATGTTTTAACGTTTGCTACTATTAAGGCTAAAGGTAGACATTATTCCTCTAAAAAGAGGAAAGAATATTTCCTTGCAAATCTTGACTTATTTTAATCCCTTAATTTTTTTTTTCTGAGATCAGTGTTTATTATGTTGAATGCTGTAAGATTTGGTGAGGAATTGTCCCCTGAAGAAATAAAAGTGTTTTTCTCTTTAACATATGACTTTGCTTTGGTGTGCGATGTACATTTATATACACACATGCATGTTGCTGCAGGAGTGTTTGTCTGTTGAACCTTTGTCTGCTTGCTTGCGTGCATTGGTTTCCTCCCGTGAACTCATCCATTCTCCAACTTATTTATTTAATTATTTGGGGTTTGGTTGTTTCTTCTTTCTTAAAGTACCAGTGATCAAAAATGTTATTTAAATCATCTCCCTGTGGAGATAATGCTGGTATTTTGATTTCAGAACCAGAAGAGGAATCTTCCAGAAATCATTTCAAACAATTTGCTATGAATAAATAGGATCTGATGTGAAATCATCCTTGGATTAAATGCTTTGAGAGAAAGTCGTTTTAAAATCAGCATGAACTTTATTCTGCAAACATAAATTAACAGGAGGTGCTGATGCCAGGGCTGTTACTGTAGTACTTTGCATTTGTCTTTGCCATGTTTATTTTCACTCCCTTTAGTGCTAGTGTGAATCACTGAAATTATACTTCAGTCTTGTGGAAAAAATAATTTGCCTGAGAGAGAATATTATTTTTCTTTCTCCCAAGAGATAATATTTAATAGCTATTGCTTCCACATTGTGCCTCAAACTTGTGAAATAAACACAGCAGATCTTTTATGAGTGAACTATCCTACAATTACTGTAGTACTCAGAAAAAATCTACTGTGTGTGACTGAATAGCTGAAATACCTCTCACACATAGAGCAAAGAATGTAAAATCCTTGATGTCACATTGGGTTAAAAGTTCAATGAATAATATGGGGTAAAGATGATGATGATAAATTTTGAAAGAAAATAAGAATAAATGTTGGCTGAATATCTAAATAATAAGATTGTGTGAGGGACTATAAATACAGTGCAGCCAAATAAGTAACCTAGAGTAGAAGCCTTGCATTTTTATTTTAGAAATGTTTAAAAATAGGGTGGGTTTTTTTTTCTTCCATCTTCACAGTGCTGTATTTAAAACTACTTTACTCTTGTGTGCACTACACTTCCCACTCTACATTTCTAATTAAAGTGTTATTGTTATTTGGAGCTTCACTGTGTGAAATTAAATAAGCATTTTTTTTAACATCCATAAAATAAATCAAACATTTTTCTCATCTGAAAGACACACAATTCAGTCACAGCAAGCTTATTTCTCTGTTTCTTTTGTTTTCTTTTTCTATCTGTGTGGTAAGCCAATTTTCTGCTTAAGAACTACTGGTTAAAACTCTTATTTGTTTTGATATGTGGACCTTATCCTTTCCCAGCACTCTATGCAAAATACTTCAATTTTAAGTGTTCAAAGATTTGCACTGAGAAGAGTGATACTGCCCGCGCAGGCTAGTACTATTATTTCTTTCAAACACAGAACGAAAGAAAGTGTTTTAACTAGCATAATTCAGGCCCCTTATTTACAAAGATTAACAAATTCCTTTACTTGGATTGTTACGATTTCTGACTTTAGGATTTGAGAACTTGACATGTATAGTATCCTTCATACTGCTGATTAGCTGATGCAGAGCACAGGCCAGTACTGCAAGGGGAAAACAATATAAATGTGCAGTAGTGGTGCATGACTGCCACGTTAATCAGGGAAATATGCATAAATTATGTGGACTATTATTAAATGCATTTACTATATTTTTGCAACGTACATGTTACAAAACTAAAAGGGACTTTTGAGATTTTTATTTATTTATTTATTTTACAGAATGTAATTGGGTTTACTTCATGCAAAGTACTGCCAGAAACCTTCCCTTGAAGTCCAAGGCTAAGTGCTTAGGCCGAGATTTATGGAAAGCACTTTGCATTGAATGGATTATACAACCCGCCATGTAGCATTACAGCTCTGCCTTTTCAGATCCTCTGTCCTGTCCCCTCCTCCGCAAATCCTACGGTTGTCCTACCCAGTTCTGAGGGAACTCCTCCAGCTTTTGCCTTCCCATTCCCCAAGCAAATGTTTTGTTAACTTAAAGATATATTGCTATTTTAATGTTCCCCTTTAGGGTTCCGGAGAACTACTGCTCACTGGGAAGGAATCCCGGCAGATTCCTTTAAATAGAGTGCTAAAGCACTATGTGCACTACATTTACTAGCATGTGGCTACTTACCAGATAGAAAAACAATTGGCAGGTAGTGGAGTACCATCTTCTTGAAAAAAAAAAAAAAAGATGTTTTAATTGTTAGACTTCCTATATTTCAAAAGCATTATCTTAGCCTTATTAACATGTTTCTGTAGTTGTATGTCTCTCTGCTTTAGTTTTCCAGTAAGCAGCATGAAGAATTAATAATAAAAGTATTTTCTGACAGAGAAACTGAAATCTTCCCTCTCAGATGAAAGAGAATATCCATTTCCCCACCACCACCCTTCAGAGTGCCAAATACCAGTTACATTCAGCAAAACTGGAAACTAGAACAAAGAGGTCTCTCGGCTTGGTACTCTTCCTCCAAGAGGCACATGAGGCCACTGATGCATGAGAAGCAGCTTATCTGTTCCAATCTAAGGAGAAATGTTTCTCTTGTTTTCAGCCAGAATATGAACAATAGTGTCTAGAAAAGTTTCCTTTGAGCCTAATTTGTTTAAACATTATGTCAAAACTTATGTTTTGAAATGCAGCAAATAGTCTTTCTCTCCTCGCAGGAACTTTTTCCTAGTTTAGAACTGTGTTACATACAGCAACCAGCCCTACCCTAGACTTCATTTCAAGGATTTTCTCTCAAAATTATGTGAGGCGAGGAAGCTTCTCATCTCAAGGCTCATTAAATTAGCCTTCCAAAAATGTAAGATTTTACTTTCTTTTAAATTCAAAGTAGTGAGCAACATTTTGTCCCACTTTTGCTCTAACAAGACAGAACAAAATTATTAATTGGATTCAGTTTGCTTGCTGACTCTCAAGCAATCAGATGACAACGTTTATTTTTCAGTGACTATTTCCATTGCTGTTTTCCAGCAGTCACTCCTATGGAGTTGTAAAATCCACATTTCACGTGTTTTCTTCTCTGTTGCCTTAACCTTCAAGGCCAGTCTCTCTTCAGAATTTAATTGTGCTTTCAGTCTTTCATGTCTCATAGGCTTGATTATTGTGTGGATTTTCATTACTTTCTTGTAGCTTGTGAGGAGATGTCCAGAGAGGAACACTGGTTTTGGATCAAAATATGTAGATGAATAATGCAGTGCACTGAAACCTGCCACAGGAAGACAGAAATCTGAGTCCCAGAGGGCCTCAAGGCTCATTTCACTGAAGTTATGGAAGCTTTGAAGACTTGCTTGGGCAGGATTTCTGTTTCACATATTTGAAAGGCAGCTACCTGGGTCTCTATACATACTCTTAGGGAAAACTGCAGAACAAACAATAACACTTCACCTTGTCTTTCCTTGGGGTTAGAGAGCTCTCTGGTCACGGTAATCCTTTGTCCACAATAACCTCTTCTACGGGTTTCCTTGCTATGCAGTTTAACACCCTGGTAGGCTACACATTTCAGCAGTTCTAACATCTGCACAGTAGCCACTGCACGTTTTGTGGGCATAAATGACTAGTTGGCAGAGGCTAAGTCATTGATGAGGGAATGGTGGAGGTGAGAAAATGTTTTTCAGACTACATAAATCATTTAATCTTTTATTTCCTCTTTGGTATATATTTTCATTGATCACTACTCTGTTGAAATCAGTTTACCTGGTTTTCACAAGCTGGATGCATTGGCTTCTGTATTAGATGCTTTTGCGTTAAGTGGCTCTTTGCATGTCCCTAACTACTCACCTTAAAGTAGCTAAGACTTTTGTATTAACCGGCAGCTGGTTTGCAGCCACAGATTTGCAATAATCCTTTTTTCTTTCTTTTGAATGAGAAATCCTTTTGCTGACAAAATAAGTAAACGGTCAGAACAAAACATCCTAATCAGTCTGATCAACATCCCAAATAACTTGTTTATAAATTCATCAGTTGCTTCTGAAGTAACGGGTGGTATGCCAAAAAAATCTTAATTTCTTATTCTCCTCCTGTGCAGGATGAAAGGATAAATTATGTGTTCAGTTGGTCTTGTGATCTGTGGAAGTCAAATTTAAACTGCTTTAACATTATGTGTGCATTTCTGTTTTAAACCTGAAATTTCCAGATTTCCTCCCTCACCCTCTCTCTGCCTTTTAATCACATTTGTTACCCCTTTCTGTGTAAGTGGTACTTGTATATTAGTGGCTGGTCAGCAGCTTTAGTTTATAGTGTGAAGAATGCTATGGGTATACCTGAGGGCGGGGTTTGGCTGTTTGACATTTTCCTTTCACTCTATTTCTGCATGAACAAACACCAACAAGTTTCTGACTGACTTCCACTACTGGTTTTCTCTCTCTTTCAGGGAAATAGCTTTTCATAAGCTATTTTGTAACTTATTTACAGCTGATATTTCTCCAACGGTTTCCCTGCTCGAGTCCTGTATACCACCTCTCGCTCAAACCCATATATTTTAGCACATGAATCTTCATTGGTCTCCACTGTTGCCTCCGTCACTTTATGGTACTTCCCATGTTTCCACACTACAAATTCTTGCTCTTTGCAATCTGCTGTCTTTGTATCATATTCTGCCTTTGTGTTCTTCTTCCAGTTCATTCAACCTTCAAGTACCCCTAAATGCTAAAGTACCTTTTCTGCTATCACAAATTCACTTTTCTGCATCTAAAGCTATATGGCACCAAAGAACATCTACCACCTACTCATTTGGCAAAGTATAGTATACATTGTTTAAACATGCCATTGTTTCTACCACTACAGTGTAGTATTTTCTGTTACCGTGGCCCAGAGCAAATGATCAAAAATCCTCTACATGTGATGTTCAGAGTAACCTATTATAACTTTTTCCAGAATTTTTCGGACTTCTCCCCCACCCCACTTGTGAATAATCAGTTATTCTTTTATATCAGTCAGCTGCTCATTTCTCCTCTTACCAATACCGTTAGGACCATCCCCTCTTTTGTCTTCTATTCTGCTAACCTGTTATATACTCTGAACAAACAAATATGGCTCAAACTATTAACCTCTTAAAAGTTAAACCAGTAAATTTTGCAACTCCATTTCTAAAATCTGTATTTGTTTTCGCTTACTGACCCATGAGAAAGCATATTTGCAGCAGTCTATTTTTTAAATCATCAAAGTAAGAATAAATTGTTACAAACGACTACCAAAATGTTTTTGATTTTTTTCAGGTTCTGAGTTATGTCCGTACAGAATGGGATCCACTCAGTGCTAGCTTCAGCACTAATCAGCCTTATCAGGTTTACACAGTAGAGCACTCCATCTCTGCAGACAAAAAGCCCATGGCTGACAGCTGCGTCTACAAGTGTGTTAAGAACAAAATTCAGTGTGCGGCAGTCACCAGAATACCACTACGATCCAAGGCCATCAGCTGTTGCAGAGATGTTACAGAAGACAAACTAGTCCTGGGTTGTGAAGATTCGTCAATAATTCTGTATGAAGCCTACAACCAAGTGACTGTGTTAGCCCAAGCAGAACTGCTGCCTGCTTTAATAACCTACCACCCTTCCGGAGCCGTATTTGTGGTTGGCAGCTCTCAAGGGGAGCTGCAACTTTTTGACACGGCACTGTCCCCAATTAAAATTCAGCTCTTGGCAGAAGACTATTCACCTGAGGCAACTCTGCAATTCAGTAAACACTTTGACGTGCCTAGCAGCCTCATCCAGATCCAGTGGGCTGCTCCTCAAGTTGCATCTGCCAGCACCGACAGCATGGATATTCATGATCTTTTGTTGGTTAGATTCGACAAAGGACCCTTAGGAGTACTTCACTTTAAACTTGGTAAGTTACTGAGCACACGTATTGAACCTTGAGCTGTCAAGGAAACATCTGCACCTCACAAGTTTTTTGTAGTCTGAAACACCCTAATTTTAGATATATAGGACCATAGCCTTAAAAGCACATCGTTCCAATGATATCTGAAGATGTGAATCAAGGAGGTCATTATGTTTTGCAATTGCTTAGTATCTTTTCATGTGGGATCTGACAGAATTGGACCCCGATCTGTTGTTGGATCAGGGTCCCATTATGTTTCCTGCTACTCTAATGAAACGTAACAATTTCTCTTATGGAAAATTCTTTTAATCTGTAGTATATGATTTTAGGAATTTTATTCATTCTGTAGTAATGCCCCTAACAAGCTAAAATAAGCTATATTTAATAATAGAATAGTAATGCTATTTTCTTTCCTAAATTTTTTTTGTGTGTGTATGATGCAACTGTCCTTTCCATTACAACGTATATTTCTCCCAGTACTCTGTTCTTCCTGACTTCAGTACACAAAGTTACACCATTTCTCTCCTTGAAGACTTTTCACACTAGAAGGAAGGTTTTCTTAAACTTCAGAGAATTTTCGTCTCTCAATTAATTTCCCAGGAGTCATGAATAAAAGAAGAAGTAACAATACTAATTTTAGAATTTATATAGCACTTCTTATTTTACGTGTAAGGAGACTTTAAGATAATAAAACCACAACATTCATTTTACAGAATAACAAGAAGCAGTAAAGGAAAGCTAAAAGGCTTTCCAAGAGTTACACAACAAGTCAGTGGCTGAACTAAGAATAAAACCCCTGCAGTTGCTCATCAGTGAGAACTGTATTCATTCCATTCAAGTCAGGCAAGTTACAGTGGTGCAAACCCACTGTGAGAGCTAAAAAAACAATCATGCTTAAATCTTCTGACTACCAAGCCAGTGTTTCAGCAGGGCAGACAGCCATGTCGAATATACTCATCCTGGAAAATTTTGCCCATTGTCTGCGCAAGGAAACAGGATTGCCTTTGTAGATCTTTACAGGAGTTTTTTATGATTCTTTTGTATAAAGCTATTGAGATTAGGAAGAAGCCTTTTTTGAAAAGCACTAGGTGACAGTAAGGTTTGAACATCTACTTTATTTCCTTACTTACAGACACACGTGCTTTTGTGTGGGAAAATCCTGTCTAAAAGTACTGCAGACCTAAACATTTGAAAGACTGAATTTAAAAAACTTAACTAAGTATGCCACTGCAAAAAGGTAAATTAATATAATAGGATGTTAGCAACAAAAATGTTGGATTGACCTATGGTTGTATAGTTTTAAAAGAGCTGATCCAGATTATTACTGTTATAAAAAAAATTAAAAAACTGTTTACAAGTTATCATTTATTTTGAGATAATTCAGCTGCATTATGTTCAATTACAGGTTTAATAGTTGCGGAGTACCCCAGAACACTAATTAGAACAGCTATTTGATGTTTTTGTGCATGTTGGCCATTAAAAAAAAACCCTCTAAATTACCTCTTACCTGTCAAGCAGAAGGCACTCTACCCACATCTACCTTGCTTTTCTTCAGTCCTCCCTTGTGGGGTTTTCTCACAACAGCTTTCCAGAAAGCACAGCTTTCCCTTTGCTATCTTTAGCACATTTATGTTCTTACGAAGGCAAGCAGGCTCTCAGTGCAGGGATTTAGAGGCCTTTCCTGCTAATTGCCAGCTTGTAAACTTAATTGGACTGTCTCCCTGGGCACCGTTCCTAAATCAATTAGGCAGTGAGTTGGCTGTCACCTCTTTTTCCCAAGCAGGTTGCCTGGAAGCGCACCACCCAGGAGAAGTCAAGCATCCAAATGGGAAGATGTTGACCTCTACAGCTGAAAGTTATCACATTTTAAAATTCATTCTGTATAATTACTGTAAAATCTCTTCTAGGAAGAAGGCAAAGCTCTCTCTATCCCTTCCTCCCTCCCTTCCTCTTCGTAGCCCACTGCAAAAATATGCTGTTCTCTATTCCATCCTTTACCCCTCTTCTCAGTTCACCACACTAGCAAGGTAATGCTGTGCTGATTAGTCAGCCCCTCTTCCCAATCTCAGCAGTTTTTAGGTCTCTGCTATTTAAGAAATAACGCGAATTTATATTATATGGAAAATTCAGGGGTCCATGACAGCAAAACCCAGACAGGCATTCAGAACTGAAATAAAATCCGTAATGAACTCATGGCTTGGAATTGTTTCCCATAAAAGTCTGTTAAGAAACTATGTCAATGAGAATAGGCAAATATGTTTTTAACTTCCAGCTGACATACGATTTTGGACAAGTTCTGTGAATTCTCCATTGTGCTGTCTAGCCAGATTTATTTCAGGAAAAGATTCATATTAAATTTACCCTCAAACATTAATGGCAAATATTTTTGGTGCCTAATGCCAAACTCATTTTCAAAAGCATTGCGGCTTCTTGTCGTTGATGTCAACCCAGATCTTGGATAACGCCAAACTTGTTACTGGTGCCAGTGGTTCAGCATTGCTGGCCTTGAAAGACATTTTTATAATCTTATATTTAATTAGCATGCAAATAAGTATTTTCATCTTCACTTAGCAATTAATGTGAAGATTGCCCAACTTATGTAATACTTTAAAAACACTAAACATTTAGGAAGAATAAAGTCTACCATAACAATTAGATATTATCACACATACACAGGTTAAACATGGCTATTACACAGTATAATGTCCATAGGCTTTAATATATGCAAATGTGAAGTGAAATACAATAGACAACCATGTCTTGTCCTTAATGACACTAAAAACCTAAAGTATTCCTCTGTTATAAAAAATAAATATGTAAGCTTTTTTTTCCCAAAGCATCAGATCTGTATATGCAAGTTCACAGCAAGTTACTTGTCCTCGAGCTATAGTCAGATGTTTCCCTCCACTGTTTTTTTCTCAATTCTTATTTTACATCACAAACAATACTCACAACTACATTTATGAAAATTTTGTGAGGTATGTTTTATATATATCAGGTCTACTTTTGTTATCAGACTTTTTTTCCCCAGCCATCTTAGGGCTTTAATATCATCTTGAAATTCAGCTTGTTCCCTTTCTCATCAGATTTTTTTTCTTAAATTTAGTTTTGATGAACACCATCAGAATATAAATTGAGAAAATAAAAAAATAACATTATGTTTTTATTTAACAAGAGGGAAACAGTAAATTTATTCTGCTTTCTTTCTAATATCTGGAGCAGTAGTGATAAAGAATACTCTAGTACGTGACCTGAAGCAGGAATTGCTAAAATGCCATGTGTGGCTTATGTCACACAATCATTTGGCTAGTCAGAGACAATAAATAACATTACTTTCTGCAGCTTTTCAGTCACCTTTTCTGTTCAGAAGCTGAGATCTACAAGTCAACAAACATTAACAGTCTTCTAATTTCTACTTTTCAGAGATAAGAGTGCTGTAGATAAATCATGCTCTCACGGAGTGAGCAATGTGTTGCTCCTTTTTTTCCTTTATGGCAAGCTTGTTCTTGGTTACGTGTGCAACTGTAATTCCAAGGTCCCTAGATGTTGTTATCTTTCATGATATCCCCTCACAGAAGAAATGCTTCACTTAGAGAATTTTGCCAAGCTAGAAGTAAGTTCTACAGGAATTGCCATATGCAGAGTAATTGAGTAACTGTTGCTTTGAAGTTTGAGCTGCTGTAAACTTGTATATATAGGTCCGTTTGTGCAAGACAAATGCTGGGTTTTAGTGTTGTCCAGCAGTTTTTCGCTACAGGAACGAGGTGCTATGAACGTGAATTTATTACCTCCAATAAAGTAAAGATAAACTGGGAGTAAGCTTTTTCTACCATGTTTAAAACAAACGTCATTACATGATGTTGTTGCCAGTGGGTGTTGGCCACATTTGCTCAACCTCAAGGTGTCAAGTTCACTGATGGTTTTTTCTCCGCCATCCAGAGCACCCTCAGTCTAAATATACCAAGATAATAAGGAGCTATCTCACGTAAAAATTCAATACTGAAACCCGTTAACTTGAATTTTCAAATTTTAACCAACAGCAATTATTTTTAACTGTTCTGAAAAGTAGTCAGCTACTGTTTCACATACTCATAACACTGTCTTTGGTTTTAATATTTCCTGTAAAAGGTGTGTTCACAAGAGGACAGCTGGGCCTTGTGGAAATCATCCACCAGTACATTCGTTACGATGAGATACATGAGGCAATTAATGTCTTGAACACCATGAACTGGAACACGATGGGTCGTCAGTGCTATATATGCTTGAGTGCCATTGTCAATCACCTTCTTAAACAAAAGCTTACACCAGACAGAGAAGGTAAGAGACTGATTATATTTTTAATGTATTTTTGTGGTGTCTTTGTAATGCATATGTGGATTATGACGATATATTTATTGACTGTATAAAGAAGACAATAGTGAGAATCCAGTCAGCCAGATTATGGTACTTCATAATCAAATGTCAGATGTAGAAAAATCATTTCAGATTTTTTTCAGAAAAATCTGGATCAATGTGTTGATTGCATTTTAATTTATTTGTATCAGCAGTGATACTAAAATAATGCATATTTTAATATATATATGGTACAGGCATGACTTTATATATATATATAGCACTATCATATATATGCTGTAACTTTATTACATTACATGAATTTAGCTTATGTTACAAACTAATGTTAGTTAATATAGAATTGAAATCTTTGTTATATATTCATGCTGAGACAGCACCAACTTAAGGAGGGACGTTTTCTGCAACAGGGACAGGAGATTTTAGTATGGTTTTTAAGGTGCTTTTTAAGGGTCATTCTTTCATTACGAGATCCAAAGGCTTTGAATACACTATCCTCTGCTGCCTCCTTTAGGATTATAGCATTTGTCCTCACTGTAATCTTCTGGCCCCCTGCAGCGGTAGCTGGGGTCCCATACAAGAAATGATGAATTTTAGGTTCAGCCTCATCCCTGCTGAAGCCTGGTGTGATGCCTTCCTCTTGATTTGCTGTCTATCTTGAAACTCAATAGACTTCAAGATTTGAAGTGCCTTGATTTAGTGAAGGTGTTATCCTCCAATCTAGCAGGCAGACAGCTGGGGACCAAGCATCTTTTGTGGCAAAAAAGAATACTTAGGATTCTGGTGTGTTTGATGATAGAAAAACTCCAAGGTGGCCTACATTGCTGCCAAGCCATCAGCTATCCGATTTTGGGGGATCCGTTTAAAAAAATCTCTGCATTGCAAACATAGTGCATCAGTTCTAAATAAAACATGATTTTAAAAGGACCCATGAAAAGGCCTGGTTTTGAAACTCTTGTAAAAATCTGCACATTATAAATAGACATCTGTGTGTTTTCCCCCCATGCAGCTCGCTAACACTGTTTACAACACACAGAATTTTATTCTGTCCAGGAGTTATTCTATGTGAATCTAACAAATCTGGCATGGTAATTTGTTTTCTTTTTTATTAGCAAAACCCGGTGGGGCCTTTTATTTATAGCAGTGGGGCAGTTATCTTTGAGATCTTTATTCTGCCTCCAACATCAAGCTGGGCTATCTAATGAATCTATAACTGTGCTAGTAGTTACTTGTATTCCATGTACATTGAAATATTTCAGAAGTACAAAACATGCTGTCAAGTAAACAGCAATGGCAAGAGAGTATGGCTTGTTTTTGCAAAGGTACTGCTGTATTCAATTTTAATCTAAATTGACTGCTGCTTTGAAAGAAAATACCTTTAAAGTTCAACTTATCTTACTGTCTAGATTTAAAATAATGCAAAACCTAATTTACTAACAGTTTTCCTGTGTTCCTAACACAGTACTATTAGCACATTTAGTGCTATCAAGCCTAATAAAATAAAATTTAACTATGCTTGGAAATAAAGAACCATTATCACTAAACACAGAAATGGCTAGTTCAAACAGACATTAATAACAGCAAATCAATGAGATTTTGCCTGCCCAGTGAGACAATAGGTTATATTGTGCTTTTAAAGCCCCCACAAAATTCTGATTAGCAGTAGCAGTTTGCACATTCACTCTGAAAGGAGAACCTATATAGCAAATATGTAGCAAATTCTCCCTTTTCTGCCTGTAAGGACTTGTACTACGTGTTAAATCTCAAGCAGAAGTCACATAACATAGATATTATTGATCATTAAATTTCCTTTCAGCTAAGCATGTGGGACACAAATGTATTCTGTGTATTTTCATGTATTATTTATAATTTTGTATTAAAAACATGTAGAAAAATGCCTAAGAGCTCCAGCTGTGGAGTATGGCAGTCAGAAAGTACTTAAAGCGGAGAGAACTTCTGTAACAAAAGGGCTTTATTTTATTGATTACAAGGGAGGTTATCCTGTTTCCCACCACTACACACTGTAGGAGAGTCAAACCTTTAGGGTTTCCAGACCATTTTATTTAAAGTTTTTAAATGTCTGCGGGCTGAAGGAGGTTCCTTAGACCTCAAGGCCATCACAAGAAGGGTTCTGTCACCCGCTGACCTAACACAATAATCCCTGAAAAACTGAACTTCCTTGTTGTTTGCCTAAGAGGACAAAGATGATTTGAACTAATTGAGAGTTGATCTCCACTGGACAAACTTGTTCAAACTGTATTACTCTTATGAGTCACTTTTAATTGTACACTGCTGGTAAGAACCTGATGTATTATAGACTTCTTCATCCTTTTGACAGCTTTTGTTGCTCAAAGTCCTTGTCAACTCTGCCTCAAAGTGAAAGTTTATATGCACATTTGTGTTTGTACAATCTGTCATATTTTAATTTCATCTGTCCTACAACAACATCTCATTTCATCAGTGTTTGAGGAATTTGACTGACTGCAAACATGAGCAACCTGTTGTAATTGAAAAAGTTTCATTTGTTTCATTGCTGCTGTGTTTGAACTCCACAGCACAGCTTGAGGCAAGCCTTGGAACCTTTTATGCTCCAACAAGACCCCTCTTGGATACAACTGTGCTGGAGTACAGGGACCCAATCAGCAGATATGCAAGAAGGTTCTTCCACCACCTGCTCAGGTGAATGACAGTTTCAACTTCTATCAACTTAAAATTAATTGCATATTTCAATAGCTACCTACTTTAATGTGGTTAACATTTTCCAAGAGGACCACCCCTGAAAAAAATGCATTCATTGTTACTGTTTGTTTAACTTGCACTTCGTTCCTTTCAAGTAGAGTATTGCAGATAAAATCCTATTCAGAGCTCTTCTATCATCAATACACTTAAAATGAATCACCCTTTCCCTTTTAGCTTGATAGAAAAAAGATAGCATACTTCTGAGAGATTTATATTCACCAACTGCTTGCAGATTAACTATTGAAACAGCTTACAAACTTGGAGAAAACACTGAGTTTAAATAGATGCTAAAATGCAAATGAACGGTGCATGGTCTGAGACATTTTTGTCTTTGCACCACTGAAATCTGAGCATTTTGTTATTCTCACCCTCAAAGGTCTCGTATGGAAATTCATATTCCAGTAATTTTCAGTGAATTTTCAGTGCCATTAAAATAAGAGGAGAAAATGAAACATTGAATTGTCTGTAAATTATATGACATTAGAAGAGTCATAATACCGAATTCAGCTAGAATTTATAGTACGTTGGCTTATTGCTATATTTTTCCTTCAAAATAAATCAGTAGCCTAAATTTCAATCAGTTATAAATATCAATATACAGCAGTTTAACCTGTTCATGTGTTCAACCACAAATATAGCTGAAACATTCCCTCTGAGAATTATCCAGTGGGTGAAAATAAGGAGAAATTACCTTCTGAATGATAACATGTTTGTAACACCTTTTTGAGGAGAAGTGTAGATGGACATAGTGAGAAGATGTACGATGCACCCTTTTTCGGTGATTCATCCAGATTATGTACATTGTCAGCGTATGCAAAGCTATGAACTGCAAGTTACTTTGATAGTGCAGTGTGTGCTTATTTGAAATCTTAAAGAAAAGTATTTTGTACTGTCTTCTACATTTTCATTCTGAATAGGATTATCTTTCTGATAAATGGGTCCATTCCAATGGGGAAACTATTCTAAGCAGAAGAATGCTCCAAATACCTGCATAATATGCGCCAGCCTTTCACTGAAGTTTTCTTAATAGTTGTGGCCACGATAGTGGGTACAAACTCTGCTTTCGCCTTTCTCCTAGAAACCGGCAGGGAAGATCTGTTGCTGCAATGGCCAACTGTAGTGGCTGTGGGCCAGTTGCCTGCAGAGGACAGATGCGGAAAGAATGCCTCAGAGATTGCTGAGAGGTGTAACTATAACGCTTTTACATCTGCGAGAGAAAGGTGTATTCCCTCTGACTCAGGATTTGCTTCCAAATGCTAGCAGGCATGCAGAGGCATGGGGCCCTGGCTAAGCTTTCAGCCCTTGGGGCTGCTGAACACAGCTGAAACACTGACTCAATCCCCCTAGCAAACAAGAAGCTTCAGTGTCAGAACGCTGCCTGGACAGTATGGGGCACAGACAGGAGGTGTGTATGAGAGTCTCCCCATGTCTTTTACCTCCACTATAAAGCGGCTCTTGAACAATCTATGGTTGTGGCAGTTTTTGGAACAAATGTGTGGGTTTTTTTGCTGTTTCCCTATTGTCAGAGGGATTTGTATTCAACTGAATCAAAGCGATAGGATCATGTGATCACTGCAGAACAGATGGTAATGCTTAAAGCTTATCTGAGAAGACATAATCTAAGTACAAAATGAAATGTTCAGAAATGGGAGATTTATCTGATAGAAAGCAAAGAAATGATGTTCAGAGCTGATCTTTATTGTATTAAAGTGGCTGTGCCTTAATTGGTGTTTATTTCCTTTTAGATGTTTTCTTAAGTGACTGGAATTATTTGAATGTAGGGTAAGCAGGGAGTACTACAGATTTGTTGGAGGAATGGTAAACCATGGTTCTGGGTGAGAAAATGCCATCTAGACGTGATGCAATGTCTAGGAGAATCATAGGGCGGCACAATGCTCACTAATTCTTTCAGGCACGCGAAAGTTGCAGCCACTGCTATTACATCTGTCTGTGAGGAGCCAGCAAGGCAAGCCATTTCTGCCAGCCTGTATTTACAATTGTAGGTTCAGAACAGGAAGAAAAATGAGAAAAGTATTATGCTCTTGCCTTTTCAGGTCACCATATCATGCCCATGAGGACACTGAGAATGGAGTAGTCCTCCCACTACCTGTTTGTCAGAGACAGCAAGTGTATCTGGATGTCAGAAAGACTACATTTTAAGTCAGTTATATGCTGTCTGTCTCAACCCTTGTTATTTGATTTATTCACTTTCTTACCCTTATTCATTTAGCACTAAATATTGCAGGCTAGTTACAAATAGTTAATGAATCTCTTCAGAGTGAATTTTTGTTACTGCAGACGTGTCTGCATGACCAAACAAGAAGACTTGAATGCAGAAGCACTGTTAACTGTCAATGCCAACTTGATGCAGTACTAGGGGACATTTGTTACTCTCTTGTGAGCATGAGGAGACAAAAGCGAAGTGATCACTTTGTATCCTATTGCAGCAAGAAGTGGAGGAAACATAGCACTTCTTAAATTATGTGCACTGTAACTATGGCTGATACTCAGAAAGTATTTCTTGGAATAGAGTAGGGCCTTCCACAATTCCTTTGGGCTTCAGAGAAAGCAAGCAGCAGATGCACAGAAGTTAAATCTAGAGCATAAGGAGCTAAAACACACACGGAGAAACTCAGAAGAGGGGTAGGAAGAGTGAAGAAAGTGGGGTTAGGAGCATAAGTAGAAGACAAGGAATTGGGGACGAAGGCCTAAAGGCAGGGATGAGGACGTACAGAGTCCTGCAATGGGCAGAGTGGGAATACAGAGCAAAATGAGGGAAGACATTTTAGGATGTGTGTGGTGGGCTATACAAGAGACCAGACACATAAGGGATGGACAGGGAAGGGCGGAGTCTTTCATACAAGATTAAAACATGAAAACCCTTAAAAGTTTCTAGATCTAAATCTGAAAAATGTTCATATAAACAAAAGTTTTCACCCCTCTCTCCAGCTTTACTTTGAATGCCCCACCAATCTGCCTTAAGCCTTTTCTAGAAGGACCCACTCTTGGGAGAGAAATATTAATTCGTTCTACATGCTGAGACAATCTTTGACCTGCCTGCTGAGTCTGCCAAAAAGGTGCCAGTTATTGTTGTACTTTTAAAGATGTGAGTGTCTGTATTTACTAGAATTGAGAAATAAAGTTACCTTTTCAGAAAGGCTATCCTCACCTAGTAATAATCATGTGCCAATGATTTTAATCTTTACTGTAGGTGGAAAGGTTGTATATCCAGTTGCAAATAACTGGAGACGTCCATTTTCATGTTATCAGTGAGATTGTAGACTGTTTTTCTATGATCAAAGAAAGAGATTAGTTTCTAGAAAATGCTGAATGCTGTGATGGTAGGTTCCATCTTTTAGGTATTGGGCACTTCAGAAAGAAGATGCTCCGTCATTACTGACTGTATTGCAAGTATGGGTTAGAAAATGGTGCTCCAACATGAGATGGGCCAAGGAACACTGACAACACAATTGAAATGGATCGCAGTTAGAAGGAAGGAAAATGCCTTGCAACATATTTGACGCAGCCATGTTATTTGTATCCATCATTATAAAAGCTGAGTTCTTAAGTTTGCAAACCATGCAGCATCTTCAGCTTCCACTAAAATAGAAGCTTAGAGCTTTGCAGGTATAGGCCCTGAGTATAGAATATGGAATACCTCCAAAAACAGGCGTTCAGTATACGAAATTAAAATTAAAGGCCTCTTAATTATATGCCAGGGATCCATTACAACAGTATTTATGGAATGAATAATTATTTTCACTTTAAATTCTTATCTATAATTAAAAAATACAGGAACTGAATTACAAGTATAGAAATTTATCTTAGGTGTTCTTTGCCACTTGAGTAGCACTCCGGTATTTTATTATGATGTCACTGCTTATAATAATATAATGCATTATATCATTATGTAAAATGTTGAGCAGAGGTGGATTTATTAGGAAGCCTTGGGGATCTGTAACCTTCTTGCCCCCACCCTTTTGTTGAGTGCTGCCTAGTAAGTGTATTTGTGTAATGGGGGAGTGGCTGCACAACCTCCTGCCTCTGTATAACAGCCTCATCTAGCCGTGTACAGAACATGGAATGGGATGGAGTAGTTTTTCACTCGTTAACTATGGCATCGCTGACTCATGGCTTTGCTTCACTCCGATCAAGCATTCATAAATTGTACTTGTCATATTTTCTAATGCACGAAATTATCTTGTTTGTTTGACACACACACACAGGGGCACAAACACACGCCTGCTCTTTTTGTTCAAATTTTTCTGTGTCTCTCAGAAGAGACAGTGAGAAAGTAACTTAGCATGAGCTGGAGGTAAAGGCTGGGCTGGAAAGTAAAGTCTGAAACGCAGCTCAGGAGTTGTAGAATTAGAATGCAGCCACAGCTCCATGTTTCTGCTGTGCCCTTTTCTCCTTTGTAATTCTGTTCTTGTGTTTGTGAACATGCAGTTTAAGGATCTTTTTTCTTTTTTTCACATGGAAAAAAACAAAGATTCAAAACCATTTGGACCTCTCCATCTGATAATTCCATTAACAGAATGTAATTGGTTTTTTTTCCTGTAGTACAAATATATTTCCCTACAAAGCAAAGCTCTGTTGTAAATAACAAGATAGTGCATTTGCTTCTTTCAAGAGCAAAGTGCAGCTCTGATCACGTTCACTGGTAGAATTTTGGATGGATTCATGAGAGGTTCTCATGAAATGAAAATGACCACCATGTTTTTACTGTTACTGTTTCTTCTACTGTTACTCCTTTGCAAATCTTTTCAGAAGTGTTGTGTACTCTTCCCAGTGTTCGATGTAAGATGCTACTGGTTAAATGAAGGAAGAATTTAGCTATATGTCGGGCAGGACATTCATAAAGTAGTATGAGCTACTGGTTAAATGCAAGGAAGAGTTTAGCTATATGTCGGGCAGGACATTCATAAAGTAGTATGAGCTACTGGTTAAATGCAAGGAAGAATTTAGCTATATGTCGGGCAGGACATTCATAAAGTAGTATGACTTTACACACAGAACTTGACAGAGCTCCTTTGTAAATAAACACTCATAAAGGAGATGAGAAAGTAGGTGGTCATTAGCATCAGGGGAGATCTGCTTCCAGCCAGTACTGATTTTTATGAATCACTTCACTATTCAAGAGTTCTGAAGTGTACTGCTATACTACCTGACATGATGCCTTGACACAGTCGGTTATCACTTAAATCCAAGACAGCCTTTGAAAAGCTAAAATAAAGCTCTTTGGCCCTGCAGGTACATCGCTTATGCAGTACTAACTACCCCTTGGTAAGCAGGTTCCCATATCACTACACTGCAATCTCCAAAGTAGATATTCACTGTGAGTATTCCATTCTAAATAGGACCCTAAATCAAAGGTGAAAAAATGCCTCAACTCCATAGGAATAGTTCCCAATCCCATCTGCTGCCAGCTGTATGGAACTGAGGGACAGAGTGAGCAAAGAGCTTTTATGATCGTTTTTAAGAGCACCCTGAAAGTAGAATCTATAATTATATTGGTACATAGTGTGACACAAAATATGTATAAACATTAATGATGACATCGTTCAGGACTAAGAATGTCTTTTATATTCATAAGGTAACCCATTAGGCATTAAATTATGCCTTCAGATAAAATGACCACTGATGTCAGTCAGACTCTCTATGGTGGCCACATGAACAGAATTCATCTCTATGGGAGTAAGTTCAGTAGCAGCATTCTGACTAAAGTAGCACCTTCTGGAGAGGACTTTGAAGAGTCATTTTTTGTCATCTTGTGAAAACGATCAAAACCAAAGGTTTTCATATTACCACAGCACTGATAAATGAGAATTTCAATTGCTGTGATGGAACTGCACATGAAAAGATTCCTCTGGTCATGGTTCTTGACCTGTTTTAGAAACAAGAAATAAAAGCACCTATTTAATGGAACTAGATTATTTTGCAGTTAAAGAGGTTAAATATTTCAGGAAAAGTTTAGAATGTCTCTGTTTCAGTCCTACGTTGCTAATGATTTTTTTTCTTAAACCAGCTCCACAACAGTTTTCAATTTCAGTCAGATACTTTGATGCCACAGGAATGGCTCCAGGATTTAATTCTCTAGTGGTGATTACAATGTAAGAAATATTGAGCAGAATATCGGGGCGGGGGGGAAACAAATGACATGACATAATTGCTTGAGAATAAAATCCCATGAAGATAAACCACAAGAAATCTTTGTCAGAGATTTGGGCAAGATTTTCTGCTGAACCTAATGAGAGACATTGCTTGGAGCATGGGAAAGATGGCCCCTCCCCCACACTTAGAGCAGTCCCAGAGCTACTCTAATATGGAGCCATTTCCCACAGCCACCAACAGGTAGCTGTTTGATGGCCCAGAATGCCATAAGTCCTCCAGTTCTCTGCTACGTCCCCACCTATGGGACTGCACTAGAAAAAAGGAACACAGAATAGCTATGCTGGACTAATATTCCTTGTGCCAAGGGTATTCCCATATGCTGGCTAATCTGACTTTGATATTGCTGCTTTTAGAAGCTGAGCCCACATAAAGACCATTGTTTTGTTGTGTTGTGTAACTGATAATCTGCCTTCATAAGGTGGCTTATTCCTGCTGTACCAGCTGTGCAATTCCCCTGAAATCTGAGGGACTTTGGGTATACATCAAGTGCAGAAACAATGCAAATATACCATATTCATGGACAAAAACTCAAGAATAAGTTCATAACAACACATCTCCACCCATGAGCAGCTGCAGTAAATCAGCCTCAGCTTTCCTTTGCAGGTCATCAGTTACTCCCTCCCTGTCAACTCTACCTAGTCTCTAATGGTACCTCCTTCTGGAGTGACACTCAAAATTCTGCTCTTGAGGTCCTGTCCAAGAACCTGAATTTAAGATGGTTTTTTTTTCCTTGCAGTCTTTCCAGATTGATTCATGTCTCATCTCTTTGCCAAGATACTTTTTCTCCATTCATCTTCAGAGTCTTCCTGATGAGCCCCGCCATTACACTTCAATTTTCTGTATAAGGACCATCTGACAATATTCTGTCTTGAGCTCAGCTCATCAGATCAGAACAGAACATGGCTTGGCAACCTGTAATCCATTTGTTGTGTGCAAAAATTTGTTTGTTTTCCTCCCTAAAGAGCTTTGCTTTTCTGACTTTTCTCCCATTTCTATCCAGTACCCTCCAGGAAGAGCTAATTGAACAGTCAGGCAGCCCTGGGCTTTCTATCTTCAAATGCAGAGCTCCCTTTTATAGTTCTTCAGAACCGAAGAGCCTCCTAAGGAAAGGACGCCATAAGTAAAATATAGAACAAAAGTCAGCAATAGTCAATTGTCCAATAACTGGATGTATTGTCTTGGGGGTGCACCTCACCTCTCCTGACTTGATGTAAAATTTAGATGTCCTACACGCTCATCTGGGCTTCCTCTGTAGTTAGTATTAAGACATGGGCACTCAAAGGATGAGTAATCCCATCGAAGGGAGATGTCTAAGATAAGTGTGAAGAATCAAATGTCAGTGCCTATCCCTATCAATTAACTATAAAGGGAACCTACCTGATTAGCTTAAATTAGCCATGTAAAGGTGAGCTGTTTGAAGATAAATGGAATGATTTGCACTGTAAATGTCTAGCTCCTGTATCACATTATTACTGGCCAGTTAACAGAAAGATCTTAGATGCTCAGATATAGTTTCGGTAATAGAAGGAGAGAGGCACAAAGACTAGCAAAAATATATGAAGAAAGGTTTACAGAAAGACACAAAAAGCAGAGAGGCATGCAGATCTCTTTAAAAATCCCCTTTTGACCAGTTAGTCAGGATAGGAGAGGATGGGCATGTTTCTTACTTTACACTGCTAAGTGTTGAAGTATCAGTAAAAGAGGTTATACTAGAGATAGATAGAGAGTAATATATGACCAGCACTAGATAAAATTCATCCAGAATTTCTAAAGGCAGTCAAGCATAAAATAGGTGAAATACACACTGTGGTCTATGACCTCTTATTTAGAATGAGCTTAGCACCTAAGAACAGGAAAATGGAAAATATGATGTCAGTTTCAAAACACAGTCTGGAGGGACCTTGAAGAACTATAGCCCTGTAAGTCCAACGTCCCTACCAGTGAAATTAGTAGAAGCTATATTAAAAAAATTGTGAACATAAAGACAAATACATTGTGTAAGGGGGACAGTCAGCAGGATTTCTGTAAAGGCAAGTCATGTCTCAAAACTCTGAATTGTTTGATGTCAGCAATCATGTCAGTAATGGATATCTAGCTGCTATTGATGAAACTTTGACCATTGAAGACCTTTTTTGGAAGATCTCCACAAAATGTATTGAAGAAACTAAGCTGCCACAGGATAAGAGGGAGGCTCCCCTTTCATAGATAAGTAATTCATTAAAAGGTAAGAAAGAGTAAGAGTAAATGGTCAGTTGTCAATGGAGGTCACCAATGGAAATTATAAGTATAGCAGATCTTACACTCTTAAGTAGCCTGGCAAAGGAGCCAATAGTGAGGTGCCGGTATTTGCTAATAATACTAAATTATTAAGACTAGTAAAGATAGGGCCTGCTGTGCTGTGAAGAACAGCAAAAGGGCTTCACTGGACCCAGTGACATAGTGTCAAAATGGAAGATAAAGTTAAATGTAAATAAATTCAAAATTAAGCACATGGCAGGGGGTGACTTCCAACTTCAGGTATAAAATGATGGAGTCTGAGTTCACAATTATTCTGGAAGAAGAATTTGGTTGTATAACGCTACAGCTATAAAATAGTCAGTTCAGTTCTCAGCAAAGTACAAAAAGCAAATTGGATGCCAGAAATCCTTAGGAAAGGAGTAGGTAACAAAACAGTGAACTTCAGTTCACCTGAATTTTATGTGTAGTTTTGGAGTCCCATAATCTGTAAAAGGATACAATAGAACTCGAAAAGCTTTAGGAAGGGCAGCCAGGATGATTAAAGGCACGGAACAGCTTTAATAAAACAAATGACTAAATAGACTAGAACTTCTTAACCTATAGAGGAGGAAACTGAGATAGAGATCTATTAAATTGTGAGTGTTAGGGAGAAAAAGCACAGTAAAAAAACTAG
The DNA here is from genome assembly GCA_034782735.1 of Sagittarius serpentarius. NCBI lineage: Eukaryota > Metazoa > Chordata > Aves > Accipitriformes > Sagittariidae > Sagittarius > Sagittarius serpentarius. The sequence goes on from JAVKLA010000081.1 coordinate 19,912,372, forward strand.
AGGTCATCAAGTGAAGCTAACACGTGGCAGTTTCAAAATAGGATGATTCTTCATGTAACATATAATTAAAATATGAAGCTCCTTACCACAGGATGTTGTGGATGATAAAATTGTATATGAATTGAAAGACAAGGTTTAGGGAAGAGAAATTCACTGAGGAATACCAACACAGAAACCACCTCTGGCTCAGCAAATCCCTGAACCACAAATTGTTGGAGACTAGGAGACAGGAAAATATCACCGTATGCTTGCTCTGTTCTTATATTCTTTCCTAGGCGCCTAGCTGTTGGCAAGGTATTAGGTTAGATGTACCTTTGGTCTGAGCAAGTGGTTGTTCTTACGTTTTATGTTCTTGTACATGATGCTGTATAGAAAAAGCTTAAAATACTCATTAGTTTTCCATTTGCTCCCTCAAAAATGTGCCAAAATTTGTGCCATCAAAGTTCTAGAGTGTTTCTTGTCTGGCTCACCTGTGGCTGTATTTGCTGTAATGGAGTTCTTATGTGTGAGAATTTTATGAGCATTACCACTGCATTATTTTCTTATAAAGAAATACTATTGGCTGTTGACAAACCTAGATAGAAAAAGTAAATACACTGTAATGGACCTGTAACTCAACAAGTAATTCAAAATTTGGCCCTGCACCATGACTTTGTAATTAGATATTTATCTTTAGGCAGCCAGCTTTAGAAAATAATGAGCTAATGTATTTTCTCTGAGAAATCTAAGCACTAAAAAAATGCATCTTATCCAAAGTCAGGCATGAGGGAGAATTGGCCCTCTACCTCATGCAAAGTCAAGGAGGAAAAGGGCCTGTTCATCTTAACTTTAGTACCAAATTTCCATCTGCTGCAGTTTGAAATTGCAGAGATATCACACATACATAATAGGGATTTATTATAGAGGCAGCAACTCACGCTTAACCATAGCGATGATACTGGGCCTCTGTTATAGAGCTGTCTTTAGTGTGTAGACATGCTGATATGTTTGCTCAGTAAAATCCAGCTTTCAAGACATACTGTTAAGTTTACATGATCACCGGAGTGAGAGGGATAAAGCTGGAAAAGAAGAAAAGCAGAAGCGAATTAATGCAATAAAGGCTAGGATTTAACAGACAGGGTTGACTAAAATAAATGTGAAACAACAGGTGTCACTGACTTATCAGCATTTTTAATTAACACCTGTTTTAGCTCAGAGTACTTTGGAAGAGTATGTTGGAGTGTGTCTGTATTTAAAGATAAAGATAGACTGTTGAGAAGTTACTAAGTAGTTAGAGGTTGGGGGAACTGAGAGGTTTAGGGGTGGGGGGAGGCTGTGTTTTCTGGGTGGGTGTTAGTTGCAGCTTAGAGAAACCTGAAGGAAAGCCACTATGATAAAATTGCAAGGTAGGGAAATACTGCGATGGCAACAAAATATATTCTCTTGAAGGAAAATGAGTATGAAAAAGGAAATACAGAGTATGGGAAATTCAAAGGAAGTACGCATTGCAAGAAGAGAAAAGACTGGGTCTAGTTTAAGAAGAAAGAAACCATCTTAGTTTCAATTTATATAATAATAATTTATAACAGTAATAAATTGCTGTTATCCAGACTTTTATACCACCTACTACTGAAAATCTCAGAGCACCTGACAGACAAGATACAGTAAGAAAATGTTGCTGTTGCTCCCAACAGTCATCCTCTTCAGTGGCCCATTCTAGAGGAATGCAGGCTAACATGATTGACCAACATCACATAGGAAGTGTGTGACATAAATGTTCACAGAATCAGGATCTTTAAACAAATATTTCTTTGGTGTATATATAAGACAGTTATATAGTGATAAACTAGTGCTGGTTTATAGTTAATTCGAGCAAAGGTCAACAACTACATGACATAGCTTGCTTTATAGCTAAAACTACTACCTTTTGTAGAGTATTTCATACGTATATACTATTTCTTACTAAATATATATTTCAAAAGTTTAAATGACGCCATCTTACTAAACTACTTCATTAAAAAATTAACTTAGTTCTCTTGAAAATCTGACTCAAAAATGCCTGAACAGCTTTTCTTTGAACACGGAAAGTCTGTCCTGAGAAGAAGCATGTATGTTTATCATGGAGTCATCTGAACTATTTCACACAAGAATACATTTAGGTTTCCTAGAGCAGAATATCATCCTAGAAGATACAAATCACATGGTAAGATTATTTTTTGGGGGGGGGGGTTGGGAACGTCTTCAAGATTCACAGCCAGTTACAGCCCTCCAGGGCTTTCTCTGGCCAGGGAGCCATACTGTCTGGCTCCCCTTATTAGCTTTCTCTTTCCTCCTCTTTTTTTAATTTGGTTTGTTTGTTTGTTTTCTTGCTTCATACCAGAGGGTACCCTTTGATGTGAAGGGCATTTGGTTCTACGCCCAACAATCCCAAGAAGTTATAGGTGGACTTCCTTTAGTTCAGAGATACGTAATTTGACAGTATACTTCAAGTAACAGAAATTTTGGGTGGCTTGAGATATTTGTGCCCATTTCAAATTTTCTCATGGTTATTCACTAACTTTTACTTGAGACCTATTTGTGTATGACCTTTGAAAGGCTCCATAAGGGATTTCTTTTTAAACAAGTCACCCAGGCCCCAAATCCAGCACTTCACTTAACGTGCCCATATTTAGGGCCCATAGAAAATTATAGGTCATAAAACCATACATTAATGCTTTGCTAAATTTGGGCCTGAAGGGATGTATAGATTATACCTGGACAACCTTTAGAGCTTCTGCACCTAAAATACAATTTAGAAGATTATCCCTTTGACTCACATACACATGGACCTGGTGGCTCTTTCTCCATTAGCCTTTGGTGTGCTCTGCAGCACTTCCAGCACTTTCTCTTCGTCAGTACGAGAGTATCTTAGAAGGCAACAAGGTTGTGGACCCTCCTCAGAGGTTTGTGTGTCCCATTCAAAAGAGCTCCTAATCTAAAAATCTAGTAGCATAATAGCAGGAGGTTGGCAAAATAATACCACTAGCATCTCAGAGGTCAACTTACCAATGCATCCATTGATTCTTTCATCAGTTCCCTACTTACAGAACCTATAAATCTCAACCAACTTTACAGAGGGTAGAAAAAATAAGCAAATGCCTGCCAGTTTTGTGAAAATTAGCAACCAGTTAGGGTTAAATAGGATGCAGGGGGTTATCTCCATCCCAAACTGCTACAGCAAAAGTTCAGCAGATGTATGTTTTGCCAATGAAGACATGCACGGCTTAACACCAAATATAGTCTACCTCGCCTCCTGTTCAAACCATTGTTGGGAGGGAGCTGAGTATACCCTGCTGGAAGAAGGACAGTATATTTTCTGGAGCATATTTTGACAGGCCACATGGGGAACAGGTGGAGTTACTGTGCTGAGGCCTCTGTAGAGGGAAGCATAGGAAGCTTATCAACAGTACTCTTTGCTGCTCACAGAATATTTTCTTTTAAAAAACAGCAGTTATGGTTTAAAGTTCTGATTGTGATACGTGAAACTTTTGGTATGTCTTTGCACATACATTGGTGTTGAAGTAGGCTAGCTGTGGTAAACTAATACCCACCAATTAATTGATTTTTGCCAAAGGAGATCAGTAGTATCGGGGATAGTCTGTTTTCCAGACGGTTCATTGTCTAAAGAAATAATCAGAGATTTGAAGTAAATATTAAAAAATTTTGAGACTGAGTCCCCTAAATCATGAGATTCTGGAACACAAACCTGCAGTTTGGAGAGAGTAGGACTGATAGGTTCTTTGGAGAGTTCCTGGTCTTCAGGCTGCATTCAGTGGTCTGTTTTTCTCTGCAACTATCTTATTTAAAATAGTCCTACTGAACTCACTAGGGTAAAATCATATCATTTTTTGGTTGACTTTTGTTTAAAGTGTTTTGATTTTTTTAATGAAATGTAAGATCTTGATGTATTTATTCCTCTCTAGGAACTCTTAAGTAAAATGCCAGTATTTCAGCATTTGCTAGAAAATGCAGGATATAAGTCTTTGACTAATACTATATTTTATATATGGAAGATTACATAGCAATCTAAGTCTTCAGAATTTACTGAAGTTTTACTTTAAAATATTTCCTTGAAGGTCAATAGAATTTCAGGGTTGTCATTTTAAGGATGTGCTGAAGTTACACAATCTATACCTGACTTCATTACACGTCAATATTTTTCATGTGAAATATATAAGACCTTAAGCCCTGGACCAAGGTTTTTTAAACAGGCTCTGAAGCTGTATTCTGAAATACAGCTACATGCCTAAATCAATGGTGTTATGTTCAACAGTTGGTTGAAAACCAATTTATCCCCATTTAAATCAACCACTTAGCAACCTAGCCACACACTTTTTACGTTCCTTAACCTGATAATCTCTAATTATTCTGGCTCAGAATTCCATTGAAACAGGCTGCAGAGTCATTTTACAGATGTCATTCTTTATTTTAATATTGTTTAATTTAAAAGGAAAATATTTCAGATAATAACAACATTTTTTGAGGAAAAAAGATCATGAAAACCATTTCTGTTCCAAAAATTGCTGATATGAGAATTTACTGGAAACAGCTCCTTTTATGAATAATTATTATTATTGTGTTTAAGAAATGGGCAAAAAGCCTAGAAATTGAATGAAAGAATGAGCTATTAAATTGAAATATTAAATGAAATAACTGAATTAAAAGTGATCATGTAAACCCTGCAGTAAATGTTGGGAGCTGTAGCTGATTGAACGTATTTTCATCATCTGTTTTGTATGCTTAAATACAATTGCTTGATGTAAGTAAACACTTGATTGATATTCTGAATACTTTAAAATCTGCATATGCATCACAGAATACTGAACAATTAAAACTTAATTTCAGTGTAGTTTGATTACATGTAAATTATTTCAATATTCATTTTTTCCTGTTCTGTTTGCTCAGTGCATATTTAATACTCACTTTTTGAATGCATATCACCCTTGATTGGACTGTGAGATGAGGAGGACTCTGAAATTTCTTCCATTAAAAAGGATTGCCTTATAAATATTATTTGTGTCACAGCTCTTCCCCTGCAGATTATTTTCTAAATGTTGTGTACCCTCATTGAGGACAAGGAAGAAAACTGCTGCAGCTCTCCTTTATCAGCCCAGCACAAGGAATATGCTTACATGGTCGATGGGCATGTCTAAGAAGGCTTGTTGGTTGTAACTAGTCCCTAAAGAAATGTTTCCATCTTTTCTGCACTGTATTTCTCTCTTGCTTGCATGAGCTCTCTCTACCTTCCCTTCCTCCTCCCTCCATATGATTTTTTTTCCCCTGGTTCCTGGACTTCTTATGAGATGTTTTAATATTATGGGTAAATATTACAATATTTTCAAGTTGACCATTTTCAGTTTGAAAATGTATCTCTATCTTTAAGTGACCACATACAATTTAGGTGTTGTGGAATACAGATGACAAAATTCTGCCTTTTGATATACTTGTAGAACCTCTCATAAAAACTGAAGAGTCTTCCTTTCCCTTCTCTGCAGGCTGCAATCCTTGCACATTGTTTTGATCTACAGTATTTAAAATCACCTTATTTCTGAACATCCAACAGGAGGAAACCCTGGGCATTTGATTCTCTTTTTATTTATGCCAGTGAAAAGAATAGCCTCTCTGAAGTTAATAGATAACATTATATTTTTTTATTACTTTCATATTTTATTTAAAAATAAAATGCTTTCCTGGCATCTTTTCAGTTAAGTCACATTCTCAAAATACAAGCAGGCAGCAGGTCTGCCACTCCACCACAGAAGGCAGGTCTGGATTCTTCTCTGCCTTGACCGTTTTGACCCACATGACCCTTGTCATATCACTGACATTTCCCCTTTGTTTCCTTGTCCATACAACAGATGTACTAATAGCCATCTTTTAAAATTTTTGTAGGATACATAGAAAGGTTGTATAAGTGCATATAATAACAGTATTATTTTATTATATGAGCATTTGAACTTAACATTGTATGTGCTAAACAGCTTGCAGGGAAATGTATCCCTATCTGTCCTATATAGTTAATAGCAGTTTGAGAGTTTTAATCTTGAAGGTCATATTTCTGTTGACTGTCACTTTGACCAAACAAGTGGCTGAACTTCATGGTTTACAGGCAGATTTCCTTATCTCTCTTTTTCAAGAGACATATGTGTCTTGATTGCTGGAGTTATTGTGAAGCAAGCAATAAGGAACAAGGTGGAGGGAGGGGTAGGAGGACACTCACTTCAAGACCAGTAGCCAGTAGATGCCATTTTAGAAAGCAAATACTGTACCTAATAAAAGTAGCACAAGAATAAAAGGGAGGGCGTTTTGCTTGTGTTTTTTGGCTGTCTGTCTCTCTGTTTGTTTGAGGAGCTGATAAACTATAAGTGAAGTGTGCTAGCAATAGCAAGAGATCTTCCCACGACAAAACATGTTTGTAAAACAGACATTATTATCTTGAGGTTGGTCTCATGCTGTACAGAACTATCTCTAATTTTTCCTGTACAATAAAAACAACACAACTTCCAAAGAGCCAAAGAGACTCAAAATAACAAGTGTCTTCCTAAAGCTAGTTTAAAAAACCCTGGGCATTCTTTACTGATTTAATACTGTTTGCCTAAGTAATGCAAACTTGTCACTCTTGTTTGAAACTTCCACCTTATTTTAAAGCAATTCCATTTATAATGATTTATGAAGTATCTGTGATTGTTATTTCCAGCTCTCTTGGTTTGTGAAGAGCATTTCTTGGATAGTCTTTTTTTCCCCTCTCTTTTTTTCCTCAGTACAGATCTGAAAATAATGAGCTAACTTCACAGTTTTATGAATAGTGGCCATAATGAGACTGAACTGTGTATGTTGATTAAAGGGGGGAAAAATGAAATCTTTGTGAAACAGCAAAGAAATGACAGCTTTAACGCCGTGATTCCGTTCTGCAGGTCAATCAAAAGAAAATATTACTTTACATTTTTTGGTTGCAGGCATTTTTGCCTTGGCTAAAGCAAATGTCATTAAATAGGCTGTATAGTTATAACTTTGGAGAAACAAAATAATGATGCAGACATTCTTTTTAGCTAGTCGTATAGCTGGTTTCTATTTGGTTTCCAATTTCCCCTGTAAGTACTAAGAATGTATATTTAATCCATAATTGAAAAGAAAAATGTGCCAGAAAAAGATATACATGATAGCTATCCAAGATACACATATTTTAACATGTACTTATTTGTCTTAATTAAAGCATAGCTTCAGAAGCAGCATTACAACACAATGTATTTTAATGGAAAAATCCTTCATAGAAAGCATGTTGAAAAGCTTCAGATACATAGATGTGCATGGTAAAACGGTGGTGCACTGCCTGTTCCCCAGTGATCAAGAGGTTAACCTTGATTCATCTTTTGCCCTCCCTTAAACAGGTTCTGTGAGGAGGGCTGCAAATTAGTGCTTGGAAGACACAGCAGGGAGATTAGCTTTAGGGAGGAAAGGAGTCCCCACTTCAGCTCTTAGGAACCTCACCTGGAGAGTGCATTTCCTTTTCTACTTACGCTAATGTATTATGCCTTCTTGTCACAAATGTTACTCCTTGAGGAAAAAGTCCTTGCCGGCTCTATCTCGCAATCTGCTGAATCATTCCAAGTGTGTGGTAGAAAAGAAGAGAGCAATAAGGCTGTAGCAAGAGGGAGGCAGAAAACCGCTTAGGCTTTGGCCAGAAACAGGAATCCCAGTATGTTACATTATATGGGACTCCATCACCCACCAAGGGGAAGGAGAATTCCCATGTTTCCTCTTGTTCACACTGGCCTGAGTAAGAGGTACAGCATTGCCCACTGTTTCCTAAGATACCCTCAAGTTGCAGAACTGTATAAATACTGCCATCCTTACAATCCTGTCTGACTATTCATTGGGCAAACACAAACTACACTTTTCTAACACTGAGAAATCACAATGCTGCTTTTCCCCACTGGGGCAAAGAAGTCATCTCCTTCCCAAACTTCAAGCATTTACAGCTGATCTATTGTTGAAATTGTTAACAGCTGAAAAGGGAGAAACTTTACCAGTAATGGGAAAAATACAGAAATCATTCTATATGGAGTCAATCTTTTACTTCATAACTGAAATAAAATTGGGGTATTTTGTTGCTATCTAAAAAAACCACCAATCTATTTTTGTAGGTACTTTTAAACAGTTTAAAATGTGCAGTAGAAGAAAATGTGTACAAATAGAATCACTTTCTCACAGTAAGGAGTGATTGTCATATAGTGGTTATCTACATCTAGTGTAAGAGAGGCATTAGCTCAATGCAGAATTTCCCATTGTGATTAGTCTTTGCCAGTGCAATGTTTTATATATTCTCAGAAAGCTTCTGAGGGATGGCTTGTTTCCTCCCACTTCTGTGGAGTTCCTAAGGACTGCAGACAAGAGGAGAGGAGACCTTATCGCTCTCTACAACTACCTGAAAGGAGGTTGTAGAGAGGTGGGGGTCCACCTCTTCTCCGAAGTAAAAAGCAATAGGACAAGATGAAATGGCCTCAAGTTGAGCCAGGGGAGATATAGACTGGATATCAGGAAGCATTTCTTTACTGAAAGGGTCATTAGGCATTGGAAGGGGTTGCCCAGGGCAGTGGTGGAGTCCCCATCCCTGGATGTTTTTAAAAGTCATGTAGATGTAGTGCTTAGGGACATGGTTTAGCGGGGGACTTGTCAGTGCTAGGTTAACGATTGGACTAGATGATCTTATAGGTCTTTTCCAATCTAGGCAATTCTATGATTCTATGATGTATACAGCCTTCCACAGTATCTCCATCCCGTGTAGGTATTTGCTGTAATTGCCAGGAGATGGTGTATGGTCTCCGGGTAGGAAGAAGGTGGCAGTCTGTGTCATTACAAATGGAAGGACCTGTTGTTCAGCAAGCCCTCAACCCACCAAAACAATGGTCTTAGTATGCCATGATACAGCGCTCCTGGGTTAATGGTAAAGGTGAAGTTCCACATCCACACTGCTCCCTTCGTACTCTACTGCATCTCTAGGTAATACTCAGGTGGTGCCTTCTAGAGCACATTTAGAGGTAATTTTTGCTTGTGAATTTTGCTCTTTTCCCCCTTGCTTTACCTCATTGACACAATCTTCTTCACCATAGGATCTTCAGAAAACTCTCAGGAGTCTGTGCTAATACTGGGCTGAGGGAGTTAGGTGGCAAAGCAGTATCATCCCCTACATTTTTCAGTCTCTGGGGATTCATAAATGTTTAGCATGACTTGACTGCATTATCATCTTCAGAACGCTGTATTGAGGGGGCTGTGAGGACAAAACTCAATGCAAACTTCTACAAGGACCTCTGAAATCTTGTGAGATTTAGTGTTAGTCTTTTCTGTAGGGGATTTAGAGGCTCCTACCAATGTTATCGGGGCTAGCATTTATCTATGTTGTGGCTGGTATCTTTCAAGGTATTGATTAGTTATGAACTACAGCACCTTCAGCTCCCTTTAGATTCAACTAGACCTGGTGGGACTCAACACTGAACATAACGCTTGCTGAAGGTTTTAAACAATGGAGAAGGTTAAGGGTAGTCACTGTCCTACCTCATAGTTCTGCAATCTGAGTATAGGCATATCAAGTTTCCCCAGTAAAGCTTAGGCGTCACTTTTGATGAGAATTGAAGGACTTCATCGGCCCATTAATAAAATTTGACGCAGCTCTTAAATTATCTTCAGCAAGTGACATGTTTTCTTTTTCATGCAGGTATCAGAGATTTGAAAAAGCATTTCTGCTAGCCGTTGACATAGGTGCTCGGGACCTGTTTATGGTGAGTCATTTCTGGAGAGAGAGGCTGTTGTCAGGATGTTAGTTGTCAGCTTTTGTGCACATTCAAATGGATCTGTGTCTTAGACACATACTGAAGACAGAACCGTTCTACCTGGTTTGCCCTTTGCCATCATGAAACTCATTGATAGGAACTGAGTATCCTTAGAGTCATTGACACTTTCCATAGCGTGGCCTAAAGGCTATTCCTTATTTTCCAGGAATTAATATATATGTTTTTGAACTTTCCCTACCTTCATCTGTCCTGATGTGGTGAATGTCATCTTTCACTCTAACAAGCTTATATGTTTCTAATCTGTTCGTTTAAGAAGTACAACTGCTGAGTCCTGGACATATCCTGGGGATCCTGAATGTTCTTAGTTTGTCTCTTAGGGTTTTGTGAAAGGTGACAAATTATGAACGCTTCTACAGGTACTTTTAAAACAACAAAGCTCAGCAGCATCAACACAAGGGTTTTTACATTTCATGCGCTCTCTGCCCCCTCCCATTTAATTAGCTACAAAAGTAAAATTAACCAGCTCTTAAAAGGTCCTCTGTGTGAGCTCTGCAGGAGGCTCTTGTTTTATAAGATCTTGCACCACAATGTCACAGTGAGGTCAGATGGACAAAGGCAATCGTGCTTTCCTAGTCTCTCAGCATGTTGCTGCTCCACAGCTGATTTCATTGTTTTCAAAGAAACAATAGGAAAGGGGCTTGTTGAAAAAAAGGCCCTTTGAACGATTCGTTTGCTTGACTCTTTTGCATAATGAAGACATTCTGTTGTTTAAATTAAGCTTTGACACTAGATGTTAATATCATTTATCCCATTAAGTCACTTGCCCTGCTAGTTCGATCTTGATATTTAAATTGTATGTTAAATTACACAATTAAATCCTGCTTTTATGGGTTATGAAAATTCCCTTCTAATTATATAAAAAGTTGTGTGAACCTTTTGATGTTTTTTTCACAGCTCTAATCATCTGGCTTGTTCCATCTAATTAGAAAGATGTGAATACTATGATAAACTTTTCTAAGTATGCATCAAAAGAATGTGATGGAAATGTCAGAGTTTTAGGAAATTCATTACGTGTTTTATGTTTACTCTCCTTGATTTTTCCTCTTTTTAGCTCATCTTTTTCTTTTTTTTATTGAATGTAACTTCTTCAATACAAATTTTATACCTAATCAAGCTAAGCACTGCTGCAGCCACATACAAGATTCAGACTGTAACATGTCTGCAGCAGGGTACAGCTTTTTGTCAGGGGCTCTCCCACCGTACAGATAGTAAGTTCTCCCTGAGTAATTTCAGCCATTCTGGCAGAACAAATGACCTAGTATTTGGCCTGCCATCTCAAGGTTTTTCTGCATGATCTTTTTCTCTTTCCTTCCCTTCGCTGACAGCAGGACTGAGGGAGCACCTCTCTCTCCCAGGGTGGGCAACACCTGTGTTAGGTCAAGAGATGGGTGCAAAGCTGCTAACAAGAGGGAGGAGGGACTGTCAGTACCTGGCTCCGCAAGTGGTAACGTCCTCCTCTCAACAAAAAATATCTCCAACTTTCTTCAAGAGGAGTTTCAATGTTTACAGAGAAATTAGCTCCATCCTTTCCTACTCTTTGGTTTCTTTTCCTCCCTCAACACCTACTCTCCATTTCCCATCTCACCAATGCTTTTAAATATAAATACATATTTCCACATAGTTCCTCCTGGCTTACATTACTGTGAGATCAAAACCAGTTCTATATTGTCCTCATTCTGCTTGCATTACTTTTGAGATTCCTCGTAGTTTCCCCTAAATTATGCAACAAGCAGCACACACACCTGCCTCTGAGTCCTCTGTTAACTTGCTGACTCCTCTGGGGAAAAGTCCTTTTGCTAATTCATCTCCTAAGTAAGGTACTAATGAACAAACTTTACAATAAGCTAACAATGGCACTGCTGCACTACTACTAAGTACAGGACTCAAGAAGTTTAAAGGTGCATAGATCATAAAAAGTATTTGTGGCATGGTAATTTCTAGAGAATTGGGCTTCGTTGCACTAAATACTGTGTGAAAATTAGACAACCTGTTCCCTGAAAACTTACAGTCCTCCTAGGTATTGGTATAACAATACTGTTGCTAAGCAAGGTTTGTGCATCCTTCACTTCTGCTTAACACTGAATAATTTGTAATATATTGTTTATATAGGTCAAAATGCAATTAATAACATACAACTTGACTTTATGTATATTTAAAGCATTTATAATTATGTGGAGTATGAATAACTAATATATAGGTCAATTATTCGTGCTGTTGTTTTACAGACCAACCAAATCCATTTATAAAATCTCAGATGGCTCTAGGAGTCACTCCGCCTTATTCCCAGTTAATTTAATGGGATTTCAAGAAGAAATAGTAGACTAAAGAAAGATATTTGATGACATACACAAAATGAGAAAGAAAAAAATCTATTTATTAAATGGGAACAGAGAAGGAACAAAAAAGAAAAGGATAGAGAGGAGCAGGTATAACAGAGGCTGAGGAGGATCCAAACATTGAATACCCACCTTCTGAGATTTCTAAGGAAATATCTTATGTCTTTGAGAATTTATCCTCAGCATCTCTTTCACCAAACAGAGCTCTGCAGCATTCCTGTTACTTGTTTTGAGATTGCAAAGAAGTTTGAGATGCTATCTGAGGCCTAATTTCTTTCATAGAAATGAAAAAGAAAAAAAAAAGCTTAAAAGTTAGTCCTGTAGCTATAGCGTCACTAGTATGATGCCATAACAAGACACACATACACTGCTGTGTCTCTCCATAAGCTTTACCCTCACGTCACATCTAAGTCCATCAATTATTATCATCTCCTACAAAGTTCAATAAAAAAATAAAACTGAAAAGAACATAATATCATGAACAACAGCTACATTTATTGGACAGTGACTGATCCAATCTGTGACAGAAAAGATCAAACAATAGAAGGGTTGTTAGCTTGAAATCCTTTTGTAGTATGCTCCAGGTCTCAGCTGCTGAAAATTCAAAAGCCATCCCACGTACCAAAGGTAGCAAAAAATGCAAGGAAAAGACACTTTAATAAAACTGTCAGATCTTGGGCGATACACTGATGAGGAAAGTGCATGTTTCGAAGAAATGTTGGAATTTTGCCCAGAAATATCCTATAGACAAATGCACATCAGTGTTTCAAATGACTTCGGCTCACTGAGGGCCAGCTCTGTGAGTCACAAAGATGAGGGTAAAAAGGAAGTAGTCCAAAGAGTAATCAAACTGTTAGGTGATAAAATACAGCCCTTTCAGCAAACTCCTGAGAAGCAGCTGGAAATTGTTTTTATTGTCACCATTGTTTTTGAGAGGGATGTGATCTTTGGACTGACAAATTCTTAGATAATTGTGTGAAAAAATCTGTAATGAATATTCAGCTAATTCAATTCTTTTTTTTCCGTCATTCTTCAAGGCACCCTGTAATCCAGTGTTTCTTCTTTCTCTTTTATTTATTTTCTAGTTTTATTCTACTCAGAGTGTTATAAAGTCTTAGAAAAATCCAGTTTTGCTGGCTTATTTGAATGAGGAACACCTAAATTTGATCTGAAATTGTGTAATTAGAAGGGTTTATATCTGTAATCTTTTCTTTCTAAAGCTTGTTTAGAGATAGAGACAAGAGCTACCTTTTTTTTTAAACTCTTTATGACAGCAACTTGAGGAACCACAAAGAAAGCCACTTACCAGCTTACTGCTATATCTTTATTTCTTACAAGGCCCCTGTTAGTTACCCATGGATATGTAGCATCTTTACATTACTTTACTGAAAACAGAAAACATGAGCAAAACCAAGATCTGAAAGTAACACGTGTTTTGATACACACAGCATGCACAACCTCTTAACTGAAAGAACTTTCATTTTCTGCAATTGTTTCCATCCCCTCCCCAAATTTATTACTTAAAATTGCATTGAAATATTCAATGCTTCTCTTAAACTACAAAAAGGCAGTCACTAAGCATAATCAGAATGTATTTTAATTTAATGAACACAATCTGCCTATACATTCAAATCTTTGTAAGTTCAGACTTGTTCAAGAGCCCTTAGGTTTCCTATTGTTATCTAAATAAACTGACAATATCTACTGTTTAATCTTCATAGAAATCATACCTTGCTACTCAGGCCCTTTTCTCCTGACAACCGTGTTAGACCTACAAAGAGAGGAAGTACAGAGTTCGCAACAAGTTCGTAACTCATTACTTTGCTCCAAGACACTTGCACATTTTTTTAAGTCACACCTGTGTTTGTAATTAGAAAATGTTGCCGTCTCCTGCAGACTGTTGGGATCCTGCGAGTCAGTGCCAGGTTTTCCTGCATAATCAGTCTCAGTTTCCCTAATGTTCTCATTTTGCTTCTTATTTTTGTTTTAATTGTTTTAGTATTATTATTAAATGAGGGGGTAAGAAAAGCAGCGTCTTTTTGTCCTAACACCGTTATTCTCACTTTTTTCATCTAGCTTCTCTTTCTAGAGTAGGTCACTTTTTGCTGTAAGATTTTCTGTCATATTGATGCAGGTGGCAGTAAACTCACACCGAGAAGGACAGTTTCACCTGAAATCTTCTGCATTAGTGAGAATGGAGTTGCATTTATGGCATGCAGAGGTCAATATTTCCAGCAAATTCTTCCTTTAAATCCCTGCATGCAGATAGATTGCAGAACAATAGCCAGGAATGACATAATTCTTTGGATACCAAATGGCATCTTCAGCAAAGAAGTGGCAAAAAAACCTTTGCCAGCAGTTCTTAGGCTTCCCTCACTTCATATGTCTCAGTTCATGCACAGAGCATCCCGTGGCTGTGACGCCAAAGGAGGAGGGGGTTAATTGTCTCTTTATTAATGGTCAAGGATGAAACTTTACTTCAAGTGCCAAAACCAAGGGCAGTGAGACTGTAATTTGTCAGCGGGAATATATTCTCCCACAAATTGTGCTGTATGTAGTACAGGTGGTTTTCACCTCAGAGCTTAACACACAATAAAAAGCCCTGCTATTCAGCATGTAATGATACGACCTTGATGCAGCCCTCTGATTTTTAATCCTAGATTAAGGACTAGATCCAGAGTATTGGCAACTATTCATGCTAGACAGCAGCATTTTTGGAAAGCCCCTTGTGGTCCAAGAGTGACTCAGGAATCATGTCACCTGTGTGAGTGTTAAAACCATTGAGCAACCATTGTTGCTCTTATTGTCTCCAATATTATCACAAGGAGGACCACCATCACCTTACTCAAAGAACAGTAAGTGGAACCTCCAAACAAAAATTAGTCCCAAAAGAGCTCTACCCCAAAACTCATGTACTAGGTGGAAACCTTAACACACTTCAAATAGGGGCTGTCAGCCAGAAGAGTTCCAGTGCTTCAGATCTGATTTACGCAGAGCCACCTCTTATCAAACATCTTTTAATTCATGTTGCACCAACAGAAGTTAGTTTAAAAGCAGACAGATTGGTTTCTTTCATACACTGAGTCAATAGTTTCACTTTTATCAGTGCATGATTGGTCAGTGTTTTATTCATTGCTGTACTCAACAGCACAGGTAAGATAATAAATTTGCATTGGGAGGGAATTAAAATGTAATGGTAGGTTCATCAGTTCCATCTGTGTTTGTGATCTAAATAATAAAAGAACCTCTTTCTTTCAAAATCCCTTTTGTTACTCCTATGAGGTTCATTTTAGATTAATCTTTTTTTTTTCTCTTTTATTTCCAAAGGACATCCATTACCTTGCACTAGATAAGGGTGAATTGGCACTAGCTGAAGTGGCAAAGAAAAAGGCTAATGACATTGATGCAGAATCAATAACTACTAGAATTGGTAAGAATTAATGGTGTTTAAAAAGCTCTTTTTGTTTTAATCAATACTTGTCCTGTACAACACCTTGTTATATTTGTAGGGGGGTTATTGTTTCAATTGCATTGTTTTCTTTCAAAGCAAGACAGTATTTTTATTCATAATTAAAGAGGGAAGCTTATGAAAATTAACATAGCTTTGCCTTTCAGTGCCCACGTGAGGATTGTGTCAATGCAATAGCTACAAAGCAAAAAAGATTTATATTGTGGCTATATAGAAAAGTTCAGGCTGTACAAACTGAACTGAGTGCAGGAGGTAAGGGTCTGAATCTGAAAAACTTTGTTCATATCAGCATTAAAGGCCAGATGTGGCAATCTCATTCACCTCTAAATATTTTCTCATGCACAGTGTGCCAATAACTGGAGTCACATCATGAATGCTTTGGCAGCATTCGGATGAAACATTTCCTGATGTGAAAACAGGCTCCAATTCTGGCTTTAAAGTAACAACTTTGTGATCAGTGGGATTCTTGCTGTTCCATAAGGAATAGCAATGCAAAAATTGCAGAGTTAGACTAATAGCTAAAACACAGACAACTTTTCAGGCAGGGAAACTCATAACTTACTCACTTTATCCGTGTGTTTCCTCTGAATTGTCATGAAGAGATGCATGCAAATATGTAGACTGTTCTGATTTCGGGCCTATAGCATGAACCAAGCAGAAGGGATCTAGGTCTAGGTAGCTGACCTCCGGCAGAGGGAAAGTAGACAAAGGGAAAAAAAAAAACACAAAATGTTTGTATAAAATATGCACAGTGCTGTTTTGCTTATTCTACTGCATCTTTGAATGTTAGAGGAAATCACTGAGCTTTTGTCCTTGTCCTGTGCCTAGAAGTAGAATATGATTAAAACTCAGAAGGAGTCACAAAACCTTTGAGATCTTGGGAAACACAGGATTCTTTTAGAACTCTACATCTGTGTGTTTACCCAGAGCATACAAGCAAATGCCATTCAAATGTATAGAAATGCAGAGAGGCGGTATGTGTGTTTATGTGGCTCTTTCTATATATTGTATAAATCCATGACTTTCAAGTCTGTGCAGTACAGTATCACCTCCTTCCCTCTCCAGCAGAGTAGAAATCAAGCAGTGCCTGTCCTAAATTGTTTTCTTCAGGGTCTTTCATTTTCAAGCTTAAGTCACTTTGAGCATTTTTTGCACCACAACAGGGCCTTTGGGCAAGCCATTTCACCACTAGAACTGCCAAAAATGACATTTGTTTAGGTCATCTGTTATTGGGCACACTTTAAAGTGTACAGTTACATCTCCCTTGCTTTCTCTTCTCTTACTTCTTAGGTAGTTGCCCTCTGCACCTAATATAACTAAGATACCTCAGACTTTTATCTGATTATTATCTATTCTTTTACACTTCATCCAGAAAATTTAAGCCTTAATCTGTGTCTTCATTTAATTCCTTGCAAACTAACGCTATTACTAGATTTCTGAAGTTAGGCTATTTTTAAGTTTACTGGGAGCCTTATATAGTTTTACAGACATACACACAAAGAGAGAGATAGGGAAGAAACCTGAGGTGATCACAAATGTCTTACTTGCATATCAGATGTAATACACGTGTTACTGCAATTCAATGACAAATGTGCAGGCACACAGTCTTCCCCTCCTTCAGAGCAGTCCTGCAGTTACCTCTGTAATGCCTCATAAGCATAAATTATTAAAGTCATTTTATATGATAAAGTCTTTAAATCATTCTCATTTGCTGAATAATTAACTATCAGAATGATTTAAAATACTTCTCAATGCCCCTGGGACAAACTGTCACTGAGATTCAGTCTATAAACAGTAATGAATTTGCATCCAATTCATTTTATATGAAAATAAACAGGAATCTCCCATGAGTTCATTTCACTGCAGATTGAATCTCACCTTAAACACATGAAATCTCAGCCACAGGTTTTGTCTTATTATACTTTATTCCAATGTCCTTTCTTGATGATGTTTTTATTTCATAAACTGTTGTTAGCAAAAAAGGTGTCATGGCATGAACTTCGTGGACCCAGTGAAAACAAAAGATAATGAGTACTGTATATGTAAATTACTATATTTATCTAACATATTGAGAGGGAGAGAAAAACTCATGCCAGAGCCAGAAGCTTTGAAATTGAGTTTCAAACAAGTCTCTGTCCCATGACCATCTTCTAAGCCCAGTCCTGTTCATGTAGTCCTGCCCCTCTGGGGCTTTCAGCCACTCAGCTCACCAGTGGTCACACTTCCCAGATCAAACCCCACACCTCTTGAGCACCCACTTCAGGCTTCTACGAGAAGGCAGCAACCTAAGCAAACACAGGAAACAAGGTGTAATCAGTGCTGCTGATCCCAAGTTATACTGAACATCTGTCTAAATAATATCTGGCCTCTCTACAGCATATTTCTTGTGTATATTACTGTATAATATTTGGTCCTAAATAGTACAAATGTGAACCGTTCTCGGATATTAACATCTGATATTTGCTGAGCTAGCCCATCCCCAAAATTCAGCTCAACACTGTTTGAAATAACATGTGTCGGTGCTTCTGGCTGATTCCCAAGCCCTTGAGAGTGCTCCATCTTGCCCCAGATATATTTAATTTGTCAAGATATTTCTGTGTACAGGGCTCACTTCAAACATAATATATTTCAAACTCAGACTTTTGGAAGAGTTTCAAGCTCCTACAAATAATGTAGAATGACAATATAATTTCAGCTGAAATTTATAGATGTCATCCAGAGTTCTGTAATCATTGGTATATTCCTCTATATCAAGATTTGTGACAAGATAAAGCTAAAAATAGATTGATTATTTTAAAATTTTCTGAATTTTAGCGCTTCTCAGTTTTTCACATGATTGCGGGTTACTATATACCATTTTGAAGAAGCCACTCTCAAAACTAAGAATGTCTGGGTGTATGTGGTAAAAACACCTGTAGACCTTCAGAGCACAGTAGTTTGGTGAGAATATTGCTGAGCAAGATGAAGTGTCAAGTGAACTTGCCGCTATTCCCTGCTATGGTTTTGGCAGAATCAGATCTTTGTTCAACTGATTAAAATCCTGTAAAGAAAATTATTCTCATAAGATTTTATGTTTGACCGCCTGTGAAAGTGCATCTTGAGGCACGAGAAGGTTGAAGTAATGGTACTGTACATCTCAGAGACTGCATTAGCTGTGTCCTCTTTCCCCGCTCCCATTTGATCAGCAGACCAGTGGCCATAGATGTCGTAGTTTCCTCTGCCAAAGATTTTCTGTCGAATTATTTCTGTAGTAGATCTACGGGTTCCTTAACAAGGTCAAGGAGTTCTCATTTAGCCTTGCCTAAAATGTATGCTGTGCACCTCTTTTCACTTGATTAAAACAGAGAGGACTTTCTTCAATATTGACGGTATTGGTGGATTACTAATAAATTCTGTTTATGGATGTAACCTCGCATATACACTCCTGGAAAAATATTGTCCATGGTGGAAGAGTCCGTCTGTTCAGTGCTGTAAACTGTAGGCTGCTAATGTAAAACTTGAGTTGCAAAGAACTGACATGGCATAGCCTGCTGAGAAATGCCATAACTAATAATGATCACAGAGGTGAAGAACTCAGCCTTTCAGACATCATTGCTCAATGAATATCCAACGAAGAGCATATGTAGTCAGTGTCAGAAAGTTTCCCAAGGCCAACTTCCAACAAATTACATTAGGGCCTAGCAAGATGATTTTTAACCTTCAAATCAATAGCTTTCACCCAAAAGGGATTCATGTTGTGACAAGACAGATAACTGCTGCATAGTTTAAAGGCAAATTGGGAAACCTTGTATTTCTACTTAGAATTAAATTCAGAAAATTATTAACACTAATGTTTAGGCAATATTTCTAACAGAGATATCTTAATAAAAACACTGATGTTGAGATAACTGCATTGTTCTGAAATGCTAGATGGGACTGACTAACAGTTTGGTGGTTCAGTAAAGTCTCATGAAAGTGCTTGAGGTTTTTCCACTTAAAATAGAATTTTGTAACATTTCTGGAAATATTCCATAATGTTTGCGAGACAGGAAATCTTATCAGTTCTCACAGAGACTGAGGTCTCATTTCCCACACTGTTCATAAAATGACATTCAAAATGTAGGGTCCCTAAATGTTTCACCTTACTGGCAAGGAACGTCACCAGTTTGAACCTTAAGTGGAGAATTTATTAATTTCTTCTTAGTTCTGTGATAGTATTTTATATTGAATGGCTTACGTGTTCTTTGTGCTAATTAATAATGACACATGCTAGAGTGTTTTGTCTTCCATACAGTGTGTCTGAGATACCAGTCTGGTCTTGCATCCAGTCTGCTACCTCCAAATCACTTGTAATTTACTCAGATCTTCCCCTATTCCTGACAGTCCTGGTGAGCCTGCTTGCCTTTCAAGACCGTGTTTAGAATTGTCCCCCCGTTTTTGTAACCTTCTCTGGCCCTGCATTAGCCTAGTTGATAACATTTGCTCCTCTTCTGATCCATAATGACTCCTTTCATCTGTCAAGCAGTAGACTTCTTTCTTATTCTCATGTATCCTCTCTGACGCTGATGATAAAGCCTTCTTCATTTGCTACTCTTCCTTGGCACATGCATCTTTCTCTTGCTATCAAGTTTCAAGTTAACTGAGAATCTTAGCCTTTTATTTCATGGCATGATTTTTGTTTCATGGCATGATTTTTATTTCACTAACACGTTTATGGCATGCTTCAAAGGTATTATCCAATACACAGATGAAGAGTCTGGAAAGACTGAGGAGACACCTGTTTATGCTACAGTTTTTTGCAGCTCTATTCCCTTCAGTGTGAGTGTTAGATCTCCTATTTATTTATTTAGATTTTCAGTTTAAGTCAATCAAAACCTCTGGAATCAAATCTTTTGCTTTTATTTTTCTAATAATGTGACTTTTTCCCCAGAGAGCCAGAAAAACATTTTTAATGAAAAATGTTTTCTAAGTATGATTGGCAGTTAACCTGTGGCAAGAAATTAGTTTCCACAAGCACTTTTTTAATTTTGTGCCACACAGGATGAGTGTCTTTGAAGATCCATAGTAATTTGAAATGATTTAACTGTGCTCACGTGTACACTGTCTTGCACATATCAAGCCATACACGGCATTTGATACAGAGCCCACTAAACACGATGAAGAGATTTCCACTGTTTTCAGCAGGCTTTGGATGGAGATTTTAGCAAGTAACAAGCTCATGTGTAGGTGTGGCATTACCAGAACTCCTGCTCTCTACAAAAAAAATGAGAAAGAGCCTGGTCTGGAAGCATGCTCTACTTGATGTAGACTGCTTGAGTCCCCTGGTTTCAAGAGTAGCTAGTGGCACCCAGTGCTTATGGCATGGAAGCCTATTGCAGTGGTAGTTCTGAATTCATGGCCTGGCATACCTGCCTCATTGGGGGTGTAACAGTATGTTCCCGTACACCTAAGTGGATCTCCTGAGTCTTCTTTATTCTGATGTTTAGCTTTTTGTTAATTACATTTTTAATTTTCCAACTAATAGTGAGGATTTTACTCTATCAAGAGGTTACAGGCACTAATTGCTCCCCTCTTTGTGTTTGACAAGTAGAGTCATTTGTTTTACTTAAGGTCTATAGTAATGCCAAACTATTTTTGGCTCCACCTCATCTCACCTCTCCACTTGCTTGTGTCATGATGTCAGTTTTGATCTATACCTTCTCACTGCTAGACAGCTTTGCCTAAAGACATAATCCTCAGCCCCTAATAATTGTACGTACATCAAAGGCTAGCTGGTTTGCTTAGCTGCAGAGGTCTACACAAAGATCTGTGTATCATCACTTGAAAGAGATTTATAGTTTTGTGTCAAGCTTTAGAATAATCATGGCATTCCATTTTTTTCCATTCTTTATCATGACATATTCTTGCCCACTACAGAACCTGATTAAAAAGCACCACTATATGCCTGAAATTAAGACACTGTTCTCCTTAATATTTTAATTTTAATGATCCTCATATTTTGTAATATGTCAGCAGTAAAATTATGCCCTATTTAATATGAAAAAATCTTACCAAAAAGTCATAGATTAACCATTTTTTGCCTTCACTTTAAATGATGTGTTGAGTAGAAAAAAAGAAAAATCAGTAACTGGAAGAGCCAGCTTTAGGGAGTTAAATTTTTTGTATCTATAGCCACGTACTGTGTCTGGTTTATAAACAAAAAAATTACAGTATTTCCAAATCCTGGAAATTGAAAGGAGTTGTCTGTGTCTGACCTGTATTTATTCTACTAATAATTAGGTTATTGCAAGGTATGTAAGGTCTCTCATCTCAGATCTTTTCAGTATATTTCCGTCTTACCCCTGTAACCTTCAGCAAAGTTGATGCACGTAAACAATAGAGAATGGATGACACTAATTACTGAGTAAACAACTTATTTTCCATGGCAACATGTCAAGAAGTAAGTTACAAAACTGAAAACAATTCACAGAGATATTCCTTGGATGAGGATGTTACATGATAAAGAATAGTTCAGCATAAAAGATCTCAAAGGGACGCCCATGGCATGGCATTGAAGTAAAGAGAAGCAAGTCAGTACTCAAGTATCCACTGGCATTATAGCTAGGAATTTAAGTAGGAATTTGACTTCTCAGCACTGACTCCATAGACTGAAGTCAGTTTAAATAAAAAGCACACATAGTTAAAATAACTGTTGAAACAAACTATCGAAGAAATTGATGCATGGGAAGTGTCTTTGCATGGAGACTAAATGAGTGCCTTTCTGGGAAATAGGTTTTAGCCAAATGCAATTTATGCATTAGTCAAACACAGGTTTTTCTGGCTCAATGTAGGATACCTGGATGAAATTTAATGGCTTCTAATTCACTGTAGGTCAAACTAGATGATTTACACTATATCATTACAGTATAATATTCATATGTTCTGGATTCCAGTCTTGCCTACAGGTCTGTGAAAAAGCCCCTGGTAAATCTCCCATTAGCTTCAAAAGGCCCACATGTAGGCTAAAAGACTGCAGTTAAAAGCCACATAATGTATATTCACACATCTCACAGTATGCACGTGTGTGTGTACATAAGTGGGTGTTATATTTACACATACACAGCCAAAATCTGACCAGTCATAAAAATAGCTCCAAATCTGAACACAAGCGCTAGCTTAATTATTACGTATTTATATTTTGCTTCATGACATCAGCAGCCACAGGATCCGCTGCTGCTTTTTTTCTGAAAGAACAAGAAATAATCACAGCAGGAGGTGCTTTCATAATTGCTGTGGCTGACTGAGAGCTGCATATCTGTATGTTCACAGTGCGTCAGCGGCATGTTTGCCTCACACACCCTAGAGCCATCCTTGAGCCTCTAGTTTTCTGATATGGAATTCACAGGCTGCACTTCTATGCACCGAAAAGAGTTGGCAAACACATATTTGCTTGGCAGTTGGTATGTGTTTTGTCTTGTTTGTTCTGCGTAACGTAATGTGATGTGACAGGCTGCAATTCATCACATCAGTGGCATGACAGCAGAGGAATTGGAAAAGAGGAATAATGGTGGGCTGATGCGAGGTGTCAGTGTAACATTCGGTTGTAATTTTTCAACATTAAGTGTTTTTATAATGGCCTACTGGAGAATTATCACCAAATATTCCCCGTGCGGGTGGGTTTTAGAGGTAGTGATCAGATACAGCACAGTCAATATCAGGAGAAGGCTGTAGAGTCCTGTGCTCAGAAGGACCAACTCGTGTAAATACGAGAATCTTTGCACATCTGGTTTCTGATCAAACAAACAAAAAAGTTGAAGGACTATTTATTTATTGCCTTCTCTTTCACTACACTCCCCAGCCACACCACGGGCCCTTAAGTGGGGATACCATGGAATTGCCCATGGCAAAATCAGAGGCTGAGGCTGTTTTCCTCCAAAGACTCCTACACAAGAGACTGCTTGACAGTTCACCCCTGAAAAACTCCCGCAACAAAAGTGAAGGTGTTTGATGACCTGATGTTAGTTCTTGTTGAATGCTTTCAGCCTAACAAAACCAAGTTCCCTGTTAAAATCCTGTCTCAGGGCTGGTGACATTCTAATCAGGTTATCACTGGTGAAAGCCGTAGGGAAAAGCTCAGTGGGGCCCAAAAGTAAACTTTGTACCCATTGCTGTTGTCAGTCTTGCACTTTCTAAAGTGACAAACTTGGCCAGAAGAAGAAAAGAAATGGCCTGTTTAAGAAAAAGCATTGGTGAAAAACTGATCAACAGTGCCTAATACAAAGCAGTAAGTACATCCAGAAGTAATAACTTTTTTCTTCCCTCAACATACACTCTGTATTTCCTTTCAGCTATTTGAAATATCTTTTCCCTAAATATCCTTCCTGTTGGTTAGTCTGCACCGAGGTTTCTTTTTGCTTTAAATCTCAGTGCCATGAGACTACTGCAACTCCTGAACTCGTGCTTGAATAATATCCGCCCTTCAATAATATTTTTCACAGCATCCAAGATACCAAAAGTCCTGAATCATGCTAGATTTCAAACTGTAAAATTCAATCTTAAAAATAGATTGTGAGGCAGCATTGGTTATCTCTGCAATGCTGATATTATGAAATAGCAAAATATTATAATATGATGAAAAGATATCATTAATAATAGCTTATAAGCATGTATGGTGATCATTATAATTAGTTACTTACCGCAGGTACGCTGCCAGTGTCCCACCTTTTCATCTTTATGATAACCAAAGATGCAACAGCCACTTGATTTCTGCCTCCTGCCCTCCCAGCCCAGGGCCTGGCTGTAACACCCACCTTCCCCCGGAGCTTGGGCTCCCCAGCACCGTGTCCCTGCTTGTCCTCTGCCCTGTGGGAGGGCACAGCTTCCCCTCAGCCCCACCACCTTGCCCATATTCAAAGTGATCCCTTTCAAATGCGTCTGCAAGGCTGTCTTTGATGTCAGCACTCCACCAGCCCTGTCTGGGTGGTGCTCAGAGCTCAGCCTGACTTCTCGTGAGGAACCAGAGGCAGGAGTTACAAGGACTTCCATGCTGTCCTTCACCAGTGATGGCTCTGAGCACAGCTTTGAGTCCTTGCATACCACAAGATCAGTAAGAAGTCAGGGTATCGTTCTCACATAAATTAAATCCCATGGATTAACCACTTAACTTACAGTTTTAAAATTTTCACTGTAAAGGAACGTGGAAGACAATATTCTTTCCTTTAGAATTGTGTTAAAAACCTATGCGTGACTTCTAGTTCTTTCAAAAACATAACATTGTTTCATAACAACTGCTAGCTTATATTTTTTGCTTGGTGTAACCTACCTTCTGCTACATCTTGCTATGGTTATTCATATACCTCTGCTAAATTTAGCCATTTCCTTTGCTAATGTTCTTACTGCTGAAAATCCCCCCTGGAGATATCCAAATATGCCCAAAGTGCACCAGGTGAAGGGCAGATTCTGGGGCTGTCCCAGAGACCTTGCAGAATAACCCCAGGACTTGATCCTACGTCACCTGGAAGCATTGCTGCTCATGAACCATCCAGAGCCTTGCATGAGCTCGGCCTCTGACTGCGCCAGGTAACCCGTGGAAGGAAGGATTTGGGACCCAGTCTAAACTTCTCCTGAATCATCATTTGAAGCTCATTGCTGAATTTCACCACACCGCTGCCTAAATAATACAAACTTTTATTAACTAGATGAAAGATTATGGCTACAATTAATTATTTGTTTTACTACATAGGATGCATTGTGGCCAAAGAAAAACAGCTACAAAGTGTTTAGGCCCTTGCTTTTAGCCACCACATGGCAAGATGTTTAGCTCACAGCCGTGGATACGGAGCCTGTGTGGGCATAGTCTGCTGCAATGTAAGCCCAGATTGTCCTGCTGACTGTGCTGCTGTTGCCTCCTAGGTACGTAAGGGAAGACTTAGGACGACAGCACTCCACTCTGATCATCATAATAAACAGAATTTTAACAGTAAAATGTTCTGGAAAAAGTCCTGATTTCCTCAAAAATTCCTGAAGGAAGCATGAGCTTTAGTCAATGCCTTATTTTCGTATATTATGATCAACTACACTGTCGAAGCCTATTCCCTTGTGTGTTTGAGAGCTTGGCTGCCCACTTGCTGGGATGAAATTAGACCCTTCCAGCCATCACCGACGTACTGGGTGACTTTGGCCAGCTCATTGTAGCCTTCAGTGCTTTTGTTTTCCTCTGGGGCCCGCGTGAGCTCTCTGTGATGGGCTGCCCATCCTTTCCACAGCATCTGAGTCCCATGCCGCAGCCCCTTGCTCGTGTCATGCTAACTCAGCACTGTGCCCTCAGCTTCTCCCCACTGGTGGTGTGTTTCCAGCGATGCCCTCCCAGAGGTTAACCACACAGTCAAGTGAAGTCCATTGTCTAAGCTCACTTATTTTTCTCTAATTTGAAGGAATTTTTACAACAGAGGGTAAAAACACACCCCTGGGAAATCAGCCTAGCACTCTAGTTCATATCTGCCATTAGGTGTCAGTGTGACAACAACCATGATACACAAAGGCTATTTTGGGACATGCAGGGATGCCACTCCATCCTAAATTTCTCATTTTAGACTCAGGGAAGATACAATATGCAACTGAGAGGAAGGTTGAAGAAAGCAAGAAACTTTTTTTTCCACCTTTTTCCATCACCTAATTGAAGTTATTTACTAACAGGTCAGTCTGTCTGCATTTCATTCAGTGTGTCTCAGGTTCCCGGTGCTGCAGTGGTCAAAGAAGTGTAATATTTACAAAATCAGGACAAGAGCTTCTGCACACACTGATCTGACACCTTATTTTGGGGCAAAAGAAACAGTCAATACTATTAGTAATTTGCAGTCTGCAGGAGGTAAACTGCTTTGCCCATATGTAAATGTTAAATTACTGATGTAAGTTGATGCCTGCCGACCTGATGCTTATAGGTGGGTTCTGCACAAGTTGGTTAAAATACTATGTTAGAAAAACAACTAAAAGTTCCACTCATTCAGATGAAAAAGATACAAAAACTTACAAACTAGTTTTAAAGCAACTTTTTGTGTCTGAAATGTTACCTTATTTTGGTGTATTGGTGGTACACATGATGAAGAAATAGTAAAAATCTGACATAGATTAAGGAGTTTGCAATTGTTTTTAAACAAAGTTTCCACTTCCCAAAATGAGATGGCAAAGGTAGCAAACAGATTTTGGTTACTTGGGAGTTTTGAAAGGTAGTACAGTTTTAAAATAAAAATCAGTTTGGGGGAAAAAAGTATTTTCAGAAGAAAATTAATTTTAAAAGTATTCTCCAGTTCCCTCCAGTACCGAGAATACCTCAAGTACTTGTAGGATAGCATTTTTTTGCGTTATGTTTGGAACTGGAAATGTTTCCACCATTAACTTTAATCAGATGTACATCGGGTCAACATAATGGCTAAATCAGCTTGGCCTTCACCAGGATCAGCAAATCTGTTGTGCAAGAAGATCATATGGATTCAGCTTTGCCTTCCTCTTTTCTCCTTTGAGATGGAAGAGATTGGGAGCATTGCTTAAGTTTGGTGGGGGTTTTTATATTGATAGATAAAATCTTGAGTAGCACCATGCTGCTGTGATGAGCATCTGAGCACACTGGCTTTTCTTTTAGCTACTTCCAGTTTTCTAGTAATTGCATGACACAGGAGTGGTTAGTCCTGAGCATGCACTGCAGAGCTTAGAGCGAGGATCCTCAGGTACCATCGCTGCTACAGTTCCCCAAGTTGGATAGCTGCAGTTCTCTTTACGAGAGCAAAGACTTCCAAAATTTGGTAGCCCTGCCCCCCTTCGAGTTGGGGCTGGGGAAAGAAAAATCTCATGTGCCAATTTGACCTTGCCGTTGTAATAGATAATTATAGGCATTAGGAAAAGAAAAGATGCCTGATTAAATGGCTCCAGCCACCTGCTAATACAAGATTGTGAAGTAATCCTTGACCATTTTCATATTAAGAGTTGCCACGAAGATGTTCTTCCATTCTTTATGCTGCTCAGCTTGCCTAGAAAGCTGTGTCCTGTACTTTAGTTTCCTTATACTTCCTTCTCTCTCTTTCGCTTTATACTGTCTTAAATAGCAGTGATTAAACCTTTCTTTATATTGGTACTGGTGGGGGCTTGCTATCTTACACATCTATTTTGATTTCAGAAATATAAATTTAAGAGCTCCTTATTTTTACATGTGGTTTCAGACCAGGTTCTTCTTGTTTGTGGTACAAAGGAAGCAGATGAAAACGCCAGCTGGGCTAGCAGTTTGAGAAACCTCCAGCACTGGTCATTGTAGCTGGCTGTACCCGCTGCGCCATCGGGGCCCCAGGGAAGGTACAGGCTTCAGGGCCAGGCACAACCTGCTCACATGGCACTCTCACCCAGAGTTAGTTTAGGTGAGTCCAAAGGTAATTTTGCTGATTTTGAAGCAAAATCAGTGGTTAAATAGACCTGAAAGCAGCAGAGAGCTGTAAGCCTGCTTTAAACTGAGTGGTGTTCTTGGAGAGAGAGAGTTGCTTCAAGCCACTCTTCACAGATCAGAAAGGATCGTGGTGACAGTTTTCCTCTGATCCCTTCTCCCTGGAATGGGCTGTGGAGTTCCCACCTGCAGCCTAAACCAGTCCGAAAATGTCCCACAAAACATGAAGTGCAAGGAATAGTTTCCACCCAAAGTCAGAGAAGAGGCAGAGGGAGCAGAGTCAAGCTGTAAAGAAGGACTACAAGGACACAGTAATAACCAGATAGATAGTAATCATCTCTGGGTGATGCACATCTGTGTGGGAAGGACTGGTGGTGGCATGTAAGGAAACAAAAAGATCACTGCGGCAATGCAGGAATGTGGAAAGATGCTTTTTACAGGCAAACTTTCCGTTTTGGCCATTAATTGCTTTCCATGGATACCAAATGCACTTTAAGCGATGAAAGGAGTGGCTGACAAGCAATGCCATATTCAACAGCTATCAGAGAATGCAGTCTAGGTTAATTACCTTCTCTTAAAAAAAAATGTTTTTTCCTGAAAAGGTGAGCATCTGTCTGAGTCAGAATCTTATCTCCAAACTCCTGTTGTCTACTTCAATGAGAAGAGGAGCAAGAAAGGGGATGAAATGGGGCAGTGAGGGGACTCCAGCAGGAGCCATGGTGAATTTTTTCCTGGCATCAGGTGTCAGCTCTTTGCTTCGCTTGCCACGGACTTTCCTCCTGGTTAACTTCAGAAGCACAAGCAATGCCAGAAGCTGCCCACAGCTCCCTCCGGGGCTCTGAGCTTCCCAAGCGGCATCCACAGCCGCTGCTCTTGCTGACAGAGTTTATTTAAATAGGCAGAGAGAAAATATTTGTGTTTTCAGAAGGCAGCTTATAGTGTAAACTACCTCCATGAGGTTTTAAAAAAAACAAAACCTCTGGTATTCACACCACTCTGTAATTGAGGGATACCAGTCAGATGAAGATCTTCCCAGGGAGTGGAAGGAACAGCCTGGGAATGAAAAACCCGCTGTTTCTATGAGGTTGTGTTTCCCCTTCGACAGGGCGTACGAAGTGTGGTCTGTCCCCTTTCCAAAGCTTCATGTTTTCCCTCTAAATTAGTCTCTTCTAATGGTAACGGGTGAGAAGGAAAGTGTGAGCCTGTCAGTCCAGGTTTTTCAGATGCTGATACGGTCACATCGGCTTTTAAGGCCTTTGGGCACCCGCACCACAGAATGTGCTGGTGGTTATCAGCAAGTCTGTACAGCAAAGCGCTGGAGCGGGTGAGTGACGGGCCGTAAATGCCTATCAGGGAGGACCTGCCCTTATATCTGCTTCAGTGGCTTTATTAGCCACACCTTTCTTGTAAATTGTAAAGTGTCAGTCAGGGTGCTCCGGAGATGGTTAAAACAAGACGTGCTCTAATACCCCAACTTCTTTTATGTCCTAGTGCCTTGAGGTGCATTTAGAAAATGCATCTAAGTTTTATCTCATATTGTAGGACTTAGCCAAGAGACATTGAACAGAGCACTGTATAAGTGTCATTAAAAGAGCTTAGCAACAGGATGTCAGGATGCATATTGTGTGTGTATATATATGTGTGCCTGTGTGTGCAAACGCACAACTTGCATATATACACATCACAATAAAGTTTTAGACTTTGTAGGTTTAAAATAACGTGTTGGTATCTACTGTGTAGCATGTTTTCTATACATTGCACCAGTGTTGCTAATTTTCTATGTAGATACACACACACACAGACACACAGACCCCATAAAAACTTGGCCCACATTTTATGAAAACTTAGCCAAGAAATTCCCAACTTAGTATCCTATTTCTTAAAACACAAAAGGTATTATAGAAAGTCAGTATTTTTAAAGGGACTGAAAAAAACATATAAGCATTTTCAGTTTTGGTACATGGAAAGCTAGCTCCTGTTAAACTCTGCAGGTATTAAGCTCGTTAATATCTGAGTAAGTTTAGTCTATACAACCTTCCAGTATAACATTTTTTTTCCATGAAACCCGCTGACTGTGAACACATTAGTCTGGCAGAGGCCAGAAAGTAATACTGTTTTGTAATTTGGGCTTTATTTACAGATAGTATTCCCATTTTTCCATTATTTGGATTAGGCAACTAACTGGTCCCAAGTTTTTCTTCATTAAAAGAAAAAGGAAAAAACCCTTCTTTTAATAAGTGTGTGCTTCACACTTTCAAACTTCAATAGCATAGAATTTTTCACTTGATCAGAAAGCTGATTTAATTTGCTGCTAGGTTAAATGTTAAAGGTTTCAGTCTTATGACCATGAATTCTCAAATTAAATTCAGTGCATTGCTTAAATTTCTAGCTGCAGTGCATTTAGCCTAATTGCTTTGGTAAGTTGGGTGCTTAGTAACTACTACTTTTCTGAATTTTCGTCTTTAAAGGCAAGCGATGAAATAAGCCTGAGGGGCACAGGTGGGCTAGCCTGCTCTTTGGGATTCACCTGTGGGGTCTTTGGATATCTCTTCCAGTCTGACCACATCCTCAGACCATGTCTGATGAGGCTGTTCTGCTGACAAGGGAGAGCATTTAAACACCTGTAGGTTTTAGCTATTTAAGCCCAAATCAGTTTTGAAGCAACAAGAAAGGCTGAGGAAAATGGTTCAGATTTCAGTCAGTTGTCAACTAAATGTGTGCACTGGGCCTTTAAGTATTTGGCCAGACACATCTTGACTGCTTAGCTTTTGTTTTCACCCTTGGAAAGTCAGCTGGATAATACCCTGTAGCCAAAGTCTATTCTATGATGCTGTAAGCGGGCTGGGCTGGGGGGTGAGAGGGGGAATTAACAAAAAGCAGAGTTGTATTTTTGTATTTCACAGGTTTTGTGAGCCAAGCTATTTGCAGTCATTTTCAGTTTCCTTGCAATGTTAAATATAAAAATCACAGGGACTTAAAATGACCCCACTGATGCAGTCTTTATGGTGGGCTCTTCTCCTTGAGGGCAAGTTGCAATGCAAACACGGGGGTGATGGAAGCCATAGAGGAAACTTCCACCAGCTGCACCCGGCAGGGGCAAGCCCCGAGTGTCTAGTTTTTTCCTCTTTGTTTACAGCATTTTTAAGGCTTTGAGTTCTCACGCAACGTGTATGTCATTAAATGGCTGATGCCTCTTTGCACACGTTGTTGTGATGGCCTGCGGCAACCTGAATTAATTGTTTCAGTAGTTGATGGTGGTTACTGGCCGTAATTATTATAATTTGCATTTATAAAAACATCTTTCATCTAAGGATCTCAAAATGCTTTTGCGCACATTTAATTAAGCTTCACAACATCCTGTGAGGTAAGTGTCAAGAGTGTTGTTATATCCATTTTTACACAGGTTTCTCCAAGAAAACAAGGTCAGTCTCTAACGTGACTGGTATTTGGTTCACATCACACTTGCACAGGACAGAGCAACTAGCACAGCTGCAGGAATTAGGGGTGCTGATCTAGGTCACTTTTCATCTCCTACGTAGCTCTTTCTGCTGCCACGCTGTGTGGACACATGCACTAAGCCACCACAAACCCAGTCAGAGCAACCTCAGCCCAGATTTCCAGTCTGAGGTGGCCCTTTCTTTCCCAGGAGCACTCCAGCAGCAGAAAAGTCTTGGGAAGAAAAACAGATAAGCACCCTACATATTGCACAAGATGACATAACCCATCCTGCAAAGATCTGTTCTTTCTATAATTTTTTACCTTAACATTTAAGCCTCTTTTTGCAATGTGCGCACAGCAAGACATTTCTACTGCAGCCAAAGCCAAGAAACTAGCTGCAAGCAGCATAAAGTTACCCTTTATCAATCGCTCGCTTGTTCTAGAGGAGGCTGCATGCACTTCATCTCCAGCCCCTACTGGACCTAGACCCAACCTTACAGGCAATCAACACTTCTGAGATCTGCCGAATCTGAGATTACCACTTGGCTGTGGTATTTAAAAGTGAGGATCAACTCAAGCAAGATAGACTTGGAACTTGAGGGGACAAAAGGAGGAGACAGTTTTCAAAAGCTCATTTCTTTTTCAAACATATGACTATGTTGTTTAAATTGAACCTGGCTCTCTGTAAGCTCTGTTGATCACCATATTACCCCTGAGGAAGATAGGTCTAAGTGCTTGCAAATTGAGTAAGAAGTCCTGGGCCATACCTTCATGAGTGTTTTACCATCCCCATCAATTTATAAGGGCTTGTTTACATGTGGCAATGACCAGATTAGCTATTTTGAAAGAACTCTGCCTGTGGATGCACTTATTCCAAAATAAAAGCCACTTTGCTTTTCTAAATTAAGTGGACTTACAGGTGGAGAATGATTATTCTGAATAACATGAGAAAGAAAGTAATTTCATTCCTAAGTAGACCATTCAGCAGGAATATTCTGAAATGAGCTGCCTGGCTAATTTCTCATGTTGATGCTTTTTAAGGCACTGACATAGCTGCACAGTCATCAACAACCAATTTTGGTTTTAGTGCATCCTTT
Organism: Sagittarius serpentarius; assembly: GCA_034782735.1. Lineage (NCBI taxonomy): Eukaryota > Metazoa > Chordata > Aves > Accipitriformes > Sagittariidae > Sagittarius > Sagittarius serpentarius. The sequence goes on from JAVKLA010000081.1 coordinate 19,944,963, forward strand.
TCCTGGAAAGGGTGTGCCAATGCAAGGCAGGAGTCAGGTTGCCTTTGTCAAAGGTCTTGCATACTTCTCTGTCTTTACCTGACATCATTTCTGCTTAACCTAACAGCACAAAATCATTTCTGAAAACATTCCTGCTTTTTCTAACACCAAAAAGCAACACTGGAACACAAACAGAAGAAACTTCAATGTGTCCTACTCCACTCATAGGAGATGCCAGTAGCAGCAGAGACTTTGTCCTGGCTTCTTTGGAGGAGCACCCCCGTGGGGCCCAGAGAAAGTGGGTGCCGCTCCCCAGCTTAAGCATATCTGGAGCATCCTTCAGGGATGGTATTGCTCATCCCCGATCCTTTTCAGTTCCCCTGAGTCAGTGTACAGGATTTATTCTGGTCCATGTTTCTCTGGTGGGGGAAGGAACACCTGGCAGCCGGAGGAGAAGGTCTGGCACAAGAATGTACGTCATTTCATTTTACCTGATGCTGTCTACTTCACTTCCAGCAGAAACAGAGGACAGTCATTTGGCTAAGCCTGCATTTTTACTGAAGCTTTTTTCTGATTTTCCTCTCCTCCAAACTTGTTCATGTCTACTGCTGCACAGAAAAGAAAAATGCGGTATCGACCTGGGGCTTGGAAGAATACAGTGCCATGGGAATCACAACATCAGGCCCACAGAGGGTTTTTTTCTTGTGGCTACCAGAAAACCTTCAATAACTTCAAATCCGTACTTGTGGAGTCTGTTTCTTTTTTGGAAGGGGAGAGGTAAAAATTCTGCTTGTGTTACCACATATTGTAGAAATCGAGACTTGATGGGTACTATATGATCCTTTTTGGACCTCAGTCACTCCCAAAGTTTGAAGATGAACTCTGCCTGCCCAGGCACCAGAGTCAGTGCCCCAGGGAATTTCTTCATATCTAAGGGATATGCAGGATGTGTACTCGCATGCCCTTGCTGCCTCTCAACTCCAGCTCTACATGCAGTTTTGCTTTAGGAACCTGTACCTCCAGTATTGCAATATCTTTTTCAGTCTCTGTCATCAAGAGTTTAAATACAGTTCAGATCAGTGTTAGTGGCCCAGCTCCAAATGAGGAGAATTGCTGCAATTCGTTATCTTGACAAATTAACTGGTCTGAGGCAATTCCTTTTTGAGAGAGATACAATTAGCTAACTCTTGAACTCTAGCCTTGCTCCAGCGCTATGGCATAGTTATGCACCTGCTCAAAAAATGTTGATACTACGACTAAGACTTTCCCACCTGTGAATGTAATTCCTGCACTAAGAGCCTTAGTGTTACGCAGCCGTGCCTTGCTGTCCTCATGCCGCTCTCGTGCCCCACTGTAACATGGGATAACAATGCAGACCTCATTTGTGAAGGACTCTGACCTCAGCTGATTAAAAAAAGAGCTGTCTGAAGACCAAGGTGGTCTTGTCGTATAGGCTCTAGGGGAGGGTCAGTGCTGGAAATGCAGGGTCCTTGTCACAAAACCACCAGAAGGGCCTGGCACAGAGAGTGTTGTATCAGAGAGACACATCACCAGTTGTCCCATCCTCTGTTTTGAGTACAGCTTCCTAGTCCAGTGGAAAAAGGTGGCTTTCCTACTCCCAGTCCACTGCGTAGGAAACAGTAGTCCATGCAGACCTGAAAAAGATTTTGTTTGGAAAAGGAAGCATCCTTCTAATGGTGTTTTCTCCCTGGGATTTAGGCAGGAGTTTCTAGTTGCAATCCCTCGGTCCTTATATACCTGGTGAAAACTGGGTTGCCATCAGGTACAGTACCCATTCCTGATGTGGACAGGAGCTGATGCTCCAGGGAAGGCAGAGTGACCTCCAGGCTTGCCCAGGTTTTCCTCACCTCCTGGCCTGCAGGAGCAGCTTCCTTCTGCCTCTTTCTACCAAGCAGTGAAAATACCTCCACAGCTACACATTATTCTTCCAACCCAACGTGGGAAGATGCACTTCTCATCCATTTCCCTGTGGAAAGCAACCCCCTTCTGCCCCTCAGCCATAGCTCACCTGTGGGCATCGTCTTGCACAAGATCTCCCAGGTGCTAAAAGCTATCCCTTAACCATTCATCCGAACCATTCCCTTTTGGAAACTCTGTCTGGGTTAAAGCTGTCCTGCAGAAGGCTTGTGTTTGCCTAGAGCACCTTTCTATGGACTTGGTGGGTGGGAGTTTCCTTGAGCTCCTCTTTGAACTCCGAGCCTTCAGCATCCAGAACATTTAACCCTCAATTTCTTTTCTGCCTTATCAGTTTGGCCAGCTTCCAGCTGGCAGCATTTATTTGCTGGCTTCCATTCTGCATCTTGCGTTTGCAGATGTATTTCTCTTTCAGTTAACCCCCTGAAATGGTTTTCCTCTCCCCTGAGCCTACCTGCCTCCGGTCTGGCCGGCAGATCTCCCTGCTCTGGGTGCCTGGGGGGCGGAAGCCGGGAGCGGAGACGCTTGGTCCTTGGGCTGGAAGTGCCAAGCAGAGGGTGTGCCCCGTACACGGGCGTCGGGAAGAGCAGCTGAAGGAACACGCAAGCTCAGCAGCGCCTGCTTTGCCCGTTGTGGGTTGGGGCTTGCAATGCCAGAGGCACTTTTGCCTCTGTGGAGTCTCTAGAGCATCACTTGAAAATAATCAGGTCTTCCCTGAACGCTTTCGCTGAGATGCTCTGCAGCACACACCCACATTTCCACTGCTGCAGCCTTCACCCCAAACAATGGGAATGTCTCTGCTCGCCAGCAGCTTTTGCCCAGCTTTCCTTTAGAACAGGTATTTCTAGCTAGTCACTTAAAATGAAAAAAATTAAAAGAAAAAACAGAGACCTGGTCTAAAGTACCACTTACCAAACAAAGAAAATGCCTAGTCACCAGGAGTGTCCTCCCTCCTGTGCCTGCTGCAATTACGGAGCAATAGCAGCCTTAGGTTGCTCATCTTGCGTCTTGGCACTCCAGCTTGTGAACATGCATCAGCAACCAAGAGGAGAGCCGCTTGCCCGCTGCCAAGATTACGAGGCAAACTTCACATGGTTTGGGAAACCTGATAAAATCTAGAGGTGCAAGATCTCTGTTACTGGGACACTATTCAAGCCTTTGAAGTGAAAGGGCCTGGAATTGAAGCAAATCCTTGGTTATTCAGTCTCTTTCAGCTGGCGACCCATCACAGCTTGGTACTACCACATCTGGATCACCCCGTAAGACACACCTTATTTTTTTTAAATTTGGTAATATTGACACTGCAAGGGTAGTTCCTAAGGAACCTGATTACTTAGGCTCCAGGGAGATATAAAATGAACTATTAATCCTATATAGTGGTTAGCTTAATTTTGTGTATGATTCTAGCAGAGCAAATGAGCAGTAGAGATTGAAATCTCAGCTGGAGCTAGTAAAGACTTGGCATTTCCATTTGCAGAAAGTTTCAAAGCAAGGTTTCACTGCAAGCTCCAGGAGACTGCTAAGTGAAATATAACCGTCTAGGCTACAAAAAAAAAAAAAGGAGTTGTTTATAAATGTTAACTACTTCTTTAGTTTTATCACATAAATTCATTTTAATTCTTAAACATCCTGGCACACCCACTGAAACAGTTTTGGTGCTGCTAATATGCCTCGTATCCAGCTAGTGAAATAATGACATGTTATGCTACCATTAAGGGTTGCTTCTACTTAGTAGTGATTGAAGTGCCTTATCTACTCAGGTATCTAATTGTTAAATTATGACACAAATGGGAGATATTCTGATTTAACATGCCTTTTCCAGCTCTCTCCACAGTAACAGCCGTTCTCAATGACTTTTAAAAGTACTATAAAAACAATATTTTGGCAATTTATATTTGTCAAATGAAAGCATGGAATTAACAAAACAACACAAAAATAATCTAAAAATAAGAAGCCATGGAAGACTAGACCAAAAGAAGCAGAGAAGTTTAAAGTTATATTTTTCCACAAACAAAAAGCAAGCTGTGTGCTTTCCCTGCAGGAATTTGTTGAAACTAAACAATTTTATTAGAATCTGTTTATTTAGAAAGATGTTTTCAGGAAAACAATTGTAGCCAGAAAAAAGAGCTGACCACACTCAAGTCAGCAATGGAAGTTCCCACTAATTTTTTTTGATACCAAAAGAATTTTATCCAGTGGCTTTAGAAATATTTCCATGTAGTTTGAGAAAACCTGGGGTAAAGTTAAGGTGGAGCAACTTGATAATATGTGAGATCATGCTCAGTCTCATGCCTCCTGCAGCAGTTACTTGCCTTAAAAAAAAAATAAAAAAACAACAAAAACTCACAAAAGCTTGAGAGCGTGATTTCAACAGGTCAAAATAAAAAAATAAAATTAAAAAAAAGAAGTTAATGCATAGTAAAAGGAGATAAGAACTTATTCACATGAAAATGTCTAGTCAGGTTAAAAAACAGAATTTGTTTAAATGGCTAAAAAGAAAAAGATTGTTTGGTTTATTACTAAACTATACTGTTTTACAGCACTCGCTTGGCTTAACCATTTGCATTTCTTCAGACCCTTCATTTGTTTCTTTCAGAAAAAGTCTACTACATACTTTGTTTTTTAAAAAAGAGCAGTATATCTGAAGTCTGTGTGGTTCACTGGGAGTTCATTGGGATATATTTGCAACTCCTGAAGCAAAAAACTGGTATTTTATCTTTAGAAGGAGTTACATTTTTTGAACTTATTGAATTTTTCAAAGATCAGCATGAAGAGTTCTGATTAAATGCTTGCTTCAGCGTTTTAAAGGCTTCTTGTGTGCCTGTTGCCTAAGGAGGTCGTACATTACGATTGCTCTGTAAACATCAGATTGTACAGAATTGGCTCTGCATACCATGCCGGGCACACAAAGAAGAAGTCAAATGGCTTATCTCTCACTTATCAACTAGTTTATTTTTCATGCCCAAAAAAGGCTATATTTTTACAAGAGCAGCTGCTACTTTGTAAATAATTTAATGGCTTCTGTTAAGTAGAGCTGTCAATTTTGCAAACAATATTAAAATAAGATTTTCATTTTACCGTGGGACTTTACTTTTTAAAATGCATTTTTATCCCTGAAAGTCCAGTGGAGGATACTGGAGAATCGAAACAGCTTCTGATTTGCAGACACAGATCCAAAAGAGAATAGATATGGTTAAATAATGACACATATATGAGCAGGGAAGGCATGAGATCTCATCACCTGTGTATGGTGTTCAGAGAGCATCCTGCTCATTAAAGCGTAGGAAAACTTTTACTGGACTTGCAAAGAAACGTATTTGGGTATTTCAGAGAGGTGCTAGATGTAGCAATAGCAGCTATCAGCAAATTTTGGAAATGCAGAATGTACATTGTGTGGTTGTATGTGTCCAACATTATCCTAACATTGATCGTGACAAATGGGATTTTGTAGATAAAGATTTTTAGCACAATATAATTCATATTATTGTATCTGATAAATGACTTCAATAATGAAACAACATCAGCCATGATACCAACTCTCAAGTTTTTAAAATTCAAATTCAGATTCAAATCCCCAGATCCTAACATGATAAGCAAATACTAGGTTAGAATTAAAAATGGCAAGAGTTTATTGTGCAATAAGCCAAAGGAAGATCCCAGATTACCTAGATACGAAATCTTAGGTGCAACTTGTGATACCTCCAATGCTAGCACAAAGTCAAGTCTTTATTAAGCACCAGACCCTAGCCAGAGCCCTCGTCTAGATGTGAGGACCACCACCCTCTCCCAGCTCTATGGCATTGTTGCCAAATCCTTCCCTTTTTAATTAAATGTGGGATATGTTGCCTCTGATTTGGGAGGGGCTGTGTTGTTTAAGCAGTGTTCCTTGCGCATTTGTTTTTCCTGCTGTAGCACTTCTCACAGGGAGCACAGTCCAATGTCCCACAACAAAAATGTTTATTTCTTTACTCTAGAGCTCATATCTGATGGTTTTGTGGCTTTAAACCACTCCTAGCATCTGATCCTATCTAATGTTCTTCTGCAACACTGCAGCTGTATACCCAGACTAGAATAGGTTCAGTCCTCGTAACTTGAGGTCAGTTTCAGATATTTAATTTAGATATGAAAGTGCAAAGAAATCTGTTTGCTCTCCCGTGGGTAAGAACCCCCCTCATCCCCCAGTTTTGGCTACAAGTGTGCTTGCATATGACAGACTGCTCTGTTTTCCATGAGGTTCCTATGGATCCAGTAGCATTATTTAACAAGGTGTAGCTTTGCTGCATCCACAGCACAAAAATACCAAAGTCAGCAGCCATGGTTATAATTGCTCATAGTGTTCATGTATTAGAAATGTGCCACATGAGGACTGGATGCATCCAGATTGTAGCCCACTCCACGGTACAAAACTGCTAGGTCCCACCCAGAGCACGTGCGTGAGTTACACTGAAGTGATGGATCTGAGAGAGCTGTGATTTTTGGGGGTCTGGTTCTGTGCAGGTTTGAGAAAATGCAAATTAATAGTATGATGGAAAGAGATCAAGGCAGAGCTGACCCAATCTTGTTATTCTCTTTCCTCTCTCAATACACACTCCTCTGTCAGCACCTCTCAGGGTTTTACGTTCTGAAACGTCACTGTTCCTTGGACCTAGGTCAGCCTCAGGAGTGATGCTTAAGGAGAAGCCGTGGACATCACGTATTGGTGAAAATTTGTAACTTTAAGGGGATAGTAACTTAAACATTACTGAGTAGGTGGAAAAAGAAAAAGAAAAAAAAAGATTGATTACACCAGCTTGACTCACACTGTAAGTCTTAGCTTTGACATTTAGAAAACTAGAATGTTTAACATCTCCCTCAAAAGCTGGGGCCAAGTGAAGAGGGAGGCTCCTCAGGACCAGAGACTCGGCTCACAGGTGGAAGCGTGGCAGTGAGAGCTGTGTTCCCAAGCAGAGGCTGTCAAAGTTTGTCCCACAAGAGCTGTGGTGGATTTTGCCCACACACATCAACAGCAATTTTTTTTAAGCCCTTTCCCAGAGTTCTTCACGCATATCAAAAGCAGTTTCTCCTGCACCTCTGTAAGTTCTCCATATTGCTCCCCTCCTTCTCTTGGCTGCTCACCTTGCAACAGGCTCCAAGAAGAGATCTCCGGAGAAACCTATTTTACTTGCCCTTGAGTTGAGTTTCCTAGACATAGAGCATTGCTCTTACACCTTTTTTCTCCCCTCCTTTTTTTTTTTATTTTGGATTTTTCATTCCAGGTAGAGGAGAAATTGCACCGCGGCCAGTTTAGCTCCTTTATTTATTGTAACGTGGTGTGCATGCTTGGAGGTGTGTTGCCCCTGACCGAGTTCATTGTTTTCAGCGATTCCCCACATTGCTCCACGTGTGGGAAATGGCAGCACAGGCAGAGAATATCAGTTACCTGAGAAAGCCAAACTGGTTGCCACACTTCACCCTCTCTCGCACCGCAGTTGCTCATAATATTTAGGTAGCATGAAGAGTGGTAATAGTCCTCAGCAATCTTACAGCATTCGCTTTTTAGGACTCGGAGATTCAGAAACACTTACAAGTATATTTGCCCTCCTAAGCTGGTGAGCATTCTGGGTCTCTGGCCAAAATGTAAACTAGCAGTATGGCAATGCTCACAAGAGCATTATATTCTTCGCACTGCCCGTGGTGTTGCCATGGGTATCATGCAGATTAGCCTATACAGGATCCGGGAAGGCAGAGAACAAGGGGAGAAAAACAGGATTAAAAAAGAAAAAAAGCGAAAGGGTCTTACAGTCTTGAGAAAAATCTGTTAAAGTCTTCATCTATAACAGGATTTTTTTTCCTTAATCCAAACTCTGCTAGCGTGGGGTTTGATTACATTTATTTATTTATTTATTTATTTTAAGTCTCACACCTAGAATATGCAATTCCTCCTCTGTATTTTTAAGTGGTTCAGGTATTTTCAAACAATTTCCTTCCCCAAAGGGCTCAGACTGGAACTTGGGAATTGGAAGCCCCTCCTTCACCTACTTGAAGACTTCAGGTCTTGGTTGTAAACCAAAATATTTTGAAACAAAGCTAAGGGAAGTCTTTATTTTTAAAGGAAGGAGTTACACATACCCTTGTGGGGGAACAGTCCAACTGGTAAGACTTTGATCCTTATAGCAACAGTGAAATATTCACACGCAGCAGCCTTTGGCAGCCGGCTAGACCTTCTGTAGTTGACAATTTAGAGAAGGCATTTCCTCCTTGCTAACTAAAGCCAACACACACTCCCTCCCTCCCTTCCAAAAACTCTTGGACGTGTTATTGTTGCTGTTTGTTAGCTACTTGGCTTCCTTTTCAAGGGGGAAAGTCAAGAGTGAAAGCTGTATAAGCGTATGGGTTTCCATTCGATTTGATCCGTTACAAGAGAGGACACCCTTGGCCTTATTGACATCTAAGGCAAACAGTTGGCTACTTGATTGGTACTTTGAAATTAACTAAGCCTGATATCATATCTTGATTCGTCTTAACAGAACTTCTGGGGCAGTCAGACAAAGAAGACCCATCTCACGAAGCTTTCATTGACCCATCTTCGGAACACGGAGGAGAGCGTGACCCTCCTGCTCCCAGTCCAGCCATCAGACCACCAACACAGAGCTGGTCCTGCAGGTGAGTGGCACAGGCAACAGGCAACTTCTGTGTCTGTCAAAGATGTTTGATAAGGCCAGGGAAAATCCTGTATTTCCCTAACAGAAAATGGAAGGGAAGGGAGGGGAGAAGAATTAACTAAAATAGTTTTGAAATGTATGTTTGATATTCTGAACTTTCCTGGTAACCTCAGTTGTCATATGCATTGTGACTGAAAACACAATAAAACATTAAGACACTGAGCAGGAACTAAGAAAAACTTGGAAACCAAATGGACATGGCATGGACACAAAGCAGTCTCCAGAAACACAGACAGTTTGCAAGCGTTTAACATGCACTAGCACAACCATTTTCAAATTAAACCATTTGGGCGAATGAAACCTTCCTTGATGAATGTGCAGAAGAGAGAAATACAGCAATGGAAATGCAGCAAATTAACAGTTACAGGTGATAATCAGAACTTTTGAAAACCTGACATGATCTTTACAGATTTCTGTAAGCTCACCACTAGCCTGTGATCAAAATCCCTGGGATGATCTTTTGAAAGTGCCCTTCTTCCAAAGTTGATTAAAACCTGGAACTTGCCAATTATGAGAGAAACAGCAGGTCTGATGACTGGTGGTTTTTTTCAATGCTTTTGTTGCTAGTGAACCAGCACACCACCTTGCAACGGATGGGAAATTAGAATGAAACAGCTCTTCTGCAAAGATTAAAAAAGCATTTATTTCTCTTATTTTTCTTCATGCATTCTTGATAGAAAAGAAACAATTATTTGTTTCCAGTGAGTCTATAGATGCGCTTATTTTTATGTTCTATGCCCACTGTATGGAGGAACATTTTTAGTAAATCTAGTGCGAGTACAACGTTGAAATTCCACATTGACAAATCATCCTAACCATTTGTATATAACTATGCTGAACACTCTTCATGTGGGCAAGGAACACGTTTCTTTCTCCTTCTGGAAATCTGTATATTACATAGTTTTCTGTCTTTCCTCACATGAAGAGATTGAGCTTTTGCAGTATTAGATATAATATCCATTATACCAGCTGCACGCCACTAGTGAAATATTTATTTTATACATAGCCTACAACTTTTAGGATACAGAACACTGTCTGAAGCTTTCAGAGATACCTAATGGGTTTGAAGATGGGGCCTGCTTTTAAAAATATAGCGCACAATTATTCTGTTTTAACTTTTGGGATGGAGATAGCACCATATTGATATGGGCAAATAATAAAGACAGTAAGATTATGCTGGAAACTATATTAACTACAGAGGGCTTTCCGAGTGCTCCAGTAAAAGGAGCTCCTGTAACAGAGCACTAGAGCAGAGACTAATCCCAACATGCCTCTGATCCCAAGGTATAAACACGCTATCCTCCCTTCAGCTCACCTTCTCCCTTTCGGAGGTTGATATGACTCACACGTCTCTGGCAGTCCCGCGTCTGCCTTCGTCAGGCTTCTCGGGAGAGAGATTGCAGAGTTCAACTTTACTCCTACTCCCGGGCTCCCTGGCTTGACCATGTTCACCTGCGCCTGCCTGCCCAGGTGGGCCACCAAAAGTTGCTGAGCCTCACGAGTGGCTCCTTGCAATCGCGGGAGCTGCCTAAACTGCTGGGATTTCCCGAGGCTTTTGTTTGCCTCTTGCCAGGTTGGTGAGTATACAGCAAGCTCCCCACCCACGCGACCAGCTCCTCCACCTGCTGACACCCAGTGCTTGCAGCTGACCTCCTCCAGGAGAGGCCAGGGTTTTGGGTGGCCTCTTGCAGAGCTGTGAAAGGAAACTTCTCACGGCTTCCCTGGCTGTCCACAGCCGCCTGAAGCCTGCCAACATGAATTTGAGTTTTAAAGGCACTCCCTGTGACAACACCAACTGGCTGGTGAGGTCACTTGCTGAGGCACAGGTGACTCCAACAACCTCTTCTCTGTCCTTAAGAAAACCCACAGACGGTTACAAGCACATAACTGTGGTTTTGCCTCCAGTTTCACAGAGTTTGTTTTCTATAATACATCTGCTGCCAAGTCTGCATCAGACATCTTCCTGTGAAGAAATTTGTATAAAGAAAGGAAGGTTTTCAGTGTCAGGAGCCTACATAAATAGGGACATTCTCAGTTCTGCAGTCATTGCAATGTTTCATCTCTCTGGCCAAGATACTCCAGCGTTACTAGAGATTTGGCTCCCTAATCTGAGACATCAGCAGACAACATAGTTTATAATGGGTAGATGGTTACGCAGCACTTGAGGAAATGTCTTTAAATCGATCCAACACGTGAACCCAAAATCAAATCGTATTTGCTTTCTGCTGCCTCAGTGAATTCACTCAAAAAATGGTGACAACACCACCTTACTAAAACGCAGTGAAGTTTATGAAATCACAGCTGTACGGTGCTTGCAGCTGAGTGTCCTAGTAGTATACAGCAATATTATTATTCTAACCGATTTCCCACATCACAAATTCATATCTGACATTTCCACTGTCCACTTCTTCCCAGCCTCCAACCACTACCTGCAGTTTCAAAATCAATAATCAGGACACATTCTCTTTCCTGTGAAGGCCCTTCGCCATTCGTTAGCTTGGTCATTTTTTGTTTCATTATTGACTTTCTCCATTTTTCATGCTGTTTAACGCTAGTCTTCAGTGTTTATGTATTCTGCTCACCAGTGAGATAAATGTACGTCCTGAATCATTTCCTATTTACTTCTGAAGTCTTTCCCCTCAAGAAAAATAAAAGAAGAAAATTCCATTTTTGTGATAGTTTTACTACTATCCTTCTCTGTTCCCTAACCCCATGCACGGTACAGCCTCCTGTCTTGGTCAAGTCACTTCAGCCACGCTTTGTATGTATTACTGTAGGCAACTTGTTGATTTATCTCCTCAGCATCATTAAAATCCTTGAGATACTGTCTCTGAGGACTTGATTTGTAGTCTGGGGAACAAGGTTAGTCTTCAGCTTTTGTTTCCTTCATCCCCTGCATGTTGGCATACCATGACTTCCTACAGCAAATGTCCTTGCTGATGATGTGACAAGAGTCAGCTCAGATCTGGACTCCGGAGTATTGCTCCAAGTTTAACGTAAGGGAATGTGCTGCTGCTCTCTTTCTGAACTTCCAGATGCTCACCAGTGCCAGTGGTTCATTCCTGTTGTTATCCTGCACAAGTCCTCACTGGGTCGCAGACCTGAGCCAAAGCGACCTTGAAGTTGGATCTAACTGAACAGTTGAATCTGCTTCGAGAAGAGCATTGGGCCAGATCACCTCCAGAGCTCCCTTCCAACCTAAGATCAATCTGTTCTTTGCAAGTTGAGTGTCAGTGTTCAGTGTCATTAATCTTTCAATAAAACCCCCACAACCTCATCTATACAAGTTAATTGTAAGTCACACAAAGCCAGTAGCACCACTCATGCACTTGGCCTGCATGAATTCAAGTACTCCCAGGCTCTGCTGTCTTCTGGGTAGCGGTGTTTCCCCTAATCTTTGTAAGACACCATGACGGGACTTTGCAGATGTTCAGCAAGAGTACTCAACAACTGTTTTTTCTTCTTTCCCAGAGTCTTTTGTGGTCTGCCTTGGCTGTACATCTTTGTACCAACTAGTCACACCCAAACCCGTGAAATCAATTGACACATATTACTGCATTTCTAATGCTACCACCCCTGTCAGACCCAGATATTGTCCCAAATCTGTATCTCACCCAAGTTTCTAGAAGCTCATCCCCAGCACATACCCCGACTTCTTTCTTTCTTGTATTTCACCTTTGACAGAACCTTTGTTTTGGGACAGCTGTGGCATATCTCATGAATTACACCTAGGCAGAAGCCCTGGGCGAGGGCCCTGTGAAGACTAGAAGACGTTTCTAACTTACTTAACAAACCTTGCTAGTGATGTCCTTCAAGGAGGCTGACATCTGCACATGTGTAACAGAAGCCCAGTTTCCAAGCTGCATGGTTAACAAATCAATTAACTCTTCATGTCATCATCTCCTTTGCCTAGCAAGGAAAGCCATAGCCTGGGACAGAAAAGGCTGGAACCAAAATAATCGTTCATAAAATAGTCTCAAGTGTTTATTTCTTTGAGAACTTATTCTAGGCAAAGTCTGGCTTTTCTTGCCTTGACAGTCAGAAGGCAGAGAACTTATTTTGAGACTAAAGTATGTTTTACAGACAGAAAATGGGCTTGCCTCCATGACATTTTGTGAAAGTAGCAGTAGTGTGTCTGTCAGCACAGAACTGCAGTCAACTTTCTGAACCACGCACACACATGCAGAGTAAGTTATGGGCAATAAAGATTTCTGGACAGCACTCCAGATAGAAGCATTTTATTTGCTGCATGATTTCTTTTGCTCTAACATGGACAGGACAGTTAAATACCACCACCAATGCATAGTCCAGTGAATAATTTTATAAGACAAAGCTCTCATCTCTGGCTTGCATTTACCATTGACCATTGCCATTCTCTCCTTCCAAGTGTCAGATACGTTATAGCCCAGCAGTTCTTGTCGTCTCGTTATTTTTGTTGTCTATTTATGGAAATGTTTTGATCAGCGTAACCCTTTTACTGCCTGTAAATGAGGAAAATATTTTCAGAAGGTATGGATGCTGTTGTTCAGAGGACCAAGGTAGCATACTGATCCTCTTGGCAATGCGTTAAAGGAACCGATTGACTCCCTATGGGACAGCTTATTTCTGGATGAGTCAACTAGTGAGTGCCTGTGACCATGCCAGAGTTCGGCACATAAGAGTCAGCACAGAGCTATGGCTGCACTCGCCTCTCTGCCATTGGCATTGGTAGCTGCGGTGTGGGTTTCCTCCTCATCAGTGTGTCATCCTGTTTCCTTACCATAATGCATTGTGGGTTTAAATATCTTGCATTTTTTGGTAGTGTCAGGATGTCTGTGAAGCTAGGTTGGAGGCTTTTTTAGCTTATTATCCATCTGCCTTGTCCCCATCCCCCGAAACAGAACTACTCCTATTTTAATTAGGATATCTCTTATTTTAATACCAGTGATTAGGATAGAAGGCAAAAGTCTATATCATCACAGTGATTTTTATCATAAACCTTTCCTGTTGCTTATGTACTTAAAAATACACGTATTTCTACTTCTCTACAAGGCTTTTATTTAAGCTGAGAAGCATATTTGTGTATTTTGAATCTGTAGCATCACTGATCAAACCTCAGGAAGCGGTAAGAGAAAACTACATGACAGTCTTTCATATCTGTATATGTTGGTTATTAAATCAGCGTAAAGGAAGACAGAATTAGAGTTATCCCACTGCATCCCCTTTTGTGTGTCATGTAAAAAAACCCATTAAATAGATTTCTTACTCTTACTCCACTGTTTCATGCAATTGAACAAAATAAGCGTTCATCACCATTCTGGCACTTCTGTTTGTTCTTCCACCGTCAATTACCTTTTTCAAAAGTCCTCTTTAACCAGGAAGCAAACCTGGTCTTAAAACAGCAGGAATATAGGCTGAGAAATAGAGTCTGCCGTAGGTCCAGGTGTAATCCTACAAGCTGCTCTATCTGTCCGCATAATTTTCAGTTCCAAAGTAACTCTATTAAGAGGCGTGCTGTGGAGATGTGGCAATGCGGTGTAGGAAATTCATCACAGAAGTAGGATCTAGCAACTCAGCAGTGCCAATCCTGCCCAGTTGCTGCAGCCTCCCTTCTCATTCTTTGCCATTGCTCAGCCCCGGTGAAGGCAACAGGAGCTTCACATGCATTGGGAACGCGACAGCGGGCAAATATGTGTGGCTCTGCGAAGCTGCACTCTCAGTTTCTACATCTGTAAAACTGAGATAATACGTTAAGAACTTCAAAGGGGTGTTGGGCAAATTAATTAGTCAGTGTGCGTACAGCACCTTGAAAATAGAAAATTAACTCTTTATTAGCCCGTAAGTACTCGAGATGCATCGAGGTGCGCTCTATGGCCTCTTGATTCCAGACAAAGGTCCTCTTGATTAAATTAGATTGCTAACGTATTAACGCGTTAACACACTTGAAGAAAGAAAAGTTTGAAAAAGCAATTTGGCTTCATCACATGAGCAGCGTGTATACTTAATGGAAATTTTTCCAGCATTCACAAAACAAAGAAAAATCAATAAAATGTCTGCCAACTGTTCCACTGAAAACATTTTATAATCTATAGCGCCGAGAATTCCCAGCCAAGATAAACCAGCGTTGCTGACAGAAAATACTGACAATTATTTTACATTGATTCAACTTGGCCCAGCCCAGACTGACCTTGTTTATTCATCTCAGTCTCTTAATTCATATTAACTTGGCTTCAAAATGGGACATGTGGCATGTGGGCTGAAGACCCATTTCTGTATCTTAGACTCAGATAAATGTAGCATTGAGTACTTCCAGTGCCTTGAGCTCTTAGGTAGATTTATATGCATTAGACAGAACTGGTTAAGTTCCTTTTATCCCCGCTGGGCTTTTCGTGTCTGTTGACTGTAAAACTAGAAGCTCGGTAGAGGTAACATCTTCTTCTAAGCCTTTGGATATACATGAAATCCTCCCAGTACTGGTCAATTTTTAAAACGTCCAAAGAGGATGGAGGGTTTTAAGCTCTTTTAAAACATAAAAATAGAAGGGTTATGGCAATTTGGCAGCCAAAAAAGCAATTTGCAGGTCTCAGCAGAATCCGAGCCTGTGTGTAAGAAAGCTGATCAAGACACTACAGAGGAGATAATGGGGTCGAAGAGCAGAAGAATCCCTCCGTTTTTGCAGCCAGCATAATCTGGTCTCCAATGAAGTTTCTTAGTTTCTTTTGCTGAACAAATAAAGCTTAGCGTGATGGGAGAGTTGCATTACTGCAGCTTAAAAATGTCTCGGGAAAGCTGATGAGGAGAGTTGCTTTTAGTTGCTTTACAGATGCCCAGCTGCTTGCATAGCTATTGCCCAACTGGTAGCATGAAGACAAAGGCACAGGGAAAATCTGAACTTTTTCTTTAATTATTTATGTTCTCATCAGTAGTAAAGGGCTTTTTATACCTGGACTATATTATTTGTGTTATCAAAGCCAAGCAAGATTTTGCACTTTAGCAGTTAACAGATTGGGTGCTACACAAAAGCATTCACATTTTCATTCTCACAGCTACACTGCTGTCATATCTGAAAGCCACCCTTGAGAGAAACACTACTTGAGTCAAACATGACTACGTCCACAGAGGAGGAAAAGTCATCCAAGTGCGGAGAATCCCCCCAAAGGCATTCCCAGTTGGCCTGGCATGAGAGGTTTAGTTTATTTTCGACTCATTCTTGCCGAAGGCAACGCTCCCTTGGACTTCACTGGGCACTTGAGAGTGTGTGGACGGCAGGATGAGCGGTGAGTCAGCAAGCCAAGATAGCACAAGGCAACCTCCAAATTTCCAGTTCCACTGCCTTGGGAATGGATTGCCTTTCCACACACCTACGTAAGCAGAGAATAATGATGAGTGAAGAAACTGAGACTAGCAAAAGCAAAAAAAAAAAAAAAAAGAAAAAAAAAATCCATCTGCATTTTCCATCACACATAGCTGGTGTTTTCCTCCCTGCAGCTCCTTCACAACTTGGATTTCAGTGATGGAAGTGGTGTGGGGACAGGGTTTAACTGCAAAAATAGCAGAAAATCAGCACTGCCTTTTGGGTCTGACATCCTCCTCTCCCGGCATCTTCCTGACTGCCTCTGTACAGGGCTGCCACAGTGCCAGGCGCCTGCTACGTGTGTTGCACATCCCCAGCCTGTCCTGCTTAACAAAACTTTAATTGCTCCAGAAAACACCAGCTTTACACCGCATCTTTGAATGACAGGACAGTGCTGGAGTGACTGCACGGCCAAATGAGTGATCCTAGTGACGCTCAGTCAACAAACGTACTGGCATCTGATAAAAAAGAGCTACAGTTCATCGCCAGGGGATTACACAGGCTGCTGTGTACTTGAAAAGATAGAAAACAAATGAAACAGCTTTACTGTGCTGTGCAGTGTCTCCCCAACTCTTCAGTCCTTGCTCCCTCCCCTCCTATCACTTATGTTTTGTTTTCAAAGACCCACCAGCCGCAGACAGGCAGAGGACACTGAGCATAAGCCTGGAGCGGATGGCCACGCCGCCGCCCTGACAGGGAAACCCTTTTCCAGTAGCCAGGAAGGTAAGCGAATGAGTCTCTCTTTCAAATACGCACAAGGGGGTGAAGCTAGAAATAATGGTGATTGATATCTTGAAAAAGAACTTGGATCTAGGAAGAAAAATAAGGCAGTGGCATTGCAGCATGAGCTTGCTTTGTGTGTACCTGGCAGGGAGAGGCATGAGGACTTGGCTACCAGCTCTCGCAACATAGAATAAATTGACTGATCGTACAAAGCTCCTTATCTTGCAGCGCTGTTCACGATTTAGCAAAGACAGGCAAAGTGTTTATTAGTTTCAGTCGTTGTTGCTCTGTTGTTCGGTGTGCAATGGCCAGCAGCAGAGCCTGTCCAGTTATGTGGCTTGTGAAGCAGCATTTAACACTACTTCTGCAGGGAGTTCTGGAGTAAACGAACGTGGCCGTCTTGCTTCAGCAGTGCTTGGTCCGTGATAGTAGAGTCAAAAGTAGTGCAACAGTATAATAGAGGAGTAGTCCAGCATGAGAAAGTCATGGTTAAAGAGTTGTCCTGTGAAGTCAGCCAGGCAGGGATATGCAAGAATATTTGCACAAAGGGTGAGACGAGGACTTTTATCTTCTGCCTTGTCCAGGTGTCTCATCACTATACTGACAGGTATGTAGGAACTGAGCCAGTCTCCGGGCACAGTGACACAGAAAGTCGAGGCATAACTGCAGTTCCTGTAGCCACAACTGAAATGGATAGTTTCAAACAAGCCAGCTATGGGTGCGCTTCCAAGTTACACTGAAGCTGAACTAGCAGCTTGCCACCATCAAAACAGGAAGGTCCTGCTTCCCCCTCACCGCCTTCTTCCGCCCATGTTCACGGGATCACACAGGGAGCTGCCAGCGTCTTAACCCAACCAAAAAAATTATTTGTTTTCTTTCCCATGGGCTTTTGTCCATCCCTTGAACCACGCTGCCTTGCCTGGGGATCAGAGGACACCACAGACAGCACCAAGTGAGGGGCAGAAGCACATTGCCTGCAGCAGGACTTCTTTTTGATGTTGGCAGCTGTTAATTTAGCTCAAGCTGTAACACGAAGCCTCATCCTCAAGCACCTCCAGCAGCAACCTGACAACACACGGGCTACAAAACCCTCCCGAGACACAAGACGAGCACTCAGGCAGGCAGCCCGTAGCGAATTCCACCACCCTGCAGCTACCCTGCTACAGGTAAAGAGGTGTGCTGCAGCCACGGCTCTGTCACAACATGTGCATCCCACGCCTGCAACACCTCCCCACCGAGCTGGGACGATGTGGGAACCCCGATCCGTTGCTGGCCTTGCGTCTCCACACTGCCCTATCTGCAAAAATCATGGTTGCTTTAACTTGGTTTAGTGTTTGAGGGAATATATGTATCCTACATGTATAGACTTGTGTAAGCAATATATTAAATATTTTAATTCATCCATTGAATAACAGGATATAAAATAGCTGTGTCCTATCAAAAAAGTGAAAGAGTTACCTAATTCCATACCCTTGTTTGTTTGTTTTTTTCAGCGAGTTAAACGGAATGTAAATAACGTGATGATTTTTTTTTTTTTTTTTAAGGAAATTTGAGAGCAGTTCCTTCAGAGCAGGTAACCCATTTCTGATTTATTTTTTTATTTCTGCTTGTTATTATTTACTCTATTTTGCAGCTTCCTGAAACTCCCCAAGCCTGTCCCTGCAAGCTGTCTGCCTGCAGGGCTCTCGCTGAAATTGGTAGAAACGCTCCTATACCGCGCTGCTAGAGCAGGGCTTCATCTGCAGCTTTGAATTGAGCGCAGTGCGTAAAAGTCAAAAATTATTATCCGATGCCTGTTGGATGGGACCTAAAAAAGAACTTATTGTCCTCCATTACACGAACTAGCCGGCGCTCATATTGGCGCTTTCAAGAGCGAGACCACAGTAAAGAGGAGTGAAATACTACCCTATGGTTTCATGATCGCTTTAAGCTGATTTAACTGCAAGGTGCTGCCAAAAGAGGTGGACCATCCCTTCCCCCACCGCCAGGCTCCAGTCCTATGTCCTCCTCCCTCTCCCAAGCTGGCTCGGGCGCTCGTGCACTTCCAGCCTGCGAGAAGCTCACCAGGGCAAGAGAGGAGGAAAAGATCTCCACGTGGGCAGGGAGACCCTACCCCATCCCCCAAATCCTTCAGCTGCCCCCCATCTCCCATGGGGATCGTCCCTCCCAGCCTGGTTTGGTGCCTCAGGTGGTTGGGTGTCGGTGGGGGGGGGTGCGTATAGAGCACATACATAGGGCAATCCTGTCTGCAGAGTTGATGAGTCAGCAGTGTGCAGCACCGACACACTCCTTCAGTTCTACTTTAAAGGAAAAAATTAAAATAAAATTTAAAAAGCTGTCTCGCAGCAGCATGGTTGAAAGCACAAGAGTGCCTGTATTTTAGCCTCCTCTTAATTACAGTTCTTATTGAAACTTTTATTTTTTGAGGTCGAAGTATTCAATGTTTGGCCTCGATACAAACAGATCATTAAAAAAAATAGAAAGGAAATGCTTCAACCTCCCAGTGGAGCAGGATGGCACTTATTTATTTCTTTTATTACAAAACCAGACCGTGCCAAGTAAAATCGTGCTCTAAGAGCTGTTCTACCAGTCCCGAAGCACTGGAGAACAACGTGCGCCAGCCCCACCTCTGCAGTCTCCCATGGGCCCCTGCACATTTTCACTGGGTGGAGGATGGGAAAAGGCTGGCGAGCAGGTGACGGAGTTCGCCACACCGGGGTCGCGCTTGCGGGAAATCCCTGTACTCAAAAGATGTCCCCAGCAGCCTTTGATGGCTTTGCTGGCCTCAGGATACACACTAAAGCAAAATGTAGCAGCAGTGGCTGTCTGGAGACATTGGTGGGACTCCCTAGATTTGCAGCTGGATTATCCAGCAGTTGACTGCTCCTTCCCTGAGCTGCGTGTAAGATGCTCCTTGCCCTCATGTAAGCAGTTGAATTAATACACTCGGAAGTTCATTTGAAAGCTCTGGACTATCACAATAAAATCCACAAGCGCAAGTGTACAGGTTGTATAATGAGAGTGATACAGAGAAGAGAGCTTTGCCATCACATCATTAAGGACTTACACAAGGGAGCGGTTAAAGCACACTTTGGTTCCAAAAAGTTACTGCAGCTGAGCGGTCACCATTGCTAAAAGCTGGTGGGTCAAAGTGTGACCTCTGCGACCCCAGTGGAGGTGCCCTGATTTCACCACACATCACAGAGCTGCTCGTGCACAGGAAGATGGGGCACCTCCATCCTTGCTGACCTGCTCTGTTTCTTGTGGGACCGAGGGAAGGGAGGCAGCAGCTCTGATGTGCGCTTGGACTGCGGAGGGAAATGACTTGCTGGGTAAAGGGGAGCCTGTTGTGCACACCAGGTTTTTTTGGGAGTAGAAAAGCCATCCACGCAACACTAACTGTGCACTTCTGGGAATACGTTTCCAACACTGTTCTGTCCCGACGTTTAATGGCGTGTGGAAATCCAGCAGTCTTGCAGCAGTTGGGTACCAATGCAGGAGCGAGCACCCAGCAAATCAGAGCAGCTCCTTCTAGCTGGACTGACTTCTGGCTTTAGTTCAACCCTTCCCAAATCCAACCCAAAGTCACCGTCAGCCAGCTCTACACCTGGACACCACCACCAGCCTGCTGCATCGCTGCCAGCATTTGATGGACAGCCTGTCCCCGAGGTCCCACTTTCACCTTCCTGCTCCCCCAGGCTGGCATCCCTCCACCACCACTTCCCGCATGTTGCTTCAGAGGGAGCCCTCACAATACCGGGCTCGGTGCCACGCAAGGGGAGCACACCCAAAACCCAGCCCTTCTTGCACAGTCAGTTCTGCGGGAAGATCTCTGCGGCTGCAAGACGGAGGATTTGCTTGGCCCCCCCCTTCGCCAGTTCGTTGGCAAAAGGCTGGAGCCAGAAGTGACCTATCCCCAGTGCAAATGGCCGTGGAGGCCTTAGTGGGAACACATCCAACATGGACCCTATCTTTCGTGGGTGCATCATAACGCAAGTCTTCCTTGCTTGCTGCTGCTTTCAGCTATGAGGAAGCTTCTCCTCCCTGAAACTGTAAAGATCGTGCAACAAAATGTTCCCAGTCACCTGCCAGAGCAGCTGGCTGTAACACAGCCAAACAACACTCAAGCAGTGGAACAAGATTTGTTTTCTAGAGGAAAGCATTAGCCCTACAGCATGTAAGAGGCAACGCAGAGGCAAGACTGTGCTACCATGGGGGCTGCCTGCGTCCACCCCAGCAGCGCTGGTGGCTTTGCACTAGCACAGGGCACATGTGTCCCCACTGCAGCCCCTTGGTGCATGGGTGATGATGGGCAAGGGCTGCTGTGCCGGTCTCGGCTCGCAGGTAGGACAAATGCAGACTACATGGCTTTGTCAGGCTGGTTTGGGACCAGCGCTGGCCAGAGGATCCCATCACTGGGGAGACAGGTGGGGACAGAAGGTAGGTAGTTGCTGGAGGAGCCAGGGTCAACTGCAGCTTTTCTTGCGCTGTGCATGGCTCGTTTGGGTACAGCTCTTCAAGCAACAGAGGCGAAGCAAACGAGAAGTGAGCATCCCATCCGCAGTATGTGGTGGGGTCAGGATTTGGTGTTCATGTTCAGTCCTGTCTTCCAGGAAAGGCTGGAAATGGGATGCTGCTCAAGACCCAACCTACTCTTGCTGCTGTGAGCAGGGTGATCTCCAGAGGTCCCTCCTGGCCCGCATTATTCTGGGATTTGATAATCTTGAGCAAGCTATGCAGGTTGGTTCAAAGAGTCTCCATTTAGCAGCACCTAGCCTTAGATAAGCAAAACTAAGGCTCCGAACACCCTGGTCACGAACCTTGGTGCAAACAAGACCCTTTGGAAAACGTGAATCTCAACTGCTCTCTCGTTTCTGGACTGGAGACTGATCTTTACGGCAATTTGAGATGCTAAGGCCAATAGTGCCTTATGGCTACCAAATGGTTTTTTCACTATATTATCACTCAGCTAAATACCTGTCAGCCAGAAAGGTGTGATATGATGCTATCCCAGGGAAACAAGGAGCAGTACCTATGGATCCTAACAACAGGCATGTCCTTCCACATAGTCATTCCTGCAGCCTGGAATCGGGCAGTCTCCACCTGAAAAAACAGGTCTTTAAAATAATTTCCTGTGGCTCCACCATTTATTCCTGTCTCTCCCACTGCCATCCTTTCTCACCTTCGTCATGCCCTTGAGAATAATCCCCAGGAGAAAAAGTGCAGCCTCCTGGGAGTGATACAGCAGCACGGGGAAGAGGTTTCTCTGTATTTCCTGCTCCAGGAGACTAAAGGGATCGTCCGTTCTGCCTCAGACCTGGGGAGACCGAGCAAACCACTGCCCCCATCCTGCTATCCCTGCAGGTCTGAGATGGCTTAGTGGCTTTTCAATTACCGGGTGTGCCTTCCCATACCGCTCTTCCCTTCGCCTGCCAGAGCGGGACCACATCATTACCATGCAAAGCCCTACGATCTGAACTCTCCAGGGCACAAGTGGATGCTCTCCTGTCAGGATATTCATGTTTTCCTTCTCTGGATGACTAGCTGCTCATTACCATAGGCAGCAGCACTGCAATGCTGGCTTCCCCTGTTCCTGGACAGCCCTCTTCCTGTGCTATGAAAATCAACCCTTGTCAAATTATTACAGCTTCTTTTATTGCCAGGGTGCTACATCAGAAAAGATGCAGATGTCAGAAGAGGGTTCCAGTCATTATCGCTCTTCAGCCTTTGATTAACATTAAACACCTCTACAAGCTTGATGCCGCATCACAGACTTCCCACGCAACACTGCCAAGTCTGCTGTAGTGTGACCAGAGAGGTTTGCAAATAGTTTTTTTAAAAAGTATTTTTAAAAAAAAAGCAACTAGGTAAGTCTACAGAGCTGGGTTGGTGTGGGGTAAGAGTTCTTGTTAACCTCTCCCCAGACACAGGCACAAATCACGAGTCTCAAAACCTGAGTCTGATATCCATCATCCGATGCACTCAGGACCCTGAGCCTTGAACAACAGGGACCTACCCAAACAGCTTTGAGCTCTAAATTGTCAAACATGGGGCTTTTTTCCTCCAGCCTGCCTTCACCTTCCCACCTATTCCCTCGGTCCCCGGAGCACGCACCAGCAGAAACCCCTCCGCATCAGGCACTGACACAGCTCTAGGGAAGAGCGAGCCACCCCTTACCTTCAGCCACTGATGCTCCTCAAGGCTTTACTGCTGTGGCTCCCCTTCAAAAAAAACTTACGTATTTTTTTTGAGCCTCCAGCAAATGCCATTCAGAGAGCAAGGAGAGCCCACAGAAAGCTTGCAGCCACCCAGAAACCAAGGCACATACACACAGCCCCCCCATGAGGGCTGCTACTGAGTAAGGCAAGTCATAACCTCCTTGAAGACACCCGCCTAAGCAGCAGTCTCGGCGGTGAAGCCGTGCTTTGAGTTTCAACCCTGGAATAACCCGCTGGGGTCTGGGATGCAAGCGCTAGTTCGGATGGGACGTTGGGGACACTTTCTCATCATCTTCAAACCCCCTCTGAGAATTAACAGGGGTGTCGTATTGTGGCAGAGACACCTCCTGCCATCCCACTGCAAGGGAAGTGCCAAGCAACTGGCTGGAAACAAAATTCGGTGTCCATACAGCGTTTTTTTGAGCCATCGCACTTTTACTGCTCCCTCCGCGCTGAGGTAGGGAGGTTGTACGCAGGAATGCTGTTTCGGAGGGTGATCTTTATCTCTGTGGTGAAATACACATGCCATGAGATGGAGCTGCTGCTCTGTAAAGGTTCCTTATGAAGCTGCAAGAGTTGTTAGAGGAATTTTTTTTTTTTTTTCCTCTTTCCTGAAGTCAAGGAGCAGCGAGTCACTCACAGGAGTCCTGTCCACCCTCAGCCTGACACAGCCCCGACAGCCACCTCCTGGGGCCGAGCCCCCCCCTTCCCACGCCAGCCAGCATGGCTTGCCCTCCCAGACAGGACAAACACACGTTTCCCTTTGTTTTCAGCTCCACACCTAGTTTTTTTTCTTTGCATCGTGAAAGGCTGGCTACTCATCCGTAATTCAAAAGAAAGCAATGACTCACTAGACTACAGCACTTTCCAAGGCAAAGTATTTCATGCATTTCGCAGGCACGCTAGCCTGTGTTATGAAATAACCTCTATTTGTGGCACATCTTCTCCCCATCGTCATGTCCTTTGCAAAACCGGAGAGCTGGGGTTTCCACCCTGCACAGGCACCGAGCGCAGAAAGAGGAGCGCGAATTTGTGATTAAATCACGTATTTGCATTGTGCGAGGAATGCAAAATGCCATCCCCGCGTAACTTCGAAAACCTGGCTTGCTACCCGCTGGCGTTAACCCAGCCTTGTGGTGTTCGCAGTATGTTTTAATTAAAAGGTAACAAAAATCTAAAGTTTCACTTTTGCCAATAAGCTTCCAGGCGCTGGGGAGGGGGGCTCAAAGGCAGGCGGAGCCTCGGCTTCCAGCCCCCCGCATCCCAGCCCCGTGTCCGCCGCAGGGGACACGGTGAGCGGTCGCTGCAGCTGCAGCCCCCGGTTTTCCCCAAGAGCGGCAGGGGAAGGGGGGCTGGTTGCAAAGGGGCTTAAAAAATGGGGAGAGGTGCCTTACCTTGAACCGTAAGGCAGTCTCCACCGCTTTAGGGCTGCATCCTCCATTCCCAGGCCAAACGGGGACAGAGTCTGTGATTGCCTCTTCTCCCTGAGTTGGGGTGGTGTTTCCGATACCCGTGTTTCCATCCTTCATTGCCTGTCCCTGCAGCCTGCCTGATCCTGCCTGTCTTTCCCCCCGCAGGGGACCGGAGACAACGGGTCTCTCAAGGTCGTGCACTTCGGGCTGGTGTGACTGAGCTGCCAAAGCAAAGAAGGGGGAACCTCACTGAGGCGGTGGAGTTCACGGCAAGTCCTTCAGCAAACTTCCAGCCAGCCCTGGGTCCGACCACTAGCAGAAGACGAAACACCAGGCTTAGAAAATATGCTGCCCTTAGACCTCCAAATTATTTCTGAATTAGCACAAACATGTCCATACACAAAGTGCCCCGTGTTTGCTTATGGAGGGCAATTTGGTGACGTTTTCATCGTGTCATTCAAAGACATCAAAAAAGCGAGTAATTGCGGATCCCCATTTACCACACAAATGCAATGCTGAAAAATTGGGGTGGGGGGGGTGGGGGGGGTGGGGAGCTTCTTGGATGAATCCATAAACTTCTCAGGAGAAAGTCTGTAATTCTCTATGCATTATATATTTTAACAATCTTCACTTGGAAGCAGATTTGAATTTCCACTTAAGGCTCTGAAAACCGTCCTATTGAGATACCAGCAGATAAAATCTTCACTCAGGATACCTCTGTGAAAGAGCAGCCTTTCACAGTTGGCAGCATTTTTCGAAGAATGCTCTCAATTTTCATATCTAGATATATCATCTTAGTTGAATAACCATTATTTTGCCTTGAAAAAAGACGCGGAGCCTCTTAAACATCATTCCACTGGAGTCCAGATTTTAATCTGCCTCCTCTAACCACGAAGAGAAAATGCACTGAGAAGGTAACGTAACCTGTTTCAGCCCTCCAGTTTTTTTTCTGACGGTGAAGAGAGGGGCGAGCATCACCGCAGGTCTTTCTTCCCACCATTCGATCGGGTGCAGCATGTATGGACGCAGATTTTTGTACTCAGTCATAGGCACGTGTGGGTTAAGCTTGAGCTTTTTTGGGAGCATTGGGTGGTTCCAAAGCCATTCCACCCAAAGCCAGCGGGCTTCTTGAAATTGGTTTTGTACGACGAACAAATTTGTATGATGAATGGACTGAAAATAAAAGCACAATGTAAAAAAAGAAAAACCCACAAGCCATTAGAAGTATTTTATTAACAGAAATTCTGCATTTACCCAAATGAAATATTTGTGCTCAATCAGCCATTTTCCCCTATGAACCAAAATCCTGCTGAATTTCTGCTGCATGACAATTTTGATCGCACCAGAAAAACTCCCAACCCATTTCTGCACTTTATCTGAATCAGCGCCTTTCCATGAATATGTTCGAAGGAGACTTTTGCTTTGCAGGTTGAAGGGAGCGAATGGGCTGCAATGCATAGGGTTTTGTACACTCAACAGGGAAAAATTAATAAAGAGAGCTTTGAAACAGAGCAGAGCAGGCTGCTGCATCGCCTCCCCGCGCAGAGCCGTGCCTGTAATGGCTGTGCTTTGCGCAGCACTTGGAGGGGAGCGTGCCTTTATTGTCCTATAGGTTTAAATTTAATTTCTGAAATACACACGGCGCAACGACGGACCGCGGCGATGGCACGCTTGTTCTGCGTAAGGCGCTGCCATGCGTTGCTTCGCCGTACAGCTATTTTGCTGAATTGCAGCCATATTTCTGTCAGTACAAGTGATGGTCTATATGAGGGATTAATCTGACACCAGACAGTGATTCTTAATCCTTCAGTATATCATAATCTATTTACTTTGCATGCTAAGAGGATTTCAGCCTAAAAATATACAGGAAGTGATACTAGAAATGTACACAAGATCCAGAATGCTGTTTCCTAAAATTGCAGGTTTTCATTAAAAAAAAAAAAAAATCAAAAAAAATCCTCTCATGGCTTTCTTGGAAAAGTCCTGTCTGTCCTGGGGGAAAAAAAAAAAAAAAGTGTTGAACAGGGGTTTAACTGGGAATAGGCATACGTTTTCCTTTAGGCTTCAGCCCTCTGACCGTTTTCACCCGCCTCCTTCCCCACAGCTTTTACTCGTCCGTATGACATGAAAGAAGGGCTCTCCAGAATAGCAGGTTCCTTGGCTGGGAGTTACACTGGCAGGTTTTTATTGACAAATTCAAAACAGGTTTGGAACCGATGTGCATTAATTGCTACTCCAAGTGCGTGAATTAGCAGTGACTGGCTAACACAGAGGTCAGCGCAGCGAAAACCACAAACGGTCGGGTGCGATGGCCCCTTCCTCAGCTGTAACCCTGTTGCCTTTGCACCCTGCCAGAAAGGCTGGCTACAAAATAACTGTAGCAAGGCGTGTTAGTGGGTATGTATGTCTCCTGAAACTTATAATCCGCAATTATAATTTTTTACTAATTTAACTCATGCTCGGCCACAACACTTTGTGTCCCCAACGCACGTCCTGCACCCGAACCGGCGGTCGGCCGCGCCAGCCAGCAGCAACCCTGCCCGGCCCCTGCCCACCGCTGCGTGGCCGGTGCCACTAACGGCGGTCAGACCGCCGCCTGTCACAGCTCCCTACCACACGCGGAGGGTTTGAAAGCAAAGCTTTCCAAGCGGGGACTCGGAGCAAATACTCTGATAACAGCAACTAGATCATAAATTATTTCAGGTCCGTGAAGCACGAAGCAGAAAAACTAACAAGAGCCCGAGCTAGGTAGTATTTCCCCCCCCACCCGCCCCCGGCTTTGCACCTCTCCCCCCCCCGCCACCCCACCAAGTCCTGGCCCTTGACTGACAGGCAGGAAAGCACCACGTGCCTTTGGAGCAGGCACCCGCGTGCGGAGGCAGCTGCCGGCTCTCGGGCGAGAGGCAGGAGCTTCACCGGGCTTGTGGCGGGCAAACCGGCGTCTTGGCACCGCGGCACCAGCCCCTGGGCTGCTGGTGCGCTCGGTGCAGTACTGTGATCCAGCAGCAAGCGCTATTTAGAAATAAATAATACTAATAGTAGCTGTGCACCCAGCAGCCTTCTCGCTTGAGATGTGAGGCACCGAGACGCCCAGGCGGCTGTTCCACAGCCAGGCTGCCCAAAAAAGCCCTGCGATCCTGCCGGCGCCTGCTCCTGGAGCTGGGCACCAGGCAGCGAGTGCCGCCGCGGCGTGCCGCTTTGCCTGCCAAGACTTGCGCTCGGGACGGCAGTGCCTCTTCAAGCCTGGGGGAAGCCCACGGTGGGAGACGTTTGCTCCGCCGCCCAAGCCCCGGCAGCGTGGGTGTGCTGCTGGCAAAAGCGGAGGGGCTGCTGGGGCCCCCCAAAAGAGGGGCACGACCCTCCCCGGCCCACGCTCGCCCGCCAACGGGCACGAGTCGCGTCTTGTCCACGCTGCTGGCACCGACCCACGGATGGCGGAGGGAGGATAAGGCCTGACCACGCTCCGCTCGCCGGCGGGAATTGCGCTGGTTAGTCACCGCGCCGTTTTTCCAGGGGGGTTCTACCCGATATAAGAAAAAAAATAAGCAATTATTTTAGTTGTTTTCCAGCAAACCATCTGTTCCCGCCTGAGTCGTACTTGCCGACCTTCAGAGACACTCCAGGGCTGGGAGAAATGCAACAACAACAACAAAAAAATTTAAAAAAACGAAGCCAGGCGTTGAGGGCAAAGCCATTATTTGATGTGATCTGGAAGAGGTCTCCTCTGTGCCCCTGCCGCCAGCTGAGCTCAGCGACTGGCCCCGCTGCCGTGCTCCAGGTCTGCGCAAGTGGGACAAGAAAAACGCCCAAATTGTGGTGTGGGGGGTGCTGGAGAAGCCAGCGGGCTGTGGCGCCAGGCGCTGCTGGGTGCTGGCTGCCCAAATCGGGGTGGGGGGATTCCCTTGGGGGACACAAGCACCCCTTGGAGTCCCAGAGCCCGAAGCAGAACCCCGGGCCCAGCCACGCTGTGGGTGCTGGATGAAGAAGTATAGGACCACGTCACCAAAACCAAAATTCAAGTTCCCCTCTGGCTGTGTCTCTCAGCATTGCTGATTTACTGAGTTATAACGAAACACAGGTTTTAAGGGAAGTGCAGTGTGTGTCATTTGTGTTTAAAGAACATGGGGGGCTGTTATACACCTGCTGGCTCTTGTCTCTCAGGTGCTCACTAAATCTGGGAGAACAACTGCAGTTCACTTTGTGCCCAGCACAGATTTTTTTTTTTTTTTTCCCAGCTCCAGGAGGGCTGTGATAACTTTTTCCCTTTAAAAGAAGGGCTTAGGGATGCATAGGCTGGTAGCAACCGGACACAGCATGCGTGGTCCTCCCTCAAACTGCCTGTACAGCCACCCTTTGGGGTGATGAGTGCCTTGCTAGTGCTTGCAGAAGAGAACAATTATTTTATATGTATAGATATATATAAAAATACTTATATGTATGTGTGTGTGTATATATATATATGCACTGAAGGAGACAACAAGGAAAAGAACCATATAAAGAAAAAAAATATCTCCAAAATCAACTTGGCTGCACCTGTCCCTTCCCACCTCTGCCTGCTGTGCTCCGTGCAGGTGCCGGGGGCCATCGGCCGCCCCCCGCCTCGGGGCTGTGCCGTGGTCGTGCCCCAGGCAGGAGGGGGACGCACGGGGCTTGCGCCGGTGGCACCTGGGGCTGACCCCGCAGGTTTTCCGGCCGCAGCCCATTTCCCGGCAGCTGTGGCAGCACGTTGCCAGCTCTGGTCGCACCCCACTGGGATGCTGGAGGGGAGTACGGGGGGGGGGTGCAAACCTTCCCCAAAGTGGCCACCCGGAGCACGCTGGTGCCTCGACACCTCTCGCCAACCCCCCCCGCCCCATGGTCCCTGCTGCCCTGGGGTGCCTGGGGACACCAGGGATGGGGAGACACAGCACCGCCCCAGAGCCCCCAACTGCGGTGGGCACTGCTGCAAGATCAGTGGGAGGGGGAGGATGGGAATTTGGGGATGTCCTCCTCCCCCACCCCGCCAGTGCTTCAATGGCACAAGCACGGTAGCCGTGGCCCCGGTGTCCCCTCGGCCCCAGTCCCATGGGAGCAGGAACGGCCCCAGCACCAGTGGGCAGCCTGTAACAACTGCGGGGAAGGTCTGGGGAAAAAAAAAAGAAGGGGAGATTATCACGAGAAATAATTCATCCCCCTGCTTCCCCAGCTGGATTGCAGCCAGCAGCGGCTGAGGAGGGAAACTCCGGGAGCCGAAGCTGGAAGCACGGGTGGGTGCCGAGCACCCCTCCCGGCACCTGTCTGCACAGTGGGGCAGAGGTCTGTCTGTGGGGCTGCATGTCCAAGTGGCCCTTGCACCCCACCACCACCCAGGCCTGCCCCTGGGTCCCGAGTTTGTGGGGCTGCCCCACTGGGGGGGGCGGGGGGGCGGGTAGGGGGTGTTGCTGTTTCAGCCCGTGTTTGCCCATCTCGTGGCTCCCACCGGCACCACGGTGCAGCAATAAATCAGTAACCAATTAACAGCATCAATTAACATAAAAGCAGGTCCCCAGCCCACACCCACACAGGCGGTGGTGGGTCCCCCCCTCCAGAGCACTCGCAAACTCATCACCACCACCCCCTCCCAGCCTGCTGGGACCCCCAGGAAGTATTTCCCAGTGCCTCGCTCCCCCCAGGGAAGTTTCCTGAGGAAGAGGAGGCAGCGGGGAGGAAGGAGAACAGGACACCACCGCGTTTATTAGCTTGGATTTTATTGGGGTGGGA